>OZ038484.1:88709611-88749611 GCA_964036315.1 Acanthosepion esculentum
TCATTTTTTTCTTTTTTCTTATCTTCTTTCTTTAATCCTTATTTTCTTCCTCTCCTTTTACTTTCTTTCTTTTCTTTTTCTTTGTTTTTCTTTAATTCTTATTTTCTTTTTCTCCTTTCTATCTTTCATTCTTTCTTTCATTGTTTCTTTTTCTTTCTTTCTTTTTCTTCTTTCTTTAATTCTTAATTTCTTTTTCTCCCTTCTTTCTTTTCTTTTTTCTTTTTCTTTCTTTCTGTTTCTTTTTTCTACTTTTCTTTATTTGATTTCTTTTCTTCTTTTTTCTTTTTCTTCTATCTTTCTGTTTCTTTTTCTTTTTCTTTCTGTTTCTGTTTCTTTTTTAGTTCTTTTTCTTTTGTATTTCTCTCTTCTTTTTCTTTTTTCTTTTGCTTCAAGACGTTTTTATTCTTCGCTATTCTTACATGATCTTCTTTTACTTCTTCATGAATTTATAACTGTTAATTCCACCCCATTTCTTTCATTTTACTTGCATCCTACTAGTTACTTTATTTATGCATATTTAAGTAATAATTAGTGTCAATTCTAGTGAATGAAGACGATCAACTTTTGTTCGTATATCTTTCGTTTCATCTTCCTTTACGTTCACTTTATCATTCACAAATTTGTTACTTTAACAGACCTAAACTTTAACTGAGTTTCTGGGATGAGGAGTTATCATTATTTACATTCGAGCTAATGTCTTCGTCATTTCTTTTATAATCAACATATTTCGTTCGCTGTAACCTCCGACCTTATTCAAGTCGATCGGGAAATCTTCAGGCAATTTCGAACAACCATTTTTGTGATCAATGCGGGTGGACCATTCTCGTTCCGCTGCTCCTGTCGCCTCGAAAGTAGTGTACTCGAAATTGTGGATAAACTACCCGACATTCATGTTGTATTATTGGTTTGTTCAAGTATTTTTGGCCATCTCAGTCCTTATCAAGAACCATTGTGGTATCTGTGTGGTAGTTCGTTGATTCTTTAAAATGACTGAGTTGTTTGAAAGTACTTGAGCAAAATAATAATACAACATGAACGTAGGATAGTTTACCCACAATAATAAAAACGTTTATCGAAAATTGGAAAAAAATAAACAATAAAAAAACAGACAGTCGGTTTTTTCATAATCAAAATTGTATGTTTATATATATATATATATATATATATATATATATATATATATATATATATATATATGAGTGTGTATGTGCGCGTGTGTGTTTGTAAAGTGAAGAAAAACAACGAAAAGGACAGATAGTCAGGACACGCTACGCGTACACATATCCACCCAGACGGGTGCACGGGCGCAGGCGTGCGAACGCACATACTATAAAAAAAGTGCATATAAAAAGTAAAAATCGAAAAGTATAAGCAGGCAATTGCTGACGAGTAAACGGACGATATTTAAGATGCTGAAGGTAACATCAATCGGCCAAGTGACCAAAACGTTTATATCTATCTATCTATCTATCTATCTATCTATCTATCTATCTATCTATCTATCTATCTATCTATCTATCTATCTATCGTGATTCACAGCCAGGAAATACCAGAGGCCACAATTGAATTTAATGTCTCTAATTAAACTATGTTCCCAAAGATGTTGATGTGTGATGATCCGAATATGTACTGGGGTCACTTTAAGCCAGACTCTCCCATACGCGTGAAAATAAGGTTATCTATGTGTGTGTGTGTGTGTGATCCACAGGTAGACTATTTCGCTGTATCTCAGCTCATCAGTGTGGCTAGACATCCGATTGCCTCAAGCCAGAATCGAAACCCAACTAATTTGGCAGCAGTCGGAAAATTTATCCTTGAGCTATTATTGCAGAAAAAAACACGCCAGCGTGCTCAATTCATAGAAGAGCTTTGCATCAGCAGCAGTAATCACGGTTTAAAATTCGCGCTTTCGCTCTAAGTGCTCGACCGAATTTTTTTCTAACTCAATTTCCCAAGTGTACCAAATAATTAATCCGCGAGCTTGAAAGGATAACAACAAAAACTAATTGACATATGCCTAAATTATTTAATCAATCCTGTTTGAACACACACACACACACACACACACATACACACACATATATATGTGTGTGTGTGTGTATGTGTGTATATATATATTTATATATATATATATATGTATATATGTGTGTGTGTATGTGTGTGTATATATATATATATATATATATATATATATATATGTATATGTGTGTGTGTATGTGTGTATATATATATTTATATATATATATGTATATATGTATATATATGTGTGTGTGTATGTATGTGTATGTGCAATAGAAATACCACAAACATATACTAGAAGTACCCCCCACATAATGGTAAGACATTAGCGGTAATGATGTCTTCATCTAGCTAATGTCCTACCATTATGATACTATGTATTTCTGCAACACGTTGTACATTAAAACACTACATGGCAATGAAACCTATTTGACAAGCCACGAAGGATAGGAAGTTGTGGAGAACAATGATCGCATGAAGTGACACGTCACGTAGAATAATAATTAGCAATTGGACAGGATTATTTTAGGTTTATAAAAAAATCTTAATGGCGTTGTATTCTATTAAAGAGAATATGTAAAAAATGAATATGAAAATGTTAAATTTATTTTTCGTGAGTTTAAATTTTTAACGCAGCAATTTTCATTGCAAAAGAAAATGTATAAATGACACGTAGGAATAATTACAATCTTTGAAAGTGAACCATATACAAAACTAAGTATGCCGAAGCAAATTTTACCCAAATATCTCAGCACGCATACACTGTCCAATTAGTATGACGCTTGTGTATGTATCACCAAGTTTTTAGTTCGAATCAGCGTAGAGTTCGTTTAATTTCACGTGTCTATTCTGTTAGCAAACAAAGACATATAGAATTCAATTTTTAATGGCACTAACTGCCTATTCCTCGTCCTTAATGAAGATCTTGTTTGGAAGAGACCTTCCACCTTCCAGTCTATTGTTCTGAGTTTTAACACTGCAGTCAATGTGTTTAAATATTTGATTCTATTACATCCCATGCACTTTCACGTTGCCATTTTTGTGGGTGGGGAAGGAGCTGTAATTTTTTCCCTGACAATTTTTTTGTTTTGTTTGTGTCAGCATCTGCATACACAATTAGAAGGGAAATTTTAAGATTAACTCAATCTATAATAATTTGCAATATTCGGACCACATCTATATGGCCTCGAGGCGGGATATTTGCTACCCACCTCACCGATGAAGAATTGAAGGACAGGTGAGTTGAGGTAAGGACTGGGAGATTGTGTAAACGTTCGGCTTTCTTCGTTTCTTTCCTCTTTCTTGTTCGGCATTCTTCTATTTTTTCTCTTTCTTGTTCAGCTTTCTTCCTGTCTCTTTCTTGTTCATTTTTTTTCCTTTCTTTATTACTTCCGGTTCGGCTTTCTTCCTTTCTTTCAGCTTTCTTCCTTGGATTCCTTGTTCTTGTTCGGCTTTCTTTATTTTTCGTCTGTTTTCCTTTTTCTTCTTCAGCGTTCTTTCTTTTTTTCTTTCTTGTTCGGCTTTCTCCCTTTCTTTCTTTTTTGTGTTTAGCTTTCTTCAATTGTTTCCGTTTTCTTTTTTCATCTTTCATTCTTTTCCTTCTTTATTTACTCTTTCTTATTCGGCTTACTTCCTTTCTTTCCGCTTTCTTGTTCAGCTTTCTTTCTTTTTGTTCTTGTTCGGCTTTCTTCATTTCTTTTCTTTTTCTTGACAGTTTTTTTTCTTTTTTCTTGTTCAGCTTTCTTCTTTTATTTCCTCTTTCTTGTCCATCTTTCTTTCCTTCCTTCTTTCTTTCTTTCTTTCTTTCCGTTTTCTTGTTCAGGTTTCTTCCTTTATTTCCTCTTTCTCCTCCTCCTTTCTTTATGTCTGTCTTTCTTTCCGTTTTCTTGTTCACGTTTCTTCCTTTATTTCCTCTTTCTTGTCCATCTTTCTTTCTTTCTTTCTTTATATATTTCTTTCCTTTTTATTTTTCAGCTTTCTTCCTTTATTTCCTCTTTATATTTCTTCTTTCTTTCTGTCTGTCTTTCTTTCCGTTTTCTTGTTCAGGTCTCTTTCTTCAATCTTTCTTCTTTTGTTCTTGTTCAGCTTTCTTCCTTTATTTCCTCTGTCCTTCTTTCTTTCTTTCCATATTCTTGTTGAGGTTTCTTTCTTTATTCTTTCTTTCTTTTTTCTTGTTCGGCTTTCTTCTTTTATTTCCTCCTTCTTTCTTTCTTTCTTTCTTTCTTTCGTTATTTATTTATTTCCGTTTTCTTGTTTCTTTCTACATTGTTTCTTTCTTTTTTCTTTTTCGGCTTTATTCCTTTCTTTTTCAGTTTTCATTCTTTATTTCTTTTTTCCTGTTCGACTTTCTTCCTTTCTCCCCTTTTTCTTGTTCGGCGCTCTTTCTTTCTTTTCTTTCCTCTTGATCGGTTTTCTTCCTTTCTTTTCTTTTACGTGACAACTTTCCTATAAATCTATATTATATTTTTATCATTTCAATCTTGTCCACTTTATGGACTCATTATTCTTGTCTAACCACTTTCAACCTGATATTTGTCTGCACTTCCCTCATATATATTTATTTTCGTTACAAAAAAAAAGAAGCCTATTTGGCGCTCTTTTTAATAAAAAAAATACATAAGAAATTGCTCTACACCGATATATATGCGATATTGATGGGACCAGTCGGCTAATTGTATACTCTGTATCTACAGTAGTTTCTATTAAATTAATCGGTCAATTTTAACTATCCTGATTCCGTATTATTATATATTT
This sequence comes from Acanthosepion esculentum, assembly GCA_964036315.1. NCBI lineage: Eukaryota > Metazoa > Mollusca > Cephalopoda > Sepiida > Sepiidae > Acanthosepion > Acanthosepion esculentum. The sequence continues at coordinate 88,714,385 of OZ038484.1, forward strand.
AACGACATTATTATTAGTATTATTGAATGAGAAAGCGTTACAGACTAGGGTACACATGGCTAAGCCCATCATGACACCAAGTTTGCTAAGAGTACTAGTCCGGTTGAGGAATTGAACTTACAATCCACCAGGCTAAAAAAAAAAAGTAAAAAAAGAAAAGAAGAAAATAAGAAAAGAAAATAAAAGCTACCCACCGGAGATTGAATAAAGTGTTGAGTACAAAATTCCCTGAAGGGTAAACGGATTGAAAAGCAACTGATGAAAGCCGAAGTGCAAAACAGCCGAAACTTTGTGATAGTAACAACAATATTGAAGACAATAGTCCGAGTGTATGTAATGTAATTTAAGTATTTACATGTTAATACCCCCAACCAAAACATGTTTAGTGTAGCATTTGGGTAGGTATTATTATTATTATTAATGGACTCCTTGGCTGTTTACGACGTATGAGGGTCCAGTAGCTTCGTACTTAGAATCGAACAACTAGACTATCCGCACATATAATTTGATTATAGTGGCGAAGGCTTGTGCAGATTCATTCTGACTTTTCAGAAGAACCAAATACAGAGAACCGATATAGAATGCAACAAGGCCACCAACGAGGCTACTAAGGTTTGACTTAGTTATTCTTTATTTTAGACTGGTTACCAATGAAGGATAAAGAGCTCAGTGTATCCTACTATTCAATCCGTAGATAGGAAGAGTAAAAAAGTTGGATTCATGCCTTTTCCCAAGCGTATTTGCATGCATGTAAATGAATGTAACGAACTCGACAAGAATTTTGAGTTTGGCTCTCCGATACTGTGATACTCTTTATTACATGACCCACATATTATTATTATTATTATTATTATTATTATTATTATTATTATTATTATTATTTAGGTATGTTATGTTTCCTGATTTGTTTCCAGTAGAGCCGGAGCCAAAGTATGGTTCTTAGGCTCTATAGGTGAAATGTCATTTAATTTATAGCCCTTTTCTTAGTATAGGTGATGTTCAAAGAAGGACGATCTTCTAAGCAACCTATATGTTGTTGTAACTTTGGAAACTGTTAGTAAAATTTGTCCATTTCTTTTCTCACGAGGCCCGCAGTTCCGATTACTATTGGTACAGTCTCGACCTTCATTCCCCACATCCTGTTAATCTCTTGTATTGAGACAATTTCTAGATAATTTTCATGAAGGTGTTTCTCTCAGGTGGTACTTTACTATGCCAATAAGTATACATTTCCTGAATTTCCTTTCTTTTATAATATATGGTATATTGGCTGTTATTTCCCTGTCAGTTTGAACTGTCATGTCCTAGAGGATAGTTACATCGTTATTTTGGGTAACTGTGTCAGGTTGGTGGTCATACCATCTCTAAGTGGTTTCGATTATTATTATTATTATTATTATTATTATTATTGTGCATGATATCATCATAATTATGTCAGAGAGTAATTTTAACCGTATAATTACTAAATCGCCCTCCTATTTGCATCAATTTATCTACCTGCGGTGGAGTAATGGATAGCGGCTCGGATTGAAGAATCGGAGAGCAGAGTTCGAATTCCAGTCGAATCCAATACATTCACTTATGTGCTAATACCCTTGGGAAAGGTATGAATCCTCTTCTTCTTCCTCCAGCTATGGGTAAAATTTCGATCTTGGATGGCAACTGGTCTACTGCGGGAAAAATAATCTGCCTCGTCAGTCATGTATCGAAAGATACATGATCACGCATGACACATAACTGACTGAGAAATTTCAATGTAACTGTGATATTATTATTCTAAGTTGAAATGATGATCCCTCTTCCTGTCGTCTCCTCATGATCAAATTTTTCTCTCTAGTTCGCTCTTTTAAAAACGGATTCACTGTTCTTTTCATGGTTCTTGAATGGACTTTGAAGATGGAAGCCAGAGTATGAATGTTGGTAACATTAACGAAGGCCCGACTGATCTTTTTCCTCTTACCATTCCTCATTTCGGAAAACAGTGGGGCTGGCAAAAAACGTTTTTATTTTGTTCTTTTTCTAGCTGAATAACTCAAAGGTATTTTCAGTGGTCCTTACAAATGGTGTCAATATGAGTATACGTCCTATCTGAAAACTTGGAAAAGAGTCGGTCGGTCTGGAGGGGACGATGCCAGCGTGCGGGCACCGATGGAAAGAGCCTGAAAATCATACTACGATTCGACCCAAAGCTTGTGAGTGAAATTGTGTAGACAGAACACTTGGGGACTGTCGATAGTTGTGCTAGCACAAAATCACAAGTCATCGTGGCCGAGGGTGCTGGGCTTGTTCAAATTGTTGATAACACGCTCTTTCCCAGAAACTATTCAGCATAGATGCAGCATAAAACACAGGTGGGCTCTGTTGGTGTTGAAGAAACACAAATGTGTCTGATCGAGCGTTTGCAGTAAGGATTGGCTAGCCACACCCCCTAGTAGATGGGTATCCTCGAATACGATTGGCCAGCTATTATTATATGTGTATAAAAAATCCCTGATTTAAAATCCTACAATACTAAATGGCTCTAATACATATATAGATGAAACAAACAAACGCACCAAGTATGTTCGTCCTGGGTACGACGTTAAACTACATCCAACAGCAAGGCATCTGATCAGGAGGTTTTCAGGAAGCGTGGAACCACCTCTTAATTGCTGGTGTTTCCAGGTCCCCCCTGACAATGATGTTGCCAACTATACGTTTTTGAAATAATGATGTTGCCAGCTATACGTTTTTGAAACAATGATGTTGCCAACTATACGTTTTTGAAACAATGATGTTGGCAACTATACGTTTTTGAAACAATGATGTTGCCAGCTATGCGTTTTTGAAACAATGTTGTTGCCAACTATACGTTTTTGAAACAATGATGTTGCCAGCTTTGCGTTTTTGAAACAATGTTGTTGCCAACTATACGTTTTTGAAACAACGTTATCCTTAAATTACGTTTACAAAGCATATATATTTAATAAATATGTGGAAACTGAATTTGGCATTAAATAACCCATAATGGTTGATATGCCATAAAACCCCAACCAACCGATCAACCAACCAAGTATGTATATTGATAAGTTAGTGTAATTAATTTAATCTATGTTACCCACTTACACTTAGAGATTCCAAGACATTTTTCTCACACACAGCTTTGTTTTTCTTTTCTTTTAAACTGAGGCTAAAGAGAGCATACGCTTCTGTGGCGAAACGCGTCTGTAAGAGCATTTTCCATTTTGTCTCACCTCTTAATATATTTGAATATATTTATGGTCGTTCGTATTTGTCTTTCTAGGTCGTAGTCCCTTAATTATTGGATATCAACGTGTTTGCTATCATTTTTACATAATGTAAAAGTAAACACATGCATTGTTATTTATGGTCATTCAAACGCGTGTCCGCCAACGGAATTGTTTACGTATATCACTCGTCAGTTGCTGGGGATTAATTAAATCCTCGTGTATAAGACTGTCATCTAAGCGAGCACACAGTGATAGGTATCTGTGTGAATATGCCTGCGTAAAAAATTTGAATAGGAGGATTTGATATACTGGTTTGTGTGCGTAAGCAAGGCTACTGTACTTACGCACACACACACACACGCGTGTGTGGGTAAATAAAGGAAGCTGATGGTATCTGTAAACCCACACTGAGTCGTAAGACCATCATTCCGTTCCTCTGCCATTGAAAGTGGTCGTTATAATCAGATTAAACCCTGGTAATTTGTCTGGAGTCGTTAATACGCTTTATAAATAAATAATTTCGATTCCGGAATTCACGGATATTAGATGCATTATTGAACAGGTCTACTGTTAACATTCTTTTTTACGGGCAAACTGAAGTCAGCACAGCAACTTTAATTCGAAGGATAACCTGCCATTCTGCCAATCCGGATTTTCTTTTTCATTCCCTTTAGTTGTTCTTATGTCTTTCCAGTTTTTCGTGTTCTGGCTAGAATTTTGAAAAATTCATTTTCTTTTCTTTCTCTTTATTCCATTTTCTGTTCTCCTCTTTCTATTAGGTTTCTGTCCGACTCAAATCTTTGGATCTTCGTTGAAAAAGCTCACTGAACGAATAAATCCAGTCAAGAGGTCAAGACATTATTTCTCTTGTTTTTATTTCTTTCCATTTCTACTTTGTTTTCTATTCTGCTTTGTTATATTTTCATTTTCATCAGTAACTCCTATAATAATAATAATGATAATGATGATGTTGTTGTTGATGATGATGATGATGATGAGAAGAAGAAGAAGAAGAAGAAGAAGAAGAAGAAGAAGAAGAAGAAGAAGAAGAAGAAGAAGAAGAAGAAGAAGAAGAACCGTTTCCCTATATGGAAACATTCGGCATTCATTGATCGAGTTCTACATTCGGTTGATATTTTTTAAAATCATTCTCTTAAAACAATTTTTCAGGGAAATAGGTTTCATAAATCTACTGTTATCGTTCTTTCTAGTATAGAAGAGAGCTTTCTTCCTAACTTTCTTTCTGGGTATGTCAATAAATTACGTCCACCAGCAAGGCCTCTGATTGGAGCGTGGAACCACCTACCGCTTTTCTTACCAGGTTCACCCTGACCCGGAGTGGTAGCACCTGGCAGGGCCCTAGCTATGGGCAAGTAGTGAACCTCCAAAATGGGTTCAAAACATTATGAAAGTATAAAAATACATTTTTGTAGTAAGCATACCAACAATACATTCTCATAGTTATTGAGGGGTCTCCCCTTTTAACACAAATGAACCCAACCGATGTATACATATATTACATATATATACATATATTACCCGGACAGTTTGCAATAGAGGAGAGTAGCACAAGAGTCACAGTTAGCGAGCTCGTAGACTCAGTAAGGAGTCATACCGCGACACTTCAATACCAAGACTGTATATATATTATTGCTACTAACCCGCATTCCTGGATCTACTAACCCGTATTACCAGTTTGTATTATTATGTTAATGCATTTATTTTCCTTATCCATTCCTGGCGTTTGTTAATCATTAATATCGGATTCATCCCGGAATCCACAACAAATTGGCGACGAGGAATTCGAACTCACACGGGATGGAAAACGAAACAAAATTCTCCCTCGTTGTCCACAACAAATTGACGACGAGGAATTCGAACTCACACGGGAAGGAAATCGAAACAAAATTCTCCCTCGTTGTCCACAACAAATTGACGACAAGGTATTCGAACTCACACAGAAAAAAACAAAAACAAAAGTCTCCTTTACCGTTTTTTGCCAGTGTCCACAAAAACTTGGTGACAAAAGATTTACGAGTACTGAAATACGGAAAAACCAGTTTTCCGTAAGACTTTTATAATGGAGGATTTTAAAAATATTTTAGTAGAACTTGTAAATTACCAAAATGAACAGCAATTAAAACTCCAGGAAAGAATGGAAGAAAAATGGCAAAAACAATTACTACAAACGCAGGAACTAATATTAAAGGTAGCGAGTAACAAACAACAAAATATCGAAAAAGATGCGACTTTTTCCCAAGACGCAGTGTGGAATACGATAGAAACATTCAATTACTCCCTAGAAGAGGATAACAATTTCGGGGATTATTTCAGACGTTATGAAGACATCTAAAACATCGATTGTCAAAACTGGACAGAAGCAAAGAAGGTACATCTGTTGCTCAGAAAATTAGGAACTGAGGAATGCACAAAATTTGTGGATTACATTTCGCCAAAAAAGACGAACGAATTAACGTTTGACGAAGCAGTTACATGTCTTACAGAGCTGTTCAGTCCAAAAACGTCACTCTTTCACAAGAGGTGGAAATGTCTTAACCTGGTAAAGGGCGAAAATGAGGACTATTCCACGTTTGCCGCAATCGTGAATAAACATTGCGACGACTTCAAGTTGGCAGAATTAACACCGGACAATTTCAAGTGTCTCATCTTTGTTCAAGTGTTAGTCTCAGTAAAAGAGAGTGAAATGCGCAAAAGAATGCTTTCAAAACTACAAAATGAACCTAGACTAACACTACAACAATTATCAGAAGATTGCCAAAAATGTCTGAGTATAAAGAAAGACTCGAAGAACATTGAGGAGTCAGGAGTATCTCATATACGTAAGTTAAACAAAAGTTTACGTTCTTCACCCTCCCCAGAAAGAAAACAAAAATTCTATAAGGGAAAAAGTACAACATATAGGGCAAATTATGACGAAAATCGATGCAAATATAAGCCCCTCCCCCATCTGCATGTTATCGATGTGGAGGACTACACTGGAATAAGGATGGCCGTTTTAAATATAAAAACTGTCTTGTGTGTGGAAAAAGGGGGCACAAGACATCCCAATGTAGGAACAGAAAAGCTACTAGTAGGATAAGAGCTACTAGGATGCATGACGAAGACAATACCAACATAAGGAAATATGTGGAACTTGAAATCTTAAATAAAAAGATAAAATTGCAACTAGACTCGTGTTCCGATCTAACGATAATTAACCTACAGACATGAAAAAAGCTTAACAGACCAACCATGTTACATACACAAAAAATTGCTAAGTCGGTGACAGGAAAGAGTATAATATTCGAAGGAGAAATAATCGTAAATGTTAAATTTCACGGGACCCCCCCCCCACAAAAAAAACTCAAGATATACGTAATGAAAGACACAGAAAATCTAGTGGGTACAGACTGGATGAAAAAATTCGACGTTTGGGATTCACCTATCAGCTCGTTTTGTAAGGGTGCAGCTAGAATTGAATTGAAAGAAAATGTCCAACCAGTATATAAAAAGAAGCGAAACGCGCCATTTGCTACCACAGATGAAAACAGTAAAGAGTTATAAAAGGCAGTAGAGGAACTACCTGTGACCTTGCGAGAGATAAGAAAAGAAGCGAAAAAGGATGAATTTATTCAGAGGACGAAGGAAAAAAATAAATAAAAACCGGTATACACCGACAGTACTCAAGAGACCATTCAAACAAGAATGGGTTTATTTCAGTAATAATATGGCTTATGAGGAACCAAATACAATAATTAACAGACTAGGAAACGTTATGTACACAAAAGGCGAAAAATTTACCCACAGAAAACATATTGACCAAATACAAAAAAGACGGGTTGAAGAGCCAAGCTCGTCACCCGCAGAAAATGACGAGTCGATGGAGGCGATATTTGAAGTTTTTGAGATTCAAAGACCACAAGAAGACACAGAAAGGACTAGCAGGAAGAGAAAATTTACAGTGCCTCTAATTGTCGACCATAAGAGAAATGAAAAGATACTAACTCCCTATCTAAGGAGGGGGGTATTGAGGGGTCTCCGCCTTTTACACAAATGGACTCACCCGAGGTATACATATACTACTAACAGTGAGTACCTGGACAGTCTGTAATAGAGGAGGGTAGCACAAGAGTCACAGTTAGCGAGCACGTACACTCAGTAAGGAGTCATACCACGATAATTCAATATCAAGACCGTATATATATTATTGCTACTAACCCGCATTCCTGGATCTACTAACCCGTATTACCAGTTTGTATTATTACGTTAATACATTTATTTCCCTTGTCCATTCCTGGCGTTTGTTATTCATTAATATCGGATTCATCCCGGAATCCACAACAATAGTAAAAAAATACCAACAATAAATTATTGGAAAAGGAAGAGGAAGATTGCCAAAACTCCCAAGAAAATTAAATTTCGGCATTAAATGAGCTATGAGTATTTTTTGTTTGTTTGATGTCGTATGAAACATTATGTTGTTATTTTATTTTACAGTTACAAGTACTATCCATTTCAGTTGTTGCTGCTGTTGAAAGTCCTGAAGTGATGTGGTTTTTGCAATATTATGCAGTCATTTGTTTTTTATCTAGTAACACTGGTCCACAAGGTTCGACGAAGGATGATTCCCGCTAATACCAACAGGTTTCATTCACTTGAAATAATTTTTAACCATTAATTTGAGAAAGTATTTGCATATATAGTCGGCAGTTTAGATATTTCTGAACGGATTTGTCGCCATGCATGTCATGCACATGAAAGTCTGCAGCTGGCAAGACTTTTGAAGAACAAGATTCGAGTATTTTAGGATAATATTTTTTTTTTTTTAGCAATTTGCGCTATTGGTCGAAACTGCTTTTAGCGGAAACTATTCTTTGTTCAATTTCCTTTTATCATAAACTAATTTTTTTATAGCTGATCCATACACCGAGGTATTTGTAGAGTTTAGTATTTACTGTTTCCATCCTTTTTATGATGAATAATAATAACAATAACAGCTGATTTCCCTTGTGCTGGTTGTGTGGGAAAACTACTAAAAAGTGTGCAACACTTTTTCAATGGCTGCTTTCAGAGGATACAAAAAAAGTACAGACGACACTATAACAAAGTAGCCCTGGGAACAACGAAGGAGGCATGGTCTTGTGTTCGCGGAGAAATGGTATGAACATTCACCACCATCTTTAGACGAGAGTGAGCAAATGATGCTCATGTGAGATACGACCATCTTGACTGACAAATATTGTTATTTTTTAAAATGATATTCATCTTGTACAAGGCCCAAGATTCACTCTAGGTAGAGGATTACAGAGTAAGCGACACAGTTTATAGGGACATGTAGGGAAGATAACGGTTGACCGAAGGCTTGAACAGGTTAAGATTGTAGTGATCGGGGAAGCGTCCTCTTGGGAATCAGTTCTACAAAGCAGCGGCTCGTGCAAAGAAGCTGGAACTTGCATTTTACCAGTTGAATACGAAGGTAATGCTGGTGGTTCACTACAATCTGTTTGGATTTTAACCGTGAAATCTAGAACTGGTATAACTAAAGAATATATTTTACAGCGTGATTCACCCTTTACAAGACCTGGGGGCCAGTCGAGGTAGACCGTTACCTTTTGAGGCCATTTGTATGTATAGGAGTAGAAGATAACGGACGTCCTGGGTATGACGATAAACTACATCCGTTAGCAAGGCCTCTGATTCGATTGAGGAGTGTGGAACCATCTCTTCGTTGCTTTTGTTTCCAGGTTCACCTAGACTCGGTGAGATAGCACCTGTTAGAGTTCCAGCTATGGGCAAATAGTTAATCCCCAAATTGATTTTAATTCGCATATTCTAACAGGTGTGGTTTTGTAATTTATTTGGAGTAATTTATTTTGCTTATTTTATTGTTGTTTTGTTTGTTTATATATTTATTTATTTTTCTATTTTAAGTTACGTAGTAAAAATTTGTTTTCATGTCTGCATTTTGAGATTAGCTCGGATCTTTTATTTAATAATTTATTTTGATCTGGGTAGGTAATGATAGCTATTTTTTCCTCCAAGTAAAGTTTGCAAGTTTTTGATAGGTTGTTGTAGGCTGATGATTGAAACAAAAGAACGGACGAAAGTTATAACTGTTATATAACGATAAAAAATAAAAAAAAATAATAAAAGATAATATACTACGTTACTTAAAAATCGAGGGCCAAAAATATATAGTGTAACAAATAAATAACAACAAGTATAATAAATTGATCTAAATACATCCAAATATATAAATAAACAAACAACCGATTACGATAAACTAGCCGTTTAGAAAAAAACAAATAAAGATAATCAACCCAAATAGATAAATTAAAAACTGTTCCGACCAAAAAAATTATAGTAAGAACAAACCACAACATCCCACCCCAAAATTCAACAAATAGATTTAATCAATGACAAATAAACAAATATACAAGATAAAAAATAAAAATGAAAATAAATAAAAACAAGCAAAACAATTTGACCCAAATAAATAAGCAAACAACCGACTTCCGGTAAATGGCCGCCATAATAGACTACCAACAATAAGCTATATAAACAAATTTTTACTACGTTAACAAAAAACACCGATCAAAATAAAAAATAAATAAATAAATATATAAGATAAAAAATAAAAATAAAATTAAAAAAAAACTAAAAAACAAACAAACAAAAAAACAAGCAAAATAATTTGACATAAATAAATAAAACAAATAAGCGACTTCCAGTAAAAGTAACCGCCAAAATAGACTACCCATAATGCACCACTGACCCATATATATAAATAGCCGAGAAAAATAACAGCACTAGTCGCCTGACGATTGCACTAGCATGAAACAGACTGTCGCCTCTAAGTGCTGACTTCCATGTCCACTTTTATATTTACACACGCTCTATCTCTGATATTGAGCACTTTATCCCATAAATATAGCACACTTTAAGACTATATTTCTTCATATATATATATATATATATATATATATATATATATATATATATATATATATACAGACACTGGTTATAAAAAGCTGGTCTCCACTTTCTTTCATTTGCGTTCGGATTGTCTGAAGATCGCGTGAGCGTAAATCTCTGATTACGACAAGGGCCATCCTTTCATAAGAATTAATGTTGTCACGCCTTTTTTTCTCTTTGGTTCGTCTCCACACTTTATTGGGTAGATAGTTTTGCCTTTAGTACTTTTTTCTTTTTTTTAGTACTGTCGTTTTTGTTCGAGACTTTATCAGGATATGGGTTTTAGGTTTGTTCTTATATACATATATATATATATATATATATATATATATATATATATATATATATATATATATATATATATATATTAGTCGAATCTTCTGTATATTTCGACGTAGGAAGGCCCAAATGTTCAATTTAGAAAAAAAAACTGATAGTCTGCCTACAGAGAAAATTAGATTATAGTGGTGAAGGCTCATGTGGAACCAGCCAAATCTTTTGAATTATTGATGACATAGAAATAATATACGGTGTGCACCGATATCTCCAAATGAACTTCCTCTTCCTCTTTCTCATCCTCCTCCTTCTCCTCCTCCTCTCCCTTCTCTAAGTTTTCTTTCTAGACTGGCTCCCACCCAAGCTCTTAATTTATCACGACAGACATTGTCATCCACGCGTCTATTATTAAATCAAGATAAGTCTCTCCAATTTGCTGTTTCTTTTACTTTGGGCGATAATTTTATAATTAACCAGAACATAGCACGTTAATGCTACTGCCTGATATTACCGGGATTACTGCAATTAATGTATCTCTTGAGTGAGGTGGAGGGCATTTTTACTCTTATTTTCTTATTAGATAAATGGTTAGTATTAAGCATTTACGAAGAGAGTAGTCAATATAGTCATTCGAAATAAAGAGAAGGAAAAACCTCATTACATTTCACTATCACTAACACAATAACTCACTGTACGTCACACGCACTGACGCAAATATATATATATATATTTATCACATATATTCAAGTATAGTACGAGCTTTCTGATCAGTTTTAGGGAAAAAAATGTGTGTCACAGGTATTTTTTTTAAAAAAAAGACGGTAAAAATCATGAATTCTCGGTGACCGATTGCAATATACGCAGGTAATTTTTTATAGAGAAATTCAGTGGTCGAACTATACATGAAATGTTCATATATACGAATATAAATATGTATATATATAGTCATCCACATACAGGCCTGTGTCGCTGTATCACAGCTCATCAATATGGCTAGACATCTGATTGCTTCAAGCCGGCATCGAAACCCGACCGATTTGACATCACTCGGTTTTTTCACTTGAGCTATCTGCGCACGGCAACGAGAAAGGGGAATTCTAGCGTATGATTTTTTACGAATGTAAACTAACGCCAGACAGCCATAGTGCTCAATTCATTTTCAATGAAGAGCATTATCTCTCTCTCTCTCTCTCTCTCTCTCTCCATATATATATATTTATATATATATACAAATAGAGAGCGAGAGAGTATATGTACATACGAGGCTGTATATATATTTAAATATTTATATATTGTTCTGGTAATCTATCCAGGTACGCATGGACTCTCTCAGGTATAAGTAGGAGCAGGTGCTGCCTTTTGGATTGGGACGTTTCCAGGAGTCAGTTCTAACAGTGGGACGGAACATTCTTGCTGTAACACTCTCGTTTGTATATGTTTGTATTACTGATTCTTTTAATATATTTGTTGATTCCTGTTTAATTCTTAACTTTGTGTCTTTATTTCTGGCCCTAACAACGCCACAATATATATATATATATATATATATAGTCTCTCTCACACGCACACACACACACACACACACACACACACACACACATATATATATATATATATATATATATATATATAAATTAATTTTTAAATTAGTATAAAAATAATGAAAACATTCAATTGTTAAAATGTCCTGACTAGTGAACCGAACAGTTAATGAAAGTCACGTCTACGAAACTTCGGATGTTTGTTTTGATGTTACAGCTGCAGTATGTCACTTTTAGTTCTAGTCGAAGATCGCTAATTCAACAGTAGGTCGCATTTAATTAGCCCGTATTGTTCAGTTGCGTAACACAACCGTATATTTGACGTGCCCATCACATATACGGTTATGTTACGCAACATGAAGAACAACATTCCCGAAAGATTAATTTTAACAGCTGGAAGTTGCTTTAGATTGATAATGTAGACAAACGGATATTCAAATCCTTCAAATCTATAAATCAACCATTCACCCTTTCATGGAATACTGCTGCCATATATGGTCTGGTGCCACCACTGTTCGCCTTCAGGTCCTCGGCAAAATCCAGAGACGGATATGCAATGTGATTGGCCCTGATCTGGCATCTCATCTACAGTCGCTTTCTCACAGACGTGCCGTCGCTTCCCTCTGTCTTTTCTACAAATACTTTCACGGTAACTGCTCCGACGAGCTGCTTTCGCTAGTTTCCAGACTACATGAATTTAAACGTGCTACTAGGCTGGCATCACGGTCGCACACTTTCGTTGTCGAAACGATTAAATGTGGTCGTCTCTTCTACTCCAAAAGCTTCATGTCTCGCACCTTCCGTCTGTGGAATTCCCTTCCTATTACTTGTTTCCCTGATTGCTATAATTTCCATCTATTCAAATGTAATGTCAATCGTCATCTCCAGATGCCTTGATCTATTGCCTGTCCTTCTTTTCATCCTTTCCCCTATCACGCCTCTTTACTCTTGCTCCCACTCTCTGTAATCCCTTGCGTACTAGTGGCATCCCGCCTTGCTTGGGGGGAAATGCTTAATAAAAAAAGATAAGGCTTTGTAAACATGGTCGCGCAGATGTCATCTGAAGAGAGAAACACTATAACTATAACTTGAAGACCAGGATTGAGTATCGATTGATTGATTGACTGGTAGGTTATTTTACGGTTTATCAACATTTTGTGCATGATTGTCTTTTTGGTGCAAATCATTCAACAGGTTTAAGAAAAAAAACAGTTGCTTTAGATTCATCCATATTCGCTCGCGTTCGTGATTGCATGCGTGAAAATCTGGTCGTCTGAATTTGTCAATATCCAATAAATATTTGCAGCCTCATTTGGTTGATGTGTTTGGGGACGCATGTAAGTTTTGCTGCCTTTCAGTTTATACATAAGATTACTTTTCAAACAGTGTGGTCCAAATCGTTGAACGACATCAACGATCCTCCCTTGACTTGTTCATTTTGTCTTTATATTGCACTATGTATACGTGAATCTATGTGCACATATATGTTTACACTGTTTGGGGATACTTCTGTTAACTTCATCAGTCATCAGAAGCGAAAAATAAGGCAAAACTATAAACACATGTCCAGTTATGGTGATTTTGCAAGCGTAGCTTAGATGTGGCACAGGGTCGAACGTATGGAACACCCAGTGAGGAACGAACTCATTATTCAGTTTTCATTGATCGAGAGAGACAAACTTGCTAATCGTTACAGCACGTCAAAGTGCCAACCACATATACGGCTATGTTAGGCAATTGAACTTACGGCCTAATTAAATGCGACTTACTTTTGGATTAGTGATCTTCAACTAGAAGTAAAAGTCGCTTACTGCATCATCAAGACATAATGAACAAGTCAAGAGGGGGTTGTTGATGTTGTTGAACGATTTGAACAAGTCTGAGGCCCTCCCCAACAAATTCAGGAGTTCTTTTTTTATCAGAATAATCAGAGTCAGTTTTCCTAACTGCCGTACTCTCTTAATCACCATTAGACTCATTTAAATTTTGCCGAATATTCTACACTGTTCTCAGATCGACAAGTTATAATCCAGTTATTTGCCAAAAATAAATTTACTCTTTAGTATTTCAAGATATTTTTGTGTAATTTTGGTAAATATATCTGTTAAAATGAGATGTCAGTATCATTTCCATTTCTGCGTAATTTAGACGACAATTCATACATTGCACCCAGTATATATGTCTATACATGAATCTATGTACACATATATGTTTATACTGTTTGGGGGATACTTCTATTAACTTTATCAGTCATCAGAAGCGATAAATTATGCAACACTATAAACACATGTCCGGATATGGTGATTTTGTAAGCGTAGCTTAGATGTGGCACAAGGTCGAACGTCTGTGACACCCAGTAAGGAACGAACTCATTATTCAGTTTTCATTGATCGAGCGAGACAAGCTCGCTATTCGTTACACTACGTCGAAGTCAGCTAATCAAATTTGTCACCTAGCTGGATAACATAATCAGCAGAAAATTTGTAACAACTACTTCTAAAACAATAAGACTTAATACAAAACAAAATACTAATAACTTAAAACTTGAATGATGAATTTACTCTATCACCTGTAATAATTGCCAGGAGGAATAGAGAGGAATTGAAGTAAAAAAAAAAATATATGAACACAAAAGTGATCTATCACGAAACAAAACACTCTTTGCTTTAGGTGCTCATCGCAATGATTTTGACCATAATTTTGATTTTGATAAATTTAATTAAGAAAAGAAAGTAATTTACTGAAACAAAAGTGTATAGGAAATGTTTTAATCGTTAGACGATCCAAAGCAAATTTTCATCGAGATTTTTATGCCCATCCACTTTTCTTATTTTTATCACAATATCGAATATTTAATAACAAAAGTTATAAAGACAAATAAAACGAAAAAAAAAAAAAAAGAAACGGAATGAAATTGCTTAGACTATATCTCCAAACACATAAAAAAATTAAATTTAAAATTTCAAAATGTCAGCGTCCCCTCTCCTTCATGCGCGTATATAGTTACATCAACGTAAACATCACTTTCGTCCGATCACGTCCTAAAGGCCGAAAAGCTTACATACGAGATATTTTTCCACTTCGTCATTAATTTTTCTAACAAGTACATGCCAGTGTAAGCAGTTCAGTACATACGTCATGAATGTACAGAAATATAAATATATTAATGGATAAATATTTCTGTAACAGACAATCTATATTCGCCGAATACATAAACATACTAATGTTCTCATTGCATTTGCTTTTCACTAAGTTTTTAAGATTCAATATGGCGGATTTCAGTACGATGGACGTAACTCATACTTGAACCCCGACAGTGAATATTGAAGATATATCCAATATGTATAGCTAAAAAATCGAAGGCAAACGAGAAAAAAAAAAGAGTTGAAAGCAAGCAATTCGGATTAGAAATAGAAGATAACGTTGCAGATCTCGCCGATTGGCAGTAAATGAAAATTAACTGCAAAATGGCGGAAATCTCGCGAGACCAGCTTAACTCGATCAAGCGCGCATCTAGCAGCGAATAGTATTTGCAATAAGCTTAGCGGAATTGAATTGAACGAAAAGAGATATTAGAATCATCTTTGATAAGACACCGTCGCTCAGAATCCCATTCTCAGATCACAGCCTTGACAAGTTAAGAAGCTGCAGTTTCTTTTTCATCATTTTTGGTTTCCTTATATGATTGCTTTATTTTAGAGTATAATATAACACGCTTATTTTCATTTTTCTTACCGACTTTGTTCCTTATTCGCTTTTCTCTTTCTAATACTCATTTTCTGTCTATCTTTATTCTTTTCTCTTTCTAAGATACTGCGTTCTTGGAGTAATCGATCTCTTTCGTGAGAATAACTGGATTCCTTTGACTGGTATTGCTTTTAATACTACAACGATTATTAGCATGCAAGAGTCGTTGCTATCACTAACAGCAATCTCTATAGCAACAAAATTAGTATCAAACCAAAAGAGCAGTAGTTGCATTTCTAATCTGCCATGTATCTTAATATTGTGGGCAATCATAGCTCTTGCTTTTTCTTACTGTAAAAAAATTCTAAGATACCTATTTGCAATCCATTCAAATAAAATTTTTAAGCAGTTTACTCGCTTTTTTTCTATTGATTTCTTTGCCTACAGTATATCTTTTAAGGGATACATTGTTCTGGTCGTCTTTCCTCAAGTGTTCCGGAAAATTCAGCTTTCTCATTCTGATTGTAAGTATACATTTTCTTTTAAAACACCGTCGCCAAATTTTCTGTCTCTAGCGTTTTAGTTACTAATATTACTATAGTATTGTTAAAAATGATACAAAGAAGGAGTTTCGCGTTGGCCAATTCATCAAAATAGTTTCGAAAACCAGTTCACTGATGCTGCTAATTCGAGGCTTACCTGGTCACCCAATTATTACGTTAGAATAGGTTTAGTAACTACAGACAGCACTCCTAGAAGCAATGATTTGCAAATTCTTCTTTCCATGTAATTACTGCGTTAAGCTTTATTACTGAAAATATATCTGTACACACCCAAAAAACTATATAAATGTGCAGTATGGATGTATTGATTGTGATCAGTTATTAAAGTCTTCCAAACAAGCTGCAAGACCTAAAGATTTAAGAAAAGATAGTAAAATTATTATGAATTAATTAGATAAGAGCATTGTCGAAATTGTGTGTGTTGTGTTAGTTTTCCCTTCCGCTTGTGCTGATAGGCGTCGCGGGGAGACACAGTCGTCTGTCAGCGCCAAGGCGAGTGGCCTGGAGGAGAGATATCTCGTGGTCTCTGAGAGTGTCTGCCACTGAGACGCTCCAGCGTCTTCATGGTCTGCCTCTCGCTCAACAGCCAAAGGGTGTATACTCCTAGGGCTGGTTGGTTGATAGGCATACAAGTGAAGTGTCCGAACCACTTGATCCGCTGTCGTTCGATGCGTTGTATGATTGGTATTGCTCCTACCATATATCTTATTGCTTCATTCCTGATCTTGTCTCACCTGATCTTGTTCACTGCTCTCTTTAGGCATTTAATCTCACAAGTGATCAGTTTCCTCTCAAGAGTTTGTGTTAGGGGCCATGTCTGGCATTGGAATGTCAGCGTTGGTGGGAAACTGGCATTGACGTGATTAACTTTGGTGCTCATAGAAATGCTAGGATGTTTTAGAAGAGGAGCAAGTTGGTAACTGACTGCGTTGGCTTCCTGACATCTGGTCTCGACTTCTCCCAAAGCCCAACCCCTCGTCCTCGTCCTCGTCCTCGTCGCGGGAGTTGGAAACTGGTAATGCTGGCCAACGAGGGACTAGTGAAGCTGTGACTGTCTTAGCAGGCCGACAGTGGATAAGAATTGTTCAAGGAAACAAAAGGATTGTCGAAATTGGCAACAATAATAAGGCAAATATCCACCCACTGTGGGTAGATGGAGCTCAACAGTCCAGGAAAGCAGTCCATCTAGGGAAAGGAAAACCCTGATTTTAAATCTCTGCGGCATTGTGGTCACTTCCAAAGACAGAAAAAGCTATGGAAGTAAATCTAGACAGAAAACCCAGTGGAGTCCGAAAGGCGTTGAGCGGTCAACACTGACAATTTTCCAGCAACGCCGGCCCAAAATGTAATACCCTGTATTCCTTTGAATCTTGTTGGTATGACCGATAGAGGAAGGGAATGTGGCATACGGCCTTCATATACCATACTTACACCCAGAAGTAGTCACTCCAGTTTCACTAACAAAGGACTGAATTTTGACCAAACAAGGTGCTATATTAATCTCACGAGATAAACAGATGCTTATTATCCATCCATTTATATAACAGTGAATGATGGACAATCTCCCTATGAGATGAAGACAAAACTGGATGAAGCTGAAACAGAAGGTTACTGAGAATTTCATGAAACGATCGTTTAAGCAACCTAGATGTCTTAAGAAAAATGGCAACAAAAAGAATATTTATACTCAGAATCAGGAAGAAACAGTCGAAATTTCTTGGACCCATGATGAGGAAGAAATGTTTGAAGAACTTAACATTCACAAGGCATAGAGAGGGAAAGAAAGATCGACGCAGACAGTGAAACACCTACCTGATGAGCTTGTGAAAATGGATGGCGGAACGGAGTGCCGAAGCTTGGCAAAGGGAGAAACACTGTTAAGTAGCAGAAGGGATAGGAAGTTATGAAGAGCCGTGATCGCCTATGTTATTAAAGGACGCAGCACATAGAAACGTTGAACTAAAGAAGAAACATAGGTCATTTGATCCCAACTGATAATATAGGCAAGCGAGTCTTTGTGTATTTCTGTGTGTGTGTGTTTGTGTGTGTGTGTGTGTGTTTGGAAAGACATTTGTGTCACTACCACAAAAAAAGAGAATGTTTAACATCGAAAAATATAAGGAAAATTAATTCCTTTTAATAATATCCGGAAATATCCAATCTTTGCCTGAAGAAGGTCGCGAGATCCGAAACACGTGTTGCAAAATTATGAAGAAAAAAATACTATATATTGAAAAAAAAATCCACATTACAACCCAAAAAGTTTGCGGCTCCTCTCATCTTTTTAATATATACACTTTTCTCTCGTTGGTCCAACTCTTCTCTTTATATATATATATATCTATATCTATATATATATATATATATATATATATATATATATATATATTGATGGTCACCCCTGACGATTAGGTGGACGACTCCGTCTACGAAACTCTGGAGTCAGGATACTGAAAGTAACATAAATCAGCTAAGAGACAAACCTTTTGCTTCTAATGATTCTCTCATCTCTTTCTCTCTCTCCCCTCTATCTCTCCCTCCCTATATATATATATATATATATATATATATATATATATATATATATATATATATATATATGTAAAAGTATAAGTATAAAAATAATGAAAATGAGAAAATCCACAGTCAATTGCTAAAATATTCTGACGAGTGGAGCGAGCGATTTTGGAATGTTTCATCTACGAAAATCCGGACTTGAGTTACTATACATACATATATATTTGTAACAACTACTTCTGAAACAATAAAAGAATTATTACAAAATACCGATAAGCTAAAACTTGAAGTAAGAATTTACTCTATCACCTGTAATAATTGACAAGAGGAATGGAGAGGAACACAACACATAAACAAAAAGGAAAAATAAACTAAATGAAATTGGCCAGACTATATACCCAAATACCTCAAAAAATATTATATTTTAAAGTTTAAAATTTCAGCGTCCCCTCTTCTTCATACGCATGTGTGTCGAAATCATTTTCACGATACATTCTATTCCAACATCGCCATTTTCTTCATTCTCTCTCTTTGACATCAATTAAAAAAAATGAAGATTTCCTATCAAAAGGTTATGAATGAAAACCTATCAAAGCCGTTATAAATAAAAATCTATCAAATATGTTATAGATAAAACTCTTCTATCAAAGAAGTTATAAAATAAACCCCCTATCAAAAAAGTCCACCGCTTCGTCGGCTTTTTAGAAAAATAAAACCTCTCATTTTTTTTTAAGGGTAAAATATTTTCCGTCGAGTTGTTGCCTTTTTAACTGAAATGGCGCCACCTCGTCTCCAGGCGAATTAGCGCTTCAGGTGTGTTAGCGCCCAGCCGTTGAAATTGGTAAAAATAGTAATGGAATTACTGGAGAAGAAAGAAAAGATAGGTCACTTAATCCCATTTTTTTTTTGTTACTGATAGTCTACCCAATACAAGCCCCAAGGGCCACACAATGTAGAGGGTTACTGTGTGAGATTGTAAGACAAGGGCCAATCGTTACCTATCCCTCATATTCACTCCAAGCAAGGTGGGAGTGCCACTAGCATGCAAGGGGTTACAGAGAGTGAAAGTAAGAGTATAGAGAGATGCTTGAGGGAAGGATAAAGAGAAGGACGGGGATCAAGATCAAGGCATCAGAAGATGTCGATTGACATTACATTTGAATATTTGAAGATTATAGCTATCAAGGAAGCAAGTAAGTGGAAGGGAGTTCCATTGTGAGGAAGTGGGAGAGAAGAAGCTGTTGGAGTAGAAGAGACGGTTACATTTAACTGTCTCGACAAGAAACGGTGTTGGGCCGAAATGTCAACATAGCACCACGCTTAAATCCATGCAGTTGGGTACACTTACCTCTCATAATTTTCACGTACTACTCTTACATCCTTACATTATCACACACCTCATTCAGTAATCCTCTAATTTCAGTGGCTCTTGGGCCTTATATGTGTGATCATCCGTTAAAAACAAAATACATTAGAAAAGAAAGAATAATTTGAATGAGCGAATCAAAACAAATTGTCCTTTTGTTAAATATACAGAAAAATGTTGAGACCTTAATCGAGATTTGTATCGCAATCTTTCTAACGAACATATATTTTGATGCGACATTGTACATACATACATACATATATATATATATATATATATATATATATATATATATATACATATATGTATACATATATATATATATACATATATATATACATATATATACATATATATATATATACATATATATATACATATATATATACATATATATATATATACATATATATATATATATATATATACATATATATATATGTAATTACATATATATATATATATATATATATATATATATATATATATATATATATATATATGACGATGCATATGTGTGTGTTGTAGATAACCTTCGTTTTTTGTCTTATCTTTCGAAGATATATTCCTTAATTAACTTGTAGGTGTTTCTTTTTAGCTTTATCCATCCCTCGGCTCATTAGGAGAGATAAAACATTCAACAACATTGAAGCGATAACGGATTACAACAGATCCTTTCTTCCTATTTTCGTCTCTTATTCGCAATTTATTCATTCTTTTCTCCTTTTTTTTTTCTTTTTTTGCTCTCGCGTTTTTCATTCGGAAGACTTCATTCCCTCTCTATTCTCTATTCTTCACATTTGTCACCTTGCTCGATATGTTTTCCATCCTCATTTTGTCATTACTTATTTGATTACATTTTCTTATCCATCGGTGTTATTCAAATAATCAAATTTTCAGATCATATTATGACATCCTCATTCATGTTTCCATTAGTCAGCTAGCAGTATCTCTCTGTGTTGTTATATCTATCAAAGCTTCGCTCATTATCTATCTATCTATCTATCTATCTATCTATCTATCTATCTATCTATCTATCTATCTATCTATCTATCTATCTCATTGTGTTCATACCTATCTATCTCGCTAGCGATGTCTATTAATTATCAAATCATGTCACTTAATTATCTATCTATCTATCTATCTATCTATCTATCTATCTCATTGTGTTCATATCTATC
The DNA here is from genome assembly GCA_964036315.1 of Acanthosepion esculentum. Taxonomy (NCBI): domain Eukaryota; kingdom Metazoa; phylum Mollusca; class Cephalopoda; order Sepiida; family Sepiidae; genus Acanthosepion; species Acanthosepion esculentum. Next base: position 88,735,721 of record OZ038484.1, read on the forward strand.
TATCTAGCTAGCTATGTCTATTAATTATCAAATCATGTCAATTAATTATCTATCTATCTATCTATCTATCTATCTATCTATCTATCTATCTATCTCATTGTGTTCATACCTATCTATGTAGCTATGTCTATTAATTATCAAATCATGTCACTTAATTATCTATCTATCTATCTATCTATCTATCTATCTATCTATCTATCTATCTATCTATGTCAATTATCTCTCTCTATGTTTATTAATCTATGTCTCTTAATTCATCTATCTGTCTTTAATTGTCTTTCTATGTCTCATCATTACATATATATTTATATATATATATATATATATAAATATATATATATATATGTGTGTGTGTATATGTATATATATATACATATATATATATATATATATATATATATATATATATATATAAGTGTATATAAATATAAAAGTGAACGTAGAAGTCAACACTTAGAGGCGACAGTCTGTTTCATGCTAGTGCAATTGTCAGCTGCCTGACGATTGCACTAGCATGAAACAGACTGTCGCCTCTAAGTGTTGACTTCTACGTTCACTTTTATATTTACACACGCTCTATCTCTGATATTGAGCACTTTATCCCATAAATATAGCCCAATTTAAGACTATATTTCTTCATATAAGTGTATATATATATATATATCAATCTCTTAATTATCTATATATCGAGCTATCGATGTTTTATTATCATCTATCTCTTTATATCTCTCTCACAATTATCTATCTGTCCATAAATGTCACTTAAATATCACTCTATGTCAATTAATTATCAATCTATGCCTCTTAATTATTTATCTATCGCTCTTAATTATATATCCTTATCTTTTAATTATATATCTTTATCACTTAATTATCTATATATGTATCTTAATTCTCTATCTATCTTAATCTATCTTATTACTATCTGTATCATAATTATCTATTTCTGAATTATCTGTGGATCTATTAATATTAATTATCTATCTTTCTAAATAACTATCCAGCTATCTCTTTTAATTAGCTGTCTGTCGATCTTAATTATCTGTGTATTGTTCTCTCTTAATTGCCTATCTATGAATCAATCTAGGACTTATTTATCTATCTATCTATATATATATATATATATATTAATTATCTATCTATCTGCCTTAATTATCTAGCTATCTCTTTTAATTATATGTCTGTCGATCTTAATTATCTATCTATGTATTTATCTGGGCCTCTTAGTTATCTGTCTATCTATCTATCTATCTATCTATCTATCTACAGGTTGCGATTGAGACATTGTCGTCTAAATTACACAAAAATGAAAATAAAACTGACGTCTCATTTTTATAGATATATTTACCAAAATTACACAAAAATATCTTGAAATTTGAAAGATTAAATTTATTCAATAAAATCGCCATTGCTTCAACCGCGGCTTCCAGAGGACTTCGGAATCTTCTACAACTCTTCTGGCCTGTCCCCTTGTTTAAGTTGATGAATGCTGCCATATTACTTGCCCTCAGTTAATCTTTGGTGTTACAAGAAGTTTTGTTGGTCTCTTGCTCAACTGCGCACCACACATAATAATCAAGGGGGCTGCAATCTGGCGCGTTAGGTTGCCAGATGTAAGGGGTGATGTGGTCGGAGAAATTGTCTGACTGCGTGACTGGGTTTTCATGCTAGATGTTGAACTCTATATTGAGACTGAGATCCTGTAGGAAAATGAATGGAGGCATGACGCCGCCATCGCTAGTGATCACCCGAAACACATTCGTAATCACCATTATACTCCTCCAACTCTTTCCGAATCATCTGCTCTGTCCTCAGATTAACACCCAAACACTCTAAAATATTCGTATTGGAGCTTCCGGCGTGAATGCCAAATAGTACATCATGTCATTTCCAAATTTCTGGCGGACTGAATTGCATCATGGTGCGCTTTTTCTCACAGACGGTGGCTAACAGACTCTGCTACACTCCTAACCAAACTAAGAGCTTGGTAGTGAAATTTAGGATTTCTCGTTTTCCTGTGAATTTATTTTGATAAAACTTTCCCCAGCTGGTTTACACAATATGGCAACGCAATTACTAGGTCTTCTTCTTTAATGATAGACCAAAGATTTTCGATACGATTGAGATCCGGAGAGGCAGGCAGTCACACCATCAACCTTTCACCTTGTATTCCGTAAGATCCTACGAATGCTTGGCTGACCCTGGCAGAGTGGGAGAGAGCGTTGTCATGCATAAATACTAAACTCCTTAGAAGTGAAAGATGTATGTGATCTAGCCATGGATCCATGACCTGCTTTAGGAGATTGCGATAAGCGGCTGCGATCACTTTAAAGACTTCAGGTACCATGATTGGGCCAACAAGTCTGTCTCCAATGATACCAGCCCACAACATGACTCCTCCCCGCTGTTGTTTACATTATAAACGTTGGTGACGCTCATCTCCGAAATAGACCCAGCTGTCAGGTACGTCAAGAGTCGCCCTGGTCTCGCCAGTAAACAGGTACATTGTCCGCATGTGGTTGAGTCTACTACTAGATTGGAAACTAAATCTCATCACTTTATTGTTGAAATAACTAAATGCAACTGTAAGTTCTATTCTGATAATCGTCCTGTTCACAGCGCGGTTTAGGATTAGGTTTCCCGCTCCTTTAAACGTCTTGTCATTCTCTTTCACTTCCAGTAGTCGCTTGCGTCTTTGTGGCGCTATCGCTATAGTTAGAATTATGTACACGTCGACGTTAATAAACTAGCTAAGTTAAAATTCCCTTTATTGATGTCTTATCATATCTGAACCCAAAATGACTAGCGATCACTCGCCAGGAGAAGACGAGAAGGAGAAGATACAACGTATGAGTGAATCGATGCCGTCGCCCAAGATCATCCTCACTAAGAGGCTATACAACATTGTGTTAATTGGCGCAGTGACCAAGACCTCTAAGCATGGGGGAGAGTATACAACAGATAGATAGATAGATAGATAGATAGATAGATAGCTAGATAGATAGATACGAGTGTAAGTAAAAAATTATCCGCACTTTCGCCATAACTTTTTAACTTTGTGTCACTGCTTTCTCCTCATGCTTGTTCATAGGTACTATTGCGGTCGCATAGTCGAAGTTTGAGTTTGATCGCTCCAGTTTTCTTGCTACTGTTACAGTATGAACATGACCACACTGCTGGCAGTGTTCACCGAGGAGGAAGAAAGAATAGTCCTTATTTGGTAGTGCGGGATTTCATGCAACTGGTATGCTAATCCTAATGACATTTATTCTTAACGGGATGTGCGGATGGTGTAATGGATAACGGCTCAGAATTAAGAATCAGACAGTAGCGTTCGAATCCCAGTCGGGTTCGTTACATTCATTTACGCGCAAATACCCTTTGGAGAAGTATGAATCCACCCGTTATCCCCCAGCTATGGGTTGAATAGCTGAATAGACTGGGCCCGATAGCCTTGGTTGGCAGGCTGGCTACTACAGAAAGAAACGGCAGGCTACTGGGAAAGTTTTCTACTCAGTCAGTCATGAATAGAAACAGACATAATCACCCAAGCGTGTTTCCTGTATGACAAGTTCAGGTTCTTACAAAATTTCACCTTTCTTGGCAGATCATATATTCACAATGTGCGATATTCAATAACAAAAGTTATACCGACATAAACAAAACGAAAATAAATGAAATCGACTATATATCCCCAAAACACATTAGGTTTGTAATTTAAATTTTAATTGAAAAAATTCAGCGTCACTTCTCCTCCATGAGCATGTGTAATCATATCAACGTAAACATCACTTTAGTCCGATGAAGTTCTAAAAGATAAAAGGCGGCATACACACACACACAATATATATATATATATATATATATATATATATATATATATATATATATATATATATATATATATATATATATATATATATATCATTTCACCTCAAACAAGGCAATACCCCCACTAAGACACTGTGGGTTACTGAATGTTAGAAACTAGGAGGAAAAATATAATTAAGGAGAGAGAGAGAGAGAGAGAGAGAGAGAGAGAGAGAGAGAGATAGAGAGAGAGAGAGAGCAATAAAGAACAAGAATTAAGAAGATAACGATTGACGTTGCATATGAATTTTGGAATTACAAAGGGAGACAAACTAGGTACGCGATAAAGAAAATGTTAGCATGGAAATTACAGTTTCATAAAATGATGAGAACTTGCCGCCAATGTAGTATTGCGCTTAAATTCATTAAGTCCCGGTACCATAGATGGAAGTTCATTAGAAGAATTACTATGAAAATATTTATAGAAAAGACACAGGGAAGCTACAATACGGCGGTGGGAATCTAACTGAAGCCAGGATGTCATGTTAGGACCAAAGATATTGTAGATTCTTCATTGAATTTCATCAAGAAACTCTAAATATATTGCAGGAGCACCAGACCAGATGTGGCAGTAATATTCAAAGCATGGCCGAATATGGTAGACTTACAAATATGTACGCTGTATCTTGTGAAGAAAAAACTGCCTAGCACGACACAGTAAAGCAACTTTCCTAGCAGCGGATTTTTTAACGTTGAAACAAGATGTATAGTTTTGTAGTAGGTATGTGCATGTTCTAATGTAACACTGCATAATAAATCAAATATGTAGTGCAGTTTAATTCATATTACAATGAATCATTCATACAAAAAGTAAATTAGTAAAGTTAATGAGATAAAATGGCGAATTCACTTCGCTAACTAAATTTTAAAGATGCATTAACCCACTAACCACTTTACTGATTTACTTTTTGCATAAATGATTCAATGTAATATAAATAAAATTGCACCACGTAATTGAGTTAAAAGAACTGATCCGACGTACAAATTATCGGGAAAACAGCTGAGACATTGTTCTACTTATTGAACTATTTAGCTCATGCCACGATGACTGATAAACTCTTCCAAAAACAAATCTTAAATTGCAATATTAGTAAAAAACTCTCTCACTTAAATTTTCAAACATTCAACCTTAGCGTTGCGACTGCGCCCTCCACAAGTTTGTATCCGTTATCAATAACACACTTTAATATATATATATATATATATATATATATATATATATATATATATATATATATATATTTCGATTTGCATGATATATTTCGCTTTGGATACTACTTGAATTTTACCAAAAATAAGATAGTTTCAAAGCCTGGTGATGACCGGAGAACCCGTCGAAAATACTTGCATATTTAAGGAAGACCTAATACAATTTGTAATTTAAAAAAAACAAGGATCATAAAAATTCATCGAGTGGTTAGTGGGTTAATGCATCTTTAAAATTTAGTTAGCGAAGTGAATTCGTGATTTTATATCATTAACTTTACTAATTTATTTTTTGTATGAAATGATTCATTGTGATATCTCTCTCTCTCTCTGTGTCTCTGTCTGTCTGTCTGTCTGTCTGTCTCTCTCTCTCTCTCTCTCTCTATATATATATATATGTATATACGAATTTACACGCTTGAATTAGTGTCAGTATCTCATTTCAGGAAAATAAATCAGAATTCTTAAAGTCCGTAGATTAAAGTATTATTATGAAGAGGTAATGTCCATAAAACAGATTAAATGATCTGACACAATATTAAAAAAAATATTTAAGACAATGGTAAGAGATTTCGTTGCTCACAGAAGGGATATATGGCTTGCATATGTTCAAAAGTAAACAAAGAGAGATAGTTTGAAATGTTCGCTTTCTTAGATTGTTGAGAGAAAATTCGTTGAAGTGATGCGGCTGGTCAGAGACCGATAATATAATTGGCGAGTACTTCAACGCTGGTCGCGAGGAACTCACACTCTTCTCCGATTAATTTAATTTTTCTCCTCATTTTATGACAAAAGGAATTTCGGATAGGCTCGCTACTGTTTTCCTTCTTCTTGGCTGATCCGCTAATTTCTGTAAATTTCACATAGGCTCGCGAATTGCTATCCTTCTTTTACCTCAGGTCACTGGTTAATTTATGTGAAACGCAGAAGGCTCACATAGGCTCGCAAATTCCTTTGAAGGAAGTGGGTGAAGGGAAATATTATTATTATAATTAGAGATATATAAGCAGAATATGAAGCATGTTAATTTTCGTCCCGCAGCTGAGCCAATAGCGACGGACAGACTTTGAGAATTTCATTTGCCAATCTCATTACACGCACATATATTAAACAATGTGTGTGCGTGTCTATGTGTGTCTATGTGTGTGTGTCTCTCTCTCTCCCTCTCTCTCTGTATGTGTTTGTGTGTGCACCCACGCGCGTTTGTGTATATATGTAAGAGTGATGATGTAGGGGGTGGGGACTGTGTGCAGTTTCTCTTCACTGGCAAATAAAGTATTCATTATTAAATGGATCATTCTTTCTATTTCTGTTTGAAAATATATGGCCGAACTATTCTCTCGCACTATCCCACCTCTCTCTCTCCCACACACAAATAGGGACGTATATATATATATATATATATATATATATATATATATATATATATATATGAGAGAGAGAGAGTGAGTGAAAGCTAGAAAGAGACTATTTCCTTCCTAACCTTTGTTCGAAGTAGTTTGGAACGTCGGTATCTTGATTATGTCATTATTTTCTCTTCCAGGTACATGCGATATCCATGTTAGTTTTTCTTGCTGTTGAAAGTCCTCAAGTGATGTGGCTTTTATTTTCTGGTACAGTTATTTAATTTGTGATTCTGTAGCACCAGACCACAAGGTTCAAAGAAGGATGATCTTCACCTAGACCAACCGATTTCACTCGATCAAGGCCATTTTTAACCAAAGCTGGAAAAGCGGTTAATAAATAGCAATTCTTCCTATTTGGACATTGAGCACGTTCTGTTTTTTTTTCCCCACTGTGACCCATAAGCTATTTGAGATTATTTCTACTAATCAATATAGTACTATTACTTTTTCCGTACGAGTAAAATAAGCTAATCTGTTATTGGCAACTGAGCAACTCTCTAAAAATGTTGGTGGGCGGAAATTACTCAAATTTTATTCTCATATATATCTATGGGTAAATAGCAGAACTGACGAGGTTCTATCGCCTTGGAGGGAGCAACCAATCTAGAAGAAGGAAAAGTGAGTTCAAAGCTATATGTATCCCTTCTATGCAGCTAAGGTGTTGAAACTTGACTAATGCATGGAATAATAATGCAACACAAAATGTACGTAGAACAAAATGTATTGAAACAAGAAAGTGTACACAATATTTACATATAGTCTTTTGTATATTCTTGGGAAGACCGTTCCTGGAGAATGTGTTGACTGAGTCGCAGTCGGGCAGAGTCTCTGGTTGAATCTCCTGATTCCTCCCCTCTCTTCCCGGTACCAACCATATTTATATGGTCGGTACTCCACTATGCAAATTAGGTGGATCCTACCACAACATAAGGAAAGCATCGTTTGCGTTGACTCAATGCTACCGACTAGGGTCGACTCGTCTCATTTTTTCCCTTTTTTGATGCTTCCTGATAATATTTCAGGATGTTTTTGGAAATGTGTGTTTCGTTTTTGTGCTTTTGTATCTATGTCAGCTTTTACACCGTAAACATTCTTCTTCATTTTTCTCCACTCATATCCAATTGTCTGCTTTTCTTTCTTTGTAGGCTGCGTGGATACATTTGCGCATCAGGTCGATTAACACCGGAAACAGATAATCCGGATCATCTTTAAAAATGCCTGATATCACAGCTTCTTTGCTGGGGATTATGGATAATGACAAAATGAAATCAGTTTTCAGCATCTGAATGCGATCTGTACTCTAGTTTTCCTTCCAGTTAATGCTATTATTCTGAATTTGATTTGAAGAGATTTTTCTTACGGTTTATCAACCCTTTTGAGGTTATTTTACGTTGAAACTCAGAATGTAAAAGGTCGCTTAGAGTACAGGGGTTCCCAAGCGATATTGTTTGTGCTTGACACTGCTTAACTTCGTTTGATGTTATTCTGGTGCCTTGTAATTAAAGATTTTTAAAAAAGTAAAGTAAAGCAAAATCATAAATCATATGTCGTTATACTATTTCAAGTATTTAATTTATTTTTTCTAAAAATAAAAGTCTCTAACACCGCGATACAGGGAGACATTAAACAATATTTTCGTAACTGTATTTATATTTTTTCACGAAGTCTATAATATAAAATTGGCTGTCCGGAACATTGCTAAATTCTTAAGTAGGCATACTACAATATAGTGAGAACTTTTTTTTTTACTAATGTTCCCCAATACAAAGCCCATGAGCCACTCAAGATAGGGGGTTACTGTGTGGAGTCATATTAACGTTAGGAGTGTAGAACTGAAGTAGACTTTAGAAGGAACAGGAAACCCAATCCTAAACAAGAAAGATGTGATAAATCCGTTCAAAAAATCGGGGAGGAGTGTCAACCGGACGATACACTCCTCCCGATCTTTTAAATAGGTGTAGAGGTTTATTCCTTGTTTTCTTTGGGTTTCCGGTTCCTTCTAAACCTATTTCAGAATTAACTCAAACTTCAGATGAAATAACGGGTATTTTTAAAAAAGAAAACAAAAAATATGATTATAATTATTGAATAAAGGGTTCGGTACAAATTCCGATAAAGTCGACGACCAACATGAGCATATTAGTCGGATTAAGATTGATTTTGTTTTGCGGCTTATCATCCCTTTTCGAGTTACTTAAAAGCCGAAATATATTTTGTTTTTTAGGACGAGTAATTCATTAAATATTTTTGAGATTAACAATGATTTCTCCATATACAAATACGACACACGTGTGATAGGGTAGATAGATAAATACTTTAATTCATATTTCGAACGCTGATCGCCATTGCAATACTCGCATACCTTGCCATATAATAATAATAGTTGCTTATTTTAAAAAAATTCGATCAATCTTTCTTTTATCGAAAAAGAAAAAAAGGTAAACAATATATTAGGTTTGTATCTAAAGTTTCCAGCGTTAATTTTAAAAAAGAGGTTTTTCTTCTGTGTTTTATTATCTAGTCTTCAAAGAATAGTCCGCTAAAGTCTCTTGTCCTGTGTATGACGATAAAGCAGCAAGGACTTTGATCAGGAGGTTTTGAGAAGCGTGAAACCACTTCTTAATTGCAGTTGTTCCCAGTACACCCTGAGCCGGAATGGTAGCACCTGTTAGGGTCCCAGCTATGGGCAAATATTTAATCCGCAAACTACGGTCAAAACACTATGAAAGTATAAAAGTACATTTTTATAGTAAAAACAATATAGTAAAGGAATACATTTTTGTAAAAAAAAAAAATTACCAGCAATACATCTGACTCTCGACTAAAAACCTCTTTACAAAAATAGGTCAATGGAACCTGATCTCCAAACTGATTTCTTACAAAGAATATATATTCTATTCATACAAACCTATTCTAAAAATCTTGTGTTTGATATGCCGTAAAACAAAATAAACCAATCTAAACTAAACCTAAAATCTCTTACACATACCTAATACTTAAAAAAAAAAAATAGACCTGATATCAAGGAACATACACAAGAGGAAAAAGGGGTGTAAAACAAGAATGTGTTTTCTCACCGGACTAATTAACATTATACAGGGAAATGATTCTGAGAGAATTAGATAATACTACCAGGGTTCATTATTGGTAGCCACAATCTTAACATAAGATATTCAGATGGCACATTATTGATAGTACATACAGGAAGGAAATTACATGAATTTCTATAGAAGGCAGAGAAAGAAAGAAAGGACTAACCTTCAATTGCATGAAAACAGAATACATAGTTGTTAGCAAAATGAACAAACCGATATGCAAATTACAAATTGTACAACAAAGTACAACAATTAAAATATCTGGAAAGTCTTTTTTTTTTTAAACAGGACGGAAACTGTGACACTGAAATCAGAAGGCGAACTGGGATAGCGAAAGGTGCCTTCCAGCAGATAAGCAAAGTATTAAGAAACAGAAAAGATTCGTTAGCAACGTAGAAAAGAGTAGTGGACTGTTACATAATATCAGTCCTCCTATATTGCAACGAATGCTGGACAATCTCCTCACAGATGAAGAAGAGACTTGAAGAAACAGAAATGTGGTTCTACAGGAAGATGCTGAGGATAATATGGACCGAACATGTGAGCAACGACGAAGTTTGAGAGAAAATGGAAACAAAAAGCAAACTTATACATAACGTCATGAAGAGACAGTTAAAATTTCTAAGGTACATGATGAGGAAAGACGGCTTTGAAAATCTAATACTCACATGGAAGCTGAAGACAATAAGGACAGAAGAAAACACATCACAAGCTACTTAATGAGTTTGAGCAAATGGATGGCGGAACAGGCTTTATGAGCAATAACAGACAGAATTTATTAAGCTCTACAAATGACAGGAAATTATAGAGAGCCATAATCGACAACGTTCTGAACGGACACTGCATATAGAAGAGGATGATATCGATTTCTGTACTAAATAGCGTGTCCTTGTTTTTTTTCCTCTCAAAAGGCGTTGATTCGTTCAATTTGTATTGTTTTGAACAACGTTTTTATTCTGAGTTATTTCTTTGAGTGCTATTAATATTCAAGCTATTTGTACTCAATTCTGATTTTATTATACTTATTCACATTTATGCTTAATAGTTTACCGTTTATTATATTCATCATTCATTTCTTAAAAGCATTTTTTTTATATCAAAAAAGTTTTTGTTTGGATTTGAAGTCTATATTGAAGAAAACTAATGTTTTCCCGAAAGGCTTTTAAAATCGAAGAAGAAACGAAAAAAATCAATTTTAATAAGTGAATTCTCAAAAAATGAATAGAAAAATGAATCATTTTGTTAAAGATGGGAAAATAATTCTTTCGAATTGAGAAAAAAAAAATTAATACGACACTAGAGAGAGAAAGAGAGGTAGGTAGGTAGGAGGGGGGTCGGCCTTCGGCAAAATGCATTTAAAGTTCCTGAAAGACAGAAGGCAGTCAGTAACCCATGGCCAAAGAAGCAGGAAGAAAACAATACACATATTTACTCAGGTAGAAAATACCTGGTTAATATCGAAGAGAAGACACTTTCATAGAATAAAAATAAATAAATAAATCAATAATAAGATATTTATAATTAAATCAACCACTCTACGCCGAACGTTTCTTTTATTATTGGAAAAAAATATTGTTTTACTTGTCGTTTTTATCCGCAGAAATTTTATTTCCGGAGAAAAAGATAGGGATGAATTTCATGAGTTTCACTGATAAAAGGTAAACTTTATTTAGATATGCTTTGTAATTTATTCATGATAAATACGAATTTGTAAATTAGTGGAACTGAAAGCTAAATAAAACACAATGTATGGTGCAATGAATTATAGTAAATGATATAAAAAATCGCACGTGTATAATCAAACACCATACATATTTACATATTATTATATAAACGGTTATATACATATATATATATATATGTGTGTGTGTGTGTGTGTGTGTGTGTGTATAGATCTCAGCGTGCGGAACCTTTGGAAAGTTCCTGAAAACCATACCACGAATTGACCCAAGCCTTGTGAGTGAAATTGGGTAGACGTAACTCTCTCTCTCTCTCTCTCTCTCTATCTATCTATATATATGTGTGTGTGTGTGTGTGTAGAGAGAGAGAGAGAGAGAGAGAGAGAGAGAGAGAGATTTTGCGTATATATTTTAACATCATGTTTTCATTAAGACATGTCTTATTGAATAATTTTATAAGTCATCGTGGCCGAGGACTTGATCTTGTTGGCCTTGTTCAAATTGTTGATCACGCTAGATAACATGCTCTCTCCCAGAAACTGTAACTATGGTCTGCTCAACATAGTTGCAGTATAAAACACAGGTGGGCTCTGTGGATGTTGAGCAAACACAAATGTGTACAAAGTACATAGCCTTAGTGTTTTCCGCTTTACCATTAAAAAAATTAACTTTCTGATGAACACAACAATTATTGTCTTAGAAAAACAACATCTTGATGATGACATTGCGCTAATGTTGAAAATACACGGAATAAATGAATCGATATCATCATGGTAATTTTCTCTCTTCTTGTAATAAGAATACTAATAAACTTGTCCGTAAATACGAGAGGATCCTATTGAAAATAAGTAGACAATATATATATATTATGAGGTTTTTTCTTTGGGCTTTGAACGTGTAAGCTGTACGATTACTTTCGACAGACGTTCATGTTTCTTATTTTAAAACCTTTTTTCCTTCCATATTGATTTGATTATTGGCAAATCAAGAAACCGAAGGTTTTTCGAGACGAGGATAGTTACCTATATATATATATATATATATATATATATATATATATATATATATATATATATCAAAGGTAAAAAATCCAAGTCGATCCTTGCAATATAAATGATTAAAACTGGTCCACCAAAAAATTATTAATACAGAGCAATATAATAAATAAACAAATAAATCTAAAATTACCTCATATGGGGAATAGTCTATTTAAAAAACTGAGAATTGAAGGAGAACGTTTTGACCCCACAGATAGTTTGGGAAATTATAGGTTCTGCAGGAATTCCTAATAGTCTTAGAGATAGGTGTGATTTATATTTAAAAGAAAAAATTAAATAATAAAATACAATAATCAAAGCCAACTATTAATCAGAATGAATTAGTGTTACAATGTCGACGTAGAAACAAATTCAAATTTCAATAATATAGTTTTACCTTAATTAGTTCCCATATTTCCATAATATATTTTTATTTAATTAGCTACCACAAATCACTCACCTCTAACTCTTCAAATGTCAACAGAAATACCAAAAACTAATTCTAATCTCTATAGTGAATCCCCTTCGATAACCTTTTGATACAATATTAAGTATAATTTATGAACTTTCTCCTACTTGAATATCTTCCTAACTCTCTTTCCATTAAATCCATACATCCTTTTATCTATATATTTTAAATTATTTTTGGATTCATTTTTAATTTTATTTTTAATTTTTTTCTCTTTAATTTTAAATTAAAGATTCATTTTTTTTCATATAAGTATAAATTAGTGTCATAAAGTAAATATTCGGGTTTATTTTAATAAATCAACTTCCCTTTAAAACAGATAAGCTTGCATCATCCCCTTACCCCTCTCTCGTGCCTTTCATCTGACTGAAACATTGATTTGTCTAAATTCTGTTTTCGTCAAATTTGGATTGATTTGTTAGCTTTCACGGTAAAATTCTACTTCCTGCGTCATCTTTATAGACATGAACTCATTGCACACCTGGGTTGATAAGACAAACAACTTATATCATCGTCTGCCGAAATAGGCTATTCTCCGTATGAGGTAATTTTAGATTTATTTGTTTATATATATATATATATATATATATATATATATATATATATATATATATATATATATATATGGTACATCAAAAATATTTTTACAAAATTTGAGGGAGGGGGCTGCTTCCCCACACCAAAACAAGGACAAATGTCAATATAAACATATATCCGCTGCTACTTCGTTTTTAAGTTATTACATTTAAAGAAAGTCGCTGTGTTGCTATATAGACTAGGTTACACTTGTCATTCGTGTACATTTGGGGCGAGTCTGTCTTCAACGTTGCCAGGATATTTATATCGTGAGCAGGCAGAAATGATTTTTACATACGGCTGCGCGAATGGTAATGGACGCGAGGTTGCACGGCTGTATCAGATTGCGTTTCCAGACAGAAGGCAGCCAAGTAATCCTACTTTTGTTGTTGTTTATCGTCACGTTGCTGATACAGGATCCGTGACACCACAAACTATGGATTGAGGAAGACCGAGATCCGATCATACGCTTGACAACTTACATCACATTCCACACACTTTTTTGTACATGCCTTTGTTTCCGTGTCAGGTATACATAGTATACAGTATTTGT
>OZ038484.1:88754611-88774611 GCA_964036315.1 Acanthosepion esculentum
CTTTCTCCCTCTATATATATCATTACTATTGCTTTCTCTCTCTCTCTCTTTATATATATATATATATATATATATATATATATATATATATATATATATATATATATATATATATATATATATCGTAAATAACTCATTATATACCTATCTGTCTATCTATCTTAACCGTTTATAATTATCACTATCGTAACTCTTTCATTATCTATCTTAACTGCGTCAATATATATCACTCTCTCTATTTTAAATGTTTCTGTATCTATCTATCTATCTATCTATCTATCTATCTATCTATCTAAACTGTTTCATTATTTATATATCTATCATAATTGTTCATTATCCATTTATCTTAACTGCATCTTTATCTACTACTTCTTTGCCTATCTATCTATCTATCTATCTATATATCTATCTATCTATCTATCTATCTATCTATCTATCTATCTATCTATCTATCTATCGTAAGTGCTTCTTTATCTCTATATCCCCATGCATACATACATACATATATATATATGTGTGTGCTCGTCTTAACTTCTTCATTATCTATCTTAACTGATTCATTATCTCTCTTCCTCTATCTATCTGAACTGTTTTATTATCTAAGTTTCATTTTCTCTTTATCTATCTTAACTGTTTTATTATCTATCTATCTATCTATCTATCTATATTAATTTCTTCATTATTTATCTATCTTTATCGATTCATTACCTATCAGTTTTAAACGCTTCATTATCTATATATCTATTTTAAATGTTTCATTATTTATATTAATTGGTGATGGGTGAAATAGGAGAGTTGACGTCTCTCTCTGGACTTGAAATACAAGCTGTGCAGAAGTTAAATGAAATCATTCAATCATCTTGCCCAAGAATGCACTGCAATTTAATAATAATAATAATAATAATAATAATAATAATAATAATAATAATAATAATAATAATCGCTTCTGTCCTGAAGGAGCAATGTATTTTAAAAAGTCTCTGGCCGGGATGATGCACGCTGCTTTTTAGACTGATATCAAAACTATAGATAATATTGTAGAATAAGAAAGTTTAAAATATATGTACGCAAACTGTATTCAAATCATACTGTATTCGTACGCATACTGTATTGCACTACAAGAATAGACATTAATCACTTAGAAAACCTCTAGTTTGGAAGGAACAGATGGATTTGAAATACAATAAAACACGAAAGAAAAATTGAGTGCTTGCTAAATTCTTCATGTATATTGGCAGATCCCTCGTCACGAATTTAGGTCAGGGGAGAGTTTTCAAAATAAATAAACAACAATAGCATTTCAACCATGAGATTCCACTTCGAAACTTACGATGGCTGATTTGACTTTTAAAAAAAAATACCTGCCTGCGGGGAGATGATCACAACGGGAAGCAACGTTGAAAAGTGCCTGAAAAGCATACCAAATGTCGAACCAGACATTCTGAGTGAAATTGTACAGACGAAACTGTCCGGAAGTTGCCGATGATTGTGCTGGCATGAAGTCACATGTCATCGTGATCTATTTTTTGTTTGTGCTGCCCTTTTTCAATTACTGATCCCGCTAGAATATGTGCTATCACCTAGAAATCCAAGTAAAGGTCCACTTAGCCTGGTTTCAGTATAAGACGAATATTGGCTCCGTCAGTTTGGAGAAACGTAAATGTGCCTCAGCAGGTGTCTGCAAAAGGGATTAGCTCGACGAGGATTAAACAGAAATACTCGAAAATGATCATTCAGCTAGTCTCTGTCTTTCTCTCTCTCTCTCTCTCATATATATATGTAAAGTCTCAGGTTGCCTTTGATGAGGGTGAAAGGACTCTCTCTGAGCTTTGGTTAGCAATCCTTTTAGTGTTGATTTCACGATAAAAATACTTCAGATGCGAAGAAAAACTCATGGCAGCTTAAACCGTTCATTCCATTGCATGTGCCTGCCGAGAGGCGTGTACAGGCTGGTATTAAATGTGATCCGGGGAGGTTAAACTCCGCGATAATAAAACATGAGGACTGTCGTTTGGAGTTTCCATTACTTTTTTATCGACAGATCCCAAAAGTGTGGATGGTCCGACACAAGCCTTCACCACTTGAAACAAATCATTGTGTTGGCTTTCTGACAACTACATCTAATTAGTTCCACACATATCCGGCTACTGCGTAAAACTCTACGAAACAACATCAACTTCATCTTGGCACTTGGAATGTACGAACTCTCCAGGACAACAACTCAGCACCAGAAAGAAAAACAGCTCTAGTCGTATTGGAGCTAAAGAAGTACAACAATGACATAGCTGCACTGAGAAGTAACCATCAGTCGACTACATGAAACGAGAAAGCAAAATAAGATATCTAACAGTGTTCCTGCTGCACTTGGATACAATCTCCTGTACTGTTTGTGGTCTTTTGTGCAATTCTCGATCCGGTCTCAAAAGTCATGCCCGTCATAGGTATGCAGATAATTAGTTCATGGTCGTCGGAACCTCATACTCATATATATATATATATATATATATATATATATGTGTGTGTGTGTGTGTGTGTGTGTGTGTGTGTGTGTGTGTGTGTGTGTGCACTACAGTTCAAATGTTTGAAGGCATATCCAGAATTAGCATGAGAGGAACTTGACACAAGAGTGAAACCTTTCCATCCCCAAAATGAAAAAGAGCTATCAGAGTAAGTGAAAAAAGAATGGAATCAATTATCAAACTTATACTTTGAGAAACTTTTGCAACGGAAGCCAAAGATTTGTGCTGCAGTAATCAAGGCTTTAGGAGGATACTTTGACGAGAGGAAAATTTAATCATAAAATGCTTTTTCCTTTTTGCCACAAATGTCTCACTTTTTAACCATGTATAATAATTCTCTGTTATCTAAAGTACAAAACAACTACTTTTGGGGTCAATTTTAAAAAAATACCATTAGTGGCCTGAAACCATTTGGACTATATATATATATATATATATATATATATATATATATATATATATATATATATATATATATATATATATAAAGAAATATAGTTTTATGGTGTGCTATATTTATGGGATAAAGTGCTCAATACCAGAGATAGAGCGTATGTAAATATAAATATAAAAGTGATCATTGAAGTCAACACTCAGAGGCGGCAGGCTGTTTCATGCTAGACGCAATCTAGCATGAAAAAGTCTGTCGCCTCTGAGTGTTGACTTGAACGTTCACTTATATATATATATATATATATATATGTGTGTGTGTGTGTGTGTGTGCGCGCGCGCGTGCGTGCGTGTGTATAACACGACCTTACATCCTTAGAATATGGCTTGAGGTCAACATATACAAAAGACACCCGAAAAAAACAACAGCGATAACGCTGTACTAAAAATTGAGTTTAAATAAAACTAAATGCAATGATTAAAACACGTTTAAAAGAATGATACAAGAACAATCAGGGCTAAACTGAAAAAAGGAATTCATAACTAAAATCCTAATCACGTCTCCCTTAACCCATTAGAGTCATATATGCACCATATGGTAGAAGTAGTGGGTATGACTCAAGTTGTGATTTCCACAGTAGTTTGTACTATCCCACTCCACTGGGGGCGACGTGGAAAATTGGTCTGATAAATGGGCGGTTAAGAAAATAAAATGTAGTAAGTGGGCAGTTTAAAAAAAAGGAATATTGGGGGTGGCAAGGTGGGATTAAAATCAAGTAATTTTAATATACCTATATCACTTATATATATGGAACACACATACATATTGAAAACTAACATCAGCATGAGAGTTATAGACAAACGCATGTATTTTTAAATTTTATTTCTTCTGCAATTAAAAGTCCGTGCGTTTGTTTGTAATGTGGCGCACGCCAGTCGGATAAGAGTGTCGACGTCTGCAGGAGTCAATGCTCTAGATTTTTAAGTATAACGATATAGACACGGATGTTCGTATGGCGTCATGATACTTAATGTCATCTAAGAGAAGCCGAAAGACATATATGTGTTTACCGTGTTAGATATGATGTCGTTTTGAATTCGTAGCATAACTTATATCAAGCAAGAAGGGGATTCATATGAGTACGGGAAGAGATATTAGAGATGGGACAGAAAAGGTTAGGAATCATTCAGGAGCAAAAGAGGAATATATCTTCATGAATGTTCTGAATTCAAGTTTTTATCTTCTAGGCTGGTTGTTCTACTAAGGATCAAGTGCCTAATCTGCTATTTAACCTATAGCCGGGGGAAGATGTATTCTATATGACCGATATAGACACGGTCAAAATTTGAAATCGGCTGGCCAATTCAATTTCATGTGAATCATTATGCTACTTGCGTATCTATACATGTAAAATAACTGATAAATATGCAGAGTGCGGCAGAAATACCTCGCATATATACCTCCCAGAAATAACCCAAACATCTGGTTCCCGGACCCTCATGAATTTAAGCGTTCTACGAGGCTGGCATCTCGCTCTCACTCTTTCACTGTCGAAACTGTTAAATGTAGCCGTCTCTTCTACTTCAATAGCTTCATGTCTCGCACTTCCCGCCTGTGTATCTCCCTCCCCATTTCCCGTTTCCCTGATAGCTATAATCTCCAACTATTCAAATGTAGTGTCAATTGACGTCTCCAGATGCCATGATCTATCCCCTATCCTTCTCTTCGTCCTTTCCTCTATCACTCCTATTTGTTCTCCTTCCAACTCTGTGTAACCCCTTGCGTGCTAGTGGCTCCCCGCCTTGCTTGGGGTGAAAACATTTAGCTAGATGAAGATATAATTGCCACTAATGCCTTACCATCATGTGGGAGGTATTGCTGGTATTTCTGGTATTATGCCGTACCTGTATTAACTGCAATTTAATAAAAAACTGAAGTACTCAAATTATAAGCCAAAAGATTAATACGGCAGTTTAATTTTCAAATATTTAATAATGTATACTCATTATAATTAATACTTTATCTGGGCTTTCCTTACATGTATCAATATGATTTTCTGCGCATGCGCATATATAGATATTTCGACAAAACGATTTTTTTCATCTTCATACGAAGGAACACAGTTCGCACGACAAAAATAACGTTAGAAATTAAAGACGCTTTCAAATTGAAAATGACATCTGTATATTTCTAATTCTTCAGCTGTGCAATAAAAATGAATTTTTTCTCAGATACAATAACTAAATTTATGTTTTAATTTTTTTTTTCCAGAAACGAGTCGATGAACATTGCAAAAT
Organism: Acanthosepion esculentum; assembly: GCA_964036315.1. NCBI lineage: Eukaryota > Metazoa > Mollusca > Cephalopoda > Sepiida > Sepiidae > Acanthosepion > Acanthosepion esculentum. Next base: position 88,759,819 of record OZ038484.1, read on the forward strand.
TTATAACCTTCTTACGTATGATGAAATATTCTATCATTTAAAAACAATTAAGACGAAAACCCATAAGCAAAAATGAATTTGTGTTTTCTTTAGACAAGAATGAAAAGAAAAAAAAACAATATGGAAGAATGAAGAGGTGTGAAATAATCAATAGAGAAACAAAAACAAAACAAAACAAAACAAAAAAACACGAAATAAATTAAGAAAAATAAGGAAGAAGGCGAAACAAAACAGAAAAAAAGATCGGGAAAGACACGTGTATAGTCCCACCAACTATAGATACTAGCTTTCAGATCCCAAAATTCAGTCAATTATGTGCCATGCGTGATACACGCTTAGGCGATTATGTATCTTTCGATACATGACTGACGAAATTTTTCCCGCAGTAGGTTACCATTTCTTTTTGTGGTAGACCAGTTGCCATCCAAGGCTCTAGAACCCGGTCTGTCCTGCTATTTACCCATAGTTAGGGGGAGAAGAAGAGGATTCATACCTTTCCCAAGGGTATTAGCGAGTAAGTGAATGTAATGGACTCGACTGGAATTCGAACTCGGCTCACCGATTCCTCAATCCAAGCCGCGATCCATTACTAGTGTCTCCTAGAATACAACACTAGATTACATAAAGGATTAAAGTGTTCGTTAAAATATATATGGTCGCTGGTTGTTGTGAGTTCAATTTTTGGGTCTAGTAGAGCTGAAAACTCACAAAGTCTAGCTCAGTGAAAGGAACGGACAAAGCGATATTTAGATAAATAAGAAAAATCTACCTACGTGGAATTCATAAAATTGAACAGATTGTTGGTTTTGACATCCAGTGGTTGAAGAACACTGGTAATCTCATCAAGAATAATGACAAGATCTATTTTTATCGATGTCATTTGCCTTGTTACAAAGTATGTCGAAAGGAACCCTATAAAAATTGAATACTGCAAATGCTAAAAGATCAATGGATATTGTACACGAGAGAATATTTCAAACATATGCACTTGTGTATAATACATATCTTATCTGCGTTACGACTGTCCACGATTAAATATGACTGCGTTGTGTCTTTTCGCGTATTCAAGGATCAATATTATTTGAGCTCAGTTTTCAAGACAAGATTTCGAATATTTATTTTCAAGCTGTACAACAGTTTTCTCAGATCAGTGATTAAAATGTCCTCAAGCATATGAAGATAGAAGGATTAGCGAAAACCATCCTTCATCATACTTCGTGAACTGGCGCTACAGAAACAAAACCAACCAATAAATAACAGACACATCACTTGAGGACGTACATCAATGATAACACCAAAGACAGATATCACATAGGATTCGAAGAAAAAATGGGGCCGCTTCAGGGTGTGTTCTACAGATCAGTTTTTGCTTTAGTATGTATACAACAACAACATTTGTATCGTACATTATTAAGGCATAGTAAATATATTTTACCGATCAGTTTTTGCTTTAGTATTTATCCTGCCAGCACGTTTTTATCCTACATTGTAAAGGCATTGTAAATATATTTTACCGATCAGTTTTTGCTTTAGTATCAATCTTGCTAGCACGTTTGTATCCTACATTATTAAGTCATAGTAAATATATTTTACCGATCAGTTTTTGCTTTAGTATCAATCTTGCTAGCACGTTCGTATCCTACATTAAGGCATTTTAATATATTTTACCGAGCAGTTTTTGCTTTAATATCTATCCTGTCAGCACGTTTGTATCCTACATTGTTAAGGCATTGTAAATATATTTTACCGATCAGTTTTTGCTTTAGTATCTATCCTGCCCACGCGTTTGTATCCTACATTGTTAAGGCATAGTAAATATATTTTACCGATCAGTTTTTGCTTTAGTATCTATCCTGCTAGCACGTTTGTATCCTACATTGTTAAGGCATTGTAAATGTATTTTACCGATCAGGTTTGCTTTAGTATCTATCCTGCCAGTACATTGGTATCCTACATCGTTCAGGCATTGTAAATATATTTTAGAGATCAGTTTTTTGCTTTAGTATTTATCCTGCCACCACTTTTGGGTTCTACATTATTAAGGCATTGTAAATATATTTTTAAGAGATTGTAAATAAATCTACCGATCAGTTTGTGGTCCAGGGTGTCTCCAACCACCACATTTGTACCATACCACCATATTTATAACCTACATTGTTAAGGAATTGTAAATATAGTTTATCGATCACTTTCTATTTTAGTGTGTATCCTGCCACCACATTAGTAACCTACAGTATTATGGCATTGGGAATGTATTTCATCGATCAGTTATACTTTAGTTTGTACACTACCACAACATTTTTACCATACCACCATATTTGTATCCTACATTATTAAGGTATTTCAAACATATTTCTCCGAACAGCATCTGCGTTAGTGTCTATCCTACCGACACATTTGAATCCTACATTATTAAAGCATTGTAAAGATATTTTACCGATCAGTTTCTGTTTTAGTGTGTATTCAACCACCACATTTGTACTTTACCGTCACATTTCTATCCTACACTATTAAGATATTGTAAATACATTTTACAGATATTTTCTGCTTTAGTGTGTATCCTACAACCACATTTGTATGCTACATTATTAAGGTATTGTAAATATATTTTGCCTACCATTTTCTGCTTTAGTGTATATCCTACCACGACATTTGTACCCTACTACCATTATATTTGTAATCTACATTGTAATTATATTTTACTTAACAGTTTCTGCTTTAGTGTGTATCCTACCACCGCATTAGTATCCAACATTATAATGACACTGGAAATATATTTTATTATGGTATTTATTTTATTAAATTATTTTAAATATATTTTACCGATCAATTTCTGCTTTTCTGTGTACCCTACCACCACAATCGTATGCTACATTAACAAGGCATTGTCCCGACTTTTTCCTCGATATGTTAAAAGACATTCAGTATGTTCTTATTTAAAAATTGCAAATATTTTGCTTCATGATTCTTAATCAAATTTCTTATTTTACAAGTTTTTTCCATTTTCAATTGTATAATGCCACAATAAATTGCATCCCACCTTCTGTTTTTGCTTTTCCTCTTACGTTAAGATAATATACGATACAAATGTGGTAGTCGGAGACACTGATCTAAAGGGGCACAGAAAATATGTCGACAGAATCAAAATGTTGATGTTCCACATTACTTCAAACAAAAAGTTAGGAAGGAAACTACCATCGCTACTAGAAAGTGCAGTAACAGTTACTGGATATGACATTGAAACACCGGTTCGCGTACGAATACTGAAGTTAAGGAACGTTGTGACTCGCCGGTACCTAAGTGGGTGACCGCTTGGAAATACCATCTGCTGTAATCTAGGATGTGCAGGTGATGTAATAGATAATTGCTTGGAATTCTTAATCGTAGAGCCGAGTCCTAATTAACATTGGGTTCACTTAAGCGGAATACGCTTGGGAAAGGCATGAATCCACATCTTCTTAGTAAAAATTGTATCACTAAATCCTTATTGTCCTCCAAAATATTACAATCTAAAACAAATATTTTCATTTTCACTTCCTGTAACTCCTGAGTACTAGTGGCATTTCCGCCTTGCTTGGAGTGAAATGATAAAGAATCCATGTTTGCCTATAAGCGTTAGATATTACGAAATTGCAGATCACGATTTTAATATGATATTTCTTGTTAATTTTACAGAAAAAGGTTTTACAAAATCCAGGTGGAGGGATCTTCACAAGCAAGGAAACTTTCGGTATTTTCAGATAATTTTCCAGGGAACACTTCGGCGTTAGAATTACAGAAAATAATTAAATTCGCAACGGCTTTTATTGTCCCTGAACACCGAGAAATGAGATTTAATTTAAAAATATTAAATCATTTGCTTATTAATCATGGAAGAAATAACACCGGTCGTATACCTGAATTTGACAGAAATTATAATCTGGGATGTTATCGGAAGTGAGATTAGAGTGTCGAATTCAAATTTCAGTTGGTTATCCCAATTTAGATGTTAATAGAAAGGTACACTTGGTTCTCTAACATTGGTTAGCAACCAATCTAGGAGAAGGAAAATTCTGAATTCAAAACTAGTTGAGTTTGCTCTTGGAAACCAAACTCCAGAAAACACGACACCACAGCAATAACAACTAGCATGTTGTTGTACCGGGGTAATACTCAAAATGTAATCTACAGCGATAACGTAAACAATATGAAAACAAAACACCTAATTCAAGAAAAAAATCTGTCATTTTTACTGTGCTATTTTAATTTCTGGACAGGTTGTACGAAGTTAAAGGAATATAAGCCTAAGTGGAAAATAGGGAGATTGAAAGCAATTAAGTAAAAACAAAAAGAAGCACAATTAAAAGCAAAGAGAAAAGAAATATAAACAGAAACAAAAGAATGCAGATAAGACCCAACAAAGTTAAGATAATATTTTTATGAAGATAGTATATCAATGATAATATTGAAAATGATAATGATACTAATGAAAAGGAAAATAATATTAATGATAAGGACAATAAAATTATAATGACATTAATAGAAACGATGCTCATAATAATTACAATAAAAATAAAAATAGTAATGAAAATTAAAGAGATATTAATGATAATGATAATAAAATGATAATAGCAATAATAAAAAGGATAACAATAAAATTTATGATCATAATGACAAGGAAACATGATAAAAATAAAAATGATCATAAAAATGAAAATGATAATAATGAAAATGATAATAAAAATGCTGATAATAATATTAATAATGAAAATGATAATAATGACAATAATAATAATGAAAATGATAATGAAAATAATAAAAATGATAATATCAGTGATAGTAATAATGATGAAAACGATAATGAAAACAATATAAATGGTAATAATAAAATGATAATCATAAAGAAAATAATAAAATGATAATAAAAAATGATGATAATAGTAATGAAATAATATGATAATAATGATAACGTTAATGATATAATAATAATAATAATAATGATAGTAATAATAAATTTCAATAATAATAATGAAAAAGATGATAATGATAAAAATAATAATAAAAAGATAATGATCATAATGAAAATTATGATAATGACACTGATAATAGTAATGATAAAAATGACAATGATAATAATGAAAATGATAATGAAAATAAAAATAAGAATAAAAAGGATAAGAAAGGAAAAACCCATGAAAACACACACGTAAAAACGGGCACAAAATTAAAAATATGCAATAGATAATGGCTATAATATTGATGTGTTAGAAAATGATAGCGCTAAAGAATTTAATTAAAAAAGGCGAAAAAGGAAGAAAGCTGCTTTTAAAAAATTCCAAATAAGTAATAAAAAGATAAAAAAATGGATCGACCCAGAAAAAAAACAACAAAAAAAACAATAAAATCAAATATAAAAATGTTAAAAACAAGTAAGAAAATAATAATCCTACGTCAAACTTTTTTGTCTTTATCTCGAACTTGTATCTAAAACTTACAAAATATGTCATAAAATTGTTCTTTTTAATCTACAACAACGACTACTACAAAAAACGATTAACGTAAAATAAATAAATACCACGGCGTCAGTAATAGTAAACGGGCTAGTCTATTGACCATTATTACTGTATATTGAGTACGATACTCAATTAGAGCCCCATATTTGCAGCCTTGTGCCACAATTAAACTAAGGTTAGAATCAAAGAAATGGAGGGTGGTGGAAAAAAGACGAATGGAATAAATGCCGTTTAAGAAGAAGAAGCCGAAAGAAAAAAGTGAGTTGTGAACGTGCTCAGCCAAAGACAATTAGCCGTAATTGGTTCGCAGGAGAATGGGTCCTGATATTCCTCTATGGAATAACGGCGCCGAGACGTAGCACCCGTGACGTAAGGACGATGCAGGAAGGTGTGAGACGCAGACGGATCTATTTTGTTACGCGCAACGTTTTCTCACACTTGTGCCTGAGCACACTGCGCTCTGTTAACAGTAAACCGGCGGAAAGCTGTGAAAATTACACAGCGACACATATGCGCATGTATGCACCGCGCGTTCGCTCAGTGTTTTTCACTTAGGTGTGTTTTTCGGGGTTTTTGTTTAATTTCTACAAAGCTTTTTTCATTCGTCTGTTTGAACATGTTTGTGCGTATGTGTGAGTGTGTGTGCGTAGAAGTGTTAGCGAATTTCTTATGAATACACTTCGGTGAGCAGATTTTTTCGAAGATTTTCTTCGATTTTATCACATTTCATATTGTTTTTGCTGTTTTATGCCAGGTTTGTATTTATATTAGTATTTTCATCAGAAGCGGTTTTGTCTTTTTATTCTAATTGCTTAAAACGGAATTTTTTCTTTCTCTTTGTTCACCCTTCAATCTTCCTCCCCGTAAACGACGAAAGATCAGAAAATATATAAATATATGTACAGGATCTATCTATCTATCTATCTATCTATCTATCTATCTATCTATCTATCTATCTATCTATCTATCTATCTATCTATCCTTTTAATTATCTATATCAGTTTACTCATATATATCTATCTCTTCTTAGTTGCCTATATTACTGTCTAAATTCCGATCTACCTGCATCATTTTTATTGTGATCTCTTTATATAAGACTCTTCATGTCTGTCTGTCTATCTATCTATCTATCTATCTATGATTCTAGCTATCTTCTACTTCTATGTCTTGATCTATCTATCTATCTATCTATCTATGATTCTAGCTATCTTCTACTTTATGTCTTTATCTATCTATCTATCTATCTATCTATGATTCTAGCTATCTTCTACTTCTATGTCATATCTATCTATCTATCTATGATTCTAGCTATCTTCTACTTTATGTCTTTATCTATCTATCTATCTATCTATCTATATATCTATCTATGATTCTAGCTATCTTCTACTTCTATGTCTTGATATATCTATCTATCTATCTATGATTCTAGCTATCTTCTACTTTATGTCTTTATCTATCTATCTATCTATCTATCTATCTATCTATCTATCTATCTATCTATATATCTATCTATGATTCTAGCTATCTTCTACTTCTATGTCTTGATATATCTATCTATCTATCTATGATTCTAGCTATCTTCTACTTTATGTCTTTATCTATCTATCTATCTATCTATATATCTATCTATGATTCTAGCTATCTTCTACTTCTATGTCTTGATATATCTATCTATCTATCTATGATTCTAGAAATCTTCTACTTTATGTCTTTATCTATCTATCTATCTATCTATCTATCTATGATTCTAGCTATCTTCTACTTCTATGTCTTGATATATCTATCTATCTATCTATCTATCTATCTATGATTCTAGCTATCTTCTACTTTATGTCTTTATCTATCTATCTATCTATCTATCTATCTATCTATCTATCTATCTATCTATCTATGATTCTAGCTATCTTCTACTTTATGTCTTTATCTATCTATCTATCTATATATCTATCTATGATTCTAGCTATCTTCTACTTCTATGTCTTGATATATCTATCTATCTATCTATGATTCTAGAAATCTTCTACTTTATGTCTTTATCTATCTATCTATCTATCTATCTATCTATCTATGATTCTAGCTATCTTCTACTTCTATGTCTTGATATATCTATCTATCTATCTATCTATCTATCTATGATTCTAGCTATCTTCTACTTTATGTCTTTATCTATCTATCTATCTATCTATCTATCTATCTATCTATGATTCTAGCTATCTTCTACTTTATGTCTTTATCTATCTATCTATCTATATATCTATCTATGATTCTAGCTATCTTCTACTTCTATGTCTTGATATATCTATCTATCTATCTATGATTCTAGAAATCTTCTACTTTATGTCTTTATCTATCTATCTATCTATCTATCTATCTATCTATCTATGATTCTAGCTATCTTCTACTTCTATGTCTTGATATATCTATCTATCTATCTATGATTCTAGCTATCTTCTACTTTATGTCTTTATCTATCTATCTATCTATCTATCTATCTATCTATCTATCTATCTATCTATCTATCTATCTATCTATGATTCTAGCTATCTTCTACTTTATGTCTTTATCTATCTATCTATCTATATATCTATCTATGATTCTAGCTATCTTCTACTTCTATGTCTTGATATATCTATCTATCTATCTATGATTCTAGAAATCTTCTACTTTATGTCTTTATCTATCTATCTATCTATCTATCTATCTATCTATCTATCTATCTATCTATGATTCTAGCTATCTTCTACTTCTATGTCTTGATATATCTATCTATCTATCTATGATTCTAGCTATCTTCTACTTTATGTCTTTATCTATCTATCTATCTATCTATCTATCTATCTATCTATCTATCTATGATTCTAGCTATCTTCTACTTTATGTCTTTATCTATCTATCTATCTATCTATCTATCTATCTATCTATCTATCTATCTATCTATCAAAATTGTTTCATTTTCTGTCTATCCTAGTTGCTTCATTATCTCTCTACCTTTACCTATATGCCTTAATTGCTTCATTATCAATCTATCAAAATTTCTTTATTATCTATATTAATTGCTTCATTATCAATCTATCTCCGTTGCTTCATTAACTATCTATCCATCTATCTATTTTAACTGCCTCATTATCTAGCTAACTATCTATCCATTTTCTTCATTGTTTATCTATCTTACATCTCTCATTATCTATATAAATGTTAAACGTTTCCTTACCTATCTTAATTGGTTATTGATGAAATAGGAGGTTGTAGTCTGGGTTGTCATGTAACCAGATATGAGGGGTGTTGTGGTCTCAAAACTTTTCTGACTGCCATGATTGCGTTCTCCTATTAGTGTGGTATGGTACAGAGTCCTGATGCCAGACAGAAGATCTTCCAGCAGCCACCTCTTAACACTTTGCAGCACTACCTTCTCCGGGCACCTGATGTAGGCCTCCGTATACACTCTGAAGCCGTCAACAACAAATTTGGGAGTTATGTTCTTATCAGAACAACCAGAGTGAGTTTCCCGAACTGTCGTACCTTCGTAATCACCATTAGATTCAGCCAACTCTTTCCGAATCTTATGTACTGTCCTCAGATTGACACCCAAACAGTTTTAAATGTTAGTATTGGAGATTCCGGCTCGAATGCCAAGCAATAAAGCAGGTCGTTTTCAAATCTATGTCAGAATGATTTGCGTCATGGTGCACTTTTTCACACAGACGGTGCCGAACTCACCTTACTTTACTGTGCAGTCAACAAAATCAAGAACATACAATGCGCATCCACGAAATGAAAAATGTAAAATGTCGACAATTGACTCATCGCAACCTTTCTTTCTATCTATCTATCTATCTATCTATCTATCTATCTATCTATCTATCTATCTATCTATCTATCTATCTATCTATCTATCTACGTCATTCTCTTAATACCTATCTCATTCTCTTAATATCTTATACATATGTACATATATATATCATTCTGTTAATATCTATCTCATTCTGTTCAATATCTATCTATCTATCTATCTATCTATCTATTTATCTATCTATCTATCTTTTTTTTTAAGCATTTCCCCACAAGCAAGGCGGGAAGCCACTAGCACGCAAGGGGTTACAGAGTATTTGGAGCTAGAGCAGATAGGATGGAGGAAAGGATGAGGAGAAGGATAGTGGATAGATTAGGGCAACTGGAGATGTCGATTGACATTACATTTGAATAGTTGGAGATTATAGCTATCAGGGAAACAGGAAAAGAGAATGGAGTTCCACAGTCGAGAGGTACGAGATATGAAGCTACTGGAGTAGAAGAGAAGGCTACATTTAACAGTTTCGACAGTGAAAGGGTGAGAACGGGGTGCTAGCCTCATAAAACGCTTGAATTCGTGAAGACTGGGAACCAGCGAAAGCAGCTCATCGGAGCAATTACCATGAAAGTATTTGTAAAAAAAGACAGAGAGAGGCGACGGCACGTCTGTGAGAGAGCGACTGCAGACGAGATGCCAGATCAAGGCCAATTACATTGCATATCCGTCTCTGGATCTTATGAAGAACCCCGAGGAAAACAGAAGGGTCTCCAGACCATATATGGCAGCAATACTCCATGCGAATGGTTGATTTGTAGATTTGAAGGATCGATTCCGGGGAGAAAAATTTCCTGGCGCGGCACAGGGAGCTAACTTTCCTTGCGGTGGACAAAGTAATTGACTCAATGTATTTCTATCTATCTATCTATCTATCTATCTATCTATCTATCTATCTATCTATCAGACAAGCAATATAGCTTCCGTTTCTCTAGGGCAAATGCTGATGTACTGGCAATGATTTTAGAAAGAGTCTATCAAGCCTAAGACAAGAATGGTGAAGTTAGAGCTGTTGCCTTCGGCATCTCGAAAGCTTTTGAAAGGGTGTGGCATACAAGTCTTCTACACAGTTTGAAAAGTTACGGCGTCTCCAGATAAATTTTTGAATTGATCCAGTCTTTCTTATCAAATCGAGAAGTTTATCCTGAATGGCCACCCTTTTAGATCCTTTTGTACCAATGCACCCCCCTACGGCTCTATCCTTGATCCTACGTTCTTTTTCATTTTCCTTAACGACCTTCCCGTTGTGTGTATATATATATATATATATATATATATATACAAAAATGTAACGAGAACGAAAAGAATATAAATTCAAATGTTCATAGCATTAATGTAAAAGAGCTCAGTACCAAGAGTCGAGCAATAGTTATTTATTATAAAGATCTTACATAGATCTTTGTTCCTCACCTGTCAAGATACGTTCGCATCGAAACAAAAGTACATCTTTGTTGTGAGTACTTTGTTTGTCCGTATGTAACATCTTTATAATATATATATATATATATATATATATATATATATATATATATATATATGAAATGGACTACGCCCGACAATTATTTTGATATATTTATTGTTTATACTTTACTTTTATAGATACAAACATTTAAGTAAATGCTCTGTTTATAATAAACAGTACTGATAACATTTACTGGAGTGAATGTCTGAGAAATGTGTCGGAGAATACATATTATTTAGTTTTTTTATAGCCGGAGTTATATTTTCCGATTTCTTTTTGAATTTGTAGGTCTGATAAATTGGATTGTGATTACGATTCCAATGTAATAAATTATAAGCATGGAATATTAGTGTCTGAGCCTTTGATATTATATTCTTGCTCTGTCCTGGACATTGAGCTTTACCTGGATTATATCCTCTTGAAAATTTACATATATATATATATATATATATATATATATATATATATATTATAATATAAGCTCTACTTCTGTATGGAGCACTGTCTTTTTAAAAATAAAAGCAAAAATACTAAGGAACTAGTATTTGTATATATATATATATTGACCACTAATATTATCTATCTATCTATCTATCTATCTATCTATCTATCATTTTATTTATCTGTCTATCTATCTATAAATATATATATATATATATACATATAAACACACATACGCATATATATATATATATATATATATATATATATATATACACACACACACACATATATATATTCATTCATTTTTTAAATCTCTTCCAGCCACCATCATTTATTTCATACATACATACATACACACACACATATATATATATATATATATATATATATATATATATATATATATATATATATATATATATATATATATATATATAAGAGACTTAAAAAAAATAAATGAATTATTGAGTAAGAAAGTAAAATTTCCAAATAACGTACCAGATAGGATAGAAGTAAAAAGAAAGAAAAAAAAGGAAGAGAAAGAATAGGAAATAAAAAGTATTTAAAAGATAAAGAATTAAAACATTAGTTTAAAAACACCGTTTGATAAATAAAGGATTGGATGATTTCTTTGCACATGGTGCCAAACACCGAATGTCATTTCTATCGGAGAATCTGAAATAGAATCATCATGCAAATTTTATACTAGTGCTTTTTACTATCTCACGACTTGCCTTTTCCTTCCATAAATGCATATATATTCTCCTTAAGGGGATAGAGACACGATTTCCTCGTGTGCCCACCATCAAATGTAAAGCAGGTTTGAAAACCAATTTCTAGTTCAAAATTAAAGGAAGAATGGCCAAAGTAGTACAGAAAAATTTAAAAGAAAAACATTAAAAAATGATTTCTGAGAAAGAAAAAAATATATGACACTTTTCCACTTCCTCTCTGATTATAAAATAATATCATGGAGAGAAATTGACTAGCGTATCGACTAGTAGAGTTTTAGAACATAACGCTTTTAAGGCAAACAGTAGTCATAATTAGTGACCAGTAACAAGAGATAAAAAACATTTATTAATTCTTTCTATGTTAGACCGAGAACTTTCAGTACCTCGCTTATATTTTTTATCATGTCATCCCAAGTAGGGCAATAAAGCCACTAAGATACAATGGCTTACTGAGTGTGAAAGAATAAGAAAACAAAAAATACTACCAAAGAGCGAGAACAATAAAAGAGAAATCAATAAGGCAGTAGATAACGACTGGCATTGGATTTAAATTTTTGAAGGTCAAAGCAGGTTGGAAAGCAAGAAAGTGAAGAGAATTATATATATATATATATATATATATATATATATATATATATATATATATATATAATAGGGTGTGCAGCTTACATATTATATCATAAGGAAACAATCTATACAATGAATTAAATATCAATGTTAATGTGATTAATGGGGAAATCACTTTGCTAACACAACTTAATGAGACATTAACTTACTATCAATTCCTTGAATAATAAGATACTTATATAGATAGTTGATAGTAGACACATGCCAAGGAGTTTCGACGATTTTAAATTGTCTTCTTCAGGGTGCATTTTTCTTACATATACGCAAATACTAAGACGAAGGATATGTAGACCAAAAAGGTTATTCTTTGCATAAATTGTTTATTTATGATATATATATATATATATATATATATATATATATATATATATATATATACACACACACACATATATATATATATATATATATATATATATATATATATATATATATATATAAATATATATATATATATATATATATATATAGTAAGGGACAATAATAATAATATATAATTTAAATAAGGAATAGTTGTTTTAAGGAAAAGTGAAAATGGTATTTAAGAAAAGGAAATAAATAAAAGATTGAAAAATAATTAAGTTTTACAGATGAGTAATGGAAGTTAACGTCAAAGGAAAACGCTGGAAAAGAAAGCTAAGTCTAAATATATAGACATAATGAAAAAGACGTTGAATAAAAGGGATGTATAGAAAATAATTTCAGAGAGAAATAGAGAGAGAGAAATAGAGAGAGAGAAAAAGAGAGGCAACACGAAAGTTGAACACGAAAGTTGAAATGTAGAGGAGCCAAAATAGAAAATGGGTCGGAGAATGTAGAGTCTTAAAGAAGAATCAAATTGAAAAAGGCTTCGGAACAAATAGAGAAATGTAGAAAAGAAAAGAAAAAGAAGACAAGAGAATTAAAAAATAAAAATAAAGACCTGAAAGAATAAACAAAATGGCCGACATGAAAGAAAGACGGACGAATACGATTTTTTATAAGAGAAAACGCAAAAAGTAGAAATAAGTAATAATTTGAAAGAAGCTTTAAAAATCATTTTATCCTAAGCAAGGAAAGAAAGCCACTAAGACGAAAAAGTTTCCTGAGTGTAATATGAGAAAAAGAAAAAAATATTAAGAGGGGATAACAATAAAATAACAGTAAGAATAGGACATTGCATTTCAATTTTTGAATATAAAAATTTACTGAAAAGCAAGAGACAGTAAAAAAGTTCCACAAGCGAGAAGTGCGAAAGAGGAAACTACTAGCATAGAACTTACGGTTAAATCTAAACATACCAACTATAAAATGATGAATCCAAGTGGCCAGTCGAGTACTGCATTTAAATTCGTAAAGTCGTGGTACTAAATAGGAAAGCTTATCAGAGCATTTACCATAAAACTATTTAAAGAAAAGGCACAAAAAAAGCTACGTCACGGTTGTGGTATGATGACAGAAGCCGAGATGCCATGTTAGGACACATAACGTTGCAAAAGTAAAAATGAATAAAAATATCAAGCAAAGGAGTATAGAAAGGATGGAATCTATACTTGTGTCGAAAGATTGGTAGTTAAAAAAGAGAAAGAAAACGAGACATAAAAGAGAAAAAGTGTGAGAGAAAGAGGAAAAAAGGAAATGTAAAGAAAAAGAAACGACAAGAGGCAAAAAGAAAGAAAACTAATAATAAAGAAAGAAAAAGAGAATGTCAGATTAAGATATATATATATATATATATATATATATATATATATATATATATATATATATAGAGAGAGAGAGAGAGAGAGAGAGAGATAGAGAGAGAGAGTGAGAGAGAGCGCAATAAACAACCCAATAAGGCTGGCTGTGATAGAAGCCTGCGAGCAAGTATGAAAGCAAAGGGGATATAATAAGGTAAGTAGCTTTTTCCGAAAATTCACTTTTGTACGGCGAACTTTGAGTTCCGAAGACAAAAGCCAAAAAGCTTTATGAACGCAAATCTGATAAGCTGAAATGAAATTGCCAAAATCATATCAGTGCGACACTAACTTTATATATATATATATATATATATATATATATATATATATATATGGGTTACATACAATAAAGTATGGGTTACACACACACACACACACACACTCACTCACACATATATATATATGTAATAGCTAGATGTGTGTGCATGTATGTATGTAATAATATCAGTCCAAAATATTTGCAGATGTA
>OZ038484.1:88782111-88804611 GCA_964036315.1 Acanthosepion esculentum
AGCACTGCGACCCGGGTGAAAACTCGGGTCCATTCCCCATCCCTTCCCACGTTAAACTCCGACCTTGTGTCACAACCTGACCGTGTGGGAGGTCAAGTAAATCCCGTGTAGTATCTGTTCCTGCAGCTGACAGCCAGGCCACAGTTCTAGCCAGCCATCATTACTTACAGCTCCAGCTCACCATCGGCCTCCGCTCCAACCATGCTCGCTAGCAAAAATGATATGCAATTAATTGCGTTTTCAGTGACCACAAAGCTGTCGTTTTCACAACAAGCCTCTTCACCGATTACAAACCTGTTCATTTCAGGATAACGCTCTTCCCACTCTCTACATGAACATGCAGATATATATTTTTACCTATATTTTAGCAATATATATTTTTTTTACTCAAGTCTTCGTTTGTTGTTTTCCGTCATTCAATATCTGTTTGCGGGTCAATATGCCATCCGCAACAGAACTGCCAGCAGTCATGATAAATGAGAGGATATTGGGCCTCGAACTTATTCCTAACCTCAAGGTGAACGCTTATATACGATCCATCGCTAAATATGCAGGTAAAAGTAAGTAGCTGACTCCTCATGCTATCCTCTAGCTTGACATGAGTCAGATCAGTCTGAAAATGGTGTACTGTTATTATATTTGGGAGGGAGCTGCCTAGTCCTAACTCTACAGTCTTGATAAAGTTCAAAAGTGTCTCCGAGTCCGTGTGAGGGACGAATTATTTTTCAACCTCTCACAGGCGGGGTGCGGCGAGCGTCTCACTGCTATATCGCTCTTTCCATGGAAAGTGCTCGGGCGATCTACATTCCTTGGTTTCGCTAGTTCTAACCTTCACGAAACACCCATATACCTTCCGTGGTGAGAAGTAAGTACCATTCGAACAGCTTCTTCCCACGAATCAATGCTATGTGGAACTGACTCCAAAGAAGATGTTTCTCCGACTACTTCAATGTTAACCTGTTAAAGTCTAGAGATAACCGTTATCTTCCCCTCTTATCTATATAAGTTACCCCTTAACATAACCCTCCACCACAAGTGCCTCCTGGGACATGTACAGGGTAAACCTTATTGTAGAAAAATTCAAGTAAAGAGCGCCTACAGTATTTACATTAGTCGGACTATTGTCCTCATCTTTGTCGCCATATTTGTCACTACGTTTCGGCCGTTGTACGCTCCGGTCTTCTTCAGGTGGTTGGAATTTCGAACTGAACCCTTTATTTATACTACTGGGGTAGACTGTTCTAGTTCCACGTGCCAACCACCTGAAGAAGGCCGGAGCGTACAACGGCCGAAACGTTGTGACAAATATGGCGACAAAGATGAGGACAATAGTCCGACTAATGTAAATACTGTACATAATATCTCATCTCAGATAATATAGACAGACTCTAAAGAGAGCCTAGTCAAGCCTGCTATTTGAGCCAAAGTTAGGAGAGATCGATTCACACATTTTCCAATAGTTTGTAAACGCAACGAACATGGCCGGAAATCGAACTTGACTCCCTGATTTCTCTTTCAAATTCGCTAACCGTTACACGAACCGCACATCAGTTCTCGTTAGTATAGAAACTATGTGACACTGAGTTTTATAGATTTCTAAAGACATATATTCCTATTTTCAATGTGATAGATAGACACATAGTGCAGAAAACCGTAGAAAAGAAAATACCACTTGCCTGTTACACATTCTAGTAAATATACCATGGTCTGAAATTCTCTCTCTTTACATATACATTATATATGTTCGAAGCTCTCCTTCTTGTTTTATCTTAAATGAGCGTCTACACTAAATTCCCCGGTCGTAAAAGCCACCAGATGTCGCTGCAGGTTGCATCTACATTCCCGTATTTGCAGCCCGTCGGCGAAGTTTGCAGATATGGAATTGAGTCGTGATTCAATATAGTGAGAACGGCACGAGATTTTGGCGCGTGTTTTCAGTGGGAGATTTCATAAGGTTGATCAAATCAACATGAGCGTACGGCCAAGGCCGGAGAATTGAATTTGTCAAAAGAAGTGCACAGGGTGGATTTTGAGAAGGGAAAGCGAGAGTGTAGGAAAAATGGAAGAACGTGGCGAGTCGAATGGAAACGCGTGAAGGCGTTCGTCATGCAGCCGCTTTGATTCGAGAGGGAAGCAAGAGAAAATCGTTTCTGCATATTCCTAGCATCTTTTCTTTCTTGAATTCTTGAAGTGTCTTTCGCGAAGCTCGACATGATTATACATAGCAACATGAAAATGTATTTATTCTTTTATTTATTTATTTATTTATTCCTCAAACTTTTCTAATTTTGTTTTACTTTTCTTTCTTTATTTGCGGTTCAATTGCTTTTTTGTTTTTAATTTGTTCATTGCATTCTATATATTTTGTTAATAAGTGTGCTTTCTTTCTTTCTTCTAATACCTTCTTTGATCTACTTTGTTCTTTCTTTTTCTTTCAAACTACTAATTTTTCTTCTTTTTATTTTGTCGCTGTATTTCTTCTTTCTACTTTCATTTTCCTTTCTTTTCTTTCTGCTTTCTTTTCTTCTTTTTTCTTTCGTTCTTTCTACTTTCTTTTTTCTTTCTTCTTTCTACTTGTCTTTTTCGTTTCTTTCTTCTCTCTACATTCTTTTTTCTTTCTTTGCTTTTTTCTTTCTACTATCTTTTTTCTTTTTCTTTCCTTCTGTCTTTCTTTCTTTCTACTTTCTTTTTTCTTTCTTCTTTTCCTTCGTCTTTCTTATCTTTTACGTTTCTTTTTTCACTCTACTTTTCTTTCTTTTCGTTTTCTTTCTACTTTCTTTTTTCTTCCTTCATTTCGTTTTTATTTGTACTTTCATTTTTCTTGTTTTTTCTTTTTACTTTCATTTTTCTTGTTATTTCTTTTTTCTTTCGACTTTCTTTTCTCATTCTTCTTTCTTCCTTCTGTCTACTTTCTTTATTCTTTCTTTTTTCCTTTATAATTTCTTCTTTTTTTTCTTCTTTCCACTTTTTTCTTTCTTTCTACTTTCTTCTTTTCAGTTTTTTCTTTCGATTTTTCTTTCTTCTTTTCTTACCTCTTTATACTTTCTTTTTCCTTTCTTCTTTATACTTTTCCCTTCTTTCCTTTCCTCTTGCATTTTCTTTCTTTTTTCTACTTTCTTTCTTTCTAATTTTTTCTTTGCTATTCAACTGCTTTTTTTATTCCATATTCCTTCTTTACTTTTTCGTTATTTTACTTCTTTAATTCTTCCGTTTTATTTTCTTTCCGAATCTTTTTAATGTTTTTTTTCTCGTTTTCTTTCCTTCTCGAATGATCAACGTATTTTTCTTACTTTTTACATTACTTTACACATTCTCATTTAAAATTAATAAATCTCTTTCTTTATCCCTTTTTATGAAACTTTAGTGTGGAACTTCCATTCTTTGAGAAGAGGCCTAATTCAAGGATATTATTCAAAGTCTCTTCCTTAGACGCATCCTCCACTTTTGTCTTCATCTTCACTTTCCATGCGTTGTACTCTTCGTTTTTTGTTTTTTTTTTACACCTGATTTGGAGATCCCGATGTCCGTTAGAAAGGTTTGAACGGAACGATTCGTTTAACTTAATGAAGAAATTCTTCTCTTGTCGCTCTTTTTCATCATGACTTTCACCGCAAGGAATGTTGACTCTCTGTGTCGTGCCAGAAATTTTTTCTCGTCTAAGTCCATCCTTCAAATCTATAAATTAACCATCCGTCATTGCAGGGAATATTACTGTCATATATGGTCTGGTGCGCCCGCTGTACGTCCCGAGGTCCTTGACAAAATCCAGAGACGAATATGCAAGATGATAGGTCCTAATCTGGCATCTAGTCTACAGTTGCTATCCCACAATCGCTATCTGACTAGAAACCCTTTCCGGATATTTTCTAACTTGCATCATAGGGAAATTATTTTTTTTTATTCGTTATTTTATTTATTGGTTTTATTTCATCGCCTTCTACAAATATTTTCACGGCCACTTTTCCGGCTATCTACTTTCGTTGGTGCCCGGACTAAATGAATTTAAACGTGCTACCGGGCTGGCATCTCGGTCTCACCCTTTCGCTGTCAAGACAGTTAAATGTAACCGTCTCTTCTTCTCAAACTCCCTTCCCCTTACTTGCTTCCTCGAAGATTATAATCTTCAAATATTCAAGTGTAATGTCAATCGACATGTGACACCCTGAGCTTGTTCTCCGTCCTTGTCTGTATCCCTTCCTGAAACACGCCTCTTTACTTTTGTTCTCAATCCTCTGTAACCCCTTGAGTGCTAGTGGCACTCCCGCCTTGCTTGGTGAATTGCCTTTAAAAGAAAAAACTTAGGAAGTAGACTGCACTAAATAATTTCGCTCTCAATTTCTCGAAACTTGCGAGTGCGACATGCACCTTAAAGAAACCAAGAAATTCATCAACTAGATTGTTACCAAAAAAAAAAAAATCAACCAAGATAAAGATGATAAGAAACAAAAACAAACAAACAAAAATGTGCTCGACAATTTTTCTCTCCACAATCTATCTTGCTTATCTATATGTCTGCCATTTGTCCATGCTTAGAATATTGCTGACACATATCGTCTTGCTTCTGCTATATATTTAGAGATTCTTGATAAAATTAAAAAAAAAAAGAATCAGCAATATTACTGGTCCTGACCTGTCGCCTCGGCTTCTGTTACTCGCCACCGTCGTAAAGTTGCTTCCTTGTGCCTTTTCTATAAATACTTTCGTGGTAATGTTTTAGATGAGCTCTTCTTGTAAATAGTTTCGTTTCATATTTTAAATACACTGTGGGGATTAGATTTTTAAATTGTTATATACCCTATCCCGCTACAGACAAGACTTGTATATATGGGCACTAGTTAGGACTTTATTGAGACATTGAGGGAGATTTTGTAAGAATGGTAAGATTTCGTTGTTTTGGTGTAAAGAACATTGTAATATATTTGTGTCATTGATTGTGGTTAGCTCAGTTTGATGTTAAGGCCATCGTTTTCTCCATTCCCCATTTTGGCCTTGTGCCACATTTCTGTACATAATGCGAAATAAATATCGCTCCTCTTTCATTAGTTTCATTCCCCCTTCCCTCCCTCGTTAGATGTCAGTTCTCTTGTTGGATGAGGGACGCCTTTCGTTTTTCAGGTGTGAATTTCGTATTTGCTGTTGTGTTTGAATGAGATGGGTGTGTGTTTTAGTGAGTGCTTGGACGAATGAGTGCTGTACCTTATTAAAGTCTCTCATTGATTTCGTCCAGTTAACATATGGATTGTGGGGGGTATTATTAACATTATTTTATTTAGTTTCTTGTAGAGAGTTTTTGTTTATATTAGTAAATAGACATTGGGGGTATATTTTTAAACTGTTGCTATATTCCCCTCTCCACCACAGGCAATAATTGTACATATGGGGACTAGTTAGGACTTTCATGGAGATTCTATGGTAATAAGGTGGATGTAATAAGAATAGTAAGTAAGAATGCGTTGTTTTGGTGTAAGAAATATTGTACTATGTTTTGGTCAATGATTGTGGCTAGCTAAGCTTAATTATAAGACAGAAAAAGATCAACCTCTTTCCTCATTCATTTTGGCCTTGTGTCACATTTTGTATGTTTTATACAATTAAATATCGCTCTTCGCTATGGTGCCTGGAATTGATGTCATCCTGACTATTCTTCTATTTTTTCGCTTTTTAATAACATTTCTGTTTTTTAATCCTTTCATACTCAGTAATCACTTGTCTTAGTGGCTTTACAGTCTTGTTTGCGGTGAAATGATTAAAAAAAATCTACTTCATTTGTGGCTTCGAAAATACGTTTTTTCAATTGCTGCCTTAAATTCTAAAATTCAATCTACATTTAATGAACTGGGCTAGTGTCTTCCATTCTCTTTCTCTATTTTTAAATAACAAATGAATGCCTGACGATAGCAATATTTTATTTAAAAATAGACTTGTATTTATTTAACTGAATAAAAAATACCTCTTTTTTATATAAGAAAGGTTTCAATATTTTGTTGGGGGGCTAATTTATCTTGAAGCAAAAACATCTGTCCATCACAGAGACGACTAAAAGCCTCTAGATAGAAAATACTGAAAAATATCTAAACAGAGGAACATCGAAAAAATTATTACATTAACATACATCTTCAGGAATGGCCCTCAAAGTTACACACAAACAGGAACTTATGTGTTCATAGAAAGACTGACAGAATGAGAGAAGCTCCTTCCTGAAACAGATTTCGGTTGTGAAGGAAAATCTTTATTATTGTGTCATGAAAACAAAAGTGTTAATTCACAGTTTAATTTTCTGAGGTGAGATATTGTAATTATTTACACTATTTACATTGTTCGGACAGTACGTTCGAGACTTCTTCAGTTGATTGGAATTTTGAACTGAACCATTTATTTTGTACAGCTGGGTAGATTGTTCTAGTTCCACGTGACATGCCTCTTCCAGATGTCGCTGTATCAGATATCTCCCTTTAACTTAACTCAACATGTTTTTGTTCACCTCAGCTGTAGCCCGGTATTGAACGCACAACTCTTTCAGTCAATCACTGGATTTAACCAACGCTTTTATCCACTGGGTCATGTGTCCTTGAGAACACATGGCCTGGTGAATTCTAATGACCTGAAGAAGGTGGGAGCGTACAACGACCGAAACGTCGTGAATATGACAACGAAGAAGATGGCAACAGTCCGAACAATGTAGTGTAAATAATTATTAATTGTGTTTGGCTGCTGAGTGAGGCTTAAACAAGGTAAATCGAAGTAACATACGTCAATTTCTGTAGCTGGCGTGTAATTTGGTTCAGAAAATAACTGCTAATGACTTGTTAATATTTTATAGAAAAAAAAACTTTCGAGGATTACTTTCGGCCATCATCGCAAACTGCAGCAAAATCAAAATATTAATCTAAAACCTAGAGCCATGTACTTAAACATCCTCGTCAAATCCAGACTTTCATAGTTAATTATTTAACTTTGCTAACCAAACGCTTCCGCTGTAGCTAAATGTTATAGCATGTCAGGCCAAATGACGGTTCCGTGTAGGAAACAGGTCCGATTCCTGTCGGAGGACACATATCGTCTACGAAAATCCTCGGGTATTCAGGCTGGTAAATGTAATTAATTCTGATTATTATGAACAGAGCATATATTGAAATAATTGTATCTATAAAAATAACGTACGTATATATATATATATATATATATATATATATATATATATATATATATATATATATATATATAGGAAGGGTTTAGTTACCTTGAATAGTACTCATTTGAAATGTGAAATGCAGATCACCAATCAGAGTGCTTAATGCAGTTAACATCGGTAATCGCCTAATCAATATTTGTTTTCATCAGACACTCAACAAAACTGTCTTCAAAATAAAGATGGGTCTTATACACCAGTGCATATATATATATATATATATATATATATATATATATATATATACACACAGTGTAACCCGGATATAAGAGAGTTGTCGGGACCGGAGAAGAAGTATCTTATATCCGGGTTTGGTATAATTTATATACATTAACACAGGCTCTGATTTGGGACCAGAGAAAATCTCTCTTATATCCGGGTTACACTGTATATATATATATATATATATATATATATATATATATATATATATATATATATACTGAAGCTACAGAATGTGGTTCTATGGAACGATAGTCAGAATACCATGGACCAAACATATGAGCAATTGCGAAGTTCTAGAGAAAATGGAAACAAAAAGGACACTTATATTTAACATCAGGAAGAGACAATTGAAGTGTGTTAAGTACATAATGAGGAAAGAAGGCTTTGAAAAACTGATGCTTACAAGACAGATTCAAACCATGGGGGGGAGCAGAGGAAAAATGTATAACCTACCTGACAAGCGTGACTAAGTGAATGGCGGAGCATCTTTCTCTCGAGATGGCCAACAGACGACATTTATTAAGAGATACAAAGGACGTGATGTTGTGGAGAGCCATGATTGCCAACGTTCAAAAGGGACATGACATATAGAAGAAATCCAACTGCACTTTCATTTTTATCTCTTCCCTTCGTATACGAATCATGATCGTCGTTTACAAGGCGCAAAAATATGTATTGCTAAATTACTCCAGAAATTCACTGTTACAATTTAATGTTGGCCGATAAGTTTGGGCGTATAAGTGATAACCTTCCTTACACAACCTTCTGAAGAAAATCCGACGAAGAAAACTTCGTCTAGAGGCCAAAGTTAGGCTCTCCTGACTTTAATTGTCGACAGTGCGGTATGAAGGCGCTGTCAGTTACAGGCAAGATGACTATACCTGACGGTATTTGAAAACAAACGAGAATTTAACATGAAAAGCTCGTCTAACAGCCAAGCACAGCAAGGATATGGTACACTTGCAGGATTTTGATCACGACTTCGAGGTGGATGGACAGAAAAACGATCGGAGAAATATAATACTTGTAAATGTTATGACGACAGTGGTATGCATTACGATGTTGAAAATAGCGTTCGTAAGGGCTGGACTGAGCAAATATTAACAGTCGCTGTTTACTGAGAGAAGTCTAGTTATAGATTAGAGGTTAGGGTTGGTGATTATGGCTTTGAACAAGGGCGGGATGAATTGTTTTTTTTTTGTTTTTTTTGAGGGGTTAAGGGTAGGGTGGAGAGGGAATCGGTCTTCGAGCAGAGCGGGTACAAATGCCAGTGTGATGAAAAACAGTCTGGTAAGTTAAGAGATCAAATAAAGTAAGGAATACATGAGAGAAGTCAAAATGATTTATGTGGGCGTTTGAGTTGGAGGAGAGAGAAAAAATTAACACAAAGAACAAGCGAAGGATGAGAAAAATAGAAATATAAACAGATCCAGACAGAGAGATTGATATGAATAGAATGAAATAGAATAATTATATATATATATATATATATATATATATATATATATATATATATATATAATAAAATGAAGAGATTATAATGGTTCCAACGAGAGAAAAGTGTGTATATTAAAAAAGAAGAGAGGTACCGCAAACTTTTTTGGTTGTAATGTGGGTTTTTAAAAAAATATTATTCTTTATTTTTCATAGTTTTACAACACGTGTTTCTGGTCTCACGACCGTCTTCAGGTAAAGGGTGGAGATTTCCACATATTATTGAAAATAATTAATTTTTTCCTTTATGTTTTTCAATGTTAAATATTCTCGATATGAGACATTCTCTGTTTTTGTGTTGGTCATTCGAATGTCTTTCTTTAAATGGCAGTGAAGAGTTCTGAGCGAAGGTTCATAAAACAATAAAGGTTTGTTTGAGAAGTGATGAATCGGTTGTCGGTATCTTATCTTTTAATGTTTTAATGACCCCCTGTGTATTCTTAGATCTATTTCCATTTTCGTGTGTTTCTGTCAGCATGCGTGTATATATGTGTGTGTATATTCCCTCTCAGTACACACACTGTCTCACTACGAAGAATTAGCAAACACATTTGTACACATACACACACACACACAAACATACACATACACACACGTACATTGTCCCACCACGAAGAATCCGTACACACGCACACACATTCTTCCCAAGTTACATGGAACCAGCACACACACACACACACATATACACATACATACGTATATATATACACACGTATTTCCTAAGTTGTGTGGGGTTTGTGTGAGTAGCTCCCCTGCTTTCGCCAATATGCGTGCATATATATACATATATACACACATACATACACATACACATTATATATATATATATATATATATATACATACATACATACATACACACACACATGCGTACATATATACATTATTCGTGTTCCTCCACAGATACCCGCATGTGAGCGTGCGTGCATGTATGGGAATGGCTTGATCACTGTATTTGGTCACCATGTGTGCATGCTGTGTGCTTTTGTGTGTGGGGTCATGATCTATTTAGTTCCGGTTTGAATTTATTTATGACGTTTTTTTCTTGTATTTGTAGGTAGGAATAATTGCCTGTTTGATATATCGGCATGATATTAAATTTACCCTGGTTACATTCAAAGATATGTTGTGAAACAAAAAGTTTTCTGTTGTCTGGCAACTTTATGTTGCTTTTGTGTACGGAGATCCTGTTGTTCAGTTGTTGGCTGATGCCTATATATGAATTCCTGCATTTTGTGCATTTAAGTACATAAATCACATTTTTGGAGTTGCAGTTTAAGTTTTTGTTTATTGTGAACGTTGTTTTGGGGTTTTCAAAAGTGTAGGAGTTTCCTTCTATAATGATGTCACAAACCCCACATCTTTTTTGTTGCATTTTGTGACTCCCTGTATTGTGTGTTGGGTAAATTTAGATGAGGTTAATATGTGTTTTAGGTTTTTAGATTGGCGTTTGCTTTTAATTATTTTGGTTGTTTTTAGTATATTATTCAGTTAATTATTCTTGCTAAGTAGGTCTAGATTTTTGGTAATTTTTGTGAATATTTCT
The DNA here is from genome assembly GCA_964036315.1 of Acanthosepion esculentum. Classification (NCBI taxonomy): domain Eukaryota; kingdom Metazoa; phylum Mollusca; class Cephalopoda; order Sepiida; family Sepiidae; genus Acanthosepion; species Acanthosepion esculentum. The sequence goes on from OZ038484.1 coordinate 88,792,565, forward strand.
GGATTGTTTTTGTTGTAAGTTGAGACAAATGCTAGAGTTGGCTCGACGTTACGTTTCTATTTATTTCTAAGTTGGTCTAGAGGGATTTGTTTTGCGAGTTCAAAACCTTTGTTTATTAGTGTTGTGGGGTAGCCTCGTCTTTTTAGAGTTTTATGTAGTTCTTCTAAGCAGGTTTTTCGGAGGTGTTTATCAGTCACTATAGTACAAACCCTACGTGCTATGGAATGGATTTTAGGCAGCTTTTGGGGTGATGGCTCTTGAAATGAAGGTATTGTTGGGTGTCTGTGGGTTTGAGGTAGATAACTGTGATTATATGGTTGTTTTTATTTCTAATGAGTATATCTAAAAATGGTAATTCGTTAAAATTATATTCTTGCGTGAATTTGATTTTTGGGAGTAAGTTTTGAAGTAGAGTGTGAAATTGGTTAATGTCGCCCCATGAGGACTTCCAAAAGATGAAGCAATCATCTAAGTATCTTTTCCAAGATTTAGTGAACTGGGCTTTTATATTTGCCCCATATATTTGTTCTATCTGTTCGTAGAGGTTTTCTTCTAGGTAAGCTAATGTTAGGGTGGCATATGTTGGAGCCATTTTTGTTCCCATTGCTGTACCCAGGGTTTGGATATAGTTCTTATTGTCAAATTCAAAGGTGTTATTGTTTAAAATTAGGTCTATACTATTGATAATGAACTCTTTAGTGAATCTCGGATGTAGTGTTTCTGGATGTTTTTCAATCCAGAATGAGATTGCTTTCTTTCCTAGTTCATGGGGTATGTTGCTGTATAGGCTACTAATGTCAAAAGTTGTCATAAGCGTTCCCGGATCCACCTTTTGTGGTATGCAGCTAAGGAAATGTATATCGTCTCTGATGTGACTTTTAATTTGTTTCGTATATGGTTGCAATATTATGTCTATCAGGTTACTTAGTTTCCGAGTTGGACAGGCTGGTCCTGCTACTATTGGTCTGAATGTAAGGTCACTGGGGTTTGGGATGCTAATGTATTCAGATTTTTGTGTCTCTATAGCTGCTTTTATTTCACGTGATTTGTGAATTTTAGGTAGTCCGTAGAAATTGCTTGTTTTTAAATTTCAGGGGTCACACTATATATGAAAAAAACTTGTACACGAGTATATATGAACTGTGAACGAGTGGCAGAATAAAGACAAATATTTATGGTAAAGAAGCAAACGTTACACTGACAAATGGCAGGAAGTTGTGGAGAGCCGTTATCGTACACTTACTGAAATAAAATATCAAATGAAAAATCTATTTTTCTGATAAGTAAATATTTTTATAAAGAAAGAAAAGTGTTTGAGCTGCAATGTGGTATTTCATTTCCTGTATGGCTGAAAGTGCTGGAAAATCTCCCTGCAGGTAAAGAAAAGACATGAAGTGACAGATATTTATTCAGCAGGTGGATTCTGAGAATACCATTGCCAAATCATATGAGTAATGAGGAAGTTTAAGATAAATATGGTTTGGTTTTGGTTTGTTTTACGGCATATCAACCTCAATGGGTTATTTAATGCCGACAATTTTTATTGTTAGTAATATATTTTTTTCAAAAATATATTGCTAGTAATATGTTTTCCTTCCAAAAAATCTAGTTCTGGTAATATTTTTTCTTCAAAAAATGTAAGATAACCCCCAAATGAGGAATCCTGGATAAGACGATAAACTACATCCACATCTTGGGCAAGACATTTTTGGAAAAATATTACCTGCAAAAGTTTTTGAAAAATATTACCAGAATTTTTTTATTTTTTGAAGGGAAAAAAATACTAGCAATACTTATTATGAAAGTGTAAAAGTAGGTTTTAATACCAGAAATAAATTTTCGTTTAAAAATGTTTTCTGGCAATAATTTTTCCTTCACAAAAGCATTGCTAGTAATAATGTTTCCTACAAAAATGTATTGCTGGTAATAATTTTTACTTCAAAACTAGATTTCTGGTAATAATTTTTACTTCAAAACTAGATTTCTGGTAATAACTCTTTCTTCCAAAAACGTATTGCTGGTAATTTTCTTTCTCGAAAATTAATTTCTAGTAATAATTTTTCCATCAAAAAAGTGTTATACAGATGCTACCAACCCGGGTCAGTGTGGATCTGGGAATACCAGCAATTAAGAGGTGGTTCCACGCTCCTAAAAGCCTCCTGATCAGAGACCATGCTGTTGGACGTAGTTTATTGTCTTACCCAAGATGTGGATGTAGCTTATCGTCTTATCCGGGATGCCTCATTGGGGGGGGGATCTTATCTCTCTGCAGAGGTGCAGTTGGCGTATTCTGAATCCCCAGCCGACAGGGTCAGATAAATATTAACTACAAGGATAAATATTTACCGTTAGGGAAGGGACAGGTGGAGTTTTGGGGGCGCATAATGAGGGCAAAGATGGTGGAGAACTTAACACTCTCATGGCATAGTAAAGCAAGCAAGGCCAGGAAAAAACAGTGAAAAATATATTTAACGACCTTTTGTGCATGCGTCAAAGAACAGGAACAGAGAGGCAAGTTTAAAATTTACTTAGAGCAAAAAAACAGAAGTGGTGGCGAACCATGATCATCTACAGCATATAAAAGATATTTATCTTGATTTTTTTGTATTTCGTCTGATAAGGAAGATACTCAAACCGAAAAAAAAAAAATGGACCATATTAATTTTGTTGAGATTGTTCGCACCCGATCACCAAAAAGGAACGTCGAGACTGTTCAGTATCTGGATGGTTGACTGCTTGGGAATATCAGTTGTAAACTTGGATGTGTCGGTGGTGTCATCAATAACGGCTCGGAATTGTTAAATCCGAGAGTTGGGTTCCAATTACACTCAGGTTCACCATATTCACTTACGTGGAAATATCCTTGGGAAAGGTATGAATTCACCTCTTTCCTCCCAGGAACTTGCATCAGTAAATCATTGTTATCTCCGAAAAATTCTTATAATATAAAAATATTTTCTGGCTTTAAATAACCCGTAAAAGGGGTGATAAGCCGTAAAAAACACGTCAGTCAATTAAGGTTGGTGTTCAAGAAGAACAGATATTCAGTCACCATTCTCTTTAAGTGTTTGTTTTAAGATTAGCATTTGAAGCTTCTGCATATCCAAAAACAAGACGTTGATACAAGGAGCTGGTAACAACAGTGGAAGAGAGAAAAGGATAAAAATAGATTAAGTAAGATAAAAATGAACGAGAAAGGGTTAGTATAATTTTGAAAGGAATAGATGGAGAAAAGAAGATCGCAGCGAGAGATGTTGAAACGAGAAACGAAACAGACAAATATAAAAGAAAATTGTATATAAAGAAGAAAAAGTGTTATATTCTCGAACCCGAGAAGCATATTGAAAAAAAAAAGAAAGAAAGAAAAGAAAAAAGATTAAACATAAAAATAATAACGGTAGCAAAGAAGAAAGGAATAAAATGTTGGTGGTGGGGGGAGAAAAAACAGACTAAGAACAAGAGGGGAAAAAAAGAATCTGAAAACGAGGCTTAGCAATGAAAGCTTCCATGGCTCGTCGGGAGTTAGCCATTGAGACAGGACTTAATGAAATGTACATACGGTTATATTTGCTTGGTGAAAATTTAATGTGCTTCTTGCTAACCAAATTACGCCGTTCCGTCGAGCGTCAGGGGCGAGCCATTTGTTCAGGGATCGTAGATGAAACGAGAGACAGCGAATCATTAAAAACGACGACCCCAGGGACGGAGACCCCGGAATAGGCGGCCAGTCCATTTGCCGAGGTTCCGCGTCCTGTGGGAAGTGACTAGGCTGAGTGACGGGTCCTTTTCCATCCTTTTATCACTCATTTTTCGTATTATTTTTCGTATTTTTAAAAGCTCTATCCTTTACTTTATCTCATGGCAAATTCTCGTGTACATATATTAAAACACCCAGTGTTCTTTCTAGACGCATATATACACGACTGAATTCCGGGTAGTTAAATGATAAAACGAAAAAAAAACAAAAAAACCTTCTCTGTTCCGCCTTTCGAAAGGAATTCTTCAAACTGATAATGCTTTTATCGATGGTGTCTTATATATATGATGAGTGGGGTGTAAAGAAATAGAACACACATAGATTTTACATTGAGAAAAGCTGAATGTACAGGAACACTTAGCTTTTTAAATTAAAGATTTTAAGTTTTTGGCATTCGATCTGTTCAGATTTCTATCACTTTTTTATTTAGTTTTATCGTTATTATTTTTAAATATCCCATCATATAAAAAAATGTGCTTGTCCCTCCCTCCATTAGTTCCTGAGTACGCACGACAGTAACGTTCTGCCAGTACCAAATAAATAATGGACTAGTCCGTTTTGATCGCGTGGAAAGGCAAAATACATAACAGAGAGGTACTTGGTTTCAGTGAAAAAGAAAAAAGAAAGGTAGAAGTGTTAACCTTTCCTGCTAATACCTAATAAATAATGAACTATTTTTTTTTCGAGTGAGAAGACAAAATACACATCAAAGACGCTATTGAGAAAATGAAAGAAAGAAAGAAAGGAAGATAGGAGTGTTTAATGTCTGTTTTAGTGAAATGGAAAAAGTTGCCAACTTCAAATCTTCTCATTTGTACTTACTGACTTTTTAAAAACGTCCAGCGTTCGTATTTATGATTGCTATTGCAATATCTTGTTAAAATTGTTAAGTTCAAACATTTAACGATGCGAAATGGAGATTTCTACGGATATTTTATTGTCCTAGAACTCGCCATCGATAACTTAAGAATTAACATTCATCAGAAATAGGAAAAACATATAAAGAGAATCGCGAATTTTTCACGTGTTGCAACTAGTATTGTTATAATAGTAGTTTTGTCAGGAAATGGGATATATTGTATGATTCAGGACGTATATTTACAATGAAAGGTTCTGAAATTGGTCTACTTACAAAACATTTTCACCATAACAAATTACTTAATACTTAAAGTGAATATCTAAATATTTCTTATTTTATTTCTTTTAAATTTGTTTCTATGTATCTGTCTACAAATTAATCTTACAGTAGCAACAAAAGCACAATAGTGGAACACCTAGTGAAAATTAAACTCTTGTTACTTGGTCATTACAAAGGGAATTATATATTATCGTTATCAAATTAAAAACTTTGTTACATTTTCCTCTCAGGTCGTTTAGAACTTTATAAATTTATATCGTGTTGATAAGGCCGTTTTCGGGTCGCCTATAACATATAAAACCCTTTGCATTATGATGTAGAATTGGTCTGGGCGTTACAAAATTATTCAGTTCAGTTATGTGCCATGCGTGATATACGCTTAGGCGATCATGTATCTTTCGATACATGACTGACGAGGCAGAATTTTTCCCGCCGTAGGTTGACATTTCTTTCTGCGGTAGACAAGTTGCCATCCAAGGCTATAGAACCCGGTCTATCCTGCTATTTACCCATAGCTGGGGGGAGAAGAAGGGGGTTTATACCTTTCCCAAGGGTATTAGCACATAAGTGAATGTAATGGATTCGACTGGAATTATTGCAATTATTTGATGTACCTGTTTTTAAATTGAAATATATTTTTTGTGCGATTTGTAGTTAAGCTTTCAATTGCTTTTATTGTTTTTGTAGTTTATGATGTACATTAACTTCGCGTTGTCTGCAAATAGTTGTCTAACCAAAAACAAGTATTAAAGCCTTGTATTGCTTGTGACATTTCAGCGATACCAGACCATATGATTAAATATGCAATTGCTAGGACAGAAGGTATGATTTATAAATGCTGCAACGGTATGTCCTTTCTCTCGGACAGTGGAGCTGTATGAGTGTATTGACTCGGGTGCTGAAACTGTATGAGTGTCCTGACGGGCGTTGAAACAATATGTGTCCTGACTCGGATGGTGGAGCTGTAGGTGTTTTCTAATTTGGGTGAGGGAGCTGTATGAATATCCGGATTCACGTGGTGCAACTGTAGGAGTCTCCTAACTCTGGTGATAAAGCTGTCAGGCTGGGTAGCTGTATAAGTTTCCTGACTCGTGTGGTGGAGCTGTATGGATGTTTTTGACTCGAGTGGTCGCGCTGTATGAGTGTCCTGACTCGAGTGGTGGAGCTGTATGTGTGTCCTGACTCGGGCGGAGAACCAATATAAATGTTCTGACTCGGACGGTGGATCTGTGTGGATGTCCTGCCGCACATAGTGGAGCTGTATAAATGTCCTTACTCAGGTGGTGTGTCCTAAACAACGTGGCGGAACTGTATGATTGTCCTGACTTAGGTGATAGGATTTTTCTGAGAGTCTTTTCTTTCTTAATCTGCGGTTCCATTAAGTGAAGTTGATTATTGATACCGAGTAAAAAAAAAGAAAACAATTTGAACTATTAGGCAATACCGTCACGGAAAGGAAGAAGAAACTATGAAATTGAAGAAGACCTAATTCATAACTGTCATTGACAGGACCCAAAGAGTTGTGAGTTCAATATCTGGTTAAGGCAGTAGATAACTTGGAGAGGTTAATTAACAGGAGATAACTGATGACATGGCACGTGGAACTAGAACACTCTACCCCAGGGAGCGAAATAAAGGGTTCGGTTCGACATTCCAACCACCCGAAGAAGGCCGAAGCCTACAACGGCCGAAACCTTGTGATAAATATACAACAAAGATGAGGACAATAGTCCGAATAATGTAAATAGTGTATATAATACCTCATCTCAGAAATATTGACAGGTGATGTAGCTTTCCTCTATCTTTTCTACAAATATTTTCATGGCAATTGCTTTGAGGAGCTATTTTCACTGGCGACCCGACTCCATGTATTTAAGCGTGCTACTAGGTTGATATCTCGATCTCACACTTTTATTTTCGAAACAGTTAAACGTACCCGCCTCTTCGACACCAGCAGCTTATTCTCCCGCACTTCCCTTCCTCTTGCATGCTTCCCTGATAACTATAATCTTCAAAAATTTACATGTAATGTCAATCGATAACTTTTGAAGCCTTGGTTCTCGTTCTTCTATTTTTCCTTTCCTGGATAGCCTAAGATCTGAGATACGTAACAGGGACGTCAAAATAAAAATGAAAGTGAGGAAATTCAACTATCTGGGCAGTATACTAACTTATGTCAGGTCATTCTCCGAGTGTTATTGGTGCCACATAAAACTAGTACTACTTGCTTCCTGATCGGATCAGTGAGGAAATTGGATTAAAAACAAAATCTATGAAAAGGTGGATGAACGTTCTTGTAGGTTTAACCATCATCTAACACAATAGTGTAAACTGAACTTCATAGCTGTGTTGGAAGCCAGTGCGGTGATGACACAGTATCACTGGACAAAGACGTCCTGGCCTGAATCCAAGAGCCAGGGCGGCGAGATGGAATCAACGGCCACGTATTCATGACCAAGACGAGCTTTCAAGTTGAAGGGCATAAGCTGCAGTTTAACCTGAAGAGGAACAGGCTCCGACCGGTCCACTTGCCCAAGGCACGCTACACATGAATGAATACCTCCGGCTTCCAACCCAGATATTTAGAGAAAACTGGTCATGTCTTCCTATGCGTAGTGACCTACAGTCACACACGGTCATGGGGTGAGGAAGATGACACTGATTTCGGAAAGTGTAATAAAGACATTCAAAGAAGTGTTAGTGCGAGAATAATTTTCAGAATCTAAGATATTATGGAACAGAAACGTAATAAACATGTTAATGTAATATTTAATATCCTATATGGCAGTGAAGGCAGGTAAATCTCGTCATAAATGAGGGAAAGAATTTAATCGGAAAGACATCCTTCTACGGAACAATGTAAATACCATGAACAGAATATGTGAGGAAAAGTTTATTCTGAGGAAAGTAGAGCCATAAATAAATTGTTATTAACAATCAGAAATAGACAGCTTAATTGTTTCCGGACGCAGAATGAAGAAAGAAGGCTTGGTGAACTTGTTACTCAAAGGGCACATCAGAAGTAAGAAAAACACAAAACATGAGAAACCAACTTAAGTATGTTGTGTAAATGGATGCAGAAAGAAGTATAAAACAAAGACTATTAATAAAGTTGCAAGCATAGTTGAAAGCAACAAATAATAGGAAGCTGTGGAGAGCCATGATCACACACGTCATAATGGACACAGATGAGAGGGAGACTGCGATGGAAGAAAAAGTTTCAAAATGACAGCATGGTAATAAAGTAGCAAGCATTGATAAGTACAACAAATATTAGGAAGCTGTGGAGAGCCATGATCAATAAAACCATCAATGGACATAATAGAGAGTCTGGGATGGAAAAACAAGTTTCAAAATGATAGAGTGGTAATAAATTATTAATCATTGTTCAGTACAACAAATAATAGGAAGCGGTGGAGAGCCATGATCACCCACGCCATGAATGGACATAGTTAAAAGAGAGACTACGATGGAGGAACAAGTGTCTAAATGACAGATTGGTAATAAAGTAGCAAGCATTGTTGAATAAAACAATATGAAGCTGTGGAGAGCCATGATCACTCACGTCATGAATGGACTTAGCTGAGAGAGAGAGACTGCAGTTTTCAAAATGGCAGATTGGTAATAAAGCATTGTTAAGTACAACAAATATTAGAAAGCTGTGGAGAGCCATGATCATCCACTCCATTAACGGACATAGCTGACAGAGACTGTGATTGAGGAACAAGTTTCAAATTTACAGAGTGATAACACTTTAGTAATCATTGTTGAATAGAACAAATAATAGGAAACCGTGGAGAGTCATGTTCAACCACGTAATCAATGGACGTAGCCTAGATAGAGACTGCGTTGGGGGAACAAGTTTCAAAAGAGTGGTAATAAAGTAACAAGCATCGTTGAATAGAACAATAGGAAGCCGTGGAGAGCCGTGAACACTCACGTCATGAATGGACATAGCTGAGAGAGAGAGAGTTTTTCAAAATGGCACATTGGTTAAATGTAGCAAGCGTTGCTGAGTAGAAAAAATAATGGGAAGCTGTGGAGAAGCATGCTTACGCACATCATGAATGGACATAACTGAGAGTGTATGTGTATATGACTGAGCATACATGGAATTCCCTTTTTTTAAACGGACGTGTAATGAACTAGGTGGGGAAAATCGTTCAGATATGCTCTTCGTGTTATCAAGCAAGATTGTTAATCATGATTGACAGCAAAAATAAAACGAGAAAACGTTGACAACCTGTTCTCTCGACGCATTGCGTTGTCACCTTCGAGAAGGCAATCAAACTTTCCTTGATCAACCGTCATATCTGTCTGCTCAGACACAACTCAGTTAATGAAGTTGGTTTCGTAAGTCTAATGTTAATGTTGGTCGTTTTCTTATAAGAAATTTATACAATCTTTCCATTAAAACATTTTTTTTTTAGAAAAATAGGTTTCCCAAGTACCGTTCATCACACCGTCGTATTATTTTGAAAATTTAAGAGATTCTAGGGGTAAAACCCGGTGTTCACATGATCTGTGAGGGTTATGATTGAATTGGGCATCAAATATGAATTAGAATCCGACAGAATAGTGTAGGATAAGGAACAAAAATTTCTAACAGACGTAATGTAGCTTAACTAATTTACATTAATCGGACTATTGTCCTCATCATTGTGGCCCTAATTGTCACAATGGATCTAACCAACGCCTTTATCCACTGTACCATTGTTCCTTAAAGTGCATAAAGGTGATGGTTGAATCCACTGGCAGGACCCAAAGAGTTGTGAGTTCAATACCTGGTAAAGGCAGTGGAGAACTTGGAGAGGTGAATTAACAGGAGATAACTGATGACATGGCACGTGGAACTAGAACAGTCTACGCCAGCAAAGCGAAATAAAGGGTTTGGTTCGACATTCCAACCACCTGAAGAAGGCCGGAGCGTACAACGGCCGAAACCTTTTGATAAATATACAACAAAGATGAGGACAATAGTCCGAATAATGTAAATAGTGTACATAATGCCTCATCTCAGAAATATTGACAGGTGATGTGGCTTCCCTCTGTCCTTTCTGCAAATATTTTCATGGCAATTGCTTTGAGGAGCTATTTTCACTGGCGACCCGACTCCATGTATTTAAGCGTGCTACTAGGTTGATATCTCGATCTCACACTTTTATTTTCGAAACAGTTAAACGTACCCGCCTCTTCGACACCAGCAGCTTATTCTCCCGCACTTCCCTTCCTCTTGCATGCTTCCCTGATAACTATAATCTTCAAAAATTTACATGTAATGTCAATCGATAACTTCTGAAGCCTTGGTTCTCGTTCTTCTATTTATCCTTTCCTCAATCACCCCCTCTATACCCAGTCTTTTCTCTTACTTTCACTCTCTGTAATCCCTTGTACTAGTGGCTCTCCCGCTTTGCTTGGGGTGAATGCTTATAAAAAACTACGAAACGTTTATAAATTCAACATGATTCGCTTTTATTTAAGCTTCATTATTGGAAACGAAATATGGAAGAGAACGTTCCAGTACTTCAGTTTTGTTTTTCATTGGTCAGGCAAACCTCACGTCTTAGTGGTGTTAATGTGTATGTGTATATATTTTGATTCTTGTGGCAATTATTGCCAATCTATTAATGTATGTGTATATAATTCTTGAAGATGGCAGCGAGATATTTGTGTATCATATTGCTAGTTGGTCTTGATGGATAATGCGTACGTCTAGTGGACATTTTTGTCTGGTAGTGTCCGTATGTTTATTGGGAGATGTTTCGTGTGAGAGAAATAAAGACTGTGGTTACATCGGCCCCAGGATTTTAGATTATTTAATTATAGGTTTTATATAAGTTGATATGAAAAAATTGTGTTTGGCGTATGATTATCGATGGGAAAGTGTTTATTGGTATACCTTCTAGATATTTTCTTCGTAGTAAAGCGTGTTCCTTTCTTATTAGGGTGGCGATTTTGAAATCGAAGTTATAGCCTGCTTTATTTCTACGTGGTACGAGACAGTTGAGAGGGTTGCCCCCAAACATGTCTCTCGTACGTTCGTAGATGCGGGCTTTTAGGTTTCTGGAAATTTCGTCGATATAGCTCTTCTGATTTACAGGCTTTAGTATTATAAATCCAGGCATCTGATGTAGTGTTGGTTCTATGTTTCTTGCTAACTAGATCTGGGATCATCTTGGACGTGGTGGTTATAATTCATGTCCAGGCTTAGCAATTCGAATAGAGGCAGCTAAACATTTTTCAGTAAACTTTCCGATATAGTATGATTGGGGGAGAATATAGTGATCAAAACAATAGAAATGGAGATGCTGGTTCGAATATTCCGGGCGAAATATGAATATTTAATATTAGACAGCATTTGAATATTTGATTTTTGCTTTTATTTGATCCGATTTAATATGTAGAATGATCCTGAAGCATTAATTCATTTTCCAACGAAACTATAATTGAACGCCGATTTATTTCAGCTTTTTTTTTTAATCCGCCATACAAATATATCTGTTTCTTTTCATTATCATGTAATCACACACCGTTTCTTGTCTGTCTGTCTCATTTTCTTTCGTCTTCTTTTTTTAAAATCAACCCGGCTTCTCTTTTCTGTTTTTCGCCCATTTTCTTCCTTCGATGTTTATATTTATTTTCTGTTATTCAATTATCGTGTCATTAATATATCATTATCGCCTCTCCAGAGATTTCGGCTTTGGCACGGGTATCAGGTTTTCTTCAAAAGGGAAGCTAACAAATAAAGACAGACAGAAAAATAAAGAGATAGATAGATAGATAGATGTAAATACGAAAAGACTATGGTAGATAGATATAAAAAACTGATATATATATATATATATATATATATATATATATATATATATATATATATATACATACATATCTATATATCTATATCTATCTATATATATATATATACATACATACATACATACATATCTATATATCCATATATCTATATCTATATCTATATATATATATATATATATATATACATATACATGAAAACATTGAGATAGATATATATGAAGATAGATAAGAAAAGACTGAGAAACATATATATGAAGATAGATAGATATAAAAAGACTTAGATAGATAGATAGATGTAAATACGAAAAGACTAAGGTGGATAGATATAAAAAACTG
>OZ038484.1:88809611-88816741 GCA_964036315.1 Acanthosepion esculentum
AGGTATGAATCCTCTTCTTCTCCCCAACCCGCTATGGGTAAATAGCAGGACAGATCGGGTTCTGTAGCCTTGGATGGCAAGTGGCCTACCGCAGAAAGAAATGGCAACCTAATGCGGGAAAAAATCTGCCTCGTCAGTCATGCATCGAAAGATACATGATCGCCTAAGCGCGTATCACACATGACACATAACGAACAATCCCTATCTACTTGCTTCAGTTTCCTACTCTTGTATGCTAGTCTTCCTACATTGGTTGAACAGTAGGCAAGTCTGGGCAGCTTACATTTCAGGACAGAGTATGTTTTTTTTTCTTTTCTAAGCAGGTAGACGGTACTTAGTTGGCACAATACATTTTTCCTGGTCATGCGGCGAAATGCTAAATATATTCACTATGCTTAAAAAACAAAATATACTGAAATATAAAAATGTAACAAAATTTGCGGAGATGTATGAATTTTAATCTAAGACCCCGTCATAAAGGCCATTACCTTGTTCTTGCGTCGCCGAACTGAGAGCCGTTGTGGCCTGTTATATGCCGTTCACTGTTTCACAATCACCAAGCTTGACCTTTTCACCAAAGGTTTCCATCCCGATGGTCAAAACATCAATTATTCGCACAGAATGAATTTGATGCGTATATTCAATTATTTACTGAAGCACTTAACATGTTCAGGGGGTTCTCATCGGGTTATGAGTACATCGACTAAATATATGGGGTCTCACACGGGCTTACATCGTCTTTGTCTGTCTGTCTCTCTCTCTTTATATATATATATATATATATATATATATATATATATATATATATATATATATATATATATATATATGTATATATATATTCGTACAGTTGGAATTAAGATACCATTAGTAAATGTTATGTTAATTCCTCTTACCTCTAGGCCATCGTCTCACGGCAGAAGGGAAGGGATTTTAAGGTTTTTTTCTCTATTTATATGTACAAATATGAATCGGAATCCTACAGGATGATACGTTAAAGAACAAACACGAAACGTTTATCTATATTGTTATGTTTATGGCTTGGCCCAGCTGGACAATGTGTTTTTGAACGTCGTCTCCACTCAATTTCATGGAATCCTAAAATCTTTTTAATGTTATCTTCTCTAAGCTTTTCCATTCTCACAATTATAGTGAGTTTAGCATGGGTTTTGAAATCGGTTTTACTAGGCGTGTGTATGTATATATATATATATATATATATATATATATATATATATATATATATATATATATATATATATATAGGTGTGTGTGTATGTGTGTGTATGTATGTGTTGTAGGTGTCTGGGTGGGAGTATAAGATTTTATCGTCTATGGGGTGTGTATGTCGCCAAGAAATGTATACACTCTTCCGGTATATCTTCGGACGTTTGAAAATATGCATATTTTTCTCATATATATATATATATATATATATATATATATCATACGAAATATATATATATATCAATACAATGTATATATATAATACAAATTATATATATGTATATATACATATATATATATCAATACAATTATATGTATATATGCACACACAGAGACACACACATATATATATATATATATATATATATATATATATATATATATATATATATATATATATATATATATCTTCAGTTTTAAGCGCCAGAATATCGAGAGAGCGTGAAAGCGGGTTATCGACTTGAGCTATCCTTTGATGAGTATTGATGTTGTGAAGTGTTTTTGCTTTGTCTAGACTCTATCGTAGATGTGCGCTTTAATTTTCTCATTGTAACTGATAAAATCTGAATTTCATTGCGATGTTGATCTTTAAAAAACACGCCAGAACGTGCTCATTTATAATCATTTTAAAATTGTATATTTACCCTGGTCCTGCTATAAGGGAGCTGATCGGAATTCAGTAGAAATGCAAAATGACATTAAATGTTCTATTATATATAAGAAAAAAAAACACGTCGCTGTTGCACCCATAATAAATTTTGGTGAGTCTTGGTTGGCTGCTTTTGTTAGAGAAGACCTCGAGAATTTGAAGTTTGTGTTTATTATTTTCGTGGTGTAATATATTGGTGTTGTCAACAAGTATTTTCCTGTATTGTGAACTGTATTTGTTTTTTTTTCTGGTGAGTGTTGTGTGATCTAGTTTTCCCATTTTATTTTGTTATCCAATTTTTGCTTGGTCGTGATTAGGCATTTATATACGTGTGCTTGTGTGAGTATGTAGTAGGTTGGTGTTTGTAGTGGGGTTGTGTTTTGTGTCGTGCTTATTTGTTTCTGTTCGTATTTATTAACGCCCCCAAAAAACCTGCCTGCTTAAAATGCTATTCCGCCAGGAATCAATGGAAAAACAGCCAGCAAACTTGGCACCTAACATTTTCACAATTTAATACTCTCTCTCTCGGCACATATATATATATATATATATATATATATATATATATATATATATGTATGAGAAAAATATTGTTTTAAGGTATGCTATATTTACGGGTTAAAGTGTTCAATATCAGAGATAGAGCGTATGTAAATATAAAAGTGGAGATTGAAGTCAAATACCTAACGGCAACAGTCTGTTCCATGCTTAAACGCAATCATCATGCCTCGGACAACTGACGATTTTGTTTAAGCATGAAATATATATATATATATATATATATATATATATATATATATATATATATATATATATATATATATATATATTTTTGTCATCCACAGACAGACTGTTTCGCTGTTTCACAGCTCATCAGTGTGGCTAGACGTCCGATTGCCTCCAGCTAGAATCAAAATCCGACTGAATTGGCGTGAGTCAGATCTTCTACCACTAAGCCGTCGGCGCACGGCAGGGATAAAGGTGAATTTTAGCGTGTTTATTTTTTAGATTTAGATAAACACACAGTGACTGACAGTGACTCAATTCTGCCGAAATATATATATATATATATATATATATATATATATTAGTGAATATACATAATATCCAACGTCGATAACACTACACGGAGTTTCAGGCAGTTCCCTCCATGTAGTGCTATCGACGTTGGATATTAGGTATATTCACTAATATATACTTATAGCTCTGTTTCACAACATTGAACACAGTATTTATAACACCTTAGGAATAAATATACTTACGTACGTACAAATATTTGTTCGCGTATATACATTTTTCATTCTATCCATTTGTGTGTGTGTGTGTATATATATATATATTATATATATATATATATATATATATATATATATATATATATGTATTATGAAATGGACAAAGTCCGACAATTATTTAAATACATTTTTATGTTTATTGTTTTTATAGATACAAGTATTAAAGTAAATGCTCTGTTTATAATAAACAGTATTAAATAATATTTACCGGCCTGAATGTCTGAGAAATTTTCATAGAAATATTCGTCCTCCACAGGATTCGAACCTGTATCCTATACGGAACCGTTATATAGCCTGACGTGCCTTAACCGTTTCGGCCACTATGAAAATTTCTCGGATCTAAATATATATATATATACTTTTCTCATACAGTCTCATTTACGGTGAACTGATTATGTCTTGAGAATATCTGATGACAGGATACCCAAGATCCTAATGTACAAACAGTTAGATCACTGTTACAGGAATGTAGGACGCCCATGACTAAGATCCAAAGACAAGCTGAAGAGCAACTTGTTCGCTGTCAGTATACCTCATAACACCCTCGAAAGCTTAGCCTTCGAGCGAGCAGAATGGAGACCAACGTGTTTTATTGGACTTAGCAGTTTTCAATCTGCTAGTCTGAATCGTCTTCACGTATCGAGAGCAAGATCTAAAAGGTCAGCCAATCTAACAGTGATCTCGTCCCACAATCCTCACCCTTGCTCCGTATGCGGCATCCTTTGTAAATTACCAGCGGGACTTAAGTGCTACTTAAATTTATCGCACAAAACTTCATACCTGAATCAATTGGTTTAGTTGTCAGATCCTCATACATCGAAACCGACGGGAGAGTCCATTATTATTATTATTATTATTATTATTATTATTATTATTATTATCATTATTATTATTATTATCATTATTATTATTATTATTATTAATATTATATGGATGCATAACCTAGAACATATTCTAAATTCGAATATTGACAGAAATGTTATTTGAAGTCGTCTAAGTGCAATAGCAATACTTCTGGAATGAATTATACAAAATCCGTTGGGTACAAAGCAATAACTCAAATAATTTAAAATTCTTTTTACCCAAATGTATTAAAAGATCGGGTGTCTCGGACTGAGATAACGGTTAACGAGCTGGTCTTGTTGACCATTACTAGTGACTTCGATCCTTACTGGGTGTCTTCTATCTGTGGCCTAGTACTCATTTATGATACGCTTAGTAAAGAAAGATTCTTCAGCGTGGTGTAATGGTTATAGTGCTGTTCTCGTTGACCATTACTACTCAATTCGAGTCTCCTATTTCTGGCACAAGGTCACAAGTAAGATAAGCTTAGTTAGTAAGGCGCTACGGCGAGGGTTAATGGCTAACGAGCTGGGCTGATTAGCCATTACTACTATGTCAAATCCTCAGCTGTGGGAGGGGGGCTAATCCTTGTGATGCACCCTAATTAAGCTTTGATAACTAAATGATAAGGTCGTTTTCATGTGATTGTTAACGGGGTTGTCTAGTTGATAATTAGCGATGAGTTAGATTCTAACTTTTTTCCGCAATACTCATGGCCTTGTGTTAAACTTATTAAAATAACAACTGCTTTTATTACATTTTTAGCAGTACCAGAAATTATGAGAACCTTAACGACTTAAATCATTCGAGACAAATGTTAAGTTTCTCATTCCTTAATCAAAGAATATTTATTGCATCTAATATAGTCCCGCACTTTTTTTTGTTTTTGTTGAATATTTCATTTCTTTCGAGTTGTGCAACGGTTCTTCACTTTTTTTTCCAAAGAGAAATTGCTAGCAGCATGGTTTTCGTTCCCTTTTACGACACCTGCGCAAGAAATTCGATTATGTTCGAGAATAGAATTACTTGTCTTGAAACTGAGTTAACCATTCCATTAAAACGCATTTAGCAGAGGAGTGAAGCCAGCGCAGAAAGGTCTCACAAGTGTCGGGAATATGCAATTGAAATAGAAATAAATATTTCTGATAATAATCATACTAAGAATATGAGACTACGAAATATCGAAAACAACAGGTGCATGTGTATAATAAACAAGAAAAAAACATATAATCACTTTTGGACAAAAAAATATCAACCAAATCTTTGTTTATATAGATTTTTGATGGAGTAAATCCAGTTTTGCAGGTAGATTTAAACTTTCTGTCAGTGTTTAGCGGTTTAGGTATTTATTTCTCAGATGACATCTTGCAGTACGACTTTGCTGATTCCGGCTCTACAAATAATTAATTCATTTTTTTAAAAATAAATTTCTGTGAATGCTTATGACTTTTTGCAAAGATAGTTTCCGTTGTTTCCCGTTGCTTACTCCAAGTTGCTTTATTCAGAGTTGTCCTTCTAAGCTGGCTGCTACACAAATCTAGACAACTTAGTCTACTCTGCTATGCTATTTCACCCATAGTTGGGGGATGAAGCTATGGATTCATGTTTTTCCCAATGATTATTAATGTGAAAATGAATGCAACGAAATCCGTCAGAATTCGAACGTGGTTCACTGATTTGATTTTCAGGACCGGTAATCCTTTGTATATCCGGACATCCCGGGTTAAATTTAGCAATATTTCACAAACCATCATCAAGAGGAGTGATATAGAAAAAAATTTTCAGTAATCACCGTATAAAGTGAATTTATATTAGATCATTGCAAAAGTTCGAGTCCGATTAAAAAATTAAAAACAAAATGTCACATACTAACAAAAAAAAAATTAAAAACAAAATGTCACATACTAACAAAAAAAAAATTCTTATTTAAGTACACAGTTGTTAAAAACAACGGAGACTCTCACCTTTCTACAAGCTTGTTGATGCCATTTTCGTAGAAGCCTTGTCTTTTTATTGGAAAAAGATTGTGTGATAGTTTTCTACTGTCTTGCACAACGCCAAATGTTTTGTCATATAAATCAGCAGCTCCCAACAACTGGTACCGCGGGCGGGTGCCGGGCCGTGAACCATGTTGTACCTTGTCAAACAGAAAGAATAAAAACATTTTCCTTTTCATTTTATTGGCTATCGTGACCTTTTTTATTGTGTTTTATTATACACGTGACCAACCACGACACTAACCTGTGGAAAAATTGATTTGCATGACACCGGTCCGTAGCGCAGAAAGTTTGGGACCGCTGATATAAATGGTTCTGTAGAGACAGGAACAAATGAAAATCCGAAGGAGCCAAATGAAGAGATTACGGTGGGTGCTGGAGGATTCTTCATTGCAAATCTTTAAGCTTCTGCAAGGTCTGTTTTGAAACATGCGTTTTCGTGGTGAAAAAATGGAACCGTTTCGGTTTGCCAAAATCGGCCATTATTCTTGAACTTCTTCAAATGGCGAAAGTTAGTTGAGAGATCGATTTTCAAACTCTCAGTAAACTTTTCCGATGAAATCTTCGTTTTTTTTTTTCTCCACGATGGCAAGCAGAGCATCTTTATCCACGCCAGAAGGTTGCCCGAAACGTGCCTGAGGAAATCTGCCAGGCTACTTTTGACAGTCCGAAGAGCTGTAACATGATCTCAATAAACAGTTTCCGTCGCTTTCTCTTTTTCGAAATTCACAGAGCATAACATGGCGAAAGGGCAACTTTTCATCCTCCATTGTGAAAGTGTTTCATTTGTGGACAAAGCGTCAACATTCAATAAATCTGACTCGCAACTGATCAATGCAAGTTCTCAATTTAGAACATACCAGACATTGGTACCAAGACAAACGCCAGTGTCAAATTGCGGTCATTTTATATTAACAATGAAAATCAGGCACGGACTTTTGCATTGATCTGATATATTTGAAGGTGGGTTTAAAGGTTCTAAGACCGATCCATTGAACAAATGATAATTCTTTATTTTTTAAATTTTGTTTTGGTCGACCTGAGAAATTTTTAGCCGCCTCTTATAGATATAGAGATTAGTTTAGAAGACTAAACTATTACTTGGATAATTTATCAAAT
>OZ038484.1:88816941-88886941 GCA_964036315.1 Acanthosepion esculentum
GTTCTATAGCCTTAGAGAGAAATGGCAACTTACTGCGGGAAAAAAATCTGCTCCGTCAGTCGTGTTTCGAAAGATACATGATCACCTAAGCGTGTGTCACGTATGGCATATAACTGACTGATTATTACTGTGTTTGTCTCCTGTTATTTATCCTGTAGAGCCAAGTCCAAAGTATGATTCTTAGGTCCTATAAGAGAATTGTTATTTAATTGATTGCCCTTTTCTTCGTATATGGAATGTTCCTAGTAGAGAGATCTTCTGGGAAACTTGGATGTTGATGTTGCCTAGGACACTGTTAGCAAAATTGTCACTTCATTTTCTCACGAGACCCAGAGCTCCGATTACTATTGGTACAGTCTCAGTCTTCATTTCCCATATCCTGTTAATCTCGATCTCCAGGACAATTTCGAAATAATTTTCATGGAGGTGTTTCTCTCAGATTGTACAACTATGTCAATAGGCATACACTTCCTGAATTTCTTGTCTTTTATGATAACATCAGATCTGTTAGCTTTTATTTCCCTGTCAATTTGAATTGGCAGGTCCCAGATTATAGTTACATCGTTATTTTGGGTAACTGTGTCTGCTTGGTGGTCATACCATCTCTCAGTGTTTTCGAATTTGTTCTTCTTGCATATCTTCCAGTGCACGTTATATCTGTGGGTATAACCATTTTTTTTGCCAGTTTCGGACATCCTGAGATAAAATGGTCAACAGTTTCATAATTTTTTCCGCAGATCCTGCATTTCGGGTGAGTTCCATCCTTGATTATGTGTCAGTGATAGGATCTGGGTGAGAGGCTTTGGTCCTGAGCTGCAGTAAGTAGGTCTTCAGCCCAGTGCTCCTCAGACACTGATATGTTTTCTGTTGGCCCACATCTACTTCTTACGTTCTTTTTATGTATTTGCCACGCAACGCCTTGTCCTCGTTTTTTTTTTTGCAAATTCATTATGGCCAAGTTTTGCTCCTCGTTTGGTGTAGATATTATTATTATTATTATTATTATTATTATTATTATTATTATTATTATTATTATTATTATTGTGTTGGTGACGCACATTGATTCTGTTTTTGAGGCATGGTGATAACAACTCGCCTTACAACTCAAGAACATTTTGGAGAATCCTCGTAGTGTCAACGATGAAAGTTTTCTGGAAGTCTACAATCTTGGTTTCAATTCCACTTGTTAAGCTCTCTTTCAATTTTCTAAGTGATGTTCCAAACGTAAGTGGTGTTTCAAGTATATGAAGACAATGCATCATCGTAACTCAAACACTGATAAGTGTATACCAGGCACATGTGTCGCAGCCAAATGTGAGCGATATAGTGGCAGGGTTCAATAAATGCAGCGCATAACTTTGCAGGTGGGGTCCGATGCGAAATGCTTTCAGGTTGAGTAATCTAGTTCACTCAGAAATACATTGAATTCTTACACTGGTTACACAGGTACCACACTCTCTCGTAGATTGACTCAGTAATGGTCAAAATTTAGTCCAATCATAACATTACAAACTAGCAAACTACATAGGACTCGCTACAAAGAAAGATTGAAAATATCAGAATCTATTATTATACGATAAAAAAAACCAACGTGAAATAATTTATCTATTAGCACACACACACACACACATATATATATTTATATGATAACAATATAGTTTGAGGCATGCTATATTTATGAGTTAAAGTGCTCAATATCAGGGATGTAGCATGTAAATGTGGACATTGAAGTCAACACCCATCGGCGACAGTGTTTCATACTTAAACACAATCATCAGGCCTGATGATTACGTTTAAGCAATGAACTTCATTGTCTACTTTTATATATCTATACATATATATATATATATATATATATATATATATATATATATATATATATATATATATATATATATATATATATATATATATATATATATAATGAAAGTCCGACAATTATTTAAATAGATTTTTATGTTTAAAATTGTTTTTATAGATACAAGTATTTAATTAAATTGTTTATAATAAACAGTATTAAATAACAATTACTGGCCTGAATGTCCGAGAAATTTTCATAGAAAATATTCGTCCTCAACAGGATTCGAACCTGTATCCTATACGGAACCGTCATATAGCCTGACGTGCCTTAACCGTTTCGGCCACTAAGGATCGTTCGGTTGGCAACGTCGAATTTATTGCTTATAAACTATGTACGTGAGAGATTCATGGGAGATTGAAGTTTCCTTTCTTTTTCGCTTTCTTTCTTTCTTTTTTGTTTTCCTTCTTTCGCCTTTCTTTTTACCTTTCTTTCCTTCTTGCTTGCTGTCTTTTGACCTTTCTTTTTCTTTTATTTTTTCCTTCTTCTTTTCTTTCTTTCTTTTTACTTTCGTTTTTTCTTTCATTCTTTGCCTTTCATCTTGTCTAGTTTTGCGGCAACTTCACGGATTCTCTTTCCGGTTCCTGTTTGCTTTGACTTCCGTTGGGTATAAAAGCGTAGATCACGTGACTCTAATTTCACCATTAACCGACGATTCGATCGCCGCCCGACTCACCGCTATCGTTCATCGCATCACTTCGAGCTTTGACCTTTGTGTTGTCACATCAGGCTTGGATTTCATTCAATTTCATCTGACTCGTGTCATATTATTTTTTTATGGCTCAGAGATAATCGACAGGAGATCAAATGCACGGAAGATCGGGAGAGAAAGTGTAAATAGAAATAGAGGCGAGGGGAGGGAGAAACAGATAGAAGCAGAGAATGGAATCGGTTGGGCTCAAAGGACGAGGGAATAGTACTGGAATTATGAAATTGGGTGTCGGAGAAAATGAACGACTTGCGAGAAAACTAGAGATAAAAAGGAGAGGGAGTGAAAATATGTCTGATTTAAGGAAAAGGGAAGATCCAGTTTAATAATCAATAATCCTTGGTCAAATTCTACCTAAATTGTATACACATTATTATTATGGATAACATAATTATTAACAAAAGTTCTGCTTAACGTTATCTATATTTCTATATATCGGTATTGTAACTATTTATACTATTTACATCTTTCGGATAGCTATCCTCATCTTTATTGCCATATTCCCAACGTTTTTTATATCTGAGTAACTAAAGGGAATTAACTGAAACTTAGATATCCCCCCCCCGCCAAAAAAGGGCTTCGCATATGGAATTAGAACAATATAACCCCATGCGCTAAATAAAAAATTCGGTTCGAAATTCCACCGTATATCACCTGAAGAAGGTCGGAACATACAACGCCCGAAACATCGTGTATATGGCAATAAAGATGAGGAGAACAGTCTGAACGATGTAAATAATGCAAAACTTCTGTGTGCTTCGACGTTTTGTTATGGTTAACGAGCTTGTCTCGCTAGATCAATTACGACTGAGTTGCGAGCTCGAACCTCACCGGGTGCTCCATAATCTCAGCCTTGTGGCACACCAAATCAATACTTAGTAAAAGGGCACTCCAACATGGTGTAATGGTTAACATGCTTGTCTCGCTAGAACAATTATTAATAGTGAGTTCGATCCTCATTGTGTGCCCCATCTTTCGGCCTTGTGTCACATCTAAGCTACGTTTAGAAAAATCATGTACCTCGCACTTTTGCTGGGAGAGTTTCAAATAAGATTAACTCAAGCCTGAGTGTGTGTTCTCAGGCGGTACATCTACTTTGGGAGGAGGCTGAGTTTATTGTCCGGTGCCTGAGGCGTCCCCAAAAGGGAATAGCCGAAGCCGCTTGAGCAATTTTTCTACGCTATTGCGGTTAAACCCGCTTTAAATTGAGTATGTGTCATAGTCGGTAGCGATAAACGGCACTGAAAAATAGAGCAAAAAAATTAAAGACACGAAATCTCCTCACAGTTGAAGAGGAGACTTGGCAAAAAAAAAAAAGAACTGTGGTTCTACAGAAGGATGCTGGGACTACGATTGAGAGAAAATGTGAGCAACAAGGTTATTTTTGAGAAAAATGAAAGCTAGAAAGACACTTGTATAGGAAACCAGAAAGATGACATTTCTGGAAAATATGAGGAGAGAGGGCATCGTGAATTTGACACTCACAAGAGTGTCAAAGAGAGGCGAAGAGAAGCATCGAGTAACCAACCTAATGATCTGGGTAAATGGCTGGCAGTATAAAGAACGGGGGGGGACAAACATTGCTTAGAGATACATAGGACGGATAGTTGTGGAGAGCCATGTTCGATCATGCCTGGAATGGACAGGGTGCATAAAAAAGACTGACAATTGTTGAGGACTCTGGCCTGATATAATGCATCTGCGAGTTACATAGCATAGTATACCTTTTTCAGCCTAGTGGCACATCTAAGCTACGCTTAGTAAATCACCGCAGCAGTTAGACAGTATTCTTTAGCCTGAGATGACAGCTGGTCTAGGAGGAGGAAAACTCTGAATTCCAAATCATGGAGAAAATATAAAAAAAACTAACGTATTATCTTTCCTTAGAAATAATGGCAATAGAGTGTGCGATGGATAAATTGTCATCTAAATGACGCAAAAACGAAAATACCTACCACTGACATCTCATTTTAATAGATATATTTACCAAAATTACACAAAACTATCTTGAAATAGTAAAAAGTAAATTTATTCAATAAAATCGCCATTGGCTTCAACCACTTCAGACGGCTTCGAAATCTCCTGCAACTCTTCTGAATGGTCTCCTTGTTTAAGTTGTTGAATTATGCTATAATCCGTGCCTTCCGTTCATCTTTGGTGTTACAAGGAGTTTTGTTGGTCTCTTGCTCAACTGCGTCCCACGCATAATAATCAAGGGTGTTACAGTCTTGGGAGATAGGTGGCCAGATGTAAGGGATGATGTAGCCGTAGAAATTGTCCGACAGCCATGACTGGGTTCTCCTGCTTGTGTTGCAGAGTTCTGTTGCCAAACATAGGGTCTTCCAGTAGCCATCTTCTTGACCCAGGGTAGCACTACCTACTCAAGACACTTGATGTAGGCCAGAATATTGAGTTTGAGGCCCTATGGGAAGATGAATGGAGGCCATCACTAACGTTGCCATCTCTAGTGATCACTCCAGACACCTTCGTAATCACTATTAGACTCATCCATCTCTTTCCGGATCTTCTGCACTGCCCTCAGATTTACAGCAAAACATTCTGACGCGTTCGTATTGGAGCTTCCGGCGCGAATTTGAATCAACATGCCATTTCCAAATTTCCGGCGGAGTGAATTACGCCATGGTGCTCTTTTTTTTCACAGACGATGCCCAACCGACCTTACTATACTGTACAGTCAACGAAATCAAAAAAAAAAACGAGCATGCGCGAAATTAAAGATATGAAATTGTGACAATTTACCCATCGCACACTGTATTGAGAGAATAAAGAAGATGAAACTTTGGCGAACCATGAACGCAAATGTCCTGAAGGAATTTGCCATAATAAGAAAGAAAACTTAATAATCACTACTCACAAGTAAACAGCTGCACAATTAGCACCATGAAAGCAGCTGTAACTTTTTTACATACATTATTAATTTTGCACATTAATTTTGCCTATATTATTAATTGTATATTAGTTCCTTAATAACTATAATCTGACTTCTCTGACATATCTATTATTTCATACACCCATTGATCAAACGGTGACATGTAGAATGAATTATA
The DNA here is from genome assembly GCA_964036315.1 of Acanthosepion esculentum. NCBI lineage: Eukaryota > Metazoa > Mollusca > Cephalopoda > Sepiida > Sepiidae > Acanthosepion > Acanthosepion esculentum. The sequence continues at coordinate 88,822,577 of OZ038484.1, forward strand.
GCCGTTGTTTCGTACCAACTGCCCGAACATTCACTGTATCCGTATATACTGCACAAATGTTTTACGTACATTTTTAGTCGTCTTTCTCTTTCATAATTCATACAATTAGCAATGAAGAATACTTTGTGAATATTAGGGTTAAAATGCACTATAAAAGATACACCATAGATGAGAGGGTAAACTAATTCTAGGTGTAGTTTTGTATCACTCAACCTTATTTCTGTCTGAGTTAGTTGATATAATTCATAGCAATGAAATATACAATTACTTTCCGAACAGCCTAATAAAAGATATGATAAGCTAATTCTAGACGCAATTTCGTACCATACAAATTTATGTGTTCCAAACAGCAGCAACCATATGCGATAAACTGTCCTTTTCAGGATAATCCTCTTCTCCTATTCTACCTCTAGTCAACCATTTAAAGCAAAAATAATTATATTTTTACGTTTATGCATTGTAGGCATAACAAAAATGGCTTGCGAAAGCTAAACTCCTATGTAATATCAAAATCTATGGTACAATAAATGCTGGACAATTTCTTTACAAATCAAGAAAAGAATCTGAGCCACTACACATGCCGATATCCAGAAGAATGCTGAGAATACCATGCAAAAAAAAATTAAGTAAAATGTGAAGAGAAAGGATACCTGTACTTACAATAAAAAAGTTGAGAACTTATGGGACACATAATAAGGAAAGTGGGTTTGGAGAATGTAACACACAAAGTATATAATGAAGGCAAAAGGGACACAGATAATAAAATACTTAACAAGCTTGTGTAAATGGATAGTAGACGGAGACGAGGGGGAATATTATGCGGACAAACATAGCTTAGACCTACAAAGCATAGGAAGTTGTGGAGCTCCATTATCACTAACGTTCTTTCTGCTCTTGCTTGACTGGGTCGTCTCTGTAGACATCTATGCATCTCCACAGATTGTTTTTAAGTAGCTGTAAACGAGAATATAATGGCTTCGTGTTGCTTTTTTACACCATGTTTCGCCCAATACAAGGCTCAAGATCCATTAAGTAAGAGAATTACTGAATGATTTTGTATGAATGTTTTGTGATGTCAACGAACACGCGTTGCTATTTTTGAAATGAAAACGCATACTCGTTGTCACTTTCGTAATGCTCGTTTTAGTAGAGACTTTGTAATCGCAGATACAACTATGCCGTTGAACAATACTGGTGTCAGACGCCTTCGAATATCACTCGCACTAATAGTAGTTGCTCGATAATACACGCTCTAATAGTAACCACCGAATAGTGATCCAAACAGAGAATAGTATAATGAATAGTATAGAGAATAGAGGATAGTGTAGAATCGTGATCCGTATACTAATAGAGGATAGAATAGAAAGAATGATCAATTAGACGCCACGCTAATTCCCATATATACATTTCACTTACCATCACGTGGTCTACTTATTAGAAATAGAATCACCTGTGTTTGCTCATTGGTGGTGATCTTTTTTTCAAACTCCAGTGTCGGCCACGACATTTTATTCCGATATAACAGAATGTAAGAATTGAGGCAACAAGTGCAGATTATGAGAATTTATAGGATAGATAACGGTTGACACTGGACTTGAAGAAGTTAACATTGTAAGGATCCGGAAAAATCCTCATGCGGGGTATGCCCCAAAGAGAACAGGTACACAATAGGTAGGTTAAAGAAAAAGGACACAAAAGAACGGTGATACTTAGAATCTGAAGTAGAGAGTTGGAATTTCTGGAATGCATAACGAGGAAAGTGGGCTTAGAGAATGTAACACACTCGGGGCACACTGAAGGCAAGACGATCAGATGGAAACAGTTAATAATCAATCTGACGAGTTTACGCTAACTCATGCCTTAATAGTAAGATAAGTTCAAATGGGTAGCTGATCTAAAAAATGACATACAATCTGTTGATAATAGGGCTAAGTAATGGCTCGTTAATGTTAACGCCTCCAAAACGAAGCTGATCACTTTTAATCGTCTGTGAGTAACCCCTTTAGCGTTCCATCAGTATGGCTGATGCTAACCTCCGACAGAGTGACCCAGGGGAGTGTCGTCCTGTCTGATAAAACGTCTCGGTCACTGAATTTGACAAACTTTCAAAATAAAAAGACGTGTAGAAAGAAATGACAAGGATGTGGTATTTAAACGCAGTCGGTATTCCAATAATCAGAGGAGCACTAGGAATTATTCAAACATAATCATACATATATTAAGAATATTTACATTAGTTACATTATTCGGGCTGTTATCCTCATCTTCATGGCCATATTCACAACGTTTCGGCCGTTGTACGCTCTGGCCTTCTTCAGGCTATTGGAATTTCGAACCGAACTCTTTACTTTGTCCACTGGGGTAGACTCTTCTAGTTCCACATGCCATGTCTCTTCCGGATGTCTCAGTTATTTCCCTTTTAATCAATTCTCCATGTGAATATAGCAGTGAAGATGAGGATAATAGTCCGAATAATGTAAATAATCATAATACCTCATCTCAGAGATATCGACAGACATATATTAAGAAATTCCCAGGAAACTCCTCATTATCTGAAATGCAAAATATTCTATACAAGAGAACCTCAGAACTATTATATTAATTTAAAATGCTCAATAACTTTCTCAGAAATAAAACTTCCGTTACCTTAGGTTTCATGTAAAACTTGGTACAGGTATGTATAAAACAGAAAATCAGGAAAAAGGGTAATAATAATAATAATAATAATAATGATAATAATAATACCATTCCTCCCGGTTCTTTTGAACAGGAGTATAGGTTTATCCCTTGTTTCCTTTTTAGGATTCGGTTTCCGGTTCCTTCTAAACTCTACTTTAACTCTATACTTCAAATATCTTCATCTAAACTCTGAAATTTATACTACTAGAATCTTTTTTGAACACGCGGCGTCTGTTGATATCCTCACGGTATTAAGTATTGTTGAAGCCATCGCTAAAGTTTTTTGTCGAGATTTACAAAATCCACGTTTCGCTCAATTTCGCCAACCTATCAATGAAATTTGAATAAGCTGATTTGTTTGGAAAAATTCTTTGAGAAATACCCTACTTCGCGGTTTAATAATTTATTTAAGTTAATTTAATTTTATAGGACTTCATGGTAAACAATATTTTTAATAAAAATTATTTTTTCACTTTTAACAGCGAAGAATAAATTCTTCGGATTTCTTACTCTTGAGCATGCAACATAGAATTGGCCATACATAAATAGTTCTTTCTAGAGCCAAATTCTAACTTTTTGAAGCCTAGTGATTTTTTTATAGTTCTCACAAACGCAGGGCGAATTGGAAGCTGGACTCTTGTATGTAAAAACTAGAAAAGATATGCAAAAAACACTGTTGCATTTATATTAAATAAGTATTTGTTATTTTAATTATTAAATTGAGCATTTTGTACGTTAAATAATAAAACTTAATTTTTCCCCAAAAATCAATGACAATTTATTGTACTTAGCTACGCACCCTAGTAAAACCAACTTTACTTTGTACTACCTTACTTGCACATCTCCCCCAAAATGTGCTTTCGATCGGTCAATATATGGCTTTTATAGAGTGTGTGACGGACGGACAGACTATCGGAAGTCATGTAATTTTTTATAATATAGATAGATTATTGGGTTTCTGGTTCTTTCAAAAGTCTTTTCCTTCTCTTTCACTTCCAGTTTCCGTTAGAGTGTTGGTGATGTTATTGCATTGCTTTAATTGATGAAAAAGAGAAAAGAAATTTGCATTATTTTCAAAAGGTTTGTTAAACCTGAAAAATGTCAAATGGAGAAAAAAAAATAAAGAAAAGCGAAGCAATATCGTATAAATAACGATGATTAATTAATTTTATCTGTCATAATTTTAATAGCAGTTTGCGTAAAGAATGTGTAGCAATGGATGGAGACTATAAAGAAATTCTGTTAAAACTACGATTAGTAACATTAATAATATAGAAAAATACGACTAATAATAATAAAAATAATAACAAAGCAATAAAAGAATTAATAAAGATTTTTTTAAAAGAATAAAAAAAAAATGCCTAAATATTACCCCACCCACTATCAGCAGTAAAATAAAAATAAACGGGAAAAATGCAAGTAACCTGATAACTTTGGAGACGCCATCACGGCCATATTGTCAGAGTCATTAAATTATCAGTTATGGCGCAATAAAAAATAAAATAAAAAAACAGCTGAAAATGTCCATATCAGATAATGCAAAAGATGTTCGTAGAAGACTCCCTTAATTGGTAGTGCCAATTACTAAATAGTAATGCGCTCTATTAAGCCAGAAAACGATCAGTAAATCGACGGAAAATATCATTCGGTCAAAAGCAATCAAATTAAATCCCGTAAAGTTATTACAACGACGCTTTTTAATAGAAAAGTTTATGATTAACGCAATCCTGACAATTGTTTTTTTTTGTACATATGTTTTTAGAGGGGAAGGGGAAACCTACGGCAATTTAGTGTCAGAGATATCGAAGGGAAAAAAAACTGCGATGATTAATTTACTGTTAGTGCATTAACCCCTTTTAGAATGTTCTACGGTGCACTCCTTGCAAGAATCGCAAGTGGCCAAAGTAAAGTGTGAGGACATTCTACGGTGTGTCAAAAGATGCCAGTTCGTTCAACTCATCCAGTTGCTGACATATTCAAATTTTACAAGCCCTCCTTCCTCATAATGATCCTTAAAATTATCACCGATCTCTTTCTAAGTATAAATGTCATTTTTGTTTTAGCTTTCTCTAAAACTTCCTTATTGCTCACATGTTCAACGTATGATATTCTCAGTATCAATCTGTAGAACCACATATCTGTTGCTTCAGTATATATATATATATATATATATATATATATACTGGTGCGTTTTATATTCCGAATATAAGACGCACCAGTGTATGATGCATTCTTATTTTGAAGACAGTTTTGCCGAGTGTCTAATGAAAACTGAAATATCGATTGGGCGATTACCGACGTTAACTGCAATTAGTACTCTGATTGGTGATCAGCATTTCAAATTTAAAATCAGTACTATTGTTATAAGTAACACATTCAAGTGAACTAAACCGTTCCCATATATATTGAAATATTAAATATATATAAAAACATAGAAATAAATACTTTCGCAAAAAAAACACCCAATTTTTTTTCCAGTTATTTTATCCATATATTATATTATATATATATATATATATATATATATATATATATATGTAAGCAAATGTGTGGATGTAGATCCGACGGTATGATGAAAATGTGGAAAAGACAAAGCAAAATCCGAATATGTGAGTTTACTGTTTTTATTTTGTTTTTGTTTTTCTTCATCAAACTTAAATCTAATATAAATATGTCTCCATTAATCATGTCCCGAAGAAGGTCTATTTGACCGAAACGTCTGACGTCGACAGAATAACAAAAACAAAAACAAAATAAAAACAGTAAACTCACATATTCGGATTTTGCTTTGCCTTTTCCACATTTTCATCATATGTATGTATGTGTGTGTGTGTGTGTGTGTGTGTGTGTGTGTATTCTGTTTCTAGAATTATTTAAATAAATGGTCTGTTTATAATAAACAGAATTAATTACATTTACCAGCCTGAATATCCGAGGATTTTCGTAGATATGTGTCCTCCGACAGGAATCGGACCTGCTTCCTACACGGAACCCCCATTTGGCCTGACGTGGTATACCATTTAGCTACAGAGAAAGTGTCTGGTTTCTTCTTCATCTGTGATCAGATTGTCCAGCAGTTACTGCCATAGACAGGGTCCGATAACAATTCAGTACACTTTTCTCTGTTTCCAACGAGATTTTCCTGTTTTTAATACATTGTTTAGTTTTTCGAAAGCGTCCCTTGCTATTCCAATGCGCCTTCGGATTTCGGTGTCGTATTTTCCGTCCTCAGTTAAAACCCTTGCTAGATATTTAAACTTTTGCACTTGCTTGATGTCGATGTCTTCAAATAAGAATTCGCATGTTGGGCTCTTCCTTTTGATATTTGGCAGAATAAGGATTAAAGATCTATTTCATATTATTCAGTATGTCATTTTGTTTTTAGCATTTCACCCCAAAACAAAGCAATAAAGCTGCTAAGATGCAATGGATTATTGAATATGAAAGAATAGGAAAAAGAAAATATTAAGGAGAGAGAACAATACATGAAAGGGAATCGAGAAGCCATTAGATAACGTTTGACGTTGCATTTAGAATATTAAAGGCCAAAGTTGGCTAGAAAGCAAAAAGTCAAATATGATTCCTACAGGTGAGAAGTACGAGAAAAGAAACTGTAAGTATTCGATCCACTCCTGGTATACGCTATCTTTAAAAGAACCAGATCAGAATCAAAATAGAATTTTGCGGCTATATATGGTCAGGGGCTGCCCAGTCCCCACCTGGCTGTTATGGTAGAGTTCTAAATCGTCTACGCGGATTTGTGGGTGATGAATTATTTTCGACCGTACAACCAATTTCTCGAAGACGAAATGACGCTGCTCTATCTCTATGACATGTGTTCTCACAAGTTATATTCCTTAATCTCACCAGCCCTTATCTTTACAACTGGGACCGCCATGCCATGTACACAAGTGTCAATCATCCTCAATCCCTTCGCAATCCATTAGTAAAATGTTAATTCCACTCGAACAGCCTCATTCTTGCCGGTGAAATAGACAACCCGACAGGATGTTTTCTCAAATACTACAATCTTGACCTCACCAAGTGTGACATTACCAGACCCCCATGAGGCGGACGCTGGACACAGCCTTCTTTGCGGACCTTCTGCTTGTGACCACCCCACGAGAGGGTGAGCAAACAAGCGCTCGATTGCCTTCCGATGGTCCTTTCAAAGAGGAGGTACCGCCAAGCGATAAAGGATAAGAGGAAAGACGTAAGTGGCACACGCCTCAGCTCTACCCTTCAATGACAAGACGCGACCGACGCTCCGACTTTTGCCGATATCTCTGACCAATTTTTCTTCAGCTGGAGGTCGGGTTCAAACCACATTCCAAGGATGCGGACATGACCGTCCGTCCAGTCTAAGGGCCCCCCCGAAAGATAGACCCCATTCCAGGAACCTAACCGCAAGCCGGAAAACTTGCTGTACTTAATCTTGGCCCCCGTGACATTTTGTAGCGTTCAAGCGTCTTCTGTACCACCTCAATGTCACTGTGACACGACACGAAAATGGATACGTCATCGGCGTACGCGGAAACCTTGGCTCGTGCTCCACCAGGGACAGCGATACTACGTAGGGTCGGACTGCTCGTCACGTCCCTTAGCCGGTGAAGGAGAGACTCCAAAGCCAAAGCATAAAGTAGGGGTGACAGGGGCAATCCTGACGAACCGACCGAGACTGCGCAAAAGCGCGCGACCGCTTTCCGTTCATCCGTACCACAGCGCTGGGGGAGCGATACAAGAGGCTAATCCACTTGCAGAAGTCGGGTTGGCATTCGGCGGCCTGCAGGACAGCAGCCAGCTACTGATGATCGACCCTATCAAATGTCTTGGACTGATCCAGGTTGATCAGCGCGGTCTTATCGTCATCTTTTACTCCCTCTAGAATCGTGCGGATCAAATGCATGTTCCTCCGAATTGTTTGGCCCCTCACAGCACAAGTTTGATCGGGTCCCACAGATTCTCGGCAACTGACTGCAAACACTACGTCAGGATCTTGGCCAAAATCAATTAAATGATTACAGCCCCATAAATCTGCTAAATACAGAGGGATGGACCCCTGACGAAGCCAGTTGTTGAACACGGCAGTCAAAATTGGCACAAAGATGTGCGACAACCTCAATTACAATTCATTGGGTAAATCGTCAAGTCTCGGAAATTTGCCACTGCCGACACTTCAATGCCAAGTAGACTTTGTCTTCCATGATCTCACCCACATAGCGAACCGCTTCAGTCGGCGAAAGCCGAGGAAATTCAGTCAAATAGCTGCGAAACTCATCGCCACTGAGACCGGGCTCTTAGGTAAATCGGCTCTCGAAATCACGCCGAAACGCCTAGTATATATCGTCAATCGATTTCAGAGTACGTCCCTCTGGGGTTTTGACCTCGACAGATCTCTTCCTGGTGCAATTCTGCGCCCATGTTCACAGCTTCGTTAGACATCTTGTTTAACCTATGCCTAACTATCTAACCTTTGTAATGTTCGCTAGTCGATCGCTCAAGAGCCTGCCTAGCTAAACTTATCTCTAGGAGATCCCCCCAGCCTCCGCCCGGGACAGACTATCTTTAAGTGTCTTTACCTTATTAGCCTTATCTAGTTCGAGACGCTGGCTATATTCAGTGGTGAACAACCTAATCCTATCCTTAAGCCTCTCCCACCACCTATTCCCAATTATCGCCCCCCACTAGTTCCCGCTGCACTAGTTTAATTAACTTTTGCTGGAAGTCCCGCCTGTCCAGTAAAGACAGATGAAACTTCCATTTTCCAGCCATTCTAGGCCTAGAATCTAACTCTATCCGGGCACAGACGAATCTATGATCAGAATAGCCTAACCAGTGAGACAATCTAATAAGTCTATATCGGCCCTTTCCACTAACATTCTATCCAGGTAGCTGGCTACCCGGGTCGACGGCCACTTACATGCCCACGTCTACATCCCTCTTTCTGGGAGATCGATCCGGTATCTATCGACGAGATCAAACTCCCCAATCAGACCAACCAGGCTACGATCCCCCAATTAACTCCCACTAGCGCCCCCACCCACTGTCTATATCGGGGCCCAGGAACGGTCCTAACTGACGATAAAACGAGCGACGCTCCGTCTGGTCGGTGGGTGCATAAACTGCAACAACGCGAAACGAACTATATCAGCAATATCAGCCACGATCAACCGGCCCCACGCTTTGACGTCGACAAGGCCCACCCTCGCCCAGGGTACGTTTAATCAGCAAAGAAACCATTTTGGCCTGCTGGTCCCCGAATGCTGAATAGAGAACAAAGTCATTAGACAGCACACGAGCATCAACTTTGCAAACAAAGTGAATTTCCTGAATCGCAGCTACATCTACGCCGAAGGTCAGGAGGTTACGAAGCAGGTGCGCACCCTACTTCGATTCCTCAAGCACCTCACATTGAAACAAACTTGAGAAACATTTTTTTAAGTTGGCTTCCCCTAATTACAGACTGGGCAGTCAGGATTCCGACGGATTATCCCAGGCTCCCTGTACCCAACTTCGTCGTCATGCGACCATCCAGGACAATCCCGCCAACGTCCGTAAGGTACCTTAGTTTCAACGCCCTATATAATGATGTGTGGAGAAGTACCGAGACCCTCCCTGAACAAAACCTCTGTAATTTCCTTAATTCGGGGGTGCCCAACTGGGCCATTTTGATTTCTGGGAAGGCGTCTTTAGCCTCGAACAAATGAGACCATACCCTCAAATACCTTCCCGTGTCCCTAATGAGAGCAATAACCCCCGAAGCTCCGGAGAAAATTGTTAGGGTCTTCCACCAATTTCCCATCCACAGAGCCTAACTTGAACAGGGTACACAAGAGGGATGTTTTCGGCGTCTAGAGGTTCTTCTCCAATCCCCCCTATCCACCTTACACATTTCCTCTGCTTTTAGGTTCAGCTTCTTTTCCCCCCTTTTTCCCTGTCCGGATGTGGCGGAGTGGAAGTGGACAGGAGGGTAGGTCTGGAATTGGACGGTTGGAGAGGTGACGAGTCAGAAGATGTAGGAGTGGACGGGTGTAGAGGTGTGGGAGTTGTGAGAGGGAGCGGAACACGAGTGAGTGAAGTGGGGAGGATCCTTGATGCTGATGCAGTGTCTTTCTCCTTTACCGGCGAAGCAGGAACAGATAGAGACCTGGCTTTTTCCATGTCCCTCCCCACCCTCCTTCGTCCAGTGCGTTTCTTTATGGGTTCCTCCTCATGTTCTTCGCTGTTCCTCTTTGTAGAAGAAAACCGTGTTGGAGGTAATTTGTCCCCCTTCATTTCATGGTTCGACCTTTGACTGTGAGTTGCTGCTATTTTTCTTTTGGCGTTTCCTGTTGCACCTTTTGGCTCTTCTGTTTTTGTCCTTCCTTTAACTTCTGATTTTTTTGTTTCTTCTGATTATGTTGCTTCTGTTTTTAAAGCCCCAGTTGCTCCTCCGGCTGTTCCGTGGGTGGTTGTTAACTGCTTCGGTGGGACCTCCTTCTGAGGGATCGAGGGCGTGCTCTCGACTTCAGTCCATTAGCCACCACCTCCGTCCAGCCATCACCAGGAGACTTTCCAGACTCTGCCTACACTGTCGCTGTTGCGGTCGCTGTTGCTGTCGCTGTTGTGCTTGGTTGTTGTGCCACGTACTTCCCGGGACACACATTCGTCATGTGCCCCAAGGCCCCATACGACCAACAGTATGGTCTTCGTCTTTCCACCACCAGCATTTTTCTCTCTCTACACACCAATATGTTGCGGGGGGGGGTCCACGAAACTCTTTTTATTTCCAGGACAATGTCGCGGGTAGCGATCCCTGCTTTTCTGTTTACACCCGATACTTCTTCCACTTTTCCATACTGTGCACAAAAGCCCCCATTTTGTCTTCCGTGATGTCCACGGGCACCCCATATACTGTTATTTTTGTTCTTCGGGTACCCATGTACTCAGTTTGTAGGCAAAGTGTCTTTGATGTTAACACACTGCCGGGCAACTTCTTGGCTTCTTGCTCGGTTATCAACAGTATATCCCTCATCGACCTCGAACTTCTCGACAATATTTTCGGTCCAATTTTTAAACTTTTGAGAGCTTCCTCCATGGTTTCCCTGCTCATACCAATTACATTCTGACTTTTACATCGGTCGTCAGCAGGGAAATTGTCCTTGTATTCCCTGCATCAAATGCCTCTGGAATCGTGAGGAGCTTGTTGCCATTTGTAAATTCATATTTATTTTCAATTCTGCATAATATGCAGCATCTGTTTTGAGCCTGGTTTCTGACCAGGCCGTCTTTTTAGGGGATACATCTTCACTCATCACGGGTGTTTGTGTTAAGTAGAAGCCTATGAATTACCCTAGGAATTAGCAAAGGAGATGGAATATAGCATACTTAAATGAAAGAGAAGTTAAGAAAGGAGCACTACAGGTGTGTGCGTCTGGTACCGAATACCTAGCTGAATATCAGCCAAAAACACCTTGGACGTACCTGCGGTGCAATACAGTTTTAACAACCTTAACTGGACCATAGCTGACATTAAGCGAATGGACACCAAAGAAAGTTTCTCACTTGCCTATGCATCATTCTAAGGCAGATGCTGATCATCTGTATGTACCCAGATCCGAAGGAGACAGAGGATTATTTCAACCAGAACTGTCTTACAAAACTACTCCAATTGACCTTCAAAGATAGCTGAAAACTACAGAAGACTGGATGATGATATGTGTCAAAGAACATGAAAGTAGTAAGCGACTTCATTCAGTAATGAAGGAAGCCAACAAGTTCAAAATGGAGTTTCAAATGGCTGAAGAAATGTTAGTAAACCATAATACACCGACTGAAACTGCAAATTATTTAAAAAGAAAGCAAAGGCAAATGCAACAGACCAGACACTGAAACGATGGCAAGATAAACAGCTTCACGGTCAATACTCTGAAGGTTTTATCCTTGCTGCACTGGACCAATGCTTGCTAACTAGAAATTACAAAGCACACGTTCCTTTGTTAATGCATTATGCAGATTCTGTGATAAATATTCAGAAAAAAATGACGCTCTTGTATCAAGGCACCCACTGAATATAATACGCGACAGGACAGTGTAGGCCAATATCTGCACTGGAAAATCTGCAACTCTTACGGAAAAGAAACTGCAAGAAATGGAACACCACCCCGACTCGGTTACGAAGATAGGACCTGTAACAGTTTTATGGGACTTTACAATGCACACAGACAAAACAATCAAGCTAATCACCCTGACATCGTGATTAGGAACAGCAAAGAAAAATGCCCCTTCTTATAGACATGGCAGTCCCTGATGTCTTCAATGTAGCTTTGAAGATCTTCAAAAAACTATCAAAATACAAGGACCGTGAAATCGAAATCTCAAAAATGTGGCGCATGGGGATATTAACAATTCCATTTGTAGTTGGAGCCCTCGGATTGATTGGAAAAGATTCCAATAGACTCATTGAAAGGGTTTCTGGTAGCTCATGCCTTAAAGAAATACAACAACAAAATTGTAGTTTCGAAGGGTTTTATTTATGTACAAAACTGCTCAATGGAAAATGTCATGATGCCATTTCTGACATTATGTCTCTTGTCGGCACGCGGAAAGAAATGAGTATACACCGGAAATCAAAGGAAATAAAACAGTGATAATCATACTAATATATATATATATATATATATATATATATATATATATATATATATATATATATATATATAAAGTATGATATAGAATGATACTTTATATATATATATATATATATATATATATATATATATATATATATATATATATATATATGAAGTATGATACAGAATGATTAATTTGCACCAATGTTTTGAAAATGAGCATTCTAAATTAATGATTGTTACCTGGGTTTGAACACACATCACTACGTCTTGTGGGACAATATCTCCAGATAATTTTCACTATCTCGACCTAAGTCAATTTTCAGGAGGTAGCGTAAATGAGAGAAGTACGGTGGGGCGGTGGCGCCCTCCACTGATCAGAGATTGAATTCCGTGATAACAGCATGTACAAGCTCGACTGACAATTATCCTTTTATTTACACAGCCAGCAGTCAGCCTGTTCGTGTACTTGTAAAATATGCTGCCTATAATATGTACAGTTATCTAGATTAATGCGGTCCTGATAGCGACTTTAGCTCCAGCGATGCCATTATTCGCATTCCTGACTGGATGAAATTAATTTCACTTTGTTAGTGCTCAACAAATCAACTTAGTGTTTCATTAGAGACTTGTTATTCTATTGCGAGATTTCTTTACGTGATGATCAAAGTATCGAACTCATTTTTTTCCAATACTTTTTGCTGTTCAAGATCGTATTTCTTTTTGTTGTTTCTTTATACATATTTTTTTTGTTTCTTTTAATTTTTGCCAGGTTTTCTGCTTTTAATCAGTTTTCGTTATTTTTTATTTGTTGTCAGTCTTTTTTTTATTATTGGTTTTATTCGTTCATTCTCTTTGTCTTCTGTTAAATTATATTTATTCCTTTTGTTTACTTTCCAACAATCCTTATCATCGTTAAAAATCTTCTTTCTTTTCTATTTATTCTTTTTTTTTTATCAAGAATTATTATTAGATTGCCGTCCTTCACCGTTTCTTTAATCTTACATTTTCCTCAAATAATTTCTGTCTTTTTTAATCATTTCTTTCTCCGTCATTCTTCCTTTTTCGATTTTAAATTATCTTTCCTTTCGCTTTTAGTTTTCTCTTTTTTTTTTACTATGGTTTTTCTTTTCGTCATTCCTTCATTGAATTTTCTTTCTTTCACTATTCTTTTTCTATCTGTCTTTCTTTCATTCCGCTTTTAATTATCTATTTGTTCACTATCCTTTTTCTTTCTGCATTTTTTGCCTTTCTTTTAATTTTATTTGTTTCATTTTGCTTTTTGCTTTCTTACTTTCCGCTTTTAATTGTCTTTTTTTTCTCACTATTTTCTGTCTGGCTTCATGTTTGCTTTTCTTTCTTTCTTCTTTTAATTTTCATTTTTTACCAATTTTTCCTTTCTTTCCACTTTTTTACTATCTTTTTTCTTTCTGCATTTTTGTTGGCCTTTCTTGCCATCTTTCTTTCCCTTTTTAATTTTCTTTCTTCTTTTCTTTACAAAATGAATTTCCCCCTTACTTTTTCTTCCATGTTTCCTGTTCCTTTTTCCGTCCTTTCTTTTCAATATTCTTTCTTTAACTCTATATTTTATATTTTTTCTATTATAGTTTTCGTTCTGTGGTTATTATATGCTCTCAAGATTGTTTTATTTTTTCTTTCTGTGGCTACTGCTTTATTTCATTTTCACCCATTTTCTATTCATCTTACTTTTATAAAAAGCCATTCACCTTTCCTTTATTTCTTTCACCATACTTTTTTTTTGTTTCTTTCTTTTCATTTGCATTTTTTTCTCCGTAAATGCGTCAAAACTTTATTTGGTTACACAGATTCTTATCAGTCGAAACTTAACTTTCATATTTCTCAGTCACATCAACAACAATGGTAATGCAAAAAATAATTAATGAAATCAAATAAAGTAAATTAATTAATTAATTTGAAAATTGGGTAAAAAAGAATTATGATTTTATTGTGTTTCACTGTTGGATAACAGCGTAAACGTTCAATAGTTTTAACACTTTTCCTAACCTTCATATTTGACACTTTCTGTCATCTTTTTTTTTTTCATCTCTCTCGCTTCTGCATTTCGTTTTGCTTAATACTTTCTTTCATATCAAAAACTCAACCACTTTTGGTTTTTTTCTTTTTCTCCTTATCTTACAAACTTTTCTATTTTTCCTTTGTCTTTCTTTTCATTTTTAACATTTTTTGTCTCTTTCTATTTTCTCTTTCGATTTTTATATTTCCCCCTTTATCTACTTATCCTCTCTTTTCTCTCTTTTTTTAAAAGTCATTTCTTTTCTGCGTTCTTTTCTTTTCCAACTGCTCTTTTCTCTTTTTTTCACATTTCCTCCCATGTCCTTTCTCCTCTTCTTTTCAACTTCTCCTACCCTTCTCTTTTCAAATACTCTTCCCCTCTTCTCAACTTCTCCCCTTCTCCTCTTCTCAACCTCTCTTCTTCTCTTCTTTTCAACTTCTCTTCTTCTCTTTTCCAATTTTCCCCATCTCTTCTTTTAAAATTCTCCTCTTTTCAAATTATCTTCCACTTAACTTTTCCAATTCTTCTCTTTCTCCTCTTTTCAACTTCTCGCCTCATTCTCTTTTCAGCTTCTTCTCCTCCTGTTCTTTTTTTCAGTTTCTTCTTCTCTTCTAGCTTCACATCCTCTTTTCAATTCCTCCTTCTTTTCTTTGAACTTCTTTTCTCCTCCTCCTCTTTTCAAATTCTCTTCCCCTTTTCTTTTCCAAGTCTTCTCTTCCTGTTCCATTCTCAACTTCTTTTCTTATCCTCGTTTCAACTCTTTTTTTTCAGCTTCTTCTCTTCTCTGCTTCTCCTCTTCTTTTCAACTTCTACTCATCTTCCCCCTCTTCTATTTTCTTCTATTTCTCCTCTTCTCGGCTTCTTTCAAACTCGTAACCGATTTTCTTCCTGTTTTTCTCTCCTCAGTTTATTATTCATTTTTATCCATTTTTAACTGTTTTCCGCTTTTATTAGTTTTCTTATGTCCCCCCTCTTTTCCTTTTGAGTAATTTGTAAGCCGAACTCCACTTAATTTCTTTTTCTTTCTGCTTCTATTTCTAACCTTCAGTTGCTCGCAACGATGTCTTTGTTTTACTCCATAGGATAGCTCGTCTTGTCCATTCTATCACATTATTCTCCCCTTAAAATTATTCTCACCAATGTTTCACGCTTTTGTCTTCTTTATTGCTATCTTTACACTTCATTCTCCAATTGATTCTTCCTTTCTTTCACTTTCCACGCCCTCTACCCCTTTCATTTATTCACTCCTTTTTTTCCTTCTCATTTTCTTTCCTACTTGACGCTGACTTGTTTCACCGTAACGTTAGATCACTTGTCGTTCCTTAATCCGCTTGAAACGCGGGTTATTGTTACAGTCTTCACTTTTCGACTCCATTGATTCGTTTTGCAATTCTTACTTTCACTTTCACTTTGCAGAGTGTAGTAATTTTCCCGCTTTTATTTTTTTTTTTTGTTTGTTTATACTATTTATTGTGTTTCTTTCTCGTACTTAACGGCGTTCCATTCTACGTCAAATTACACATCACATTTCACACAATACACAGATCCGGGAAACAAATAACACTGCATGTGTACACCTACACCTATATACACATTGCATACATATATATATATATATATATATATATATATATATATATATATATATATATATATATATACAGACACACACACACGCGCACACACACAGACACACACACACACACACACACACACAAACATATATATATATATATATATAAAACTAGTACACTGTGCACATTCATGACTTATTTAATCACTTTCTTGATGAATCAGCGTCAGCAGTTAAGATGGGAAATGCGATGTTACCAGGTTACGAATCAAAATGGCGAGGTCTACATTTGTTTTGACCAGTTTCGCCCTCTGCTTTCTTAACTGTGTGTATTTGAATGAGTAAGATAAAGGAATGTGGTGTAATCCTGTATTTTAATAGGCCATGTGCTAACAGAACGAAGAGATCACGATTCCTTGCAGATATTTCTTTCTTAAGATCTGAATTCCCATGAATTCTTTGGGAAGATAATGGAGTGGTTTCCCGTTGCCTTCTATGTTCGGGAATCAAAGTTTTTCAACACTTTAGATTGGGTTAACTTTGTTCTGTCTATTCCGATTCTTCATGTTCTGTAGAATCACCATTCTGTTGCTTCAATTCTCTTCTTCATTTCAGATATGATTGTCCTGCATTCACTTCCATATGGCTTGATTTATTTTGTTTTATGGCATATCAACCTCAATGGCTGGTTTCATGCCGACAAGATTTTTACGAGAGGATCGTATGAATAGAATATGTATTCTTTGTAAAAAAAAAAATCAGTTTTTAGATTAGGTTTTATCGTCGTATTTTTGTTAAGAGGGTTTTTGTCGAGAGTCAAATATATTGCTGGTAATTCTTTTGCTGGTATTTTTACTATGAAACATATTTTTTACAATTTCATACTGTTTTGACCCCAGTCTGCGGGTTAACTATTTGCTCATACTTGGGACCCTAACAGTTGCTACTACCTCGGGTCAGGACGGACCTGGGAACAACATCAATTAAAAAGTGGTTCCACGATCCTCAAAACCCTTTCTAAATGTGTCAATATTAATGGGAAACCACTCCCGTGTCAAGTACAAGAAAATAACTTTACTATTTAACCCACAGTTAGAGGGAGAAGAAACCGATTTCACTTTCTGATACTTTTGTATACTTGGGAGAGATATGGGAGTGATATCCGGCTCTTCTATAAGATTCTGAATTCAATTATTACTTTTTTTTAGACTGGCTGTCATCTGCTTTTCTATTCGTGGCTTAAGAAAAAAAGTGTAATTTAATATCATACTAGGTTAGAATATCTTGAAAGAAAATGTTAGAATCCTCTATGCAAATTTCGTCTTAATAAGGAGTTATCTCCTATATTGACAGGAAGAATATATAGCTGTTAGATCGCCATTGTCTTTAACGGTAAAGAACATATTCGATGTTGGATCAACAAGTTCATATCGTGAAACAGTTTTTAAATGCAATTTGAGCTGAAATTTTCACCGTATAATGTTCGAGATTTAGATTTAATACAGAAGGATTGAGTTAAGAAGATTAGCAAAAAAGTTTATTTTGAATATAAATATTTCTTACGTAAAATAACTGAGATTTTCATCATTAAGCTACGGACTTTTTTCATCATTTCATCCCAAGCAAGGAAATAAAGCTACTAAGATACCGGGGGTTATTGAGTGCGAGACAATATCAGAAAAGCAAAACATTGTTACGCAGCGAAAAGACAGGAATTGAGACGACTACAAATAAAGATAGCCATTGCATATACACTTTTTTTTTCAAAGTTGACTTGGAAGCAAGAAACCGGAAGAGAGTTCCACAAGCAAGAAGTCCGAGAGAGAAAAAACCTTTAGCATAGAACTTGCTGTTACATCTAGCTATTTCAACTGTAAAATGATAAGAAACCGCCAATCAAGTACTGCGTTTAAATTAATAAATCCCAGATACCATAAACGAAAGTAATATTTGTTTTGTATTACATAAATATGTGACACAAGGCTAAAAGGGAGGATGGGAGGAGGTTTGGTCTTCAGCTGTCTTATATTTAAACTTAACTAACCACAGTCACTGACCCAAACGTAGAATAATAATCCTTACACCAAAACAACACATTCTTACCATTCTTACTACAGATATCATAAAACAAAGTTCATCATATAAATAACTTCGAAATTATTTATAGAAAAGGCACAGGGAAACTACGGTGGGAAAATGACAGATGCCGAGTTGCCAAGTCATGACCAATATTATTGCAGATTCTTCTTTGGATTTTATCAAGAATCTCTAAATATTATTTTATTGATTTATTGAGTTATTTGCGGAAATATCTTTTAACCTTATTATTATGAAAAACAATAATTTGATCAGAATACGCACATAATACCATAACAATGGCTAGATATCTGAACTTCGAGTAATCTTTGAAAAAAAATCCTTCCCAGCACATCAGTACGAACCTATCTCAATGAGGATATACAAGGCAGATGGATCGGGCGTGCCAGTGATAATGATAATGTACTGTTGAATTGGCCACCACATTTACCTGACATATGATATTTTTCTATGGGGCTATGCGAAAGGACAGTTCTATATCCCCCTTCTTTCTACAAGCCTAGGGGAACTAAATCAGCTAATCAATGAGACGATAGTAAATCTTACGAAACACATGCTACAGCGTGTTTGGCAGGAGCTGGACTACCGACTTGACGTGTGCTGTGTCACAGGTGGTGCGCATATTGAACATTTGTGAAGCTTTGTGAAATCGGTTATAAAATCTACACCGCTTCGAATATCTTGTTCGAATCTTGATAAATAAATTGTTGATTGTTCAACGAGAAGCCTATTTAATTTCGCTTGCCAGGGACAAGTAGTTGCTCAGCTATTCACATTTTAAGTGATACCAATTATCGTAGGACACCCTGCATTATGGCTGATTCAGTATTCTTTAATCTGCTATGTCCCTCCAGAATCTGAATGATCACAGTTTTCTATAACTTCTCAATCGGTGTAGCTCTTAGCAATACAATCTTCCTATTACTTACTAATTTGTTAAAGCATCTTTCACTATTTAAGTGCACCTTTAGATTTCTGTTTCATCTTTTCCGTCATCGGTTAAAACACTTCAAAGATTGTTAAGTTTCTGGACATGTTTCATTCTCTTGTTTCCAATTCGTCGCCTCTCTTGATGACAACCATACATAATTACTCTCTTCTTACAGTTGATATCCTTTCTTCTTGATCTCCTTTGCTACCTTGTCTAGCAGTGTCTTCAGTTTTTTGTGTCTGTCAATACAATTTCATCTGCCTAGCTTATTTCATTTTACAGTTAGTCCTTTCTTCTTGATTTCCATTGAAAATGCCCGCACTCCCATTTGCATAAATTTTATCAAGATTGTTGGCCAATAATAAATCCGAGTAGGTATTTAAATTCGTTAGGATCACCTTTCTGTGTAGTTTGAATAAATCAGGCGAGATGACGCAAACTTGTCTTATACTTCTTTTTTTTATTTTCGTGTACTTGCCAATTCAATTTCTTATCGGATATAGGCGTTTTGTTCCCAGTAAAGATTCCGAAATATTCTCATTCATTTACTTTTATTCCGTTAGCTCACTTTTCGCACAATTTTGGTTCAATTGTGGTGACATTCAAGAGTTAAAAAAAACTACAAAATATAAAAATAGATTTTCATAATAAAAAAATGCCAACAAAAACTCTCTTTACAAAAATACGTCAATGGAACCTGATCTACAAACCCATTTCTTACAAAGAATACATATTCTTTTCATACGAACCTATCCAAAAAAAATCTTGTCGGCATGAAAAAAAGCCATTGAGGCTGATATACCGTAAGACAGAAATAAACCAAACCAAACAGCTTCTTCCATTTGCAGTTAAATAAAGGATCTCTATATTTTGTTGTTGGTGGGAAATATTTTCCGACGCCCAGCTTTGCAAATATGGCGTTTACTTCACACAGTACGGTGCTCGACACATAAACGTGCTACTTTTGAATCAATGGTGTAATTTACACCTGTGTATTGACCGCGTGTGTACACAGAGTATGCGCCTTGCAAGAAAGGTGAGGATAACAACTAGCGACTTCACTTAAGGTAATATTTTTATCTTTGTATTTCATCTCCATGACTCTCTAATTTCGAGAACAGTTATCAACATGATTAACGGGAATAGAAGAAAGTATTTTAAAACAGTGGAAGAAAATAGAACATTTTTATACATAAAATAAATATTTACCGTGCCGTAACATATACAGAGTACGAAAAAGAAAAAATACCACCCATATAATCATAAGACATTAGTGACAATGGTGCCTTCATCCAGCGATGGTCTTATAGCTAGGTGATCGATGTGCGAGGTGATCGATGTTTTCCTTTGGAGATGTTGCAGGTAAGCGCATTTAATTTTTAATGTAAATTATCGCGTCTCAGTTTCAAAAGGTTTAAAAAAAAAAGCTTGAGATACATGAATACCTCCATTTCGTTTTAGTTTTTTTTTTTATCATTTCAAGCAAGGAGATAATGCCGCAAGGAGTGAAAGAGAATCAGAAGACTGAAGTGAGGAGAAAGGAGAAT
Organism: Acanthosepion esculentum; assembly: GCA_964036315.1. NCBI lineage: Eukaryota > Metazoa > Mollusca > Cephalopoda > Sepiida > Sepiidae > Acanthosepion > Acanthosepion esculentum. The sequence goes on from OZ038484.1 coordinate 88,843,050, forward strand.
GAAAGAACATATTTCCGGAAGACAGAAGATGGTGATTGGCAATGCATTTAAATTTGAAGATTGTAGGTGAGAGAGAAACAAAACTTCGGAAGGGAAATCCACAGGCGAATATAACTGTCATATAGAAAGAAAATGAGTAACTACCGATAACAAGATTAAAGCGTGACTATTTGGACCTATGAATATATGTTTTCCGCCATATTTATAAATAGCGGCATCAGGATACTGACTGGAGTGATTATTGATTGACGATTGTGTGGAACTATGCAGTCGAATTAGTGTGAATTATTGTGCGTCGATGATTTGGGTTTTGAATTAGGATTTACCGGATGTTAAGCCAAGCCGTGCTGGTAACAAGGGATTCGCTGAAATGGTTAATTATCTTTGGTTGACTTTTAGTTCTTTGTTCTTGTTAAGTATTTATTTTCGGTTGTAATTAAATACTGTTTTATATTAACATCGAAGTCTTCAGTTATACTTAATTATTAACGGCCACTGCAAGACACAAAATAAACATACGGTTGCATCTAGGTAGTTCAACAGTAAAAGGGTGAGGTCTGGTTGGCAATCTAGTGGCAGGCTTAAATTCATGCAGTCGAAGCAGCAAAAAGAAAGCTTATCAGAACAATTGTCATGAATATATTTGTAGAAAAGACAGAGGGAAGCTACGTCACATCGGTGAGAAAGTGACTGAAGGTCAGGATTACATTACATACCCTTTGCTTCTATATTTTCTTTTTCTATATGTAAAATAGTGGTTATACTAGTGGGTAAATGTGTTTGATTTGCTATCTCTGTTCTTGTGTCTTTTAGTAATAGCAGGCTTCGCCCGCTCGCTATCGCTTCGCAGAGTAAGATATATTCACTACGTGAAATCTTTGAAAGAAAAATTTTAAGTGAACATTTCATTCATAAATTGTCTTGTTATAACCAAGGAAAATTTTACAAATAGATGCCAGCTTGTTGAAGGCCAAGGAAAATGCAAATTTCAAACGCTTTTCTGCACTATATAAGACGACATTCCTAAGCAGAACTATTTTTGATATGAAAATCAATGTAATTCTCAAATAAAAGAATAGTAATGAAGGATAGTTAATTAATGAAAAATACTTTTTTAAAATGAATATGCAAACCTGAAGAGTGAAACCTGAAGAGTGATATTGTCTAGAAATAGATAATATATAATATAGATATTGAGCAATTAGCTTGTAAATTATTATAAAGTAGAGATGGGTCTTTTTAATCTCAGAATTCCTGGGAGAATTGAGCTCCAATTTCGTGTTTATTCACATAGATTCCATAATATAGGTTTTACTTAATTAGCTATTAATTTTCTCTAACTCTTCAAATGTTTAATGTATAACTGATTCTAATTTCTATTTTCCCATCTTTACACTATATTATTTTAATCTTATACATTTTCCCCTGTTCTGTCACCCATGAAATAAAAATAATTGTTTGTATGGAAAATAAGGATCTACGTAAATTAAATCGTCTTTATATGGCAGCAGAAGAATTATCGTTGAACTTTTAAAAGGTAAGCTTAAACATTAATTCAATACTTAAATGCAGAGATCAAATTTGATTTCTTCTGTAGTTTATTGATGCATATCGAATCTATTCTTCCTAGCTATTGTGATGATGGCCAAATCAAGAGTCCTCCACAGTAGCTATCATAAATGCCGCAAGATAGCTAATATTAAAAGGTGCACTGCAATTTTGGATACAACCGGAAAATAAGAGTCACTCACCTTGAGCCATGAAAGCAATGATAATGGTATACTAGCCATTATCGTTGTTTTCATGGCTCAAGGTGAGTGACTCTTATTTTAAGTTAGGCGCAGGTAACGATTTTCATTGAGCTCAGATTCAGGATTGCCAGATTATGCGAGGTTAATTAACCTCGCATAATCTGGCAATCCTGAATCTGAGCTCAATGAAAATCGTTACCTGCGCCTAACTTTTCTAGGGCCTTTGAATGATATATGAATCATTGAAGTCGGATCAGTGGAAGCGGAGGAGTTGTTTGGATAAACACACACACACACACACACATTGTACTTTAAATATAAGATTACTGTCGGAGGCACATTTGTTCTTTAATAGGACTTCTCAATTTAAACCGGTTATTATTAATTCATTTCGTAAAATACATCTATTGGATGCTTTGGTACACACCATCCGTGATGTTTCTAGCCGAGGATCATCAGGGGTTTCGGGTCATATCCTCTCACTCCGATACTGATCGGCTATCGACTTGTGTACCACTCGTCAGTTATAATTTTCACCATCTTCTTAATCACACGCTGCGACTCCTCTTGGCAATTTATAGTCCAATCACAGATAACTTCCGGTTCACCAGCAATGTACGCTCTTCCATAAAAAAAGAAGCCAACGATATTACGGTTTCGATCTGGTGAGGAAGATGCCGATGTGCTCGGTTTGAAGTGGTCAGTAATGATTTGTATCCCTCACAGATATAGCTATACATGTACACTCACGCAAACGCACATATGAATCACATTTTACTTACTCTTATCCCATTTCCATACATGTTAATAATCCCCCCCCCGAAAAAAATTCCCTTCCCCGTGTCATTTGCGTATATACATATACCTATGTACATATACACTTATATACGCACATATATGCATAAATAAATATACACACACGCATACACACATATCAATATACGCATCTACAAAACCGCAACTCTGGTAGTGGGACAAAAAGTTGATAGATCTTAGACACAGATCATCCGTAGGTAACAATGGTTCGGGGTATCCTAACTCTGTCTCATAGTCAAGACTCAATTGTCGGGTGTAGTTTTAGGTTATACCCAAGACCTACCCGCTGCTCTTGAAAAAAATAAAAAATAAAAATATCGTCCTCAACTTCCTTTCATCTCTTTACTGAATGCCGGTCACTTGATCTTTTCAGCCATAACCATCTAGAAGCTTCTTCTGTTGGCATTATTATTGGGCGAATAGCCTTGTTTTTTTTTTCAAACGTGTTGCACCTAATTTTGGTAACATCTTACATAGTGACCACCCAGCAAAGCCTCTGCATCCAATTTCAATTGGTTCGCATTGAGATCGCCAACCACCCCCTTTTGCATTCTTCTACAATATGTAAATATTTAATAACCATTCCTAGCCATTATTCATTACACCTCTCGCACATCCAAGCTTAGAAAACCTGGAATTCTAAGCGGTCAGCCATATAAGTACTAACCAGGCTGACCAACATGATCTAGCCGTAACGTACACACAATATTCAGTAACCCTCTATCTTGAGTTGCTCATGAGCCTTGTGTTATGTGAACTACAATAATAAGAATGATTTAACAGATTTCAACAGAAGCGAAAGTGCATTAGCATTGAATTGATGCAAATTAAACGAAGAAAGTTGAAAACGATCGTTAACTGAATTAAGAAAATGAAAGAATGAAAACTATTTTTTTTTTTATAACAGCTGCAGTTAATTTTTTGGTTGTGTTTTTGGAGACAGATTTCATATTTTTAGATTTCTTGTTCTTTTACACATTTTTTACTTTATTTTTTTATTTGGGGGTGGGGTGGTGGTGGGTGGGGGGTCGTTGCAGCTATAATGGCCGTGTTTAAAGAAAGTGAAAGAAGCAAAAGATCTAGAAATAGGAAAAGAAAGGTCCGTGAAGTCAAATATTAGGGAGAAAAAAGGGGAAACAATACGAAAAAGACGTCGATAAGAAAATTAGTTCGAATCCTCTTTAACACGATTTCTCGAATATTCAGGCCGTTTGACGAAAATAAATAAATATACTATTTAGTAAATAATCGGAGCGTCTACACAAATATTGAGTATCCGCTAAAAATTATGTTTAAAGTAATAAAAATCTGTCGGATTTATAAATTAAAAAGTCGACATTTTTCTTTCATTCTATCTATCTATCTATCTATCTATCTATCTATATATATATATATATATATATATATATATAATTATTGGGCTTAATCCATTTCATTATATGTTGTCAATGTATACGTTAAGATATGTTTCGTGAACAGAAATGATCGATTGAGATAGTGTGTTTATAAACTGTATTTCTGGACTTTTCTAACCAGATGATTCTCTGTAGCTGAATGGTATACCACGTCAGATCAAATGACGGTTTCCCTGTAGGAATACAGGTTCGTTTCCTGACGGAGAACACTCAGTTTCTACGACATTTCTTGACATTCAGGCCGGTAAATTTAATTAATAGTTTAATTAAAAACAGCATGTACTTAAATAAATTCTATCTACTAAAATAACGTATGAACACAAAATATGTTAAATAATTGTTGGTCTTAATCCATTTCCTCATATATATATATATATATATATATATATATATATATATATATATATATATATATATATATATCGAACTTAATCCTTTTCATTTCATAGATACCAAATTGTTGAAGGCTAACTAAAATGCAAATTTCAAACACTTTTCTGCACTATATAAGACGATATTCCTAAACAGAACTGCTTTTGATATGAAAATCAAAACTATCCTCGAATAAAAAGAACAGTAATGAAGGACAGTTAATTAATGAAATAAACTTTTTTAAAATCAATATGCAAATTAGTTAAATGATGCATTATTGGTAATCGGTATGGAATTTCCAAGAGGATATATATCCTCATATATATATATATATATTCGAGACATGACATGTCTACATTAAATACCTTTCAATTTCTTCTTTTACTTGTCTAAATAATAATATAAATAATAAATAACTGCTATTGTTCCTGATCTGGCATCTCGGCTTCAGTCACTTTCCTACCGCTGAAGGTAGCTTCCCTATGATTTCCAATAAATACTTTCATAGTCATTGTTCTGATTAACTTTCCTGTATAGTACCTAAACTTTATGAATTTAAACGCAGTACTAGATTGCCGGCAAGGTCTCATCATTTTAAAGCTGAACTGGCTGAATGTAACCGTATGTTCTATGTTAACAGTTTCTTCTCTCGTACTTGTCGCTTGTGGAAATGTCTTCCACCTTGTTGTTTTTCAGTCAACTTTGATCTTTAATAATGCAATGTCAGTCGTTATCTTTTGTTTTCTTCATTCCTGTTCTTTCATTGTTCTCTCTCTTTAATAATGATTTTCTTTCTCTCATATTCACAAACACTTAATAATACCTTGTGTCTTAGTGTTTTTATTGCCTTCCTTACTGTGAAATTATTAAAAATTAATATTGTAGAGAATTCTGCTCCTTTGAAGATTTTACCTGTTTTGTTTTACTGAGAAACCTTAAGAATATCTTCATGATTGGATATATATTTTAATGCCATGTTCCGCCATGTCGTAGGCGATCCTGATACTGTTTCTTTATTATTTGGGAATTTCAATGCATTCTTGACTTAGATTTCCCGTTGTTCTTCTGCACAGTTTGGAATTTAATGTTTCCTTTGTCTTAGGTCTGTTGCCATTAAGGATAAATGTTCAGTCTACGCTGCTATTTAAATCCTTGCAGAGTTAGAAGGAATGTCTTCATGCGTTTCCCATGGACATTAGTGTAAAAGTAAACTCAGCGGACTTGTGGCACGGTGGAGTAAAAGTAAGAAGTAGCGGCTCGGACTGAAAAATCGCAGAGCCGAGTTCGAATTACAGTCACTTACGTGGGAAAGGTATGAATCCTCTTGTTCTACCCCTAGCTATGGGTAGACAGCAGGACAGATCGGGTTCTATAGCATTGGATAGCAACTGGTCTACTGCAGAAAGAAATGGCAACGTACTGCGGAAAAAAATCTGCCTCGTCAGTCATCTATCGAAAGATACATGATCGCTTAAGCGTGTATCACGCATCATGACACATTACTGACTGATATGCTTGTGAACGTATACCGATACCCCCAATCATCATTTTATGGACCGGCCACTGGTTATCGCAACGTTGCATTCATGTTCACACCGGCGTGCAACAAAAACTTTGAAGGGCCCACTGCAAGGTCACAAGAAATCGGGCAAACGCGGGAAATGAGAACACGACCATGGTTTTCTACTTATATTCATGTGTTTTATTCAGAGCTTCGCGATCTTCGGGTCAGTAGGGCACTTGAAAAAACTTTTGCCATATCGAGCGAACAGATCAGCTCTTCCTTCCTATTACCTCTCTGCCCATCACGATGTGTGGCTGAGAGACACAATATGTATGTTGATAAAGACAGAGATACGGGAACCTTTCCATGGGGCAGTCGTTTCACAAACAAGTCCTTCTTATCATTACCATTGCAGAGATTTCATTTTTACTCATCTGATGCTCCGTGATTGTAGACTTGTGTCATATATTAAACTTCGAAATAGCCATATATACATATACTGATATATACACACACGAAAACACACACACACACGCACACGCCAGACGTGCAAGTGTATATAGTTGTCTCTTTCCCACTCTTCACACCTTGATTTCATTTATTTACTCTTAAATTAATTAATTTAATCAAATTTAATTTCATTAAAGTTTTTTTCATCTAATTAAACAAAATGGAAAGAAAAACGAACCACGAAATTAAAAACAAATCCAAACATTTTTTTCAAACTTCCTCCCTTCACAACTCCCTTCCTCGTAGTCGACTCCATCTTGTTATCACTATTAGTAGCTTTTTCATTTAAATTATTATTTTATTTTGCAAAGTTAAAAAAGAATTAATCCAAATAAATGTGAAAAAACACACACACAAAAAAACGGTGTAGAACTAGAAGAGAGAGGGAGATAGAGAGAGAAAAGATTGCGACTTTCGCGCCCGGAAGTTTGTGTACAAATCAAATCATCGGACGACAAAGATCATTTGAAAGGATTAATTCAATTTACCAAACGATTGAATCAGGATTTTGAAGAAAAAGAATAAAAGAGTGTTGGTTTAAACGCCTTTCTGTTGGGCCTCTATTTACTTTGAGATTTATTTATAATTTTTTTGACTTATTTCAACGATTAATTCGCCACCATTTCTTTGGATGTTATTTTTTTATTATTTCTCTTCGTTTCTGAATTAAATGAAACGAGTGACAAAGTTAACAAAATGGAGACTAAGCACCTCGTGTTTTTTTTAACATTTACTAAATTCAGCCTAAACTGTGGCACAAAGCCAATTTTACTAATTTCAACTTGGGAAGTCACAAAGATATGTGTGGGAAATATAAAGAAAATTAAACTAACTCAAGTATTATATATATATATATATATATATATATATATATATATATATATATATATATATATATATATAACTGCGCCTAGAGATTATATGCAAAAGAGGTATTGTCAAATATTTTATGTAAAATTCATAGATATGTGTTATCCAATGAAATAATTTTACTATTATGTATAGCGAGTAAGCATGAAAACAATTAAGTCCCAATTTTCAATTTCAGATTGATATTTAGTATTTTTTCTGTAATTATAGCAAATTGCAGTGTCAAGAGATTATTTACAAGAACTAGAATTTAGTATTATGGCTCGTAAAAAAGAACTAACAATGAATGAAAAGAACTATATAATCAAAGAAATTAGCAAAGGAAAGTCTTCGCTTCAAATTTCTAAGGATTCGAAAAGGGATCATCGAACAATCAAGAAAATATGTCAAATGGGAAATCAACCAAGGATAAAAAAGTCTCAGGCTGAATTCAGGAATTTAATAAAGCGAGATCTATCACATATCCGAAGAGAATTAATAAGAAACCCAAATGCGTCAAGTGCGTTCATATTTGAGGCCGCTAGAGCTCCTATGGTGTCAAGGGAAACAAGGTGTAAAGCATTAAGGAAGTTTGCTGATGTAAAAAATCAAATAAAGAAAGACATTTTAACAAAAAAACATAAGGAAAGAAGATTTCAGTGGGCAAACAAATACATGAAAACTGATTTCAGTAAAGTGCGTTTTACAGACGAATCAAGGATCACTCTCGATGTGCCCGATGGATTGGCTCGAGGATGGGTTTGCAAGCAACATGACTCAAGAAAATTTTTTAAACGCCAACAAGTCGGCGGTGGGATCATGATATGGCCTGGGATTATTGGTAATGAGCTCGTGTGTCCATTTAAACTGAAAGACGGGGTTGAAATGAATTCCAAAAGTTACTGTGTTTTTCTAGAGCAATATTTCTTTGAATGGCTTGATAACCAGTCTTTAGCCAAGCGTAGATCTATGATCTTTATGCAAGACAACGCACGAAGTCATGCATCAAAGTTTACTAAATCCTGGTTGAAAGAAAAGGGATTTGATGAAGATTCTCTTATGGACTGGCCTTCAAATAGCTGTGACTTGAATCCCATTGAGAACCTGTGGAGCATCCTCAAGAGAGATATTTATTCTAATGGAAGGCAATTCAACAGTAAGTGTGACCTCTGGAAGGCAGTTAAAGTTTCTACAAACAACTTACCAGCCGCTAAAATTGGAAATCTAACATCAGATGTTGACAATAGGCTGCTAACAGTTATTGAAAAGAAAGGAGCATTTGAGCAATACATTTTATGAGGTTCTTATTATTTTTTGCTAATATATCTTTTATTTTAAAAATAAAATGTTTTTTTTTGTGTTTTTCCTTTAAGAAATTGAAGAATTTGTTCTAAAATCTTTTCATATTATTTGTTTACGTTAGTTTTACAAGGTATAATAATGTAAAAGCATCAAAATAAATAGTTGCAAATAAACTGCTGACAGTCAAATTAGTCTTTTTTGTTAACTTAGTAAATTTTTTTCCAACCAAAAACAATAGTTTTCTCTATCACTATATATCTAAGTTAATAATATTGAGTAGAATCTAAACAACATCATAATAGGACTTTTAACATTAAAGATGCAACTCTTCATACCAATTCATAAATTGCATATAATCTCTAGACGCAGTTTATATATATATATATATATATATATATATATATATATATATATATATATATATATATAAAATATAAAGAGGATGAAAGTTGACCAGAGCACACTACCGCGGTTTCGACGCCTACGATCTCTTCAGGTGGTTTGTTTAGCAAATCAACAACACGAAATTTTAAGTGTTAAACAGCCCTGCAAGTCTGGTCTTCCGACTTTGTATTGAGCAGTTTTAATACGTTCAGCTTTAACAAATATTTTACTATTTGTGTTACTCTGGCACATATATATATATATATATATATATATATATATATATATATATATATAAACAGCCAACTTTAATGTGCAAAGATTTAAATACAATGCCAATTGCTATCTACTGATTACTATTTTCTCTTTCTTCTTTCTTCTCACTATTAATGTTTCTGTTACTAATTCTTCCACACCCTGTAACCCCTTGTGGCTTTTCAGCCTTGCATGGGGTCAAACCGATGATATATATATATATATATATATATATATATATTCTATTTGGAACCTTTTATTTTGTTTTTAGTCGTCAACATTTTTATAATTAAAATCTATTTTAATCACGTTCTAATTTTCCCAACTCAGTCGCTATGTGTGTCATTGATTATTTTGATCTGTTCGCTAACGTTCACCTTTTATAAAGTATTGGCCTAAATGGTCTCCTAAACTGAAATGATGACCTCTGTATTTAAGTGTCTATTTTCTTCTTCTGTTGGAATCACACTTAATTTGTACATATATATATATATATATATATATATATATATATATATATATATATAGGAAAATACTAAATATTAGTAACTCTTTCATCAACCATGTGGAGAAAATTATCTCTTCCCACAATAGTAAATTTGTATAGTAGTGAGGTACAAGCTATTTGTTGTATTCTTGTATCTTTGTTTGTGTGTGCGTATTGTGTACCTGTATTTTCGTGGTGTTGGGGGTTTGTTGTGTGTGGATGTATATGTATGTGCCTGTATATTTGTATATATATGGGGTGTATGTATGGATGTGTGTATATATGTATATTTATGTATGTATGTATATATATATATGTATATATGGTATATATGTATGCATGTGTATGTATGTGTGCGAATATATATATATATATGAGGTAGAAAGGATATATTTTTTTCGTGTAGATATGTGTACGCTTTTACATATGTAATGTATATGTACTGAGGTAATCTATGTATACATGTGTATATATATCGATGTGTGTATTTGTATGTATGTGTATATATGTATGTTTGTGAATTTGGGTCTAGTGCTTATGTACATATATGGGATTATTTTTTGCGTGTATTTGGAGTTATTTTGTTATTTTATATAAAGAATTTAAAAAAAGACCCCAAACAGCAGCTTCTACTGCTCTTACGCATTACTCTTCAAGTAAGAATTGAGTTCTACTCATTCTGTAACATAGTTAAACTTTGCAGAAATATATCAGGGTTGAAATTTGCAAGATGCAAAAGTAATGAATAAAAGGTGATGATTTTAAAATTGCGGTTGTTTTGGAGGCTCTTCATCATTCACCAAACTCGTGCGATGAGACTAGTTTATAAATTTAAGATAACTGGTTTAGTTTGGTTTCTGCTAAACGGCCCTTCAACCATTATAGGGCAATATAAGGCCAGACAAAGGTATTGAATCGTGGTTGTTTTGCTTGTAGTTTGATGTTATATGTGGATCAGTATTAATTTAGAGTACATGTTATTATTTTTCATTCATTTTACCCCAAGCAAACCAACAGAGTCAATAAGACCCTGAACTATCGCCAGTCACGATGATCGGATGATCCCTCGAGGAGGCAACGTTCCTTGAGAGGATATTGGGCCTCAAACTCACATTTGGCCTCAAGTGGAACGCTTATATACTATCCATCGCTAAAGCTGCAGGTAAAATGATTAACTTTCTGTATCGCTCCAGTAAGTATCTGACTCTTCATTTATCCTCTACCTTTATAAAAGTCACATCAGGAGAAAATGGAGTAAAGTGGGCTATGATAAGTTTTTTGAAGCACCCTTGATTACAGCAATTTTGGCTTGTGTAATAACGTCGCTTGTTTTTTCTCTCCAGAAAATAGCGTATTAGGAACAAGCTACTCTCATCTATGAACGATAGTTGACTTATATCTTGCAATGAAAGTTCGTAGAAGTAAGGAAATTAGTGAATTTCAACAACGCAAAGAATAGGATAGCATCAGTGTGGCAGGTCAAACAGAGAAATTGTTACGTTTTTTCCAGTTTAATCATCAAACGGTTAATAACGGTGTTAAGAAATATAATGAAGAAAGCGAGTAGAACAAGATTCAGGAAGACCAAGTATCGTTTCTGATCGAAAGAAAAGGGCGTTGAAGAGGGAAGTCATCAGAAACCGTTGTCAGAGCGTCAAAGATGTCGCCAACTGCATGGAAATGTCGCCATATGCGGGGAGAAAGACTCTGAAAGAGCTAAGTTAGCAAAGACGAGTTGCAAGAAAGAAGCTCTTGATTCCAGAGGTTAACAGGAACCTTCGTATGGACTGGTCGAGAGAATCCGAGAGCAACGATTATGAATTTTGGCAGTCTGTAATTTGGTCAGATGAAAGTAAATTCTGCCAATGTTCGGATTCGAGACAGTTATATGTTTGGAGATATCAGAATGAGATTTGGAACACTAAATATCTGCATATCTGACCGTGAAAAGTGGAGAGATTGGTCTAATGGTGTGGGGCTCTCTCTGGTTTGGAGGGAAATCTGAGCTGATTCTTGTTAACGAGCTGTTGAATGGTCCAAAATACTGTCAAATATTAAAGAAAGGTCTACTCCAACTATTTGAAACCAATCAGATTGACAAGAATGTATACCATTTTTAGAGAGACGGAGCGCCATTTCATACGAGCAAAGTATCAAAGGCCTGGAAGGAATCGCAAGGAATCAAGTTACTGCCATGGGTAGCCTAAAGTTCTGATATGAATCCAATAGAGCACGTTTGGAAGCACCTTCACCAGAAACTTCGAGATCGTGCAATCAAAATCACGTCAGTGGCAACCCTTGAAGAAACATTGCTAAAGGAGTGGCAAAATACGGATCAGACGATTTTTGATAACTTGATGAAATCCATGAAAAATCGAATACAAGCACTGAAAGTAGCAAATGGAGGACTTACTCCATACTAGTTCCAAAAACTGTTTATTTATGTTGATTTAGGATTACTTAATTAAATTTTGAAATTGGATGTAGTTTATTTCTCCTGGATAAAACTTTTCTTAGGCCACTAGACTGTTGCCATATTTGGGTGGGAGCTACCCAGTTCTCATTTTCCAGTATTGAGTTCAAAAGCATCTCCGAAACCTTGTTGGAGAAGAATTATTTTCCACCTTCCAACCTCTACCTAACAGGCGGGATGTGTTGAGTCTCTCACTGCTTTACCGCTACTTCAATGGAAAGTGCTCGCAAGAAATCCATTCCTTGATTCTGCCTGGTCGAACCTTCTCGGCTCGAAACCGCCATGCTATGTACATAGCAAAACACCCAATTTCCATCCTCTGAAATGGGTTCTTCCGGCGAACCCCTGTTTTATGGAACAGACTCCAACAGGATGTTTTCCCGATCACTACCTTCTTAACCTGTTCGTCTAGAGTTAACTATTATCTTCCCCTTCTATACATATAAAATACTCCTTAACGTAGCCCGCTACCTCGAGTGACCTCCAGGCTTTGTACAGGGTGAGCGTTCCAGGAAAAAAATACAGAAGGGATTACTGAATGTGAGAGAATAAGAAAAAGGAAACATTATTAAGGACTGAAAACAATAAAAGAAGAGAAATCAAGAACACTATAATGACTATTGAGATTGCATTTACATTTTTGAAGATCAAATTTGACTGGAAAGCGAGAAGACGGAAGAGCGTTCCAGAAGAGAGAAGTGCGGGAAAAGAAAATGTCAGTAAAGAAATTACGGTTACACCTAATAATTTCAACAATAAAATGATGACATCTTGTCGCCAATTGAGCAATGTGCTTAAATTCATAGAGTCTGAGTACCATAAAGGAGAGTTCTTCAGAACAATTACCATGAATGTATTTACAGAAAAAGTTACAGGAAAGCTACATTACGTCGGTGAGAAAGTGACTGAAGCCTGTATGCCAAGTTAGGACCAGTAATATTGCAGATTCTTCTTTGGATTTTTATAAAGAATCTCTAAATAGGAACGAATACAACATATAAGATAGATTCTGGAGTAATCTAGCACGGAACAGTGAATCTACTCTTCTAGCAGCAAAGCTACCAATTGATTGAATACAATTTTTCCGCTTCCTGTCAGCAGAGAACGTTAGCCCAAGAAGGCGCAACGAATCACTCTAGTGGAGGTTAGCATCAGCCATGCTGACGGGATGCAGAAAGGGATCTCTCAGATAAATAATAGAAAGCAGTTTTGTTTTGGCGGCGCTATAATTAACAAGCCATTCCTTGATCCGGTTTGCAGCTGACGTCAGGTCTCTTTTGAGATCAGCTACCAATTTGATCTTATGGAACCGATTAGACACAGGACTAAAGAGTTGTTTCATCAGCAGAGGTACCAAATTGAAAGCTGAAAACATCAAGATGGGATCACTGATGGAAATTAGGCATAACATCGTCCCAATGATAGTGTACTGGGGGACACTTGCATTAAATCAAAAAAGATCTAAAGGTGGTCCTTCAGGATAACTTTCATTTCGATTTTATAGGAAAATATTGAATCAGTTCAAAAGTTTATCTAGAAATACCACAACCTTTTAACTTGAAAGAAGACCGGTTTACCAAACATTGTCAAATGCCTTCGAGATATCCACAACAACAGCCCAAACTTAACCATTCTTATCTAAAGCTTGATAGACTATTTCTAGAAAAAATGGTTAATATATCAGCTGTTGAGCCATAGAAGCAAAATTTATATTGTTTACCTGAAAGAAGATCCTGTAATGTAAGGTGATTAACCAGCTCAAAGTAGATTAGTGACTGTAGTACTTTGCCAAAAACAGGTAGAAGGCTAATAGACCAAATAGTTTGAAGGATCAGAAAACGGTTTCCAAGAAGCAGGCAGACATTTATTGTAATGTTTAGAGAGAGCATAACCACTTCAGGTGCACAGCTGCTGAATGTTTACTTTTTAATCATTTATTAGAGATGCTGCTTTCTAATGCCAGTTATTTGATATTCAGTTTTGATACAAGTCAGGAGGCACGATGGAGTAATGTATAGCGGCTCGGATTAAGAAATCGAGTTCGAATTCCAGTTGAATGCATTACATTCACTTACGTGCTACTACCATTGAGAAAGGTATGAATTCTCTTCTCCCCCCAGCTATGGGTAAATAGCAGGACAGACCGGGTTCTATAGGCTTGGATGGCAATTGGTCTACCGTAGAAATAAATGGTAGCCTACTGCGGGGAAAAATCTGCCTCGTCAGTCAAGTATCGAAAAATACATGATCGCTTAAGCGTGTATCACGCCTGGCACATAACTGACTGACTGATACAAGTTGGTTATTAAAGTTTGAATTGTTATTTTTAGTGGGGATCCTTTTTTGCTTTTTTGACAATATTCAAATATATTGAGGGTTTTATGCAGATTTTGATGAAAGATTTATAGTTTTATATTTTGGTATAACATTTAATTTCCTTTAAGCAGTAAAGGATATTGTTTGGTTTAATGTTTTGCAAGAATTCTTTTGGATTTTTTGCTTGAAAGTATTTTTTCGGGTTTGACTGAAACGATCGCAACTACCAACTTTTGTTCCGCTCCAACAGTATCTGACACTCGACATGTTACCCCGCAGATTGGAGAAGCTGTAATTTCCAGAATGTATTTCCAAAAAATAATGATGAAATTGAAAGTAACTGTGGGAGAGGCTAGGGTTAGAGATTTAATCGAGAAAAACCGTTGGATGGTAATTGTGGAAAAGCCATTCGCGAAGAAAATGATGTCATATGTCCGATTTTTACTGAAAATCAAAATACAATGAAAATTCAGCAGACATTGCTGATGGGGGGACGTAAAGTGGCGAAGTTGATCACGTGACGATATTTTTTTCCCCAGAGATCTAGAAATAAAGGTGAAACTGAGCGGGAGTAGAGAGAGATAGAGAGATAGAGATAGATAGATAGAGAGAGAGAGAGAGAGAGAGAGATAGCGTGAAGTGGGCAGAGGAAGATTTGGGAAAAGCCATCGCTAAGAAAATGATGACGTCACACATCAGATCTGACCAAGAATGAGCAGAAATGGCAGAAGCGCGTGAAGTGGCGATGCCGATCACGTGACAACGATAAGGTGGCATGAATCAAGTTAAGCGCAGGAAATCGGTTTATCGAATTCTTTGGCGATTTTAATTGAATGCACGAAGTCTTTTATTGAGTGCGTATGCAAATTATTGTGTTAAACAGATCGTATCACACGACGGATTGGCTTAAAGCGGAGAATCGTTTCTTTTAATTCGGAATCAAATAATTTTGGGGAAAAATGAAAAAAGAACGCAGAATAAAATAGGAAAAAAAAATCAGATTTAATTCATTGAATAGAAACAGAAGCTAAAAAAGAAGTGAGAGATGAATGTCTGGGTGTCGAAATATAACAAAATATGGTATTTTGCCGTTTTTAATAGTTGAGAGACATTACACATAAGAATCAGTGAAACGAAGACTAAACGTTTTGTTTTCTATCAATTAGTAGAAGGGAAGGAGAATTTTTATGAAAAGAAACAGGTAAAAAGGGATTATTAAAAGCGCTTGGTTAGTAAATAAGAAAGATGAGGTAAAGAACAGAAATAAATAGTGAGAACGAGAAAAAAGAGTTAGGTCAAGGCAAAGGGTTCGAGAAGATATAAATGAAAAAAAAAAAAACAAGGAGATGAGCAGAAAAGAACGAGAATGCGTTACAGAAAAGGAAAATAATAAAGAGGAGATAGTAAATAATGAAAAAGAAACGTCGATAGTAAAGGAAGATAAAAGGAGAAAGAAACAAGGACAAAAAAAAGAAAGAAAGACAATAGGAAATGACAAATGTGCATAAAAAGAAAGAAAAACAGAAACAAAAAAGAATAAAGGAAAAAGAAGTAAAAAGAAGAAAAAGAAAGAAAGAAAAAGAAAAAGAAAGAAGAAAGAAAAAATAGAAAAAAGTAAAGCAAAAAGAATGAAAGAAAAAAGAAACAAAAAGAAAAAAGAAAAAAAGAAGAAAAATTTACAGATAAATTTAAAGAGAAAAGAAAGAAAAGAGAAAAAAAAAACAAAGAAAAGAGAAAGAAATAAGTAAAAGAAGACAGAAAGAAAAAGAAAAAGAAAAGTAAGAAAAAGAAAAGAGAGAAAGAAAAAGAAAAAAGAAAACGTAAAAGTAAAGAAAGAAAAACAAAAATAAGAAATGAAAGGAAACAGTAAGAAAAACCAAAAAGAAAAAAAGGAAAGAAAATGACAGGAAAAGGAAAGATAAGAGAGAATAAGGAAAGAGAAAGGAAAGAGAGAAAATAGAAAGAAAGAAAAAGAAAGAAAGAAAAAGAAAGAAAGAAAAAGAAAGAAAGAAAAAGAAAGAAAGAAAAAAGCAGAAAAAAGAATGAAATAAAGTAGAAAAATGAAAGGAAAAGAAAGAAAATAAAATTATGAAAACGAAATAAAACTAAGAAATAATAGGCAATGTTGCAAGAAAAAAGTAAAAAGAAAACAATCTAGTAAAACAGAAAAAAGGATGTGCAGATGAAAAGGACAAGCGTAAAACTAGATGAAAAGAGAGAGAGTGGATAACAATCGAAAGAAATCAACAAATAGAGAATAAAAAATAAAAAATAAATGAAGTCAGAGGCTAGAAACAAAAAAATAAAAATAAAAACAAAAAAAAATATATGAAAAAAGAATCCAGACACTAACAAGAGTCAAAAGTGAAAGTAAGAACGTCAGATTGATGAATGCATGGCAACTGTCGAAGTCGGATTAGGCTAAAGACATTGAGACTGAAATATTTCAAGAATTATCTTGCACAGGGAATATAATGAAAACTATTCCCCGAGTAAGGAATTAAAACAAATCATATTCCAGTTAAAGATTGCTAAAAAGAAAGCAAGATAAACGTTAACACAAAAATGCAACATTACGTAATTTTTTGTCAGCAGTATTTAATTCATCTTCTTTTTGTCCTGCTCCTTAAGGACACGGAGGATCATAGCTCTCCACATCTTCCTGTCTTTGCTATTCTTAGTAATGTTACTTCTTTACCATCTCCCTTTATCTTTGTTCTGCCAGACATTAGCAAAAACTTGTAAAGTATGTTATTCGCTGTTTCTCTTGCCTTCTGTATGTTCTGTGAATGTCAAATACGTATCAATACGTATCCTAGAAATTTCAGATTCTCGTTCTGATTGTAAGTATAAGTTCCCTTTTTTTTCTTATTTTTCTAAAGATTTGCTAGTGGCTCACATGTTCTCTTCATGGTATTTTCAGTATTCTTTTATGGAACCACATCTCCACTGTTTCAAAATTCTTCTCCATGTTTGAATTCGCTTCATATTTTTTCGAATCAATTCATCCCAATTAAGGCAACAAAGCCACTAAGACGCAGTGGGTAACTAATTGTGAAAAATATCAGAAAAAGAAAAAAAAAATTTTTAAAGAGAGAAAACAATAAGAGAATAGAAATTAAGAAAACGGAAGGCAATGGTTGATAATAAATTTAAATTCTTGAAGATCAAATTTGCCTAGAAAGTAAGAAGGCGGGAAAAGTGATTTTCACAAGGAACGAGTGCGAAAGAAGAAACTGTTAACATAGAATTTACAGTTGTATCTAGCCAATAAAATTGCAAACTGATGCCATCTTGTATATATATATATATATATATATATATATATATGTTTATAAATGTAAAAGACAATTGTTTTTAATGTTGTGTTGACCGATTAAACTATTTTCTTTTGATTTCTTGATAAAAACTATCTCCACACATGACAGTATTTCACGTAATTTTCAGTTAACAGTATGAAAATAGTGTTCTGTAAATTCTTCCAGTTGCTAAGGACATTTTGTTTTGTTATAATTAGTTAGTTTGTTCAATAAATTCATTTCGTTTTTGCCTGTAAAAAGTCCATATTGGACGAAACGCTTCGGCTACTGTTACAGTTTTCCTATTGTCTTTTACATTTATAAATATTGTCTTTTTATGCAGGTTAAATCTGAGTAATTTTTCATATATATATATATATATATATATATATATATATATATATATATATATATATATATATATATATATATATATATATATATATATGCCCCCGAAAAAGTAAAGTTCGGTGGAGCACTTTCAAGAGAAAAGCACGAATTTGTAAACAGTGATTGCTACTGCTGATGCAAAAGCTATTCTATGAATTGAGCACTGTGAATCACTGGCGTGTTTATTCTAAAATAAATACGCAAAAATGCAACTTCCTCTCTGCCGGGAACTGATAGCTCAGGGGAAAACATCTCCGACTGGTGCCAAATCGGTTTGGTTTCAATCCTGACTTTAGGAAATCGGATGTCCATCACACTGATGAGCTGTGATACAGGGAAACATTCACTCTGTGGATCACACACATATATATATATAAATTATTTTCTTTTAAATATGATTCCAGCACGACACATATATTACTGTGTCGTTATGGAATCATTATTTTCTTTCCTATTACATCAATACACACACACACACACACACACACACACACACACACACATATATATATATATATATATATATATATATATATATATATATATATATATATATATATATATATATATATATATATTTTGAATTGGACATAGACCGACAATTTATTTAAAGACATTTATAATATGTCGAAGAACGAAAATTTTCTATGAAAATTTCTCGGACATTCAGGCCGGTAAATGTTATTTAATACTGTTTATTATAAAACAGAGCATTTGCTTAAATACTTGTATCAATAAAAAGAACGTTAAACATATTATAAATGTCTTTAAATATATATATATAAATAAAGTGTGTTCCAATAACTTTGACCGATTTTAATGTGAAATTTAAGCATCTAATGATTTCTTTCAGATTTGGCGGACATTTGGACGATATTATTTTTCACACATAATTGCCATGAGATAAATAACATGATCCATTAGAGAAATAAATAAATTCTCACCAATAACACGGATTTATTTACTGCTGACTTTGATCTGTCTTAATAAAACACCCTTATATTTAATCCATCTTAATGAAACACCCTATATATATATGTAGTGTGTGTGTCTATACGAGAGAGAGTGAGAGAGAGAGAGAGAAATAATATAGTATTTGTTATTCTATATAATAGACTAAAGGTGAATAAATTAAAAATCACAAAAATCAAAATGACTTCTTCAGACTAAATTATGATTTATAGTATTATATTTTTAATCATTTTACTCCAAGCAAGGCACTAAATTCACTAAGACACAAGGGTTTAGTGAGTGTAAAAGAATAAGAAAAAAGGGAAATATTATCAAGGAGAAAGAAAATGTATGAAATGTAATCAAGAAGACAATAGATAACGACCGACATTGCAATTAAAATTATTAAGATCAAAGTTTATTTGAAAGCAATCCAGAAGAGATTTCCATAAGCGACAAAGAAAATAGAAGAAAATATTAGCATAGAACTTACGGTTACATCTAGCCATTAGAACTGTAAAATGAATCGACCTAGATGCCAATCTAGTACTGCGTTCAAATTTAAAGAGTCTAGAGACCATAGTGCAAAACTCATCAGAACAATTATCATGATAGTATTTATAGACAAGGCACAGGGACGCTAGAATACTGACTGAAACCATGATACCAGTGATACAATGACATTGCATATTCGTCTTTGGATTTTATCAAGAATGTCTAAATATCTGGTGATAGAAAAGTTACTCTTCATTTGAAAATACTTAAATAATTTATTTATTGACTATAATTTTTACAAGAAATGGATATGAGAGGAAGGCGTTTAGCATGAGGTTTTATTTAAAATTCGATGTGGGCACCCGATTTGGCTACCGGATTCTCGAGCCGCACAAGAATAGCACCAACTGATTTCACCAGGAACACTTGTACTTTGGAAGAGATAACTTCTTGTATTCTCTCTTCAACGTCTTGGTTTGGTATAGTAGACTTGCTCCTTTAACCAACACCAGAGAAAAAAAAAGTCACACTGTGTAAAGTCAGGAATCCTAGCTTGCCACAGATGCATAAAATAGGGAGTTAATTTTCAATCACCCTGTATATAACAGGAACACAAGACCAGATATGTAACTATGATACATATTCTGATGCAAAGTTATTTTCTAGGTTTCATGCCTATTATATTCGTTATTCGTCAGGAGGACCACGTATCAGTCGATTTAATTATCTTCAGCACCAGTTCAGCATTCATTGCCACATAGAAAATTAGATAGAACGTTTGCACGTTTGCATTCTTTTCTGTGTTTCATACAATATTTGCATATGTCTAAATACACGCTCATCGAGTTGAACGGGCTTACTTCCAGATCTTTTCAAACGAACGCGTGTGACCCCAGAGCTCTATTTTGGGACCTACGCTGTTTCTGATCTTCATCAATGACCTCCCCAATGTAATCAGTTCCCAAGTAGATAGTTATGCAGATCCCACTACCATTTACTTTTGTCTCAGTAGCAAGTGCGACAAACTCGACAAAGTAAAACTGGCAACTGCTCTTGAAAAGGGCCCACAGTCAGTGGTTAACTGTGTCAAGAAATGGCTTGTAGATATTGACGCTTCCATTCTATCACAGCAGAGAAAACCTTTTCTGCCTGCCATCAGCATGGCTGATGTTAAACTCCAGGAGAGCAACACACTATACGTTCTGGTCACTAACATGATGTGAAGTGAATATAATAAATCAACTGCTTTGACTACTGCGAGGAAAGTTAGTTCACTGTGTTGTTCACGTCAGAATCCATCTTGCACATTTATAAATCTACCATTCGTCCGTGCATTGAATACCGTTGCCATATCTGGTCTGGTACTCCTGCTATACATCTCGTGATTCTTGACATAATCCAGAGTAGGATCTGTAATCGATTCTGACTAGGCATCTCGACTTCTGTCACTTTCTCACCGACGTGACGTGGCTTCCCTCTTTCTTTTCTATAAATATTTTCATGACATTTGCACAGACGATCCCCGATTACATAAATTTAAGCGAGTTATTAGATTGACAATAAGGTCTCACCATTTTAATGCTGACATAGCTAGAAGCAAATGCCAATTCTGCTCTAACAGTTTCTTTTTACGAACTTCCCGCCTGTGGAACTCCTATTTCTTGTTTCCCTGTAATTAACATTTGAATCAACGGGATGCCATTATTAACGAGGAGACAACTGACCCGCAGTGAATCTTTATTGCCATTCTGATTGGTTAATAAGGGAATGAGCTAAGGGAGATAATGAGGTTTTTATTTACTCAATACATCACATCAGTTCTCTTGAATAAGATAGTATTACTAATTAATCTTCAAAAATTTAAATGCAGTGTCAATCGCCATTTTCTGTCTACTTGAACCCTCCCCATCCTCAATCTTCACATTCTTTTTCACTCCCTGAAACTCCATACGTTCTACTGGCATTATTGCTTGGGATGAAATGTCTAAAAAAAACCTATGACAATCATACCTCTCCACATATCCCTGAGCAAAGTTTAACTCCTTACCATCACTCTTTTTCGCGCTCTACCACTCATTCAGTCAGTATATGTCGTTTCCAAATTTCTGGTGGAGTGTCTCACTGTCGCTGCCCAACTGACCCTACTATACTCTGCAAAATCAAGAACAAACAATGCGCATGCACGAAATTAAAAATTACAAATGGCGAAAATTTATCCATCGCAACCTGTTTTACCCAGGAAATTTATTTCTCTATATTGATTATAAGTATAAATTTCCTTGTCCATATTTTCTTTAAGGCTTCCGCGATTCCCGCATATTCTATATACCTTTCTCAAAGGTATTTGCACGTAAGTGAACATAATGAAACCAACAGGAATTGGAACTTGGCTCTCCGATTAACAATTCCCGGCCATTATGTATTACACCACTCGAAAATAGAAGCTTAAAGCATCTGGCATTCCCAAGCGGATTGGTGAAAGAAGAAGAAGGTTCCAGTTTAAACTGCCAGTAGGAGAATACCATTTAATGGTATTACATTTTAATATTTGCTTCCTCTCTTCATCTTGAATATTAACTTTATTGCTATTCATTCTTCTATTTATGGGTCAAACCTTTTTTCTTTTCCATAGAATCAATTGACATTTTGACTTTTGTAATCGTAGTGGGGATCCGACTACAGAAGCCATATTGAATCTCCTCCATAACAGTCTAACAATGGCAGCCATCAGCAATTCTGGTATAGTCGTAGTTTTCCATTGTTTGACATTGTCCAACCAGTTTTTAGGTTGGCGTCCACTCCTACGTTCACCCTCAACGGTGCCTTGCATGATGGTCTTGCACAGGCTGTCGTGCTTTGTAAGGTGTCCAAACCGGTCTCCCAGCCAAGTCATCGTATGCTATCCCTGACCACCCGCACCACATGAAACGTGATATTGTCTTGGAGGAACAGTACACTCTTTGTATTAAGCCATTCTGGATTCTTTTGCAAATACAGGTCCACAGTGATGGTTTGGTAGCATGTCAGAGTGCAGCACTTGTCAACTAGTCCACTAGATACAAAGCATGATCTTGCGTGGGTAAAGAAGTGATCATATGGTGTGAGGCACTGGGTCCCGTGATGATAACCAATAACCTAAGACGGTTGGGAGTGCCATACAGGCGCCACTTTACATTCAATCAGAATTGAATACGTTGCGGTGCCGGGAAAACAACGAGAAACAGGCTGTCACTCGTTGTTACTTGTTGGCTTCCGACAGTTTGTGGAATAATCCCTTGCTCAACTTGTACACCTTCCCTATGCGGTTCACGTGAAATCTGACTATTTCATCAGAAACCAGGATACACTCTCCAAGAACACCACAGGTTTGGCAATTGTCCTCCTCTATGGTCGTCTTCAGGGCCTCATCTTCCAGGACCTGTGGCCGGCCATGTTTTATCACATGGGACAGATCTTTCCGACCTGAACTTTTGGAACCAATGCGTAATGGTGTGTACACTCATACCATTGATCTCAAACACGTGAAGTATTCGGCGATAACCACGAGCGAGTATCTTCGACACCGCCATCCTTTCTCACCGATGTCCGAGTTATGACTGATGTGTACGCCCAACGATCATGCATTGACAAAGAGCAATGGCCCCCACCTGCATGTGACGCACTCTTTTGCGTATCAGTGATCAGTTCTACCCACACGACATAAAACACGCAAGGAGTTAACCTATATAAACTTAAGACCAGGACCATGCACAATATCACCTACCGTGGCAAATGCAATAATGCAATAATAACAGAAAGAGTTATACCAGCTAGTAGAGAAGAAAAACATACATCTATCCGGGGTGGGCTAATTTTAAAACCAACAGACACAAACGGCTCTAATATATATATATATATATATATATATATATATATATATATATATATATATATATATATGAATTTACAATTGCCTCTTATTCTCAGAGATCCCAACGCCTTTGCCTCCTGGCAGAGTTTTGTTTTTCATTCTAACATGAAGAAGCCGAAAGCAAGACACGTTCTCGGCGAAACGTGTCGTTTGTAGCTTTTACGTTTTGTCCCATTCTCTCTCTCTCTCTCTCTCTCTCTCTCTCTATATATATATATATATTCTTTTTTTTTCATACACACATACACACATATATATGTGTGTGTGTATGTGTGTGTGTAAATAAGCGAATATATAATGAAAATAAATTAAAATATTGATAACTTTGTCTAAGTTTGAGTAACATATATACATATAGGCAGACCCCACTCAGTCGATGAGTGGAAAACCTGAACCGTATAATCCTTTCTATCCCTCAAGCATGCGGATTAACTAACCACAAATAGAGAGAAATAAAAATAACAAATGGACATTAGAAATTAAAATGCAATCATTGTTCCTTTTATTTTCAGCCTTATTATTTCACCTCAGTAAATGTTATTGAGCCTCACTTCATATTTAGACTTTGCTTGAATGCATCTTAGGCAGAAGAGTATAAAAGAACAAAGTACGTAGCCAGGATTAATACAGACATTTCGTTCGGTTTGTGTAAAACTGATTGTGCACACCTAACGTTTTCTTTGCTTTTCCTTTCATCTTTATTTATAGATAGCAATCAAATTAAAAGAATTTTGCCAAGCATTTCTACTTTTAGTTTTTAGTGTATGTTTTAGATAATAATAATAATAAAGATTTATCCAGTGATAATGAACTTAACATAATATGTCGCTATGATGTACAAACCTAGTCTATCGTATAACGATTGCACACTGAAATTAAATAGCATAAAAATTAAATGTGGTAATTTTCCAGAGGACTTAGTTTCTCTTTTGATATTTTGTATTGTACTTACCTCATTAACAATTCAGCTCAACAAAATCGGGTGTAGTCATGAGATAGGTATCAACAACATAAATCACTTATTTTATATCGAGGATCTCAAACTGTATACGCAAAATGATGATGAACGGGAAGGGTTGTCGCAAAAGGTGAATAAATGTAACGATGACGGAATTTGGTTTCGACGA
This sequence comes from Acanthosepion esculentum, assembly GCA_964036315.1. Taxonomy (NCBI): domain Eukaryota; kingdom Metazoa; phylum Mollusca; class Cephalopoda; order Sepiida; family Sepiidae; genus Acanthosepion; species Acanthosepion esculentum. Next base: position 88,867,656 of record OZ038484.1, read on the forward strand.
ATCTGACAAAGAAAAGGAAGAGAGGAAAATTCAAGAGGATACAACTGACCCGCAGTGAATCTTTATTCTGATTGGTTAATAATGGAATGAGCTAAGGGAGATAATGAGGTTTTTATTTACTCAATACATCACATCAGTTCTCTTGAATAAGATAGTATTACTAATTAATTTAATGGGATTTAATTTTTGTGAACAGGGGTAGACTACCTTCATGTTCGTTTGACATTATGCTAACAATATGTTTATGTGACATGCTTGTTTGTTGATTACACGACCACTTCTGGTCACATTTATGTTAGAATCTGATTGTAGCTCATGTGACATTGGCTGCTCAGCTATGATTGGTTCTTTCCAGGTTGGTGTTGTTCTGGGTTGGAACTGATGATCAGCCTCTCTCGATGGTCATATGTGTCTTCAGTTACTTCTATATTTATTTCAAGCTAGTGTTTCCACGTTGCACATTCTCGGTTGATATCCTTTATTTGCACTACTCACCAAGACTCCATACTGGCAAACTTAACTCGCTGAAGTATGGGGGTCCCAAAATCGTTTAAGTGCTCAGGGCACCTATGGGTCTTAATCAAAATATGACAGTTTTCGTTTTTCTATCCATTTTGGGACTACACAAGGTGTATCTTTTTCTTTCTTTCTCGCATTGGATATCTGGTCAGTGTATTGCCCACTAGAGTTTGCAGAGACCCGAATTCCTTCAGCATTTGTTCATTTTCATTCTTTCCAGACTTAGCTTCATGAATAATATAAATGGTGAAAGAGCTGAATCACAAGATCTTCTTGCAAAACGTGAAGGTCCAGGCTTTTGATTTAAAATATTGTAGGATGAAGTTCTTTGTTTTGACCTTTAAATTGGTTTAGAAGACGAAATTTCAGACTTATCTGTCGATTAATACTTTTCAATCATCATTAAAGGGTTTGATAAATCATTTCTGTCAGTTTTGTTGTCATCATTCATATCATCATCTGATTCTGAAATAAGTAATGCTGACATAGGAGGCACGGTAGAGAAATCGGAGAGCCGAGTTCGAATTCCAGTCGAATCCATTACATTCCCTTACGTGCTAATACCCTCGGAAAAAGGTATGAATCCTCTTCTTTTCCGCTCATCTATGTGTAAATAGCAAGACAGAACGGGTTCTATAGACTTGGATGGCAACTAGTCTACCGCAAAAAAATGGCCTCGTCAGTCATGTATCGAAAGATGCATGATCGACTAAGCGTTTACCACGCATGGCACATAACTGAATACTAATATTATCACTTCCATTATTATCTTTAAAAAAGAAAATGGCACCTATTTAGAAGGGAAAATATTTTTTTATTTAATTAAATATTTCAACCATAGGTCCACTTGGTAACAGTAGAAGAAGTCATCCACCAAAATTTTATTTTTTATTCTAAATTTATTTCCTTTATGTAGATGATAGAAAATGAGGAATAAATAAATGACACAAAAATAATTCGGGTAAAATAACTATAAAGATGAAAAATATATATGTTGGTAGATTGGTTTAAGGAAACAACTGAGAAATTTCTGAATATGATATCTGGAAGACCATCTTTCCAGGAAGTCCCGAAATTAGTTGTAACAGGCATTGTCCATGCATTACGGAGAGCATAGATACTAACAAAATGTAGCTGATGATATTTTTGTTTTTGTTAGCTGAAAACAAAAATAGCTGAAAACGATTGATGAATGAAAGCATTACCTATTTAATACGAGTAGATCAGTTTGCTTATCACGCAGTTCGCACTTCTTCCCAATCTTTTGAGCAGGAATAGAAGTTTATCCTTTGTTTCCTGTTTAGGATTGGGCTTCCAGTTCCCTCTAAAATCTTTTCTTTCTCTTTCACTTCCAGTGGTCCCTTGCTTCTCGGTAGCATTGTTACCTTTCTTTGATTTTGGCTTCTTACTCAATAAACCTCTACCTCGATTAGCTTGTGGGTTTTGTGTGCCATCTTAGTTCATTTGTTTCGGCCAGCCCGTTTTTAGGACTATCTCCACTAAAGTTTTGTTGCGTGTTCATATCAAACAAAAATATGTGTAGTTAGTTCAATGTTCGCCTATAGAGCCAAATGTTACTTTCAAGAATCTCTCCGCCTTGCAAGATGCCTTTATGGCACTTGCCATTATTAGGTGCGCGAAGAGAGTATCATCATCAAGATACCTTTAAGGTACTTGTTATCATTGGGTGCGCGCAGACAGTAGCGCTGCTCGTAACAACTCACGTGTTAAGGAAAACGTCGTGTCTCTAAGCTGCGGATAAAATTAACATCACTTGGCCGAAACATCTAACAGTCACAGAAGATTTCAAAATAATAATAATAATAATAATAATAATAATAATAATAATAATAATAATAATAATAATGATAAAAAGGGAAGCCTTCAAAAATAGATTTGATCCTCTTGTCTAATAAGAATCTTCACCGTAACAGAATTTGAAAAACTTACAAATCATAATGGCCTGGAACATAAAATTACAGTAATTTTGCATTTACAAGCAACAACTATTTCAATATTTGATAATTGGAAGGAATAAAAAGGATGTTAATATACACATGAAATCTAGGAAACCAATGACTATCTGAGAATAGGTTATGCCCATGACCACCGAAAAACCACTCTCGGTGATGTAATATGTCCCATAAGTTTCTAAAAATAATACATTACTAGTTGATTATAATATCCGAGGAGACAGGTGAAAATTGATTGTCTCAAAAATGCCTATTCCGGCAGACTAAAAGCTGAGGTGCAAAAAAATTGAGAGAAAGCATAAAACTGAATTTACCAATAAAAGTGGTAAAACGTTCTGAGAACAATTCTTATCTGTCATCTAAATAAAAAGGAAGAAGTCTGATTGTTCCCAGTGAGCTTAAGAGAACAGAGACAACCCTTTTGATCACAATGAAACGGCTGAGTCTACAAAATACAAAGAGATGCAAGAAGCTTCAAATCAAATGCCGAATGTTCAACGCTCAGAATTTTGAAAGATTCATTTGAAAAAATTGTTAACTCTAACAGGATTATCAATGAAACGTTGGACAGTTACTGAATCCGAACTCTTCTGAGTATGTGCCTATGTTGTAGTATGAAACAATTGGCCATTCTTAATCCAACGATTTCGACTCGAAGGCACATTGCAAATCCGTGTGATGTCTCATCTTCAGCAACGTTGCAACCATTTCTTATCATTTCTCCAAACAATGTCATGTTTTAAATCAGGAAATTGCAGGTCTTCCAAGTTCTTTTTAGTTGATATGGGGAATATTTGAATTTTACTGATATCTCTTTTGATGTGGTTGTTCAATATGTCGACTATTGTTGCTGTTTATTTCGCCGAATATTATTATTCTATGAATTTTAAGAATTACACCGCCAGTCTCTATGTATTCATGTTCCTTCCTCTTTGTACTGAACTGAAAAAGTGATATTTTGTTTGAGAATCAAGTCTTTTTTTTATTTGTAAACAAGATCCATCGACATGGCCGAACATTGAACCAACTGTTAAACTGTGAGTAAGTAATTCCCGTTTTTCTTTGGTTACGTGTCCTCTAACATTAAAATTCCCAATGGTAAAATCTTTATATGCAATTGGAGGCATTTAAATAGGAAGTTTTTTTTGTTTTTTTTTAAGCGTATCACCCCGAGCAAGGCTGGAAGCCACTATCACGCAAGGGGTTATAGAAGGGTTGGAGGAAGAGCAGAGAGGAGTGGTAAAGGAGAGGATATGGAGAAAGAGAAAGACAGTGGGTCGATCAAGGCAAGGGTTATAGAAGATTTGGAGCGAGAGCAGATAGGAATGAAAGATGAAAGGATGTGGAGAAGGGAAGTGGATAGATCAAGGCAACTGGAGATGTCGATTGACGCCACACTTAAACCGTTGGAGATTGTATTTGTCAGGGAAACAGTAATAGGGAAGGGAGTTCCATAGGCGAGATGTGCGAGACATGAAGCTATTGGAGCAGAAGAGACGTCTACATCTAACAGTTTCAACGGTGTAGGGGTGGGAACGGGATGCCAGCCTCGTAGGACGTTTAAATTCACGAGGCCTAGGGACAAGCGAAAGCAGCTCCTCGGAGCAATTACCGTGAAAGTATTTGTAAAAAAGGCAGAGCGAGGCAACATCGCGTCTGTGGGAGACCGACTGCAGACGAGATGACAGATCAGGGCCAATCCAACATTACTTTGATTTGTGCCAACATCTTTTTAAACGAAAAAAATTTTTTTTTTAAATTCTAAGCGTTACGTGTTCGTCATTGCCTTTGAAGCTTATTGAATCTCTTTTTAGTTCTCGACGCCAACTGTTTTTTTTATAAGCAAAAAGATTTTCGTTAAATCTACGTGATATGATTTAACATGGCCGGCTAACAGTCTTCCTTGTTTTTTTGTTTTTGTTTTTGTTTTTTTTTTTATAATGAGGTGACAAATAAGGATTATTTTTAGAACATTTTGCTACGTTGTAATTGGTAATTTCGTTTTATTGTTTATTTTTTTTAAGTTTATAAAAGATCATCTGTGATGAGGGTTGATCTAAAAGCTGATCGATTAAGAGGATTTACATCAGCTTTTTTTATTTTTCTTTTGATAATAATTTTCAACATGTCTTCGCATTGCCATGCTATACTTAAGTTTTGTATCAACAAGATATTGTTTACTTAAATAATAATAGAGAAAACGAGCATTGTTTTTGCAAATAATAAAATGACGGGACAAGTGCAACCAATAAAAAATAGTCATAAACAGCAACTCAGACAAAAGGAAGACAAAACAACATTTTACCTAAAAATACCCCTAAAACGACAAATCGTAAGTTTTACGCAGCTTATTAAACTCTGCTTTACGACAGGATACTCATGATTCATTAAAGAAGCAGAAAAGGCCTCTATCTAGAATCCATAATACATTCATACCAGATATACCGCTACTGAGTGAGGTGCGATTGACAGCTGCAGACAGAGCGGACCTCCTCTTAGACTGGTTTCCAGACAGTGCTAAAAAGACTATCTGTCATGCTATTTAACCCATAGCTGGTTTATCCATGATTCTTGCCAAGAAAATGTAACGTCAGTGGGTTCTGATGCCTTTTCCGATACCTTTTCCGACCATTATTCGGAAGCTTGCTGCACAGACGCAACTCATCCACCCTCCTCAAAACAATGAAGTCACTTGAAGTATTTTCAGTTATCAAAATAACTAAAAAGCCCAATCTAGCCCGGTTCTGAATCCTTCTCCGAGAGTTTGGTTTGGTTTGGTTTGGTTTGTTTTACGGCATATCAACCGCAATGGGTTATTTAATGCCGACAAAATTTTTATTGTTGGTAATATTGTTTTTCAAAAATCTTTACCTGGTAATAATTTTTCCTTCAAATATCGCTGGTAATATTTTTCCAAAAAATGTATAGCTGGTAATATTTTTTTTCAAAAACTGTATTGCTGGTAATAATTTTTTACTAAGTATTTCTGGTATTAAAACCTATTTTTACACTTTCATAGTGTTTTGACCCCAGTTTGGGGTTAAATACTTGCCCAGAGCTGGGGCCCTAACAGGTGCTACCACCCCGGGTTAGGGTGGATCTGGGAACACCAGTAATTAAGAGGTCGTTCCACGCTCCTCAAAAACTCCTGATCAAAGCCCTTGCTGATGAATGTAGTTTATCATCATACCCAGAACGAGAAGGTAGTTTATCGTCTTATCCAGGACGCGGATGTACTTTATCGTCTTACCCAGGACGCGGATGTAGTTTATCGTCTTATCCAGGACGTTGATGTAGTTTATCCTCTTACCCAGGACGCGGATGTAATTTATCCTCTTACCCAGGGCGCGGATGTAGTTTATCGTCTTATCCAGGACGTTGATGTAGTTTATCCTCTTACCCAGGACGCGGATGTAATTTATCCTCTTAGGCCAGGACGCGGATGTAGTTTATCGTCTTATCCAGGACGTTGATGTAGTTTATCCTCTTACCCAGGACGCGGATGTAATTTATCCTCTTAGGCCAGGACGCGGATGTAGTTTATCGTCTTATCCAGGACGTTGATGTAGTTTATCCTCTTACCCAGGACGCGGATGTAGTTTATCCTCTTACCCAGGACGCGGATGTAGTTTATCGTCTTATCCAGGACGTTGATGTAGTTTATCCTCTTACCCAGGACGCGGATGTAATTTATCCTCTTACCCAGGACGCGGATGTAGTTTATCGTCTTATCCAGGACGTTGATGTAGTTTATCCTCTTACCCAGGACGCGGATGTAGTTTATCCTCTTACCCAGGACGCGGATGTAGTTTATCGTCTTATCCAGGACGCTGATGTAGTTTATCGTCTTACCCAGGACAGTTCTCATGAGAGTTTACCATGCTGACTATCTCTCTAAATCCCTACGCGTATAAAAGCCTACCTGCTTTGTCCGGTTCTACCGCCTTTCCTATCAAAAGTAGCAAAAATAATATCCGATTATCTGCGTTAAACAAATCACTGATTTGTGGAGAGAAAAGAAAAACGCCCAAGAATAAGTGAATTTTGGGTGCTTGTAATCATCGATCCGCCCTGCAGTTAAATTTATGCGCTTATGGATCAATTAAATCGAGCTACCTCATTGAAAATACGCGATAGCAATAATGCACAGCAGTTTAACCTACTTTTACACTAATTTCACGTACAGAATAGCCTTCATCGCGTAGAAACCGTAATTAAGTCTCTTCTTCGTGTAGGTGGAAGAGAACATTTTTTGCCTATATTCTAAGTCTAATTCACTACACAAATCTTATCACAATAGCTGCTAATTTGGCAGTGGCAAAAATCATTTTACCATAGATTATGCGTGAATAATTACGGATGGAACAACAAAAAGCTATTGTATCATTTAATCACATATAATAGAAGGTAATGCAAAAAATCCTCCCTCCCCCAAATAAACTTTTCACATCTGAGTTGTCTTAAACATTTGTTTTTAACTGTATTTCTCTGCTAATATGTGTGTTTGTAGGATGTATAATAGAATCCGTAACAAAAGTGAAGATGATGTGCTATTTTTTAAAATTTTTTTATCAAAGACGCGTTTCCCCGGGAAAAGCTTATATTCTCTTTGGCACATCAGTTTGGCGAAAAGAAAGACAAAACTATGTGTTAAGAGAAAAAAGTTTGCCTTTCTTCATTCTTGTAATGGTCAGTCAGTTATGTGTCATGCGTGATACACGCTTAGGCGATCATGTATCTTTCGATACATGACTGACGAGGCAGATTTCTTTCTCGCAGTAGGTTGGCATTTCTTTCTGTGGCAGACCAGTTGCTATCCAATGCTATAGAACCCGGTCTGAACTGCTATTTACTCATAGCTGGGGGGGGGGACTAGAAGAGGATTCATACCTTTCTCAAGAGGTATTATAACTTAAGTAATCGTATATATTGCTTTTAAGCCATGGTAATTATTTTATATGGAAAGTCTTTCCGTTTCTCTATAGAACCACTAAGATGCACTGGGGTTAACTGTAGATGAAAGACAATAGAGGACAAGAAACAGAGAAGATGTTACCGAGCAGAAAAGACAATCAATAAAACAGGATTCAAGGAGACAGGAAATATACAGGTTGTATTCATATTTATGTGTGTTGTAACTGACAGGAAAGCAAAATGCTAGAAGAAAGTTCAGAATAGAGCTTCTTTTCTTTTTTATGTACCTTGTCTTTTCAGGCCGTAATTGATCATAGCTCTCTACTTCCCCCTATCCCTGGTCTGTCTCAATAAGTTTCCTGCCTCTGCCAACTCTCCCAGGCTACGTTCTTCCATCCACTTGCTTAAGCCTGCCAGGTATGTCATGCGTTGCTTTCTCTTGTCTCTTTTCCCCCTATATTCGACCTGTGAGTATCAGATTCCTCCTTTCTCATTACGTGTTCCAGGAATTTTATCTGTCTCTTCCTTTTGTTAAGTATAAGCTTCCACCTTGTTTGCATCCCCTCCAAGACCTCATCGTAGCTGACACGTTCGCTCCATGATATCCTCAGCATCCTTCTGCAGAACCGCATCTCCGCTGCCTCGTGTCTCTTCTTCATCTTTGAGGAGACCGTCCAACATTCGCTGCCTTATAGGAGGACAGATGTCACGTAGCAACTCAGCACTATATTCTTTGTCACCATAGAAATCCTCCTGTTTCGCATTTACTCTGTCCAGCTTCTGGAATACATCCTTGGCCACCCCAATCCGTCTTCGGATCTCAGCGTCGCACCTACCGTCCTCCGTCAGAACACTTCCCAGATATTTAAACTTCCGCACATGCTTGATTTTCGTGTCCCCGACCTGCAAATCGCATTTCGGGCTCATCCTCTTACTGATGACCATTCATTCTGTCTTATAGATTATGGTTAGGGCATTCTTCACGCTCACCCCCGCTACCTTCTGTAGGAGGTTTTGTAGTTTCTATTCCGTGTCTGCTATCATCTGCGTATCTTATGTTGGTAAAATTGTGGCCGCCAATTATGAATACAGGTAGGATCCTCCAATTTTCACAGAATTGCATCGCTGTATAAGTCCGGTGATAAGACACATTCTTTCCTTTCGCCTCTTTCTATTTTTGTATATTCACTGGACATGAGCTTACGGTGTACATTTAGCAAATTCAAAGGTAAAATGATGAGACCTAGCTTCCAATCGAGTCAGTTAATTGCCATGCATGATACACGCTTGGGCGATCATGTCTCATTCGGTTCATGACTGACGAGGCAAAAAGTTTTCCCGCAGTAAGTTGTAGTTTCTTTCACTGGTAGATTGGTTGACAAAGAAGGCTACAGTACCCAGGCTATTCAAGCCATAGCTGAGATTGATACATACCTTTCCCAAGGTTATTTGCGCGTGAGTGAGTGTAATGAACCCGGCTCTTCGACTTCTCATTCCGAGTCGATATCCATTAAACCACACCCGGATCATGATCCTTAGACCTTCCTATGACTGGTCGGATCTCCATTGACAATCCCTTTCTAAGCTGCTCGGTCCTGCATTGCTGTCCTGAGATCCCCAATGCCGAACCCTGTGTATCGAGCTAGGGTGCATGGGAAAGTCAATTTTCGTTAGAAGACCTTTCCAGAAGGATGCCATAGGAGTAAGGATGAGACGATTTCCCTGTCCGCTCGATGGCATTGGCTGGTTAACTGTAATCGTTTTTGTTTGAGTTTAAGAAAGATTGGTCTCAGTTCTCCGTAAATTATGTTAAGAGTTGCATGGGATCTCCAACTGATGGTTTGGTTCTTATCTAATTATTTGTATACGTTTAATCCTATCGTCTTTCAAGACGAGCAGATAATGGCCAAGTTTTTGATCCATATAGTTAGACTTGCTTCAGTCAGTGTTCGAAAGGTTTGAACTTTTAAGGAAGATGGAAGGTTCGAGCGCCAAATCTTCTGAAGCTTGTTACAAACATCCTATGCAAGAACTTTCCGGTTGTTGAAATATTTCGGGGAATCTATTATGGTAGATCCAAGATATTTTAAGTCCTCAACGGACAACTGCCAGTCGAGTACTATGCTTAAATTCAGGAAATAGAGGCATGAAAGATAAAGGTACACCAGAATAATTGTCATGAAAAGGTACCGAGAAGTTACGTTACAGCGCTGAGAGTGTCATTGAAGCGAAAATGCCAGGACGATATAAAGTTAGACATAAATAATTTAAAAATATGATGAACAACCTTCGACCTTTACGAACAAATCAGTTGTAAACAAGTCTTATTAAACTAATTGTTTTTCATCCATATAACTCCCATTCTATCTTTATCATGAAAATATAAGTAAATCCTGAAGTTCTTATCAACATCGGTTGATTAATACCAACTTTTATAAAAATGTTAACTTCCACAATAAAATCCGTCGCTGTATGTATACATACTAGGTGTAACAGAAAAAAAATTGTACATATCGTGTAACAGCAAAATTGTCCAGTTGTTAGATTAAGTTCTGAACCGTTGTAATTTGTAAATGATTAAAGATATCTTACTGGATTTCTCCGAAGGTTTTATAACGATTAGATTATATTTTGAACAATAAGAATGTGTAATTAATCTCTAAGCTTAACAGAAGTATCGTGCTGAAATCGATCATAAACGAAACGATCATTAATTAATTATAGCTAAGGATCGGAACTAATGAAGTATTTAAATGCAGTTCACACACACACACACACACACACACACACACACACACACACACACACACACACACACACATATATATATATATATATATGTATATATATATATATATTATTCAAGGATAATTTTTCAACTTATTCAAGATGATCTTCGCCCTCTCTAACCTTCTAACTTTCTGTCCTGGAGTAACAAGATGCCTCATACGTTTCACGTACGATTTCATTTTCAAGTTTATTTTCATTGATCTTTGGACTGTCATAGCTGAAACTTCATTCTCACGTGCCAAACGTATTATGAATTGGTTTGTATTTTTTTCTAATTGGTCTTTTTAGCTCTAAGTTGAAATGATGATCCCTCTTGTTGTTGTGATCTACTGATCCAGTTTTCCTCCTTACTGTTCCCTCTTTTTTTTAAACATATTCACCGTTCTCTTGACGGTTCTTAAATGGACTTTGTAGATGGAAACCAGAATATGAATGTTGCTCTCATTACTGAGGGAATGAATGCTCTTTTATCCTCTCACCATTGTCCAGCTGGTTCTGACACAAAACAATTTTAAACTGCTCTCTTTCTAGCTGAATGACTCAACGGGTTTTTCAACGATTCTTACCACAAATGGTGGCAAGATGACTAAACGTCTTATCTGAAATCCTGGAAAAAAGAAGCTCAACTAGTTTAGTGTTTTTTTTTAAAGATATACACCAGGTATATGAAAAACTGCTCTCTTTTAATCGCCTGAGAGGACCCGTTTTGCCTTCCAGTCGGCATGGCTGATGCTAACCTCCACAAGAGTGCCTCGTTGCGCTGATGACATGAAGTCGAAAGATTATGTTTTTGAATTGCTGGATCTGCTGCTAGAAAACGTATTTCACTGTGTCGTGCTAGAAAATTACTCTCGCCAGAGTCTTATCTCACACCTTTATAAGTCTAGCATTTGTCCATATTTTGAAGAATCACCAGTCGGAATCTATCATTTCAGCTTCAGTCACTTTTGCATCGCCTTAAAGTAACTTTCATATGCTTTTCTGTACATTATTCCATGGTAATTGTTCTGATGACCTTTCCTCTGTAGTACGTAGTCTTTATTAATTTAATACTAGATTGGCGGTAAGATCTCATCATTTTACAATTGAAATAGATATAACCGTAAGTTCTATGCTGTTTCTTCTATCGCACTTCTCACTTGTGAAACTCTCTTCCAGCTTTTTACTTCCCACTCAACTTTGATCTACAAAAATTTATATGAAATGTTATCTTCTGTCTTCTTAATTCCTGTTCTATTGTTCTCTCCTTAATAGCGTTTTTTTTTTTCTCATATTCTATTACACTCACATTTGAATCAGAGTGGCGTTATTGCCTAGATTTTAAGGAAATGATTTAAGTAAATAAAATATTAACTCATGTGTATAACGCAGATTTGTATATTGTATATTGATAGTCGATCAAACAAGTGTTTTCTTTTTGAGTAATCAATTTTTGGACACCTTTGGCGGAAGAAAATCTCGCATAGAAACCACTAAAGATTTTTTTGTTTGATTGTCTGTTTTCTTTTAACGAAACAGCAGGAATTAAATCGAAGAATAAAAGAAAGAAGAAAAGAATGAAGATCTTTTAGATACAGACGTAAATGCACTTTAACTATGAAATAGATCTGCTGGTTGCTCACCTTACATCCAAGTATCTTATAATTGGGGATAAAAAAACTAATTCATACGCTTGACTAACGCATTGAACACGCCCATAGTATCCATTAAAAATAATGTTTAAAAAAATAAATTAAAAAATATGCCGGATTTAATCCATTTCTTAAAAAAAATTGTCTTTGTTTACGCTAGGTTAAGAAACAGCAGATATGTATTTTTCCCGAATCGAGAAAGATGTGTGTTCAAAAGCACTAATCTGGGTTTGTTTAATCAGGAGATCCTATGAGGCTGAGAGCTCGTGGCGCGTCCGTTCTAGTTCCCCTAGAGGACTCATGTACGAATCCTGCCGGAGAGCGCATATTTTTCTAACAAGATTTCTAGAATATTCAGACCGGTAGATGCAAATAAATAAATATACTGTTTAATAATAAAAACAAAGCATCTACTCAAATATAAGTGTCCATTAAAAATAACATTTAAACAAATATATATATATATATATATATATATATATATATATATATATATATATATATATATATATATATTTATATATATATGTATGTATGTATATATGTATATATATATATTGGGGATAATAATATATATATATATATATATATATATATATATATATATATATATATATATATATATATTGGGGATAATAATGTATATATATGTATATATATATATATATATATATATATATATATATATATATATGTGTGTGTGTGTGTATGCATATTTCATTAAAAAAGACAGACAAGGTACTACGATTAAGCTTTTTAATTAATTTTTCTAGTGTTCGAACAAGTGTTTTTCTTTTGGACACAGAGTGTGTAGAAACTGTCCAAATGTTCTATAAATCCGAGGGGTTTCCGCTATACTTTTAGCCATTATCAAGGATGATTTTTTTTTTCAGTTTAATTGGGTGTGTGTACGATTTTAGTGTTATAGAGATGTTTTATTTTCCGAACACAGATATCACATTGTGACCGTGTTCGTAGTTAATATTATTAAGTGTTGGCTTTTTCGTTATATATATATATATATATATATATATATATATATATATATATATATATATATATATATATATATATACATATATATATATATATATATATATATATATACATATATATATATATATACATATATATATATATATATATATATATATATATATATATATATATAAAATGTATTTAGTCAAAAGTTATATATTATATTCGTTTATATATATTGAACAGATGGAGAAAAGATCAAAGATCTTCTCTTAGGAACAAATTTCAGTTTCACCGTCTGCATCATGCAAATTGATTTTGATTTTGTCATGTTCTAGATTTCTTATTAATCGCTTTCACCAAAACACTGCTGGACTTTAAAAACGTCAAATTACATTTTTTTTCGTGTTTTGCTAGGCGTTTTCGGTTATATATATGTACAGTCCGAAAAAAAGAAAAAAAAAGAAAAATGTATACACCCTCCAGAAAAGGAAAAACTTGTCTTTCATAGTTTTATCAATTGCGATAACGGAGCCCTTAGACAAAAAATTGAAAATGCATGCGCAGCAATACTAGTGGACACTTTGGCCAACGTTGGCCAAGCAGTAGCTCATCCTACTTATAAATGACTGGAAGCCAAGGGCTATCATTTTGAACCTTTCTTGTGACTGTAGAGTACAAAATTAATTTGTATTAATCATGTGATATACAAGCTTTTCCTTTCCTTTTTTGGCGGACTCAGTACATATATATATATATATATATATATATATATATATATATATATATATATATATATATATATATCGATCCCAGGTTTCATGATCAGAGAACGAGCGTTCTAACCACTCGGACACGGTTGATTTGTCAGAAAGGAGTCTTCTTGACGTTATCGGTCTGGAGGGAGACTATCCCAGCGTATGGCACCTTTGGAAAGTGCCTGAAACTTTTTGACCGAAGCCTTGTGAGAGAAATTGTAAAGACGGAACACTTAAGGGCCGTCGATAGCTGTGTTAACATGAAGTTGCAAGTCATCGTGACCGAGGGTTTGAGTGTGCTGGCGTTCTTCAGATTGTTGTTCACGCTGGATAACACACACTATTCCAGGATCTGTAACTAAGGTCTGCTCAGCATAGTTGCCGTATAAACCACAGGTTGGCTCTGTGGGAGTTAAACAAACACAAATGTGCCTGAGCTAGAATCTGCAATAGTGATTGGCTAGCCGCCCTAGTATAAAAATTTGGTTAGAGATCGTGGAATAGTCTTCGATAGGATTTTTCATACTATTTGTCTATATTTCGTACCATTTTTCTTGGTTTCCCGTACAGATCTAAATATAAATTGTTTAATCACTGTTTTCTGTTTGCATCAGTTTTACCCAAAGATTTTTGGGTTCTATGGCGTTTTTATCATTTCCAATTTGCACGTCTTTCTGAATTCACATGTCATGTCATGTCATTTATATATATATATATATATATATATATATATATATATATATATATATATATATATATATATATGTATATATATATATATATGTATATATATATATATATATATATATATATATATATATATATATATATATATATATATATATATATATATAATGTGTACATTTGTTAAACAAAAAAATACAAACTTTCTACAAAACACACACGAGCACACGTAAACACAACCATGCAGGCAAAGGTATATATATATATATATATATATATATATATATATATATATATATATATGATGAAGGGTGTTTATATAAGGCTTTTTCATTAAGACGGATCAAAGTAAACAGTAAATAAATAACATTTATCAATGAAAATTTATTTATTTCTCGATTGGATCATATACAGGGTGTCCATAAAGTTCGTGTGCACTTTAAAAATTATAAGTTTATTTGTATTTGCGATAGAAAAAATCTGTAAAAATGTTATAAAGTATAATGTACCTAGTTTTAAGTACAGCTAAAATAACTAATGTGATTTCAGGCATTACTGTAAATCAGTTGGCAAATGTTTTCCGTGAAATGCAAAATCGAATTACCCTTTGTATTGCTAATGATGGAGGACATGTGGAAACTTAAATAAAATTTCAATAAAACATTAAAAAATATAGATTTAATTTCTAATACTTTTTACAAATTATTTATATCGCAAATATAAATAAAGTTATAAATTTTTTAAAGTGCAGACGTACTTTATGGACACTCTGTATATTAGAGTGAAGACGAGAAAAATACTTTTGAGTAATTGTTATCAAGCTCGTATCGCATATCTAATGGATAGCGTAGTGAGTTTGGACCGCACTGCATGCTTTATATTTGCCCTTGAAGCGTAATAATTTAAGTGCATCTCTATTGTTATTTGTCAATATCTTATATGATGTCGGCTGTTTTACACTTGTAGTTTTATGACAAAATAAACTAAACCTACTATACTTATTTGCTAATCACTCTTCCTTTCATGTTTCCCTACGTTTGGCTTTGAACCTCAGCATATTCCTTCAACTATAATTTTGTCATGAAGTAATCACGACAGGACCGGTTAAAGCCAATGATGCTGGGGTCAAATTCCAGCAACGGTACCCCTATCAGTCTTCCCATGCTAACAAAGTTTCTATAGTAATTTAATAAGGCACTATTTTAATATAACTTTTAAATATCTCTGCATTGTAAATATAATGTAATTTAATGAGATATTTAAGAGCGTATTGCTTTATAGAATCTACTTCATTTTAAACCTTAAAACCAGAATTATGATCTGAATCAAGGCATTCCCGTTGTCATCAGTTCCCAACTAGTTATCTACGCTACTGAAGTAACTATTCACCCCTTAGTAGCAAATCCGAGAAAATAGAATTGGTAACTATTCTCGAAAAGGATAGTTAATCAGTAGTTACCTATAGCAAGGTATAGCTTGTAAATTTTAACGCCTCCAAAACGATACTGCTTTCATCTAACCACAGAGAGGCTTTTTCTGCTTGTCACCAGGGGAGCGGCCCTTTGCGCCTTGTTGGACTCATATTTGTCATTGAAATGAAATGAAGTGATTACATTGGATTAATTGGTAAATCTACTGCTAGATTCGCTGTGTCGTACCAGACAATACTTCCGTCAGAATAATATAAATAATTGAAATAAGGCACCGTGACTTAGATTAGTAATGTTAGACTGGCTGAACCATTACAGCAATTTATTGAGTTAGATCCTCACCGGGTGTTCCGCACAAAATTCGATATTGAATAGCCCAACAGGGATTTCTATGTCGTGAAATGAATTATCCAACTTGCTCGAAAAGCAAACAGTCGACTTCCAGAAACGACCTTCACAGTAAGATCAGGTGTCGTGATGTTTGACGCATAAAGGCTAATGTGTCTATATTAATAAATTATGAGTTCTCAAGAGGGCTGACTGTCATAAAATTAAAGTCATCTTGCCATATACAGTAAAACGATAGGCTTGCAACCATGCAGTACTGGATAAAACGGGTTCTGCCGAGGCACGTAATTGTCGACATTTATGCTTTTATACATGTTACGGTGGCTGATATTGTCGCCGATAAGAGCTACTGAAAAAAAAAAGAAGAAAGATTGATCTGCTCTAGCTAACCCATAATTATAGCATCATAGCAAATTGAATTAAGCCTAGTAAATATCTGAATACCAGTTCACATGGAATAAAGAAATAGATTCTCAGCTATGGCTGCCTCGTATAGCAGAAAACTTGATGTTGGCTTTAGTTCGAGAATACTGCACATAAGTAATATCTAAGCTAAGACGTAACTGAATTTAGTCGGCCATCTTTTTCTAACTAATCGTACACGTAAAACATTTTCATCCAATCAAAAAGTATTTTCTTAGCCTTTTCCACGCATACCGATAGCTATAAATAAACATATTCGACCTATATTTTTTTAGTAGTACGTTATTTTTTTTTATATTGCATCTACGAGGGCCGGCCGGAAAGTTTATAGGCTGAATTGGTACACTTGTATGTCTTTTAGACTACCAGTTGGTGTGACTTACACTTATTAGTGAGCCTAGAACTTTTACAGCCAACCTTCGTATTTAAACCAACTTATTTACTCTAGACATATTTTATTTCGGGGTTTATAAATATTATTCCTCATCCTTTAGTCTGATTTTACACGGCATATTATGAACTAATATGATTTAATTAATGTTATTTATTGCGATGTTGAGAAAGCGTATTTAGTGTCTGTCACTCAGTAGTTAGTGACCATAGGAATATTCTATCCTTTCACATCCGTGGTTGTTTTCCGCTTGTGTTTTTATAGTGAGGTTCACCCTGTACAAGGTTCCGAGGGCACCCAATGTAGAGGGTTACAGGGGCACAGTTTGTGCGAATATGTGGGGAAGATAACGGTTAACCCTAGACTTGAATAGGTTAAGAAGGTAGTGATCTTGAAAGCATCCTTGTGGGAGTCTCGCGGGGGATCTGGAAAGCATCCTCGGTTCCACAGAGATTCGCGGGAAGAAAGTGCTCGAGTGGAAATTACTTCTCACCACTAGAATACGGAGGGTATGAGGGTGGTTTGCATCAATACGCGTAGCATGGCGGGTCCTAGCCATGAAGGTTAGAACTGGTGGAACTGAGGAATGTAGTTCGTCTGAGCACTTTTCATAGAAGTAACGATAGAGCAGTGAGAGTCTTCCGGCATATCATCCGTGAGAGAGAGATTTCAGGATTGGATAATGATATGTCACCCACAAGGACGCGGAAACGTTTTTAAACTCTATCGGTACTAGAAAGTGAGGACTCTAAAGCAGAGGATAGCAGGGGGGTCAGGTAATTACTAGAGCGGTATAGGGAACTGACCGGTTTTCCTGCGTCTTTAGCGATGCATCGTATGTAGGAGGACCACTTGAGGTCTGGATTGAGTTTAAGTCACAATAGTCGCTCAAGGCAGAAGGCCTCCTTGGGTGAAAACTCCATTCATGGTGACTGGTGGTAGTTCAGTGTCCGATCGTCATGTGTGACGGGAATTCAAAATGTTTTTGATTAAATCGAAACATTTCAAACATGCGCTTAGTCACAATTCAGTGATAGATAAAGCATTTTTTGGAATGTAAGCAGTTTGCCTTCACTCTTAGATACATTTCGCGGCAAATCCTTGAAACTATCTGGACATGTTTTAAGATCTAGCTCAGGACTCACTAACTTGTGTATTGAGGTTATAGCACATGGAAAAAGCAGTAGTAGAAAGCCAAAAAGAGATGTGTAGGGATTATATATATATATATATATATATATATATATATATATATATATATGCATCTATCCTTCTTTCATGCATATTTAACTAAATACGATAGACAAGGTGTTTTAATTCAGTGTTTTTATACAATTGCTCATGTGATCTAATAATTATTTTCTTTTCTGATGATAAATTATATAAAAACTGTTCAATTGATCTTTTTATCCAAGTGCTTTCGGCTATATATTTAGCCATTTTCAAGGTTGAAATATATTAACTGTTAACAAGAAATAGATTGCGGTATCTATGTATTTATATAATGTTTTCATTTACAAAACACGGTCAAGATATTGTGTCCATGTTCATAGTTGATATTAAGGAATTCTATTCCTGATCAATCAAAATTCTTAAATAATTGGATAGGCCATACGACAACATGTTTGAGACTAAGACTTACACTACACCTTTCTGACCATAGTTCAATTAGGTCTTATTTAAATATTCATGGAGACCTACCGGACCCTATTCATAACATACCTGTTGACAACACAAATATAATAGAATCATCTGCATCCAAAAAAGGCTAAAAATAATGGAATCTTTATTGATAAAAGCAAAAACAACAACCAATAACATCAACTATGAAGATGGACACAGTATCTTGACCTTGAAATTGGCTAAATGTGCATATATATATATATATATATATATATATATATATATATTCTGAACTCTCGCGTCATTTTTCGGCGTATGAGGGTCAACACAGTTCCTAGGAACAGACAGCCAGACACCTGCACATATGATATGATTATAGTGGTGAAGACATAGGGCAGAGCCAACAACACTTTTTGAAGAGTCGAATACAGATCCCTGGTGCACTACGTACCACAAGGTATCCAAACGACCCTTCGCATGTTTTGAATACAGAATTGTCCCTCTCCTAGACCAGTTGCAATCCAAAGCTATAGAACGTAGTCTGTCCAGCTTTTTAAAGTCATTTACTAGGACGAAAAAGAGAAAGTCATTTACTCGGACGAAAGTATATAGAAAGTGCTTTAATCAAGCGATTAAAATAACATTTTTTTCTATCCAAATTATAGTCAAATAAATTTCGATGAGCAACTAACGCAATAGTGTATTGTATTGTAAATGATCCTTTGGGGTTCATATAACATATACTTTAAATAACCTGAGGTTTCTCCGATGTATTCCTTGTGACAATCATTAAAGGTAATTGAGAAAATTCCTTCTTCATGTTT
>OZ038484.1:88891941-88934441 GCA_964036315.1 Acanthosepion esculentum
GGAAAATAATTATTGACGACATTCTCAGAAAATAGTTGTTGTGATAATTTGTTCCCTCCATCAAATCATCGTGGATTTTACAAGCAGTAGTAAAAGTACTGTGTGAAAAATATTGTTATATTTGTTTTTGTATTCTTCTGGGAATTTATAGAAACAGATCTTTGCCGCTGATAACAAAGCCTTTGAAAGAGGCCCCCGTCAACCGCACCCACACTGACCTGTGAATGCCAGCAGATCTTCTGGTCTGTGAGATAAACCAATTTTAAATGCAACCTTCTGAGAGATTAATTTTTCAAAAGATTTATATGTTGTTGAAAATAAATGGTAAACGAAAGGAAGAAAACATATTCGCTTGAATTGAGTAGAGTTTTTAAAGGAAAAACCATTTGGCTTTAAGTAAGAACGAAGATTTCCGAACGTGCCGAACTGCAAACATGAGGAAAATTAAACAAGCGATATAATCGCACTGAAAGCAAAATTGTAAAAGATTTTTTGAAAAATGCAGTATGGCGAGGCTAAAATAAAATCTATGCGATTTCGCCTCGAGTTCTTCACAGAAGATAACACGCTTCCATTGTGAATCTTCAATTTTGCAATTATCCGCCTAATTGTTTTTTAAACTGTATTTGGCATCATATTCGGCCTGAGCTTTTTCGTTTTGTTTTTTCTTGCTTAATTTTCTGTTTTATCTTCCTTGTTCATGATATATTCTCTCCTTCTGTTACACGTCTCTTCTTTTACGTTTCTTCTTTTGTCATAGGCTATTCTTCACCCTTTTTGTTCTTGAATTACTTGGTCTTTTCTTTTCTATTTTTTCCTGTTCACGTAGCGACTCATGGTACAACTACCTCATCTACATATTTCCTATTCTATATTCTGTCCAACTTACTAATTCTTTATAAAAGAATTTTATAATTTCTTATGAAATTGTTTAGAGAATTTCAGATGAATATGTTCTACCTGTTATAGTTTCGGTCACATCATACATATTTATTTTTCTTCAAAACCTAAAATATTGTTGCAACGATATCAGCTACAAACACCTTTCCTATCTTATATTCTACCTAACTTACTAATTGCTTATAATGTATATGTTTTATTCTACCAAGCTAATTCCTTACATTCATATAATTCTTATTAAATAAGTTTTCGATTCTCAAATGCGTGTTTTCTTTATATGAAATTATTTGTCCTCTGCTATATTTCTTGTAAGATTGTTTTTACAAAATAGACAAAATACTTGTAAAATTGTTTCTAGATTCGCAAATGAGTATTTTATTCATCTTAGTGTATACGCGTTTTTCTGTCACGCTCCTGTCTCTTCACAACAGAGTACAGAACAGAACACTTTTTCATTCTATATTCTGTCATGCTTATAAATTACTTATTTAAAAAAGTGTTTCGTATGAAACTGCTTTGCGATACTAAAACAAATTATATTATTCCTCTAATATTATTTGGCCTTTCCGTTCATATCCATTTCTCTTTGAATGTATAATAGCAAACATGCTCGCTAGATCAATTACGACTGAATAGCCAGTTCGATTCTCACTGAATGTCTCATACTGTCGGCCTTGCGCCACGTTTAAAAAAATACTGTATTTATTTCTCTTCACAATTGGCGCATATACCTCAATAATAAATCGGAGCTTAATTTTTGCTATATTATAACGAGTTTTCTAATTGCATAGAACAGATATTCCATAATTCCATAAATCAGACAATCAATAATTCTATAGAACATACATTCCACAATTCCATAGAACAGACATTCCATAATTCATTAGAACTAACATTTCATAATTCCATAGAACAGAGATTTCATAGTTCCATAGAACAGACATCCCACAATTCCATAGAACAAAGCATTCCATAGTTCCATAGAACATACATTCCATAATTTCAAAGAACATATATTCTTTAATTCTATAGAACTGAATTCCATTTTTCCATAGAACATACATTCTATAATTCTATAGAACTGATATTCGATAATTCCATAGAACGGACATTCGTCTTTTGAAATTGAGGAGTTCTTTTATAGTGATTTCCTAAAAGTAGCAAATGGCTAGAAACATGGAACATTTAATGAGGGTCAAACTACTACTCAGTCGTAATTGATAATGGGAGACAAGCTTGCTAACCATTATACCAAGTCGAATTACCCCGATTTTATCAAGTGTAACTTACTTGTGGCACAAAGATGGAAGTGGGGAGTATCCAGTGAGAATAGAACTCGCTACTCAGTCGTAACTGCTCTAGCGAGAAAGACTCGCTAACCATTACACCACGCCGAAGTCCTCTATAGTTCCTTTATAGTGATTTACTGAGCGTAATTTAGATGTAGCATGAGGCCGAATGTATGGGGCACTCAGTAAGGATCGATAAAGCTTGCTAACCTTTGTACCAGGTCGAAGTGCCCCAAAAGTTTCTAAGACTAGCATAAATATGGAACGACACCGAAAGTGTGGAGCACCCAGTGAGGACCGAACTCACTACTTAGTCGGTCTTGATCTAGCGAGACAAGCTCGCTAACTTTTACCCCAGGTCGAGTTGCTCGAGAGATTTTCTAAGCTTAGCTTAAATATGGATAAAGGACGTAAGTTTGAAGCAATCAGTAAGGATCGAACTCATTACTCAGTCGGAATTAGATCTAACAAGACAACTGTTATGGATAATCAAGAGTGGTCTCCCCTTGTTTTGTTACTCTCCTCTTTCAGAGGGCCATTTCTTTTTACTGGGATTATAAAAGGACACTATACATGGACCTTGTATTCTCAATTAAATAAAGCTTTCTTAAATCCTACACTTGCGTAATTTTGTCATTACAACGGCCATTCTACTACGCCAAAATGCCTCATAGTTCCTTAATATATTTCCTTTTATAACATTGGAATTTTATCTAATATTAACGATTGAAGAATGGGTAGATCGAGTGTGCTAAAAGAATGAAAAGCTTGCAAAATAACGAATCCGAAACAAATATAAAAATAAATGCAGACAATCTTTCTTACTACGTGTTTATAGTAATTATAATTATTTATAGTAACATTTATTTAAAAAATAATAATTAAGAATGGAAATATATTATTTCTAATCACAAACATCTTTGATGTTTAGAAACTATTAGCTTAGAATGGTTCACGGTGAAATCCGTAAAAAAAAACTTTTACAGTAAACCTTCGAGTAGACATCAACTGCATACCTTGGAAATCAGCATTCAAAATATATAGTTTTAATCTCGGATTGAACGCAGAACACGACATTAGTATTAAATAAAAACGAAGTCAACTAGCAATAATACAAACATACTTTATACAATAATCGGTTAAACACTAATCAATCCTTTGGCAGCGGAGAGCAGATTTACCCAGTGGCTTTGAAAAAGTAGATATTTCTTTTAGTGGATTAGTAACATCATTACGCAGTGAAAAGGTAAAATATTAGCTATACATTTATTTACTATTAATAAACTTTACTTACATATTCACAAATCTCAGTCTTCAGTTTCCCCATTAAGCATTACAGTTACAATACAATTGGACTGTTCTATTTAATATTAATATATTATTTTAAGCAATAACCATCATTTTTCAGAATTCTTTTTTTTCGTCCTTCGCACTTGTCTTTTTATTTGTATAGTGGTATTCTCAAGAGGTCATATGCCTCACGGCCTCATCACGTTGAAACAACGGTTCCTGTACACTCATCAATGTCAAGCATCATCGAGTCTGGTTAGTACCGAAATGGATGACCGCTTGGGAATACCAGGTTCTGTAAGCTTGGACGTAAGGGTGGCTTAATTACGGAATTGTTAATTGAAGATTAATTGCAGTTGGCTTCGTTATATTCACTTACGCACAAATAATATTTGGATAGGTATGAATCCACCTCTTCTCTATGGGTTTACTAGTAAGACTTGTTTCACTAAATCATTATTATCTAAAAAAAAAAAAATTGTATTCAAAATATTTAGATTTAGGCATTAAATAACCCATAGAGGTTGACTTGCGACTAAACCACCAACTAATCGGTTACCCATCTAAGTACTGACAAGGATCGCCGTTGCTTAACCTCGGTGATCGTACGAGAACCAGTGTTTCATCGTGATATAGGTGTATGGATGGGGTATGGTGGAGTAATGGATAACGATTGGGAGTGAGGAATCTGAGAGCCGAATTCGAATTCCATTTGTAACCATTACATTCGCTTACGTGCTAATACCCTTCTGCCCCACCAGCTATGGGTAAATAACAGAACAGGTCGGGTTCTATTGCCTTGGATGGCAACTGGTCTACCGTAGAAAGAAAGAAATAGCAACCTACTGCCGGAAAAATCTGCCCCGTCAGTCATGTATCGAAAGATATATAATCGCCTAAGTAGAAAGAATTGGCAAGCTAACCCTGGAAAAAATCTGCCTCGTCAGTCATGGATCGAAAGATACATGATCGCCTAAGCGTGTATCACGCATGGCAGATAACTGACTGATAGGCGTATGCCCCGAAAGCCGGAGCAGTGACAATATTTTTGATTCTGAGTTAACCGCAATTCACTTAAGGGATTCGCTTAAGAATAGATGTGAAGACATATCTTTAAAGTCGGAAACAAAACCTTCCGACATTTTGATTTTCCTGCATAAACGGTAAACAATGAAAGATCTGTACGAACACAGGAAAATGCTCTTTGATGATTTCTGTTTAATAGTTCATTTATTCATTGAATTTATTATTTATAAGTTTTCTATGTGAAATCGGAGCATAAGGTTCCAGAGATGGAAACATTCAGGATCGTATAATAGCTCTAAATAGAGTTGTAAGTATATTTACAAACTAACAAATGAATCTCTCCGTTTTTGATAAGACACTCGTACTTGGATTCTATTTCATTTGGATTACTACAAATATCATTTGAAAGCGTGGAGAGCCTAGCGCGAGAAAGATGCATAACAGTGTGGTAGAAACAAAAAAAGAACAGAAAAAACGTGTATTTACAAACCAACAAATTAATCCCTTCTTTTGTGATAAGGCACTAGAAGTTTCGTTCTATTTTATTTGGATTACTGCGAATATCACTTGAAATCGCAGAAAGCCTTGCCTAAGAGAGATTCATAATAGTGTAACAGAACGAAATTGAGCTGTAAGTATATTTATGAAGAACCAAAGTCGATTTTTGACAAGGCACGAATAGCTTAACTTTCTTCTGTCATTTCGTTCATTTTGCATCTATTTCAGTTGGATTGCTGTAAATATCAGCTTACTTCTTTTTTTTTTACTTCCTTCTTGTTATCAATGTTTTATCAGGCAACGGTAATCATTTCAATCTAATAATATGTCCTATATTTTTGTTATTTCATTTCCACTCTCTATTTAGTTACTGTCTATTTACGATGAGAAAACTCGTGTCGATACTGCTGAGCGATATGAGAATACGCCACTAATGCTATAATTAGATGAATTTTGTAACAATGACATCGCCTCTTCTAACCTTCAATAGCCAAAAGTCTTTAAAAAGGGAATTTATTTAATTCTTGTTGTCGGCACAAATTTCAAGGAAACAGGTAACCCAAAAACAAAGCTAACAGATATGAAAGGAAGGAAGCATTCTTAAGACGAAGAAAAATACGAAACTGAAGAGAGAGAGAAAAAAATTCTCGGGACATTTTCGCTAAATTCGATCAAAATTCTTTATTTCGGCAATGGTTATTGACTTATTTGGATTCTAAAATAGTTTTCCAGTTTTGGAACGATGCTCTAACGATATTTAGGAATGAAATTGCTGTGTGGCATGTTTCATTCCGAAATCCACAAAATCGTTTTGTGTATTTGGTTCTTTTCTAAAGTAAATTGTTTTTAGAGGGTAGAATATATAACTTACTCCAAGTCTACCGTTAATACTTACCTCGTACGTCAACCACAGTTGCTGCAGTGCGAGTTGTCTCGTTATTTTTTTTCTTTTTATCTATTCATTTATGTGTATAACTTGGGAAAAGAGCGGTTGATTTATTCTTTCACTGTTGGCTGCATTCCTTCTGTTTTTAATGCCGATTCTTGGATTTTCTTTCCGTCTACCAAAGTTTCCTAGAGGGTAAACAATAAGAGAAAGACAGCAGAAAGGAAGGAAAGAAAGAATGTTTGGTAGTGCGAAGGAAAAAAAAAGAAAGAAAGAAGAAAGTAAATTAATTAAAAAAAAAGAAGAAAATAATGCCGAGAAAAACGAAAGAATAATCAAGTGGGAAAAACAACGCAGAAAAATGAGATAAACAGAGATTTTAGTATAAAGAATAGCGAGTGCAGACAATAAGATAACAGACAAAGAGAAAAGAGAGAAGGAAACAAGAAAAAGGAGACGGAAGGCTGAGAAAAATGAGACGAGGGAAAGAGAAAAGAGTGGCGGGAAACAGAAGAAAGAGAGACGGGGGGAGAGAAAAGAGAGACAAGAGAAAAAGAGAAAAGAGACGAGGACAGAGAAAAGAAAGATGGAGGAAAAGAGACGTGCATAGAAATGAGAAATACAGCAAGATTAGGGAGAAGTCAAAGTGAAGAACCTAATCTCTCTCACTCTGTGACAGTCTTCACACACACACACACACATACACACACATATATATATATACATATCACAGTCTCTTCATATCTCTATATGACATTATCATATCTATCTCTCTATGAGAGTCCATTCTATCAGTAGCAGTCTGGTCATATCTATCTATCTATCTATCTATCTATCTATCTATCTATCTATCTATCTATCTATCTATCTATCTATGGCAGCCTCGTCATATCAATCTATCTATGGCAGTCTCGTCATTATCTATCTATCTATCTATCTATCTATCTATCTATCTATCTATCAATTTTTCCATCTATGGCAGTTTCGTCATTATCTATCTATCTATCTATCAATTTTTAATCGAATTCACCAACAAGCAAGGCGGTAAAGCCACTAAGACACAAAGGGTCACTGGGTGTGGAAGATTTAGAAAAGAGAAACATTATTAAGTGGAGAGAACAATATAAGAGTAATAAAAAAAGACAGTAGATAACGATTGATATTACATTTAAATTTTTGAAGATTAAAGTTGACAGGAATGCATGGAGCCGGAAGAGAGTTC
This sequence comes from Acanthosepion esculentum, assembly GCA_964036315.1. Taxonomy (NCBI): domain Eukaryota; kingdom Metazoa; phylum Mollusca; class Cephalopoda; order Sepiida; family Sepiidae; genus Acanthosepion; species Acanthosepion esculentum. The sequence goes on from OZ038484.1 coordinate 88,899,053, forward strand.
CACGAGCGAGAAGTGTGAGAAAGAAACTGTTATCATATAACCTACGGTTCTATCTAGCCAATTCAAATGGAAATTGATGAGACCTTGTTGCCAGTCTAGTACTGCGCTTAAATTCAAAAAGTCTTGGTACCACAGGGAAGAACTCATCCGAAAAATTATCATTTATAGAAAAGGCACATAGAAGCAACTTTATGGCAGTGGGAAAGCGACTGAAGCCGAGACGCCAGGTCAGGACGAATAATATTGCTGAAACCTGTTTGGATTTTATCAAGAATCTCTAGATATATAGCAGGGCCACTGGGCCATATGTGACTGCAATATTCTAAGCATGAGCGAATGGTAGACTTATAGATATATAACATAGACAATTATTATCTGCAGAATCTAACACAACACAATAAACTAACTTTCTTAGCAGCTGATCTAGCAATGAATTCAATGTAGTCTTTCCACTTTAAGTCAGCTGAGATTGTTAGCCCAAGAAGGTGCAACGAGTCACTCTTCTGTAGGTTAGTCTCAGCTATGCTGATCGAACGCAGAAAGCTGTCTCTCGGTTAATAGAAAGCAGTGTCGTTTTTGAGGCGTTAAAATGTAAGAAGCCATTATTTGCCCCGGTTAACAACAGACTGAAGATCGTTTTTTTGACATCAGCTGCTAATTTGACACAATTCAACTGATCAAGCCTTGCTATCGAGACAGGAGTAAATAGTTGTGTAATCAGTACAAATACCAAGTTGAGAGCTGATGCCGTCGGGAAGGTCGTTAATGAAAATTAAAAAAAACAAAAAAACAAATTAAGATCAAGGATACAATCCTGAGAGACACCTGCATTGGTACAAGGGGATATAGAATAGTGGCCGTTCAGGATAACTTTCATTGTACGATTTGGTAGGAAAGACTAAATCCATTAAAAATGTTCAACTTATCAAGAAGAGCTGTATGCCAAACCTGTCGAATTTTTTTTGAGGTGTCCAAAGCAACAGTCCGAACTTCACCAGTGTTATGTAAAGCTTGATAAAATCTTTTCCGCAATGACCATCAATAGATCTCAGCAATTGACATTGAAACGAAAGCAATATTTCTTGTCTGAAAAAAAAAGTCCTGCGATTTGAGATGCTTAAGTATTTCAGCATTGACTATGGTCTCTGTTAGTTTCCCCAAAAGAAGTAGATGACTAATAGGCCGATAGAGTTGAAAGGGTCGGACCGTTTACCTGACTTCTTAAACACTAGAAAAGCAGATCAGGATTTCCACCAGACAGGAAAGCAAAGGAATTTATTATATAGAAAAGAGGAGCCAATTTAGGAGCACACGTATTGAGGAATGTTACAGGGATACCGTCAGGTCTACATGCTTTGTTGAAATCCAGAGAAATGATATCAGAAACCCTGCAGTTATGTGCATATCAATCGAGACTAGGTTCTCAGTGGAAAGTCAAGCAAATCTACTCCATATGAGTTAAAAGTAGAGTTTAAAGAGCATTTACGCGCGAAGCATCCGGCTTTAACAGAGGAAGATGTTAACGCCTCAAAATTGATTGAAGAGAGGGGGATAGAGAACTTATTCTTGTTTAATACATTATTAAAGGGGCGCCAGTAATTATGAGGACAACATTTCTTAGATTCGATAGGGTGCCTCATTCTCTCAAACATAGCTCCTTCGAGGACACATTTACATTTATTACGTTCAGCCATGAATAGGTGTCTGTTGTGATATATATATATATGCTCATATATATCTATTCTATAGCAGTCTGTTCATAACTATCAATGGCTGTCTAATCATATCTTTATAATCTATGGCAGTCTTTTCATTCCTATTTATCCAATATCGGATTGTGTGTGTGTGTGTGTGTGTGTGTGTGTGTGTGTGTGTGTGTGTGAAAACGTGAAATGTCATAAAAATGAATGGAATAAGCATAGTGAGTTCGAATTCTGGCTAAGGCTTACTTTGAACTGATTCGCTTGGAGAAGGTTTGAAATGACGTCTTTCTATCCTTTATTACCAGATATCTTCTCAATGGCATACCAGTTTGGCTTACAGAGAAAAGATTTATTTAGTGAACACACACAAACCCACACCCACACAACATATATATATATATATATATATATATATATATATATATATATATATATATATATATATATATAACATATGTCTCTAAAATGTATAATACGTGCCCCGCCACCTCTTGCTTTCCTGCCTGCTAGAAGTCATCTGTCGTTCTACTTTTTAAGGACTCTGTCGAAACGCCTGACCTTTCCGGCCTATTAGATTTCTACCGCTTTTGTAAAAACTTTTAGAGGCCTTAATCAATGCAGAATTGGTTAGGAATCTCACACCGTAGGACCTTTTTCCGACAACCAATATGGTATTCGTTTCTCTGCCGATGTTCTGACAATAATTGCGTAAAGAGTCTATCAAGCTTTCGATAAGAATGGTAAAACTCGGTCTGTAGCTTTCGACATTTCGAAAGCGTTCGACGGTGTTTAGCATGAATGACTTCTTCACAAGCTAAAAACTTACGTTGTCTCTGAAAAAATTCTTGATTTTTCTAAACGTGAAATGAAATTTTTGTAGCATACATATGTTGAAGGGCAGAATATCGTCTCGGGAAACAGCTATCTGACCCCGTTTTATACGGTGTCTACGGGTAATTTTTGGCCGAGACTACGGAATCGGATACTCCACATTAAATTCGGTCTTGTGCCACATCTGACCGCGTGGGACGGTTGGTAGATATCCTGCAGTTGGAGATTCATTGTGGAATTCTCTTGACTCACTTCTAGCAGTTGACTACTTCTACGCGCCGCTGGCGAATCTTATATATGTTGTTCTTGTCCTAAGTATTATCGTTCATGACCAACCTTTGTGTGATTATTCTATTCAGTAACCTTCCCTAAGTTACAATAGAAATTAATTCAAAAAGTTCGTTCAGTTTAAGTAAATTATGTACTCAATAACATAACGAATTCTTGGACCAGCCCAATAAATATATACAATAAATAAATATGCACATACATGTAGATCGTTGGCTCCTATAAAATCTCATCCGTACCTTAACAAGTTTTGTATGTCGTCCTGCGGATTGGCATGCAACCATCCTCAGGAGCAGCATATATACATGTTTTTCATCTTTTGGTTTTGTAGCAATTTGCGGTATTGGGCGAAACTACCTCTAACACAGCCTCTTATATATTCAATTTCTTTTTCTCTTAAACTTAATTTGTTATAACGGATCCTTACGCCGAGGTATCTGAAGTGTTTAGTATTTACTAATTTCACATCTTGAATTTTTATGATAGATTCACAGCAGATACCGTCACTGTTTTCTTTCCAATTATCGTGCGAGACAATTTTGTTCGCCCCAGAATCTATCAAATGTATATATGACTACCATACGCCCATGCTTAGAATATTGCTGCCACATATGGTCCGGTAGTCTAGCTATTTACCTTGAACTCCTTGATAAAATCCAAAGAAGTATCAGCAATATTATCGGTCCTTATATGGTAGCTCGGCTTCAGTCACTTACGTATCACCGTAAGGTTGGCTCCCTCTGTCTTTTCTATAAATAACTTTTATAGTAATTGTTCGGATGAGCTCTTCGTTATAGTACCTAGAGATTTTGAATTTAAACCTAGCGTCGAGATCCCATAAATTTACGGCTCAGTTGTTTATATGTGACTGTTAATTCTATGCTAACAGTTTCTTTTCTCGCTTTTCTCGCTTTCAGAACTTCCTTTCGCTTCGATGCTTTCCAGCGAACTTTAATCTCCCCAAATTTAAATGAAATTTCAATCGCTACCTACTATCATCATTATTACTCTTTTCTCTTCCCACACATTAGTAATGTTTCTGTTACTAATTCTTCCACACCCTTCTTTCTTAATGGTTTTACTGCCTTGACTGGGGTGTAATCGATTAATATGTATCTGTGCGATTATTTTCGACAGACTCATGTTCCTGGCTGTTTCTTTTTTTAAAACCTTTTTTTTCCTTCGAGATTGATTTGATTATTGGCAAATCAAGAATTCGAAGGTTTTTCGAGACAAGTATAGTTACTTATATATATATATATATATATATATATATATATATATATATATATATATATATATATATAGATATATGTGTGTGTGTGTGTTGATGTAATAGGAAAGAACAGTTAGATTAATGTTCCAAAGTTCTTCAGTATTTATGTTTTTATTTTTAAAAATCAGTGCTCGATACAGAAGTCGAACTTAAATTATAATTATTTAATAAAGTATTGAAAAATTACGCATGCCAAAATCAAATAAATAAGGATCAAAAAATAAAAATGGACAATAATAATGAAAATTATGTAATTGTAGAAACCCTGAAAATTTCCCTTTAAATAAAAAATGCTGCATGAATTCCGTAGTATACCAATGCACAATCTCATCCCTTGAGAATCCAAATATGGAAAAGGTATATATATATATATATATATATATATATATATATATATATATATATATATATATATATATATAGGATCCACAAGAAATGAATTTAAATGAGGTTGGGACAACAGCAAAGTCCCTTCAATAATCTTAGAAACCGAAACCAAACATCACTATCTAAATATTTTTGGCATTTAAAAGAAACAAATAAAACACCAACAGTAAAATGGAAAATAATAAATAGAACAAGAACATGTAGTACATGGGATGACCCATGCCCTTTATGCCAACATGAAAAACTACACATTATCAAGTTTTTAAAGAACAAAAACCTATTAAATCAAAGAAAGGAAATAAGTTTTTTTTCAGACACCACCAAATATATGCCTTAAACTTTTGGTAATTTATAAATGGATGGAAAACAAATTCCATATATAAATAATTACATAATACCATATAAAATCTATTAGAAAATTAAATAGATTTCAGACACGTATAAGAGTATCAAAATACAACCGAATCATATCTAAGCACCCCTTTAAGAAATCAACAACGAAAAAAACAAACAAATTAACACGATAAACTGTAACTAGAACATCAGACAGTAAATTTTAACAAATAGGAATAAAAACCAGAGGACCTGGGAAAAAAGCCATTGTAGACAGACAAATATATATATATATATATATATATATATATATATACAAGTTTAGGATTGGTATATACGGAATGAAATCCAATAACCAACAATCAATATTCTTTAAAGAGTGCTCAATACAGAGTAGAGCAGATATAATTATTTATTTGAATATTACAACATAAATATGTTATAAAATCACGACAAAAGTAGCCATTTTGTTTCAACACTTCTTGTGTCTTGTCAAGTGATAATATAGAATATAGAATAAATGGTTTTAAAAGTTTCAAATTAATCAACGATCCTTAGCTAAGAGTAAAAGCTGTTACGTAAGCCAGAGTGGCCAATCAAAAAACAAGTATAGGATGATTAGAAAAATTTGACAACTAAGCAAGGCTATCTAGATATTAAAAGATTTATAAAATTTGAAATTAAAATTAAAAGTAAAAAATTAAAATTACCTATTTAGAAATCTAAATCAGATCTCTATTAAGTTTTAAATTGTAGAATTACGAAGGAGAAAAAAAAAAATAAATAAATAAATAAATCTAAAAATAAAAATAAAAGATATATATGCTATTTAATTTATATTTTCATTGAAATTAAGTTGAAAGTTGTATTTAGAGTCCCAGACATAGATGTATACATTTTTCGTTACATTTCAGCATGTTAGTCGCCTCTCACGTGAAATCACTCGAACAACGGCATGCCAAACGCTCGGACGCATCTAGATATATACACACACATACAAAAAAGCAAACCACACATAGGCAAATGCACTACACCTACACACACACATCGATACACACAGGCACACACATCTACATTCAATATGATCCAGACGGTCAAATGTCGAAGCTATTCGTGGCTTAATATGTTATTAAACGAATTTAAACTTGAAAAATTTAAACAAATAACCATATATATATATATATATATATATATATATATATACATATATATATATATACATATACACACACATACACATATATATACATATATACATTTTTGAAAACATATAGTTTTCGACACATTTACAGACAAAAGTAAATAACCACCTCCACATATAATTGAACACTCGCACATCCGCATATGAATTAATACATGCACCCGCATAGACACATATAAGGATAATAGGTACGCATACACAGACCTACGTACATAAACATACACATAGATAAGCACATATAAATATATTGACCCATACGTCGACGCAGAAAAGTAAATAAGGCAAGTGAAGAAATACATATAAATATGCAACCATATACAAGCACACACATACATACATACACATCTAGATGTACATACATAAGCACGCATGCATATATGTATATACACTAAATATATATATATAGACATTTACAAATACAAGTGTATACATGAAAAATTAAACAAACGTAAATTAAAACGACATGAGTATAAAAATGCATATACACATCCGCTAGTACATATATATACACACATACATACGCAACTACACATAGATATATACACATATATATCTACAGACATACATATACATACATACATACATATTCACAAATATATATACGCATATATACATATACATATATATATACATATATATATATATATATACATACATATATAAACACACATACACATATACATACACACACATACACATATACGCACACACACATACATATACAAACACATATACATATATACATAAACATATAGACACATGCATAAAAAAGGAAAAAGAAATAAGCATACATAGACCAACTTATATTCTAATAATATTCCAACAACATTATGATAAAATATATTAAAAGTTAATCATAATTTAAGAAAAGAACAACGGTCTGTAAGCAATTAAAGGTACTTTATCAACAAAAGTAGATTTTAGTTTGTATCTATGATACACTCCAAGACACTAAAGCCTACATACAAATACACATACAATGACACACCAACATATATATATAAATATCTAATCCTATATAAATACCCATATCGACACATCCAGATAAACAATACAGAGACAGTCAAGCTCAACCATATAATCACCCACACATACATATAAATATACACCCATATACAAACACATATACATAAACATATACATATTTAAACATACATATATATGCATATATAAACCTATACTTTCTCTGATAATGATAAATGAAACTTAATAGACTATTACCTTTTTAGCATGATAGTCGCCTTATCGATATGAATGTGTACTGGGTACTTACAAAGTATCATACGTGTCTGTATTTAGATGTATATATGTGTATGTTATGTAGAGTTATTTCTACTGTAGGATATGTATATGTGTATATAGGGATATATATATGATTTTTTTTTTTTTTTTTTTTGATTTTTTTTATGAAGGTATATCGTTGCGTATATTGGCTTCTATCATAGGTTAACCTGTTTATGTGTATGAGTAAGGGAGTAAATTCTGGTAAGTGTCTAACACTAAATGTGTGAGTATATGTATGGGTATATGGGGATATTTATGTGTACTTGTGTGAGTGTAGATATATGTATGCCTATTGCATATGTATGTATTTGTATGTGTGAGTGTGCATATATGTATGTATATGTAGTATGTATGTTTCTATGTGTATGTATAGGTTTATATATGCATATATATGTATGTTTAAATATGTATATGTTTATGTATATGTGTTTGTATATGGGTGTATATTTATATGTATGTGTGGGTGATTATATGGTTGAGCTTGACTGTCTCTGTATTGTTTATCTGGATGTGTCGATATGGGTATTTATATAGGATTAGATATTTATATATATATGTTGGTGTGTCATTGTATGTGTATTTGTATGTAGGCTTTAGTGTCTTGGAGTGTATCATAGATACAAACTAAAATCTACTTTTGTTGATAAAGTACCTTTAATTGCTTACAGACCGTTGTTCTTTTCTTAAATTATGATTAACTTTTAATATATTTTATCATAATGTTGTTGGAATATTATTAGAATATAAGTTGGTCTATGTATGCTTATTTCTTTTTCCTTTTTTATGCATGTGTCTATATGTTTATGTATATATGTATATGTGTTTGTATATGTATGTGTGTGTGCGTATATGTGTATGTGTGTGTATGTATATGTGTATGTGTGTTTATATATGTATGTATATATATATATATATATATGTATATATATATGTATATGTATATATGCGTATATATATTTGTGAATATGTATGTATGTATGTATATGTATGTCTGTAGATATATATGTGTATATATCTATGTGTAGTTGCGTATGTATGTGTGTATATATATGTACTAGCGGATGTGTATATGCATTTTTATACTCATGTCGTTTTAATTTACGTTTGTTTAATTTTTCATGTATACACTTGTATTTGTAAATGTCTATATATATATATTTATTGTATATACATATATGCATGCGTGCTTATGTATGTACATCTAGATGTGTATGTATGTATGTGTGTGCTTGTATATGGTTGCATATTTATATGTATTTCTTCACTTGCCTTATTTACTTTTCTGCGTCGACGTATGGGTCAATATATTTATATGTGCTTATCTATGTGTATGTTTATGTACGTAGGTCTGTGTATGCGTACCTATTATCCTTATATGTGTCTATGCGGGTGCATGTATTAATTCATATGCGGATGTGCGAGTGTTCAATTATATGTGGAGGTGGTTATTTACTTTTGTCTGTAAATGTGTCGAAAACTATATGTTTTCAAAAATGTATATATGTGTATGTGTGTGTATATGTATATATATATATATGTATATATATATATATATATATATATATATTTATATATGGTTATTTGTTTAAATTTTTCAAGTTTAAATTCGTTTAATAACATATTAAGCCACGAATAGCTTCGACATTTGACCGTCTGGATCATATTGAATGTAGATGTGTGTGCCTGTGTGTATCGATGTGTGTGTGTAGGTGTAGTGCATTTGCCTATGTGTGGTTTGCTTTTTTGTATGTGTGTGTATATATCTAGATGCGTCCGAGCGTTTGGCATGCCGTTGTTCGAGTGATTTCACGTGAGAGGCGACTAACATGCTGAAATGTAACGAAAAATGTATACATCTATGTCTGGGACTCTAAATACAACTTTCAACTTAATTTCAATGAAAATATAAATTAAATAGCATATATATCTTTTATTTTTATTTTTAGATTTATTTATTTATTTATTTATTTATTTATTTATTTATTTTTTTTTTTCTCCTTCGTAATTCTACAATTTAAAACTTAATAGAGATCTGATTTAGATTTCTAAATAGGTAATTTTAATTTTTTACTTTTAATTTTAATTTCAAATTTTATAAATCTTTTAATATCTAGATAGCCTTGCTTAGTTGTCAAATTTTTCTAATCATCCTATACTTGTTTTTTGATTGGCCACTCTGGCTTACGTAACAGCGTTTACTCTTAGCTAAGGATCGTTGATTAATTTGAAACTTTTAAAACCATTTATTCTATATTCTATATTATCACTTGACAAGACACAAGAAGTGTTGAAACAAAATAGCTACTTTTGTCGTGATTTTATAACATATTTATGTTGTAATATTCAAATAAATAATTATATATATATATATATATATATATATATGTATGTCACGACTCCAAAAATTTGACATATATATATATATATATATATATATATATATATATATATATATATTGAGGATATAAATATGTGTTTATATATTTATATAATATGTGTATGCATGAATATCTCTTTGTCCACTTTTGAGTGTGTGTGTGTGTGTGTGTGTGTGAGTTTATCATGCCTCTTTTGATGACTACTTGTATCGCAAATTGAACGAAATCACCCAATGTAAACAAAACGGTATTATGTTCAGAAGTGGGAAATAACATTTCTTATTGATTCAAGCAAGTTCACGCCTGTCCCCACGCTTTTCATTTCAGAGATTCGAAATGTCGAACTGGAAAATCATACAATCAATGATCAGCTGTCCAGAACCGGAGAGAAATTTCCGTCCGGAATTTATTAAGTTACAAGAATCACTAAAACAATTGACATGCTTACCATATTGATATAAAAAAAAATAACGCCGCTAAAGGGAATTGAAACGAATGAATGTGATGCCGAATAAAAACATGGAAGAGGAGACGGATCCAAATAAATCAACACCAGAATGAAAAAAAAAATTAACTAATAGAATCTGCGAGCCCAGAATTCCCACATCCCTTTTTCAGGAACTGCCTGACAACAGAATGCCTGCAGAAGAGGAAATCGTATACTACACTTTCATCATAAACCGAACTCTGGATAAAAAAATGATAAGTATTTATCTATTTAGGTGGTTGGATGGTTGTTTTTGATTAACGCCATATCAACCTCCATCGGTTAGTTAATTTCAAACTAAATATATTGTACGCAATTTCATTTTATTTTAATTTTTAGATTATACTATTTTTATTGATAGAAGTCTTACTAATTAACCCAAATCTGGGGGAAGAGGTTAGTTGGATTCATACCTTTCCCAAGGGTATTTGCGCATAAGTGAATATAACGAACCCAACTCTAATTGGAACTCGGCTCTCCGATTAACAATTCCGAGCCGTTATCCATTGCACCACCCGCACATCCAAGCTTACAGCACCTGCTATTCCTAAGTGGTCAAGCATCTAGGCACTGACCAGGCTCAACGTTGCTTAACCTGTGATCGTACGGGAACCGGTTTTTGAACGTGATGTGGCCGTAAGCCTCCTATCCAAGTGGTAGCATGAAGTGAAAATGTCGCAAAAAAGAAGAAAAAAATTTATAATGGTCGAATAAAAAAAATGTCGGAATAGTCATTCATAGGAATTTACTTATACTTATATAAGTAAATTCGATATTCACCACTCTACGCGTAAGCCGCTAGTAGTCCGCTGGCGGGCCGTCGATGACAATGCCAGCGGTCCTCTGGTGCCAACCACCGGCAGGCCTCTAGAGGCCCACAAGCAGTAATATTGCCGAGAGAAACACGCCGGCGATCCGACAGCGGTAAATGCTAGTAGCTTGCTACTCAGTGGCAGATTGGTAGCTGGCGTGTAGGGATGAGTGTGTTCGAATTCCCGCCAAGAGACCAGCTTTCGAATCTCACTGTCGTCACTCTGTCAGAAGATTATCCGTCTGAGAGTACCTGAAAACCATGCCACAGATTGACCCAGTCATTGTAAGCAATTTGGGACCTATTGAAAGATCGTCGATGGTTTGCTAACACGAAGTCACAAATCATCGGGACCGAGAGTTTGAGCGTAGTGGCCCTATTCAAACTCCCTCAGAAACTGTAACAATGGACCGCTCCGCATAGTTGCAGTATAAGTCACATATGTTTTCTGTAGGTGTTGAACAAATCAAAATGTGCCTGGGCAGGTGTCTGCAACAGGGATTGGTTAGCGGCGCTGGCAGACGCTTATGCTCGGAAACGATTAGCTCGACATTATTTTTATTTTCCACAAATATTTGTGCGAAACTGAATGCAGCTGCCTTAGTAGGAATTGAAACTCGATATATACATACATACATATATATATATATATATATATATATATATATATATATATATATATAAGCCTTTCATGAAATCTTAATCCAGCAGTATCTCTTATTACTATAAACGTTAAATTTAGTTGGTACACATATTTGAGTAGAAAAGGTAAGAAATGATATTTCAAAGGAACAGATCATAAGACGCTTAAACTTAATTCACATTTAAAATCGGTCCAAGTTATTGGAACACTCTTTACTTTCATGGTAATTGTTCCGATGAGCTCTTCGCTATGCTACCTAGACTTTATGAATTTAATTGCAGTACGAAAAGGCCTCATCAATTTATAGTTGACTTGGCTAGATGTAACCGTAAGTTCTATGCTAACAGTTTCTTTACTCGCACTTCTCGCTTGTGGAACTGTCTTCTGGCTCCGTGCATCCCAGGCAACTTTGATGTTCAAAAATTTAAAAAGCAATGTAAATCGTTAACTACTGATGAACTCTGGATTCAGAACGATGAAGAAGGCTATGAGAAACGAATACATTATGTTTCATAAGAAACAAAAAACAGAACAAAAAAATCCTACTTCATACTTTTAAAGAGAAGAAGCTTGCATTGAGCCATTATATTCAACGTCCTGAAAGGACATGATATTTACAGCATAAAATAGCTTGTTCTACAGAGAGATGATGAGGATACCCTGAGCAGAAGATGAGAGAAGCGAGAATACTAAAGAATTAAGACAAAAACATGTATACTTCGCGACAGAAAGCGAAACATCGAGTTAACTACCTATTCAGTTTTCCCGAATGGAAGGGGACCGCTACGTAGAACAGAAAGCTGTGGAGAGCCCTGATCATCTACGTTTTATAGGGTGATAGCATATAAAATAAATACAATAGCTTTTTTAATAACGTATATAATTTGGAGTGCCGAGTTCGAATTCCAGCCGAATCCATTACATTCACTTACGTGCTAATATCCTTGGGAAAGGTATAAATCCTCTTCTTCGCCCCCAGCTATGGGTAAATAGCAGGAAAGACCGGTTTATATAGCTTTGGATGGCAACTGGTCTACCGCAGAAAGAAATGGCAACCTACTGCGGGAAAAAACTGCCTCGTCAGTCATGTATCCAAAGGTACATGATCGCCTAAGCGTGTATCACGCACGGCATATAATTGAACTGATATACTTCGAGTGAGGTTTTTGGAAAACAGTTTTTTATGCAAACAATTTGGGGTCGCAGATCATTGTTTGAAGACGTTTTATATGATGGTATTTTCGGTGACAGGTTGCACTATACATAGGCATTTTTCTGGAAGGGTTAAAATTCATGCACAAAAATTCAGTGGGTGTTTGCAGTATACATGAAGTCGCCTTATAGACCAGTATATACGGTAATTTAATTATAATCTACAATAAACAAGAATTTAATGGGTGCTTTTCTTTTTAAATTCTCACAATATTTAGAGTTAAGAGAAAAACGAACAGTCAGCTCTGGAGACATGTAACTGCGTAACATAATACGAAAGTCACCAATACTTGTACCGATAATCACAAATTCGCGCGTAAATAATTCTTTCCTGAAAATACAACAAAAATAGGGCTAATTCTTACATTTATTTATATTATTGCGGATACGTATGTTTGCATATATATGCGCATGCATTTGTGCGTGTGTGCATATAGATATATGCACTAAAATAAAAATTAAAAAAAATGAATGTACATTTAAAATATTCACGCGCATGCGCAGAAAATACTGAAGCGCACATGATAGAGCTTGTCGATAATCTCATTCATCTAGTAAAAATGTAAATAATCAAATTTTCCTGACGACACGATGATTACTCTTCTGCATGGTTAATATTTCAACAAGCAACATCTATCATCCACCATTTCCTCGCCCAACCCATCTACCACAAGATTTCTTTTTGAAAAAAAGAACTGCGTATATGAATCTATCGAGAGACGATGAGACAAAGTGGAAAAGCTATGAATGATGCGTTTCGCCGAACGGATCTGGGTTTCGGATTCTTCCGTTCAGAATGAAAGACAAAACTGTGCGAGAGGAAAATGCGATGAGATGTTTTTTTTTAGGGTAAGGGCTGTGCATTAATTAAATCACTTTATCAGAACCTTTGTCTTTCCTTTCTGAACGGAAGAAGCCGGGACCAACAGACGTTCGGCGAAACAAGTCGTTTAAAGCTTTTCCACATTGTCTAATCATTACCACTTTTGTTTCTTAAACTATTATACATCATGCAAACACATATGCATCTATCAATTATGCCTCACCCGTTCAAACAGGAATAAATATTCAGATATATTTAATAGTTTATTTTGTGAATATATATATATATATATATATATGTAATAAGTACAGACTATCCTTAAAAATACAATCGGTTACTTATTTTTAAAGATCGTCTGTACTCATTATTATATAGCTCTGTTACTTACATTGAGCTCTCTTTGGATTAATGTCCTCCTTGGAATTATCAATACTAATTATCAATTGATATTATATATATATATATATATAAAAGGTAGTAGTGGATATAGGCTCGGACTGAGGAATCGGAGAGCCGAGTCCGAATACCAGTCGAATGTCTTTCATGCTTGGGAAAGGTATTAATCCACTTCTTCTTCCAGCCATGGGTAAATAGCAGGACAATGGATAGTAACTCTTCTAGGAGAAGGAAAAATCTGAATTCAAAACTTGCAGAGGTATTTTGGGGATCTTGTTGCATATAGTATTCGACCCTTCAGAAAAGTGTGGTTGGTTTTGCACAATGTCAAACTTTGGAAGCAGATTCCTCATGCCAAAACAAGTCCATATAAACAAAAGTCTGAAAATCCTCCGTTTTTGAGTTATAAAGTTTAAAGAAAGTTTACGGTAGATGGCGCTGTGCTAGCATAGGGACTAGGTTACACTTGAAATTCGTGTAGATTTGTGGTTAGTCTTTCTGCAATGTTTAACGTGTGTAGTAGCGAGTTAACTTAGGAGGTTTCCGTTTACCAGTGGCAGGATATTCATATCGTAATCCGGCAGATATGATTTTTACATATGGCGAGGGAATGGTAACTGGTGCCTGGCTTCCTTGGAATCTCATATATCGAATACGACGGGAGAGTCCTCCACCATATATATATATATATATATATATATATATATATATATATATATGAGTGTGTGTATGATTATCAATACAGAAATTTTCAATTTTTCAAAACCTCTCCGACAAGAGTACACTTCCAATTTCATATGTACGAAATCAACTCTTTGTAGAAACTTTTAATCTTGTACACAGGCTCACCACCTAATATAATATCTACTTACGAGAAAATAGCAATTGGTAAATCAATTTCTATAGAGAAATAATCCAGAAAACATATTTTTATTAATTCAATTGCATATTTCACAAAAGCTGGTGCATGTAGAATGAAGACTTCTTCATCACTACATTTAGAAGTAGATGCGCATTTATATGAATTCAACTATGTAGGTTTTAACATACCCAACAAATTAAACAATATGAAAGTAGGACTCGTGTCTTCATCCGTAAAAGAATGATTGTCGGTAATGTTATTTACATTTTTACGTGATAATGTAGTACATTTTTATTTAAGTTTTATTCTTCCGTTATATGCCATCATCCTTCACCATTCCTCATATGCCATCATCCTTCACCATTACTTATATATCATTATCCTTCACCATTCCTTATATGCCATAATCATTTTACCATTCCTTATATGCCATCATCCTTCACCCTTCCTTATATGCCATCATCCTTTTACCATTCCTTATATGTCATCATCTTTCACCCTTCCTTATATGCCATAATCATTTTACCATTCCTTATATGCCATCATCCTTCACCCTTCCTTATATGCCATCATCCTTTTACCATTCCTTATATGTCATCATCTTTCACCCTTCCTTATATGCCATAATCATTTTACCATTCCTTATATGCCATCATCCTTCACCCTTCCTTATATGCCATCATCCTTTTACCATTCCTTATATGTCATCATCTTTCACCCTTCCTTATATGCCATCATCCTTTTACCATTACTTATATGCCATTACATTTTTACCATTTCTTATATGCCATTATAACTTCACAATTCCTTATATGCCATCATCTTTTTACCATTCCTTATATATCAGCATCCTTCACCATTCCTTATATGTCATCATCCTTCACCCTTCCTTATATACCATCATCCTTTTACCATTACTTATATGCCATCATTCTTCACCATTTCTTATATGCCATTATCCTTCACAATTCCTTATATGCCATCATCTTTTTACCATTCCTTATATACCATCATTCTTCACCATTCCTTATATGCCATCTATAATTGTCCTGCATCCATTCACTCAAACATTCCCATGATATTAATTATGTCCTGTGAGTTTCTCATGATTTCAACCTTGTTCTGTGAGTGTTATATTCCAAGGTTCAGTTCTTTTTTTTTACTATAAGATTTGGTGTGGTCTCGTATTGAACTCACAACTCTTTGGGTCAAGTCATATTACAATTTGTTGTTATCGTTGTTTTTCTCTAGCACTCTGTATTACTGGTTCCCATAGTGTATTCGTGTCTATGCTTGTCCGTTTTAGGAGATTTTTGTGGTTTAGTTTATGCACTGATTCCTTAAATTTTCGTATTTTCCAGTGATGTTCTGTCCATTATTTCAACCTCATCCCACAGAGGGTGGTGATATCCCTTTTCTCTCTATATATGATCAGCCACGCCTGATTTCTCTATTACAGCTTTACGGTGTTCCTGCAGTATGAGATAAAAGGCACGGTACATGGAACTAGATATATCTACCCCAGTGGAGAAAATAAAGAGTTCGATTCGAAATTCCAACGTATATCATCTGAAGAAGGCCGGAGCGTACAACGACCGAAACCTCGGGAATATAACAAAAAAGATGAAGCCAACAGTACGAACAATGTAAATGGTGTAAATAATTATAATATCTCAGAAATAGGGACAGATCCTGAAGAAGGCCGGAACGTACATCGGTCAAAACGTCGTGAATATGACAATAACGATGAGCACAACAGTTCGAACAATGTTAATAGTTTAAATGGTTTAATTCTTCATCTCAGAAATATGGACAGATCCTGAAGAAAGCCGGAGCGTATAGCGGCTGAAACATCGTTAATATGACAATGACGATGAGGACAACAGTCTGAACAATATAAATAAAGCAAATATAGGTACCATCATGAGATCGCTAAAAAAGAACATAGCATGACGAAAAGACTCCAAACTTGACGAAAACAAAACTTTATCGTCTAAATGTTTATGTTCTTATTAAGAGGAAAGAGCAAAATATTTTGGGGGTATTTGTTTACATTTTTAATCGTTCCTAGCACGTCCAAAATATTTCGTTTTTGTTTTTGTTTTTTTGAGTCAGAAAAATTGCCAGATAATCATGTCAACAATTTTTTACATTAAAAAAAATGAAAATCTCTGTTTGAAATTTAAAAAAAAATCAATTATAATTTTTTCAAAACTTATTTTAAGAAAGTTAGAAATTATAATGTTTATTTAAAATGTTTTGAAACAGACTTATCTTAGTTTCTGCGCCGAAAAGATGTAATTTGAAAAGAAAACAAAGCAGGTCATAACATTTCGCGTCACTTGACAGGTGACGAAAGACATTTTCATGACGTATTGAAAGTTTACGTGAAGATAATTTATTCTACGGAAGGAGAGATGTGAAATTATTTAGATTTAAGTGAACAAATTATTTACTTCCTTATTTTTAAGGAAAACTTTCAGCGCTCTATTTTTTGTACTTAGCTTTTCACCTTTACGTTTGCGATGCTTTGTGGAAAATATATTATAAAGAAATTAAAATAAGACTGTTGAGAGTGAGATTAAATTTCATAAAATTTAAAGAAGACGACACACTGAAAACTGTAAAACAACTTCACAAAATTGAAATTGCAATCAAATATGTAAATGAAATAAATGGAACTTTTAAAAATGTAGTAATGTTGCTGCTGAAAATGGCTTAGGATGGTGTTCAAATCTTTTTAATTAGTAAAAACGCTAATTCAAAATACTCAACATGTGTTTCGCACGAAGGATTTACAATAATGAAATGGGCGTTCAGCGGAGAATGCTTACACTCAAGCCACGTGACATTTTATTGTTTGTGATCTTCCGTACTTTTTAATTACAGCCATTTTAACGACTTTTATGAACACAAAATTACATTTCTTAATTACTGCGGGTTTTCTGATTCGACGAAGCGATATAATTTACAAATCGCTAAAAAACGATCTATCTCATGAGGACAATTACAAAAGTGAATGCGGCTTTCAACTAATTTTATAATACTTTAACAACTTAAATGTAAAAGTCTAAATTAATAAAAGAAATAACAAATAATTTTATTAAAAATTCATTTTGCATCGAAAAACGTTTTGCTTTCAGAAAATATTGTCCATATTCATAAAAACAACTAAAAGTAAATAAAAGCATTTGAAATTAAATAATATTTTTGTTTTATTGAGTTTGTATGTTACAATTCAGGGCTGATTTTCAGGTAGGGGGTCCAATTAAAAAAACAACAACCTGATTTGCTTTCCCCAAAGCCTTGTGCTTTTAACTATTATAATCACTAAACTGAACGCGACTGAATTTCTAGAGTTTTCATAAAATTAGTAAGGGGGGGGGGTACTAAATATAAAAAAAAATATTTTTGGTATGAATTTAATAAAAAAAACATATTTATAATAATTTCCATCATCTGTGAATAGTTTCTGAAAGTTTCATTAACACCCGACAAATATTTTTTTTGCAAGATTTTCCAAATTAATTTTCGTCTTACAAAAAAAAAACGTGCTAAAAGTTGTATATGTTATTTGACAAGATAAACAAGGTTTTTTTAGTTAAAATTTAGAATGTTCTAAAAAGAAGGAACACTTTAAAATAATAATTAAAAAAAAACTTTGGTCTTTCCTCTTAATAATAACATAAACATTTAGACGATAAAATTTTGTTTTCGTCAAGTTTGGCGTCTTTTTCATCATGCTATGCTCTTTTTTTTAGCAATCTCATGAAGGTATCTAAGTAAATAGTTTGGTAGAAGGTGCAAGGTCGATAGTTTGGTTTTTGAGGCATTGGCTAGTTTTTGCTCTAAATGGTCGGTTTCAAGTTCACAGTTTAATTGAAGATATCATTAAAAAAACAACAGGTGTTTACATCGCTTACTTTAGTCTGAGACGAGTTCACATATTTGGCAGTTCGTGGAGATCGAATTCACTAATCGATCTGCGTAGCTAGTTTGCTAACGAATACTTCACGAATACTTATTTTACATGAATACTTTAGCGCGGATCGAATTGATGAATTGATTGAATTTGCGAAAAGTCTACTTGGTAAACTCCCGACCAGTCGACTCTTAAGCTTGCCACATTGAACTCTTTATATTATATAAATCTATAGCTATGAGAACGCCTATTTCTTATGTTATTTATAATCTGACTCTTTTTTTATTTGTCGGTGTTGAAAGTTTCTGTGGTCAAAAGAAATTAGCGACTCTGTTGTGGGACGCAATTTCAGATTCGGCCTTTTTTGCCTCTACACCGGTTTCTTGGTATTTATCGTTGTTGTCTGCCTTGTCTCCACTTCGTGCCTTCGTTCTATCGTACGATGTACCCCGACAGAACTCACTATCTTCTCCAAGATGGTCTCCTTATCTTTTCGAGACGCCAGTCACTTGCCAGGATCATAAACATGCTAGAGATCCGGGAACTAACACACCCGGATGTCTCTCCTCGATTCCGTCCAACTACGTTAATACTATGTAAAAAAAGTTAATGACCCAATTTCTTGTGAGACAAAAAAGAAAGGTCTCGTTTGACGGAACGACGCACTCACCTTCTCTCAAATTGAAGCCCTACATGCCAGACAAAGACGAACTCTCATTCGTCGAGAATAAGGTAAGTCTTTTTCACCATCTCTGCCATTCAACTCGGGTTCTGTTTCACTATGTCTGCTACAGTTTCATATTGGGATTTATTATCATTCAGTTGGAAAAATTCGCAGATTTAGTAATATCTATCATTATCTTATATTAGTTCTTATCTATTATTATCATCCAATGTTTTATTTCTGTAAATGATTTTCTTTTAATCAGATGAGATTTCTTGTTATTATGAACGTTATTTTTAGTTTGTACACGTGTTTGAGTTGGTGTCACTGGACGAAAATTTGACTTAATCCAATCGTTCCTAACATGTCGATTAATGAATGTCGAGTTGCATGGACTCGTTTCCAGATCGTTTCATAATAACACGAGGGTTACCTAGGGGTCTACTCTTGGACCTATGCTGTTTCTGATCTTCATCAATGATCTCCCCGATGTCATCAATGCCCAACTAGGTATTTATGCAGAATGTATCACCATTTACACCTGGCTTAGTAGCAAATCTGACAGATCGGACGAAGTAAACCTGGTAACTTCTCTTGAAAAGGATCCCAATCAGTGGTTAACTGGGACAAGAAATGGCTTATGAATTTTAACGCCTCCAAAACAAAACTGCTTTAATTTAATAACCACAGAGAAGCTTTACTTCCTGCCATCAATGTGGCTGATGCTGAACTCCGGGAGAGCAACACTATACGAAATCTTGGATTCAGCTATACTACACACATCAAGTCAAAGCGTTTATATTGATCAATTCCAACGTCTACTGCAAAGAAAATTGATCCGCGCAGAAATATATTCTCGTCTGAATCCATTTTACACATTTATAAATCTATCATTCGTCCGTGCATTGAATATTGTTGCCATGTTTGATCTGGTGCTCCTGCTGTACATCTTAAAATTCTTGACAAAATCCAAAGAAGTTTCTGTAATGTAATTGATCCTGAACCACCATTTCGATTTCAGTCACTTGCTCACTGATTTGTCATGGTTTCCCTCTGTCTTTACTACAAAATATCTCGTGGCGACTCTTCTAATGAGCTGTTTCCCCCCTGGTGCCCCAAATACATGAATGTAAGGAACTAAGAAGACTGAAGACAACGACTGAAATTGTATATACATTTTGGAAAATCAAAATTGATTGGGAAGCAAGACGCCGAAAGTCGCCGAAAGGCAACAATAAACTACAGAAGAACTCAAAATTAATAACTGCATTTAAGTACTGCATTAATATTTAAGCTTAGCTTTTCAAAGTTCAACGATAATTCTTTTGCAGCCACTTAATTTAAGTCAATTTGATGCAAGTAAGTCCTTACTTTCCGTATAAACAAGTATTTTTATTTCGTCGCTGACTTTCCCTGGATTTCGCAATTAATTTCGATTATTACCAACTTTAATTTCCTAGTTATAAAAATTGTTATCGTACAAAAAAATTCGTCGCAAAAAATTACGTAAAAAAATCACCGAAAACAATGGCAGTAATGAAAACTATGGAATCCAGAATTTCAGGATTACAGGTCTGGATCCAGCCTGGAATATTTTTAATTTGCTCACGGAGTCGACCTGATTCCAAAATGGTATATGTTTGGCTACGGCCTCTAGCAATAAAGTTATAAAAGTGTGACGTATTGACACACTGACATTCGCATTTATTATTTATAATTGTGACACAGTGACACACTGACATTGGCATTTATTATATAGAAGAAAGAGATGAGCTATTGAGAGTTGTTCCCGTTTAACTGAAAATGTTTGACAGACTGATACTGGCATTTATTATATAGATTGATGTCACATAGTAATTCAGTAATTTTTATTTACTATACTTACATTATTCGGGTTGTTGTCTTCATCTTTATTTTCATATTCAAGACGTTTCGGCCGTTGTACTCTCCCGCTTTCTTCAGGTGAGAATTTCGAACCGAATCCTTTATTTAGTCCATTGGGATAGATTGTACAACGGCCGAAACGTCGTGATTATGGCAATAAAGATGAGGACAATAGTCCGAATTATGCAAATAGTATAAAACAACGCCTCATCTCAGAAATATAGATAAATCTTTTATTTGTTTTTAACGAACGTCTGATGTAACACTTTCCAGAGAGTTAAATTTTTGTACTTGCTTGGTTTCGACATTTTCAATTCGTAACTCGCATTTTTGCATAATACGGAAGCCTTTCCCATGTGACAAAAAGTACAATTAAATGTGTCAGTCGTCCGAATTGTATTTATTGTTAAGAGATTTTCGCATTACTGCAGACCAATCAAAAAAATAAAACAAAATGGTAAGGTAATGAATTGAAAGCTAGGAAGAAAAGAAGGACGGGAAAAAGAGAGAAGTCAAAAAAAGAAAAAGTAAGAATAGAGAAAAGAAGAATGGGAGAAAGAAAAATAGAAGAGGGAGACAGAAATAAAGAAAATAGAAAGAATGAAATTAAAAAGAGAAAAACATATTTGAAGAAAAAAGAAAGAATGAAAGAAAAAAGAAGAAAAGAAAAAAAGAAGAAAATAAACAAGAAAGAAAGAAAGAAAGAATAAAAGAGAATGAATAACGGAAAAGAATATAAAAGAGGGAAATATAGAAAGAAAGTACGAAGGAAAAAGAAAAGAAAAAGAAAGAAAAGAGAATTAAGAAAGGAAAAGAATAAAGAAAGAGGAAAGATATAGAAAGAATGAAAGAAAGAAAGAAAAAAAGAAAAGATAAAGAAGAAAAGGAAGAAAGAAAGAAAAGAGAATTAAGAAAGGAAAAAGAATAAAGAAAGAAAGAAAAAATGTCTAATGAAAATGTAGCAAAAGCTGATAGAAATAAGACTAAAAAATAAGGCACGGAAAATGAATGAATAAAGAAAATAAGAAGGAAAAAATAAGAAAAAAGGAAGTTAAAATACTGAATAAAAATAAGAAAAAAAAAAGGAATCAAGAAGAAAATGAAAAAAAGCAATTACCGAAAGACCGCAGAAGAATTAATTAGAAGAAAGTGAAAAAGTAATGAATAAATGAAGATTATTAGCGAGCGCCCATTGAAAGTTTGTCGATTATCCCTATTATAAAGTTCGTGAACAGTGTCCTATCAAGATATGTCTATAGAAATATCCCCATCTTATTTCATGGTTGCTTTGCTGTGTGCTCCTTTCCCGCGCTTTCTAGTTCACCTTCCCGCTCTTTTTCCCCCACTTTGCAACTATTTTTCTTCTATTAGCGGGATTTGAGGCCTGCGCAGAGGCTGGGCTGTCTATTGAAAAGTCGCCACTGACCCGTTAACACGAAGATTTAACGAACGAATTAACTTAGTGGTTTATGCGTTTACATTTTGCTCTTGTGAGATTTTTAATAGAAATTGTCGACTTAACCCAGTTCAACTTCTAAACGATTCGAGTCAACATTGACGACCCCAAGAGAGAAGAGGATAATGAGAGGGAGAGAGAGAGAGAGAGAAGGAATACGAAGGACAATAGAACGCATACTTCTTTCTTTTTTCTTTTTCGACATTCTCCCACTCGCTCTTTCTGTTTTGCACTTTTTTCCTCTTCAGAGGGCGAGAAAGAATAATGAATATATCAAAAACATAGATATAAATAAATAAATTAAGAGTTAATGACGTAAAGAAATATAGGGAGAGAAAATTTAGAGGAAAGAGGGGGAAATGAAGACAAAGAAAGGAAGTGATTGAGAAAGAGAGAGAAAGAGGGAGAGAACAGATAAATAATTAGTGCGAGGCGGAGAAATAAGATGCTATGAATATGGTTGTTATAGTAACGTTCGTTTTACACTTATGCTCGTTTAATACAAGGGCCAGTATTTACTCACATTAAAGGGCTACTGAATATTATATTAGCGTATGAAGACGAGGTAAGTGCGGTTTGTGAGGTTATGTAGGGCTAACCATAAACTTGAAGAGGTTAAAATTGTAGCGATCGAGGAAACATTCACAAGGGAGTAATTCTAGCGAGAGGAACTTGTTTCTTACGTATGGAGTAAGGTGAATGAGATTGATTCGTCCCTGTGTATATGTCATAAGGCGTCTTAGCTGTAAAGGTTTGAACTAGTGGGACTAAGGAATGTAGCTCATTGAAATAGCGATAGCGTGGTGATAGGCTTGCGATAGATATATAGATGCGAAGAGAATAAATAGATAAACAGATACGAAGTAAAGATAGATAGACAGGAAGAAAAGAGTTATAGATACGAAAACGATATATATATATATATATATATATATATATATATATATATATATATATATATATATATATATATAAATAGATAGATAGATACGAAGAGAATAGATAGAGCGATATAACGAGAATAGATAGATAGATAGATAGATACGAAGAGAATAGATAGAGCGATATAACGAGAATAAATAGATAGATAGATAGATACGAAGAGAATAGATAGAGCGATATAACGAGAATAAATAGATAGATAGATACGAAGAGAATAGATAGAGCGATATAACGAGAATAAATAGATAGATAGATACGAAGAGAATAGATAGAGCGATATAACGAGAATAAATAGATAGATAGATACGAAGAGAATAGATAGAGCGATATAACGAGAATAAATAGATAGATAGATACGAAGAGAATAGATAGAGAGATATGAAGAGAATAAATAGATATATAGAGAGATATGAAGAGAATAAATAGATAGATAAACAGATACGAAGTAAAGAGAGATACATAAACAGGCCCAAATAAAAGAGAGATAGATACGAAATAGATAGATAGATAGACAGATACGAAGAGGGAGAGATGCATATGTGCAAACAGGAGCATAGGTATGAACAGATTGTAATGGAATGGCATATTGATAGATATAAAAGGTAAACATAAGGGACTAAAAAATATAAATCCTAAGCATAAAAATGAAGAGCGTAATATTGGGGATTCCTTAGGATATTTGTTCAGGGCAGATATAAAGTGCCGATATGTTTTAACAGGAAGCGATTATTTGTCCACGATAAAGAAATTCGCCATCCACTTTAGACATTAGCAATCCATTTCTGAAAACGTATAAAAATGAAGAAAATTGTAAGAAAATATAAGATTAGAAATATTTGCAGACGATGAAAAGTAGAGTAGAAGGAAGAGGAGGAGAACAGGGAGGAGAACAGGGAGGAGGGAGAGGAGGAGAGCAGGGAGCAGGAAGAGGAGGAGGAGGAGGAGAAGAAGAGGGAGGGCGAGAATAGAGCTTGAAGAATAAAAATGTAAGCGAATGCTGATCTTAATAATATAAAAATGAAAAGAAAGAAGTGACTCCCGAAAAGAAACAAGAAAATGTTTGGCAAAGAAGATTACAATAAGAGTAAATAAAGATACCGACGTGATTAAATGAAATTATTTGACATCAGAATGAATGAGGATAAAGACGAGAGAAAAACAAATGAAAGAAAAAGAAAACTGGGTGAAGAAGAGGATGAAAAAAAAAAATTAAATGATGGGATTTTATCTCGGTGCACAATAGTAAAATAGAAAATACGCATAAAAAGAGAGAAACGATCCACTTTATAAAGAATCATATATATATATATATATATATATATATATATATATATATATATATATATATATATATATATATATATACCCAAGTTTAGGATTGGTATATACGGAGTGAAATCCAATAACCAACAATAAATATTCTTTAAAGAGTGCTCAATACAGAGTAGAGCAGATATAATTATTTATTTGAATATTACAACATAAATATGTTATAAAATCACCACAAAAGTAGCCATTTTGTTTCAACACTTCTTGGGTCTTGTCAAGTGATAATATAGAATATAGAATAACCTTTATTCTATATTCTATATTATCACTTGACAAGACACAAGAAGTGTTGAAACAAAATGGCTACTTTTGTCGTGATTTTATAACATATTTATGTTGTAATATTCAAATAAATAATTATATATATATATATATATATATATATATATATAGTGTGACGATGGCGATTGACGTTGCATTTAGATTTTTGAAGATTGTAGTTATCAAGGAATCAGGCGTATTGCGTGTATATATATATATATATATATATATATATATATATATATATATATATATATATATATATATATGTGTTATCGGTGTTCGCTCTACTATCATGACACCCGTGTTCGAATCTCACCATGGTCGATATATCAGAAAGGAGACTTCCTGATGTTACCGGAATAGATCGATGTCGATCCCAATGTACAGCACATTTGGAAAGTGCCTGTAAACCATACCACGGCTAGACCCAAGCCTTGTGAGACGGAACTCTTGGAGGCCGTCGATAGCTCTGCTATCACAAATCCGCAAGCCATCGTGGCCGAGGGCTTGAGCTTGCTGACTTTGTTCAAATTGTTGATCACGCTAGATAACACGCTCTCTCCCAGAAACTGTAACTAAAGTCTGCACAGCATAGTTGAAGTATAAACCACAGGTGGGATCTATGGGTTTTGAGTACAAATGTGCCTGAGCGAGAATTTGCAATAGGGATTGTCTAGCCTCCCTAGTAGACCAGCATTCTCGACTACGAGTGGCAAGCTATTATGTATATATATATATATATATATATATATATATATATATATATACTTTAATTGTCGGTTTGAATAAAATTGATGTAAACTTAAGAAAACTAATAAAAGTGGGGAATACAAAAATATATCTTAAGAATCTTTCAGACAACCCTTCGCCAGTTATTATTCTTTAAATAAATGAACAGGACTGGCGTATGATTAAAATCCAAAATCATATTAATCAAAGTTTAGAAAATCAGTTCAATTTGTAAAAAAATTTTGTAAAATTAAAAATGAATAAAATTGATAAACGATACTAAAATGCATACATATATATATATATATATATATATATATATATATATATATATATATATATGTCAAAATATTGGGGAGAACCACTGGTGATTGATTAAATTAGTTTCAGTTTTTAGGTGATTGAAGCTCTACACATTTGCCTGTATGATTACACTTGCCTGTATGATTATATATATATATATATATACACTAGCTTAAAAGCCACTCTATCGACGGTATTTACAATAGACAGTAAGGAGTAGATGTGATAGTCAATAATAAATTAGAGAGGAACTCAAAATTCTTCGCAATTGTTTCTTATTCCTAATATTATATGGGGGGGTCATTTTACCAATAGGAAATGGAGTCAGTGTTTAGAAGAAAAATTAGCAAAATTAACTTCTAATAAACAAATTAAATTATTAAATAAAAAGAATGAAATAATGGGTCGATGTCGACATATTAACAAATGTTTACTTCGTTTTTTTAATAATAAAATAACATAATAAATCAATTAAAAATATTAACTAAAATATTATAATTTAATAAATAATGAAAATTAACAAATATACAATTTAATTAATAATATAACAACTTCTATATAAGCCAAAAAAATTTACTTTAATTTCGAAGAAAAAATTTACAAGTGGAAGAAAAATCTACAGCTGAAAAAATGAAAGACGTAAATAAAAGCAAAATTTCATGAACGTGCGCGTGTAAAGAACGTTAAATTCATGAATACGCACGTCTACAAAACGGTGTCAAAAAGCGGATTGAAGAAGAAACGGAATAAAGTGAAAAATATTGAAAATACCGTTTAAAACCAGAACCCCTGAAGACTGGAATTTTTACCAAGAAACATCGATGTCCCGATGAAATTGATATTTAAAAGTGAGGTAATCTTGATATAATATCACTAACGCTCTATTTTTAATATTATTTTAATATTTTTAATATTGATTACTATACATAAAAAGATCAGCTGTTTCTTAAATCTTTAATCTTACACGCACACATACATACAGAGACACACATACACGCACACACACATATATATATATTTAAAATTTGTGTATTTAGGCAGTAAATTCTCTTTTAATCATGTCTGATTGAATAGATTATAGATATTATGTATGCTAATTTTTAACAAAATCCGTTCATACTCACGAATAATTTTCCGTGTATTGATGTTAAAGGATGAGAGGAATGCGCTATAGCTGTTTAAATTTTTTTTTTGTTTCGAAGTACTTTCGATCTTCTTCCAAAATCATTGTGCATTGTTATCCATTACCGTAAGTTTTTTCATTATGCTTTTAAATGCAAAACGGTTGACAATGTGCTGAGAGTTCATTAGAACGTAAAAAATTATCCATTATGGTATTTTTTTCATGTTATAATGTCATGGACATGCGCGCATTTTGTTCGAGACTTTAACGGGATAAGAATATTTGGTATCCGTTGGTTCCATCAACGGTTTTGGTTTGTCTTTAACACACACACACACACACACACACACACACATACATATATATATATATATATATATATATATATATATATATATATATATATATATATATATATATATATATATATCAGCTCTGATTTACATTGAGCTTTCTGGATTTTATCCACCTTGGGTCTACCCATACGGATTACCTAGTTTTTCGGAAACTAAATAAGAGTATATTTCTTCATATATATATATATATATATATATATATATATATATATGAAGAAATATAGTCTTAAGGTGTGCTATATTTCAGGGATAAAGTGATCAATATCAGAGATAGGGCGTGTGTAAATATAAAAGTGAACATAGAAGTCAACACTTAGAGGCGACAGTCTGTTTCATGCTAGATGCAATCGTCAGGCCACGTGGCCTGACGATTGCATCTAGCATGAAACAGACTGTCGCCTCTAAGTGTTGATTTATATATATATATGTATGTATGTATGTTTGTGTGTGTGTTATTACTATAAACGTTATTTTTAGAGGGTACACCTATTATTACTAGTAAGTGATAAACGTATTATTATGTAACTTAATGTATATCAAATTCAACAGAATTTAAAATATTACACTAGAACGATAACTATTATTAAATTAGATATAATGACGTTCTCAGAGTTCCGTAATCTTTCAGTCAACCTTTGAGGCAAGAAAGAAGACAATGAAATCATTGTTAAGTCCCGATGAATGACTGAAAGACGTCCTTTGTTATATAGCAAACGTTATTATATCGAATCTAATACTACCACTACTAATAAATTTAAATTTAAAATTTCAGCATCCCCTATCACTCGTGCGCATGTGTGGTCGCATTAATGCAAACATCATTTTAGTCCGATGAAATCACAAAGAACGAAAAGCATCTCACGAAATATTTTCAACTTTGACATAGATTTTCTTATAATAATAACGAACACATACATCATCATCCCCTTGACTTTGTAATCGTAGGTGGGGATCAGAATGCAGAAGCCAGACTAAATATCCTCCACGAGGTCTATCAACAGCAGCCATCAGCAGTTCTTGTATAGTCATTCCTGTCCATTGTTTGACATTGTCCAACCTGTTTTTACTTTGGCGTCCTCTCCTACGTCTACCTTCAACTGTGCCTTGCATGATGGTCTTTCACAAGCTGTCTTGGCTTGTATGTGTCTAAAGCACACCATTTTTCTCCGTTTAACAGTGGCGAGAAAAAAAAATTCTTAATATCGTCATAAGAAAAATCTAATCAATATGTTATTCTCAATAAACATGTCTCCTAATATATATATATATATATATATATATATATATATATATATATATATATATATATATATGTCCTGTAGTTCACTGCTACTAACAAGCAGGAATTTTTTTTCTCCTGATGATAGCCATGCTGCCCGAGACTAGAACCTAAATGAAATAATAAAACAAAAAAATATTAATATACAACCGAGTCTGTCTAAAAATTTTAATTTTTTTAATTTTTCAATATTTTTTATTGTTCAACACACACACACACACACACACACACACACACACACACCCACATACACACACAGAGATAAAACGCATATATATATATATATATATATATATATATATAAGGGGGGATATTGGAATAGAATAATGCACATACCTTTTGCTATTCAAGCTTTTATAATTTATTTTTTATCGGCCATTTGGCGCTACCGGAAGATACCCAACTATCTCATCCACTAAGCAGGCCCAATATTTATTAGACTCAGTGTTACTAAAGCACTGAATCGATGTTTATCCTGTTGCATACATGCGCAA
The DNA here is from genome assembly GCA_964036315.1 of Acanthosepion esculentum. Taxonomy (NCBI): domain Eukaryota; kingdom Metazoa; phylum Mollusca; class Cephalopoda; order Sepiida; family Sepiidae; genus Acanthosepion; species Acanthosepion esculentum. The sequence continues at coordinate 88,928,713 of OZ038484.1, forward strand.
TATTGGTAATGAACAGCAGCACATCTTAAGAACAGCTTCAGCAGAACTTTTACAATAGATACTATAGGGTTATTTATTAAACTTTGCTTACTTCAGGCGCAATGCTACAATCTTGTGTCACCCAGTGAGAATCGGACACATTACTCATCAGTAGTGGTCAAACTGAACTACCCCGCTAAACCTTTTTTGAATACCACCTTTGTGATGTCGGCGGAAAAAAAAATTGTAAAATATTGGGGTGGTTTCCCGTTGCCTTCGCCTAGACGCGTTGTCATTCAGGGCATGCTGAGATCAATCTACTTTGCGATTGAACTCATCGATTGCGGGCAAAGGTAAGTGTAGAGTGATGATTTTTCAACGATAAATTGTACGAAACAGTCAAGTCTGGAATTCGAACTCGACTCGATGATTCTACTGCCCGGAACCGATAATTGTTCGACTTATTTTGCGTGAGATGATCTAAACACCTCGTATGTTCACATCCAAGTAAATCAGCCTCTCCCAAAGGTAAATATTTTCAGAGTATAACACGAGATTATTGTGCGCGGATCGTAGCGGTTATCGGCGCAGAAAATGGGATCAATATACCGAGTTCAAATTCCGGCCAATTCAGTTTTTTTTTCTTTTGTGCAAATACTTTTAGGGAAAGGTATGCACCCATCTCGTCTCACGCCCTCAGCGATGAGTAAGAATGTAATGTGTTGCTTTGGTTGTCATCCAGCCTGCAAAGTGTCAATTTTGAATTCAAAACCGGTTTGGCGTGGTATTGACAAGTCCATTCAATAAAAATCTATTTGTAAATTAAAACGTAGTAGCAACATCTAACGTGGTGAAGCTGTGGCCCTATACTTCAAAGAGATGCTAAAGAACGAAGAGAAGAGACGGAAAATAATAAAAAAGAAATAGAGTATGAATAATTTATTAAAAAAAATAGATTCAGAAATGAGGTAATCTCTCCAAGACAATTATTTTTAATACATTTTCATCTATCTTCGTTCAATTTGTATAGATTAGTAATTCAGCCGATCCATTCTTTGTTTGTTCAGAATTTCTGAAGCCAATGTTGTGATAAAAAACAGAAATAAATTATGAGAAATTAGGAAAACGATTTTAACTAGCATAGTACTTGTAAAAAGATTCCTGGGTATGACGGTAAACTACATCTAGCAACAACGCCTCTGATCGGCAAATTGGAGCTATTGAGAAGCGTGGAACCACCTTTTAATTGCTGTTGTTTCCAGGCCCACCTTGACCCTGGGTGGTTACACTTGTTAGGGTCCCAGCTATGGTCAAATAGTAAAACCCGCAAACAAAACACTATGAAAGAATAAAACGACATTTTTATAGTAAAAATACCATCAATACATATTTATGTAAAAATAAATATAACTTAGCAACATTACTGTTTTATAGAAAATTAGTAACAATATATTTTTAAAGGAATATGACCTGCAATACATTTTATCTGTAGCTGGAGCTATACAATTGCGTTCAAGATATATTTAGTTAAAGCCATACAATTATTTACTTTCGACATTACATAAGCCAAAGAAGTTTATATGAAGTAAAACAAAATCAACCAAAACAAACTAGTAAAAAGGGACTGTATTATTTATACATTAGCACCGCCGCTTAAGATAAGAATATCATTGCAAGCGGTTGAATCTCATAGTGCCGTTTCTTAGAAATTCCACTAATGGCGATGGTATTAGTCAATTACTTATAAGCAAACATTTAGAATTCATTGACCGAAAAGCCAAAGCTGCGTTCAGATGAAATTTAATAAATCTTTCTATTAAATCAATTTTTTCAGAAAAATAGGTTTCTCAAATCTAGTAACTGTTATCCCTCTTTGCCGTACTGATAGGAGCTTCTTTCCTAATACTTTGTATTACATATTTTTTCCAGTAACATGTTATATCCGTTTTAGTTATATCTATTGTTGAAAGCCTTCAAGTAATGTGGGATTTTTTGTTGTTGTTTGGAACTGTTTTATTTGTGATTCTGTAGCGCCAATCGACGAGTTTAAAAAAAGGATTGTCCACGCTAAGACCTAGAGATTTCTGTTGTAATGGAATGTCCCACACTCCCTATCGCCTCTGTGGACTGACTATATCAGTAGCTATATATAGTGAGCACTAAGCTGGAATAACTCTCTGTCTTCGGGTGGAGAGGAACACAGACGAGGATACGCCGAAGGGCAGAATCTCGTCTGGGGTGGTAGACAGCTACCGGTCCCGTTTTTTTACGGGTTCTACGGCGAAATTTTGCTCGAGCCTACGGGTTCGGATACTCCACGTTAAATTCGGCCTTGTGCCATATTTAAACGCGTGGGGCGGTTGGCAAATATCCTTACTTCGGCAAATAGTTGGAGATTCGTCTCCAGCTGATCTGGTCGAACTCTCTGCCTTCGGGCAGAGAGGAACCCAGACAATTACAAACACAAAACTTAAAGGAGTTCATGTTTTCGGTTATTGTTGACTGATATCCAGCTTACAGGCTGCCACAAATATATCCCAGGAAAACTTGTATTTGGTAGATATATCTGTCATATTATCACATAAATCCATATAAATAATAAAATAGTAACATCAATTCTGTATTCTATTAACGCTACAGTACACATCGCGCCTAACAGCTGATATACTAAGTGTAAATTTTCACTAATATGTACCGATACAATATTTGTTACCAGCCGATGTGTGTTGTAGGTTCTTTGCTATACAGTGTATATAGAAAGATATTACTGTTAGTCTCTCAATATACTGGTCAGTGGTGTGATTCTTATGTAGATTTGGCAAAGGGCATCGTATCCCTAGGTTTTGGGCCATTGGTAGCCTACTTTATGTTTGGGGGTCGACCTATATGGTAATTATAAGCTTAACTCAGAATTTTGAGCTAAAACTCTTTAAGGCAAATTGTACGTTGCAATTTACGATAATTGTTCCAATTTATGTTAGTGGAAAACCGTAGACTGGGAAGGCTCGATGAGTTACTGTCCTGGGGGTTAGCATCAGTCATGGCGATGGAAGGGAGGAAAAGGTTCTCTAAAACGATCAAAAGAGAAGAGTCTTATTTTGGATGCGTTAAAACTAACAAGCCATTTCTCGCTCCAGTTAACAACAGATTGAATGCCATTTTCAAGATTAACCGCTAATTTGACTACCTTAAACTACCCTTAAAGCCACAGTATAATCAGTTGTCAGGAGAAAAAGTATATTATCGATGGAGTAGGTTCACTGTAGTTTTAATTAAACTATTAACAGCTAATTCTTAATCGTCTATAAAGAATTCGAATAGCAATTTGTGGAGTCAAAGATCTTTCAATTCAATCAAAATTCCTTACCTGCCCAGTGAACTCGGCTCTCCGATTCCGCAATCCGAGCTGCTACCGATTACCCCACCGTGCCTCCAAGTTGTCTCAGTTGTCTTTTATCGCAGTGTATTTCTTCGTATTAAAAATCTTTCAAAAATAAAATACACTTTTCTAAAACTTCAAGGAATATTAGCTGATTTAAATTATAATTAATCTGATTTGAAAAAAAATATTATTTATTTAAAGTTTTAAATAACATAAATCTATTTTTAAAACAAACAGTAGCGGTGATTACTTACTTGTCATCGCTCGACAGTCACGTAACAAATGCTGATAAAGGTGTTGACAGATTTATTGTTGTTCGACAGAGGTTATCTTTTAAAACATAACTTAAGAAAATGTCGGGTGAGCCCCCTCTTTATATAAGTTTTTAGTACTCAGTAATGTTGGAAAATATTCTCTGTAATCTATTTTTAGGAATATTGAATTTAAATCATCGATCTTATTTTCTGATAATGTCGTGTAGGGTTGAACATACTTTCAAAAATGGGCACGTTCCATAATATTTTATAAAGATAAAAAAAATATTATTTTACAATTTTTGTGAAAAAAGATTTATATTAAGTTTTTCAGTTTTTGATTTGTATATCTATTTTTCACTTAATGACAATATCCCCTAACCAGATGAAAAGTAAGGCAAAATTTTAATAGATTTATATATTATGAATTATTATAATTAAAAAAAATGAAATCATTCTTGTAAAAATTAATTAATCAGCGAAATTTTTTTTCTTAAGACAATAATGTTCGTAATAAATCTTATTTATAAAAGCAATCAAAAGTCTTTTCTAATTAAATAATGTCATAATTTTATTGCATTTTTTATTTTACGATACCGAGAAGATTTTCGGAAAATGAGTAGTAGTTTTGGAAAAAATAAGTTGATTTACATTATCGAAGACATCCTGCATTTAACTAATAAAATTTTCAGAGGAACATTTAATTTCTCTAAATTTCGTGTGTTCTAACATGTAAAAAAATATTTTACCCAGATTTTCTAAAAAACTTTCATAAATAATTTCTTTCATTTGTAAGTCCTGAAGTTTCATTAAAATCCAACATTTATTTGATTTTTGCAAGAATTTCCAATCAATTTGCTTTTTACCTGAAAAAAGGCGCTAAAACACTAATCGTAAATACTACGTCGAACCCCTAACGCAAAAACAAAAACATTTTAACCCAAATTTCGAAAGTGCTCGATGCCTGCTGCCGCCACTTTGGGGTTCTTACAGTCCCTACATTTAAGAATTCTCTTATCCGAGAAACCACACATTTCTTCACCAAACCTTTGAAGTGGAGTTGTAGCGCGTTTGAGCGCCATTTAACGCAGCACTTCGGAGGTAGTCGATAATTGTCCTTTCCATGGCCTCCACCGACGTCATTGAGGATTTATAGATAAACAAACGCCTGGAAGTCCGGATTTGTCCACCTTGACTAGCCATAATTCCAGTTCGGAGATCGTCGCTCGGATTGTCGAAGTATCATTTAAGGAGCTGTTAAATATTTCAGGCTTTTCCCGTGTCTCTCTGTCAACGTGTGGATGGTTGTTCCCAATATCCGCTACTTTTCCCTTCTTCATAACGAACGACCTTGATTTAGCAGCCTTGAAATTCATTCTCGCCCAAGATGTACGTCCGCGTAGGATCCACCTATTCCCCGTGACTGAAGATGTTGTGATGGTCTGGTCGTTCGTATACACTCTGATCGGTGGCTGACGCACTCCTGCCTTCATTGCTGGTCCTCTACATTCGACTTCAGCCGATTTGACCACCATATTTATGGCAAGGTTAAAGAGGTTAGCTGAAATTCTACAGTCAGTAATGATACTCAACTCGATTTTATGTCAGTCGGAAACTATAAACCTGGAAGAGATTCTCATCTTGAAATTGTTGTAATAGTCCAGGAGTGATTGGTTAACGTTACTGGGTACGTTGTATCTCTTTAGGGCTTCTTCTATTAATTTATATGGTATGAACCCGTATACGTTGGTAAGGTCGCCCCTACCTTCCTTGGCTTCTATCAATATCTGCATGACAGATATCAAGGCATCCAGGAAAACCAGGAATTCTCCCCTCTTGTACTGAAGTGTCGATGTAATTATTCACCAAAAGAAACCTAGTCAGTCGCCGCCATAAAATACTGAAAAAGATTTTACTTTCAGTGCACCGTAAAGAGATACTCCTGAATTGATCTAAATCTCTGAAGTTTTCTTTCTTGGTGATCCAAACACCCTCTGCAAATCTCCATTGTTCTGCAACTCTAGCTCTGCGCCATATCACCTTTAGGATCTTCCAAAGGTATTAGAGAAGACTGGCAGACTTTCTAGACGCTGAAAGAAGTTCCAATCGGGCCC
>OZ038484.1:88939441-88974441 GCA_964036315.1 Acanthosepion esculentum
AAGCATATCAATGTGTATGAGTTTTTAAATCCTGGAATCTAAATATTTTGAACGCAGTTTTACAGCTTCAACTACGTATATTTTGTTGGTTTAATTGAAGCTGTTTAGAAGCATATCAATATCTATAAGTTTTAAATGCTGGTATTTAAATAGTTTGAATTCCACTTCAACTACATATAATTTTCCTGGTTTGATTGAAGTTGTTTAGCGGCATATCAATGTCTGAGATTTTCAATGCTGAAATCTAAATATTTTGAAAGCAATTTTATAGCTTCAACTGCATATATGTCAGTGTGGTTGACTTTGTTTATCGGCATATCAACCTCTATGGGTAATTTATTGCCAAAATCTAAATATTTTTAATATAGTTTTATGGCTTCAACTACAGATAAAATGCATTGTTGGTCATTTGGCTATAAAAATGTACTGTTGGTATTTTTACCATAAAAATGTATTGTTAGCAATTTTACTATAAAAATGCATTGTTGCCATTTGTTATAAAATCCATTGCCTGTATTTTTACTATAAAAATGTATTTTTACACTTTCGTAGTGTTTGGAAGTTCACTATTTGCCCATATCTTGGAACCTAACAGGTGCAACAATCCCGGGTCAGAGTGGACCTGGGAACAACAACAATTAAGATGTGGTTCCACGCTCATCAAAACCTCCATTTTCCCGACCAGAGACCTTGCTGCCGAATGTAGTTTATCGTCATACCCAGGACTAACATATATTTTGTATATAATTTTAAACTTTCCGAGTAAAAGTATGGTTTATAGATATATAGTCTATAGATTATTTATTGTAGGTTTTATATGTTTTGATTTAAACTCATTTCTTTGGTTTCGTTGTTTTTATTTACTGACATATACACCTGATCGTGTTATTTAATGCCGAAATCTATATATGAAATTCAAACTTTATAATTAATTCTAAAATGTCATTATTTCATGATTAAATTATAATTACTTAGCATAATCTTAAAAAATCAAAGGAGTGAAAGCTTTTTTTTCCTTATATGAAATGAGATTAATCATAGTAATCTTTTTTTTGAGAATATATACCATGCTTTCAACTTTAGTATAAAATGTATGGTTTGTCATTTTATTCTAATAATGTATTTTTGGTCATTTTATTATAATCTGTATTCTTCTTAATTCACTCAATAAAATGTACGCTTGATAATTTTATTATAAAAATATATTGTTGGTAAATTTAACTATAAAAATGTACTGTTGTTAATTTTAATATAAAAGTGTATTATTGGTAATATTATTATAAAAATATATTGTTAGTAATTTAACTATAAAAATGTACTGTTGTTAATTTTAATATAAAAGTGTATTATTGGTAATATTATTATAAAAATATATTGTTAGTAATTTTACTATAAAAATGTACTGTTGTTAATTTTGCTATAAAAATGAATTGGTGGTAATTTTATTATAAAATGTACTGTTGGTAATTTTAATATAAAAGTGTATTATTGGTAATATTTCTATAAAAATGTATTGTTGGTAATTTTACTATAAAAATATATTAGTGGTAATTTTACTATAAAATTGTACTGTTGTTATTTTTACTATAAAAGTGTATTATTGGTAATATTACTATAAAGATGTATTGGTGGTAATTATACTATAAAAATCTATTAGTGTTAATTTTACTATAAAAATGTATTGGCGGCAATTTTACTATAAAAATGCACTGTTGCCATTATTTTATAAAAAATTATTGTTGGTAGTTTTATTATAAAAAAATTTAGGAGGTCAATATTTGCCCATAGATGGGAACCAAACAGCTGTTACCATCCCGGGTAAGAGTGGACTTGGGAAAACAGCAATTAAGAGAGGATTCCACGCACATCAAAACCTCCAATTACCCGATCAGTGGCCTTGCTGCCGGATGTAGTCTATCGTCATACCGAGGAATATATAATTTCAATATATATTTAGCAGTTCATTGCTAATGTAGTGAGTTGATTCCTCAGGGGGTGAACCATATTCAGTCAATGATAATTTAGAATATACACAAACATTGATACAGATGTAAAGAGAATTAGACCTTCAGATACATATGAACTACCTGAGATAGATCGATCGATCGATCGATAGATAGATAGATAGACAGACAGAATGATAGACAGACAGAATAATATAGATAAACAGCGAAATAGAAATAGAATGCGCTCGCTAGATAAATAGAGAGATCAGTTTGGATAGAATTAGAAAAATAGCTAAACGCATAAGCATAAAATGATATATACATAAATGTGAATAAAATGTAATACATATATATATTACACACGCACAGACAAACACACACACACACACACACACAGATATATATATATATATATATATATATATATATATATATATATTCAGTCGTATGGATATGAGTTTTTAACCCTGGGTTTCACGCATTTGCGATCATAAGACATTAGCTCTATCATTGATATTGAGCGCTTTCCAATAAGTACAGCGCATATATAATATATAGAGAAATTATATATATGTATATATATAGATATATCATTCACAGACAGTACTGTTTCGCTGTTTCACAGCTCCTCAGTGCGACTAGACTTCCGAATGCCTCAAGCCAGGATTGAAACACAACTAATTTTGTGTCAGCCAGAGCTATCTTCACACAACTAAATCTCTCTCTCTCTCTCTCTCTCTCTCTATATATATATATATATATATATATATATATATATATATATATACACACACACACACGCACTGAGGGTGCGATGGATAAATTGTCGTCTAAAATACGCAAAATGAAAATAACATTGACATCTCATTTAAACAGATATATTTACCAAAATTACACTAAAATATCTTGAAATGTGAAAAAATAAATTTATTCAATAACGCCATTGGTTTCAACTGCAGTCTCCAGACTCCTGTCTCCTGTAACTCTTCTGGACGACCTCCTTGTGTAAGTTTGTGAATGCTGGCATAATTCTTCCTTTCAGTTCATCTTTGACGTTACAGTGAGTTTTGTTGATCTCTCACTCAATTGCGCCTCATACATAATAAAGCGGGTTGCAGTCTGGGGAGTCAGATGGCCAGATGTCAGGAGTGATGTGATTGCAGAAATTGTCTGAGAGCCATGACTGGGTTCTCCTGCTTGTGTGGCATGGTAGAGTACTTTTGCCAGACATAAATCTTCCAGAAGCCACTTTTTTGACCCAAGGCAGAACTACCTCATTAAGACACTTGATAGTAGCCTCTCCGTTGAGTCTGAGGCCCTCACCGACAAATTTGGGAGTCATTTTCTCACCAGGATGATCAGAATGATGTTTCCGAATTGCCGCACCTTCCTAATAACCATTAGACTCACTCAACTCTTTCCAAATCCTTTACAGTGTCCTCAAACACACTGAAATGTTCGCACTGGAGCTTGAAACGTGAATGCGAGGCAGTACAGCAAGCCAATTCCAAATTTCTGGGAGAGGGAATTGCGTAATGGTGCCCTTTTCCTCACAGACAGTGCCCAATTGACCATACTATACTGCGCAGTCGCTAAAATTTAAAACAAAAAACGCGCATGCGCGAAATGAAAAATATCAAATGGAAACAATTTACGCATTGCACTCTCTCTCTCTCTCTCTCTCTCTCTCTCTCTCTCTCTCTCTCTCTCTCTCTCTCTCTCTATATATATATATATATATATATATATATATATTTAAACGAATAGGATTAGTGTGAAACATAGATACATAGCATAGAATGCTACAGACAGATATGAATAGAATGTAATATATATATGAACTGAGATAGATATATATGAATGTAATTACAGATATAGTTAAATAGATAGATAGATAGATGTAAATAGAATTTAAAACATGTATGAATGGAGTAAGTTAGATAGGAATAGAATTAGAAAGATATATATATATATGTGTGTGTGTGTAGTTATATATAATATATATATATATATATATATATATATATATATATATATATATTATTGGAAAAAAATTTTTTTTTTTTGCCGGTGAGTCTATATCAAGGCTAAGAATGAAAGCGGAAGTTTTTGTTGTCATAGCTACATTAAATCCAAAATTTAAAAGAGAAACGTTCCTGCGTAAGGCTCTTTCTGGATAATGTTAACTTCTTTTATGCTAAGTATGTGTGTTTTTTTGTTTACCATGTCGAAAATATAGTTACATTTCCCAGAATAATTCCGTGATAAGACAATTAAGTCGGAAGACGAATCGCGCCGGCAAAATCTAAGATTTTTCCAATTGTCATTTTCATGCCAATTTCTCTTAACCACAGAATTATTCTGGAAAATTCATATATATATATATATATATATATATATATATATATATATATAAAAAATAAAAATAAAAGTTTCATTAAAAACGACAGACAAGGTACTACGGTTAAGTTTTTTATTTAATTTTTCTTGTGTACGAACAAGAGCTTTCTTTGCTGGACAAAGGGTGTGTAAGAACTGTCCAAATGTTTTATTTTCCAGATATATATATATAAAGACATTTATATATATTATGTTTAACGTTCTTTTTATAGATACAAGTATTTAAGCAAATGCTCTGTTTTATAATAAACAGTATTAAATAACATTTACCGGCCTGAATGTCCGAGAAATTTTCGTAGAAAATTTTCGCTCTCCGACAGGATTCGAACCTGTATCCTATACGGAACCATCATTTCGCGTGATGTGCCTTAACCTTTCGGCCACAGAGCAGCGTCTGGCTAGCAAGGTCGATGTTACTATCTTTAAACTTAAATCTTCCATGAATCTCTTCTATTCAAATGTAAACAAATGACGTCATATATTTTTAGAGTTGGACATAGTTAATCACGCGAAATGATGGTTCCGTATAGGATACAGGTTCGATTCCTGTCGGAGAGCGAAAATTTTCTACGAAAGTTTCTCGGACATTCAGGCCGGTAAATGTTATTTAATACTGTTTATTATAAACAGAGCATTTGCTTAAATACTTGTATCTATAAAAAGAACGTTAAACATAATATATACAAATGTCTTTAAATAAACTGTCGGACTATGTCCAATTCTAAAAATATATATATATATATATATACTCTTAGCATAAAGGAAGTTACCATTATCCAGAAAGTGCCTTACGCAGAAGCGTCTCTCTTTTTAAAATTTTGGATTTAATGTAACTATGACAACAAAACATTTCGCATTCATTGTTTGCCTTGATATAGTCGCAAGATGATACCCGTCGGCAAAAAGCTAATTTTTTTCCACACACACACATATATATATATATATATATATATATATATATATATATATATAGTTAGTTTACGAAAAACTAGGTAATCCGTATGGGTAGACCCAAGGAGGATAAAATCCAGAGAGCTCAATGTAAATCAGAGCTAATAATTTAAATAAAAAACAGACCACTTTAAGGTTCCATATAATAAAGGTGGGTTGAACCGTATAATTTTCCTTTTCCTATCAACTAAATCCAAATATAGGAAAAGGAAAATTATATGGTTCAACCCACCTTTATTATATGGAACCTTAAAGTGGTCTGTTTTTATTTAAATTATATATATATATATATATATATATATATATATATATATATACGAAACTAATGTTATAGAGAGATAGATCAGAATAAAATGAACATACAAGATTAAATATATTTGATGAATTAGAAGGATTAAGAGAAGTGGCACACAGAGAGTTGAATGTGAGATGTTGAGTAAAATCATTTGTGAAATAATCAGTTGTGGAATGGCAAGACTTTGAATGAATAGATTTCAGAACGGTAATTGGTAAATGAAACATTTAAAAACTGGCAGTGTGAATTGGAGAAGGAGAAAGAGGAAATAATGTACGAATGCAAAGGCAGTGAAAAGGAAAGTGAAGGTGAAAAGGCAGTGAAAATATCGTAAGGGAGTGCGAGATTGCAAATTACTGATTTCTTTCCGTACACGAAACAGACAGAGGGACTTAAAGAAGTGAATGGTTGGAGATTTTTTATTTTTTTATTTTTTACAAAAATTTTTTTATTTTATTAAAATGTGATTGTCCCCAAATTACGCATTCGTACAATGGGCGGAAAATGGTAAATATTTTGCAATTAGACACCATCTTAGTTGTAAAAGAAAGGCAAAGAATTTCGTCGCCAGCGAATCAGATCCGGTTGTCCGGGAAAATCACGTTCATGATAAAAAAAATTAAATGACTGTGTTAGAATTGTACAGTCGATGGTTAAGACGTTTATTATTTAAAGGAATATGCAAGTTTTATAGGCGACTATGACAGTGATATATTTGATTTCGAAACGAAAATTATTTTAACCTTGCCACCTATGGATTTTTTCTTTATTTCTATGGTAACATTAGTATCAATAGTGTAGCAAAATTTTAGGTAAATTTCTTTTTAATTATTTTACTAATTGATTCGAGGGCCACTCAAGGTAGAGTCTGCCAAAATACGAAACTGGCATCGTAACTTTTTCTATGGGACCGAATTTGATTGAATGATTTGTTGGTTAGGCATAGTCTCATAGTTTCAAAGTCTCATAGTCGGCGATATTGTGAAAATTCGTTCATAGTTCATGACGTGGTGTTCGATAGCTCATTACCTGTCCATACACCGGTATTTGATCGATACCAGATGAGTCAACCAGATGAAGAGGTATGATATTGTGGGACCCGAAACCCCTAATGATCTCAATCTTATATCACTAATGATATGGCCAGGCGCACCATCCCCCTGTTTTTCTAGATATGAGTTTTACTGATTTAAATTTTTGTATGAACGGAAGAGGAGGACATAAAGGGTTCAGTTCGAAATTCTGGCGTATATAACCTGAAGAAGGTAGGAACGTACAACGGCCAAAACGTCGTGAATATGACAATAAAGATGAGTACAACAGTCCGAACAATGTGAATAGTTTAAATTGATATTCAAGATGTTTTATACATTTTCTCAATTTAGCTCATTTTCAGCCTCCTGGAAGTTCGCAGCAATAGGTTTATGCAAATAAAATGTCAAAAATATGATGCGCTAACTTCTTTCCTTTTAACGATAGCGAGCATCGGTATTCACTTGTTCTCAACATTTTCTTTCACACGGTTTGTCTCTGTTGTTCGAGGTCTCCTGTTCAATTCAATTTATACTACAGAGCAGTCCAGTACAATTTATTTCTTCTTTTTAATGAAATGTTTCTGTTTCTTAATACTTTGTTTAACTTTTGGCAGATATTTTGGCCATACTATACTATTCAGTCGACAAAATAAAAACAAACAACGATTTACCCATCGCACCCTGTATTACGATGAATAAATTGTCGCCATTTTATATTTTTAATTTCGCGCATGCGCATTGTTTGTTTTTGATTTCGTCGACGGCATTGTTTTACCTTTTTGGCAGATATACACGGATTTCAGTGTTACACTTTCTGTCGTCTGTTATAACAATTCATTCCCTGATAGGTATTTATTAGGTATTCTGTTCTTGTTTCATTCTGTCGTCTCCAATTGGCAGCTTGCATTTTGGTCTATCCTTCTGACTCACACTTCCGTTTTTGTTTCAGTTTCCCTTAAAACATCCTCATTGATTACATGTTTCGTCCATGCTTTTCTCAACATCCTTCACTAGCCAACACAATTTTAATAAACTGACCCTTCCGGCTACGACCTGTCTTTAAATTATTGCCGCCATATTTGGGCTTGATGTTACTCAGTTGTTACTTTCCAGCCTTGATAATTCAAAATCGTGGGCTATGAATTATTTTTGTACTTGCTTAATTTCGACATTATCAATTCGTAGTCTTTATTTTGGTCTACTCTCCATGTTCATATGTGTTTTATGTTTCGATTTTCCTTAAATCTTCCGCGTTCTATCCATGGTATTTTCAATATTCTTTCATAGAAGGACATTTCTATGGCCTCGAGCCTTCAACTTTGTGGAAATTGTCCAGACTGACTTGAGAATAAAAAATGATTAAAAATAAAAAAAATAAATATCTGTACACTCCTTACTCAGACAGCCTTTTTTCATCAAGCATTTTATTTTCCCCAACAACTGGGCGTGATTTTCTAGCTACACAATTCTCTGCCTTTCAAAGATTATGTCTAATTACAAATATAAGTGTCACCCCGCCGGCATGACATATTTAGTGGTATTTTGGCCAGCTTGCTATAGTCATTATTTATATGGTTTTTCCCGTTTCATTCCCTTTCTGCAGAAGCTATATTTATGTTTAATCATTTTACCTATGCAAAGCAATAAAGCTACTAAGACACAAGCGATTACGGATTTTTAGAGGATATGAGCAAAAAATACTATTAATGAGACAGAACAATAAATGAACAGTAATTAAGAAGACAGGTGATAATGATCAACAAAGCATTTAAACTTTTGAAGATCAAAGTTGAGTGGGAAGCAAGAAGTCGGGAAAGAGTTCCACCAGCGAAACGTGCGATAGAAGAAACTATTTACATAGGACTTACGGTTACATCAAGATATTTGAACTGTACAAGGATCAGATGACAGGTCAGGACCAATTACATTGCATATTATTTTTAGGGTTTCATCAAAGACTTCTAATTATTTAGAAGGAGCACCAGACTAGATCCTGCAGCAATATTCAAAGTGTGAACGAATGGTACACTTATAAATAACTAAAATAGATTGTGGTGATGTTTCCTGTCTTTTTTCTGGGTTTGTCAATATTCGCTTTAACGCAACGTGCACTGATGGATTTGTTCTCGGCTGTGATGTTGAAGGATTCCGTTTGTTTTCACGTGTCCTCTGCGTAGCCATATCCAGGAATTTTCATTCGTGTTATTTTGTATATGTCTCTTAAATTATCATTACAGCTTTCCTTTTACTCATTGTGAATTCTTCTAGCGATTTAATTTAGTAATTTGACCTTTACATTAAAAAAAAAAATGTTTGGTAAACTGACAGCTGACTCAGAAAAAAATGAGTTAAATTATTTTTATTCTTTTTTCTTTGTCGTCAGCAAGATAAATACTCTACAGTTCAAAAGTTTGAGGACTCCCCTGTTAATTTTTTTAATTGTCCGCAGAAGTATTTTAATACTTTGTATTTTAAATAAGAGAAATTATTATACATGGTTAAAATGTGAGACATGATTTTTTATTAGAAATTTTATTATGACAAAAAGAAAAAAAGCATTTTATAATTAAATTTTACTCTCGTCAAAATATCCTCCTTTAGCCTTGATTACTGCAGCAAATTTTTGGTATTCGTTGCAAATGTTTCACAATGTATATGTTTGATAATTGATTCCATTATATATACTTCCGCTTTGGAATCACGCTTTGGAACTAAGGTGTTATTATATCACGGTTATAATAATGCCCATAATGGGGGAAATGAAATGCAAGAATAAACCCTTTTTTCCCTAGCTCTCTCTCCCGTTACAAAAGATTGCACACATGGACAGTTTTAAATGTGACATATTATGGAATTTCCTTAAACTAGACAATCGAAAAGGTAGAGATTTTCTACTATCTCTACAAACTATATGTTAAGAAAAGTAAACGTGGAAGTTGAGTCAACATAGAAGATCGCATCGATTCCGTAGAAAAATGAAATTGAAAAATATTCAGAATATGGAAATATTATTTAAAAATTCAAAAAAATCAAAAAAAATAATGAGTGTAGGTAGATAAACAGAAAACAAAGAAACATTAACAAGTCTTGTAAATTTTAACACTTCCAAAACAAATTCATTTAATAGCCACGGAGGAGAATTTCTAGCATTATTCATAACTCCAACGTTTGTATGTTTTTAAAAAAGTCTTTTATTGCACTGTTTCGAGAATTTTTATTAGTTGAATATTTGATTACTAAACTTTATAAAGTTAAAGTTCTGTTATTTTTTTCCGTGCAGAAAAATCATATTTATTTATTTTTTAGTTTTAAGTTTTGTTGTTTGTACGGAATTTGTCTTTTCACTCTTCGCAGTAAATAGTAAAAGCGCCTTTTTTTTCCCTCTCTCTCATTCTTCTTTCTTCTGTGCAATTTCCGGTAGGAAATCTTTTCTCCGTTGCAAACACAAAGAAGAAATACGTAAACAGACACGAAAATAAAGATAAATAACTAACGCGCCAATGAATTCGTTGACATTTTAAAATTTGGGCGTGACAGACATCAAAATACACACGATTAGCAAAAGCTAGTCTCATGATAAAATGAGTGAAAATAATACAAGAAAGATGTCAAATAAAGGAGAAAATAAAATAAAAACAAAAGAGGAAAGAGTGGAAGGAAAACGCGAAAAGGAAACAAATTAAAAATAAAATGAAATTGAAAAAAAAATAAAGGAAAACGTAATAAAAAAAAATTAAATAAATAATATGGCCGCAATCACGGGGAGCCTGTAGTGAACAGAAGTCACTACAGATAAACAGCATGGTAACCACTGATCCACAGCCGCTGGATTTAGATAGTTTTGGCAATTTCATCCGAAGGTAAAGTGGGATAGCTCATCAAAGCATTTGATGTAAGCCTCCTCTGTGTGAAGATGAATGGTAGCATAACATCTCCATAATTGATGATCACTTCAAACACAATAGTAATCACCATTAGACCTATCCAACTCTTTCCGAATATTGCGCACTGTCCCCAGATTGATACCTAAACGCTCTGAAATGTTCGTATTGGAGCTTCCGGTGCGAATGCCAAGTACAGCATTTATGGGGGTATGAATTGCGTCATGGTGCTCTTTTATTCACAGACGGTGCCCAACTGACCCTACTATATTGTGCAGTCGGCAAAATCAAAAACAACGTTTTACATCTCACACACTGGATATACAGGGAGCGATGGGTAAATTGTCGCCATTTTATATTTTTCATTTCGCGTATTGTTTTTGATTTTGTCGACTGCACAGCATAGAAAGGTCATTTGGAGGAAAAGAGCACCATGACGCAGTGCACTTGGAAGTTCATTATTGCGTAATTTAGACAACAATTTATCCATCGCAACCTATATCCATCGCACCTATCTATCTATCTATCTATCTATCTATCTATCTATCTATACACACACACACACACACGCGCACACGCACACACACACATATATATTGTGTGTGTATTTTGTCAGTATATTTTCATTGAGGCAATTTTTGTTCAAAAGTTTAGACAAGTTTTATCTAGTTATTTTCAATAGGATCAGTTTCTTCTTTTAATACTGACACCAGAAATACTGACACGAGAATATGAACGGATCCTGTTGAAAATAAGCAGATAAAATTTGTCCAAACTTTTCAACGGAACTTGCCTCATCATAATCATCATCATTATCCCCTTGACTTCTGTAATCGTAGCTGGGGATCCCAATGCAGAAGTCACACTAAATCTCCTCCACAACGGTCTATCAACGGCAACCATCAGCAATTCTGGTATAGTCATACCTGTCAATTGTTTGGTATTGTTCAGCCAGCTTTTGTGTTGGCGTCATCAATTACGTCCACCTTCAACGATGCCTTCCATGATGGTCTTGCACAGGCTTTTAATATACCCAAACCACGTCATGTTTTTCTGTTTAACAGTGGCGAGAAGAGGTTCCTGGAGGCACCCAAAACTTTCAACACTTTTTTGCACAAACTCATTGGCTTTATATACCCAACAGAAGATGCCAAGGAATATTCTCATGTATTTATTCTCAAACGCTTGGACCCATCTCTTTGGCCAAAAGGTGTCCATGTTTCACATCCCTATAGGAGAATGGTGTCTACCAGCAATTTGTTGTCTGTACTTTGAAAGGCTATTTTGCTTCTCCATATACTTGCCAATTTGGCTATTTATTTTGTCTCGTATAATAATAATAATAATAATAATGATAATATATATATATATTTATGAAAGTGAATTCTCTCGTGAAAGTGATAGCATGCGATCATACTACAGCATTCTGTATATATATATATATATATATATATATATATATATATATATATATATATATATATGTGTGTGTGTGTGTGTTAGTAATTTTCAAAAAACAATTCACCTTTATCGAATCTGAACTTGACTGTGTAATGTAATATGATGTCTTTGTGTCTGACTAAGTGAAATTTAGTTTATAATAAGGCAAGTTGGGTGATATATATATATATATATATATATATATATATATATATATATATATATATATATATATATATATATATAATGTACCATCCTCAACATTCACTGAAGTGAATACGTCACCAACGTTGAGGTCCTCGAACAGGCGGAAATCATCAGCACTGAAGCCATGTTGCAGAAGTTACTGCTACGCTGGGCAAAACACGTCTCCAGAATGGGGAATCATCGCCTATCCAAGACAGCTCTGTACGGCGTACTCTACACTGGCCACCGCGACAGAGGGCTACCAAAGAAGCGTTATAAGGACTCCCATAAGAAGTCTCTCGGTACCTGCTACATTGACATCGCCAGTGGTCGACACTTGTTGCTGACCTTCAAGCCCTGCGCCGCACCGTCCACTTGCCTTTCCACCTTTGAAGACTCTCGCAAGGCCAACCCAAAGGAGAAACAGCGCGGGGCGGGGGGGGGGAGACCGGGAAGCCTCAGCAGGTATACTAGACCAGACCTTTAATTGCAGTCCCTGCGGCCGGACTTGCATGTTCTGCATCGGCGTAGTCGGCCATCAGCGTACCTGCAGTCGATGTGGACAGTCCACTTCATAAATCGTCGTTCGTGAAGCCAGGTCAAGAAGAATAAATATATATTGGCGTTACACCTGACGAGTGAACGGTGTGGTTCTTGGAGGTTCCGACTACGAATCTCTGGAGTCGGGATGTTGATGGTAACATCAATCAGGTTTTACTTACATTATATATATATATATTTGTTATGAAAACACTCCCATGAATGCTCAGGATCGCCTTGTCAGTGATGTTATGACTTGGAGTCATGGCAAGTTTCGGGTCTTCCAACATCATACTTGCTCGCCCAAGAGACCCTACCGAAACAGTACTATTCCGGCGGGCGATCCTGAAACAAACAAACAAAAAAACAAATACGCGAAACACGCAACAAATGGACTCCGCCAATAAATGCCACTGCTGACCAATCACCACCGACTTACGTCACTTCCTCCTCAGCTAAGACGATACAAAAAAAGACTTGACGGCGAGCTCGTCTTTTTCCTTCGTCTTTGTTTGACCACGCGGATCGACCCTCATCTTCAACGAACAATCTGACATAACAGGTAAGTAAAAACAAGAAAATTTTCCTTTCATATGAAATGTTACATACCCCCCCGCCAAAAAAAAAGACCACGTTCGTAGGTCATAGGAATTATGATCGCTAATTGCTTTCTTTTCCCACCACTCCCATTTCTTCCTTCCCTCCCTGCCCCTCCTCTCTCCCCTCCCAACTAAGAATGCAGAAAAAAAAAACACAGTTAGGTCTACCAAGGTGACATTGTTGAAAAAAAATTTAAAAGAGAAAATTAAAAAATAAACGGACCCTCCCCTAAATAGCAACTTAGGTCATCCCTCTACGTATCTCTTTTCCTCCCAACTGCCCCTCAACGCCCACCAATCCCCATCGTAGAGCTCCATGGAACAGATCTTTTTATCCATAGCCATTTCGAGGCTTTTTCTGCAGCTTCTGATAGGGCCCTGATTGCCTTTCTCTTTTTTATTCCCCTGACTCCAAGCCGACTTAGAGCACTGCATACAGATCTTCCTGCAAAACCTCGGCATCCGATTTCAACTGGGAGGCAGGTCGTCCGCCATTTGTTAGCTCTGCATCTCTCAACTAGCTCCTGGTATTTCTCCAGCTTTCTTTCAAAGGCTTCTTCCAAATTCTCCTCCCAAGGTACTGTAAGTTCGAGCATTATGACCTGTCTGGAGACAGTCGACCAGACCAATAAATCCGGGCGCAGGGACGATGTCGTGATCTGCACCGGGATATTCAATTGGTTCCCCAGGTCTACTCTTAACCGCCAATCTCGGGCTGATGCGAGCTTGCAGGTTGACGACTTACGCACTGTGGAAGATTTTTCCCCGGCCTTGATGAAACAGATCGCCTTCATTTCGGGCTTACAACTGCAATCGCTAATTGCTGTGGCGACTATCTCGTCTAATTTCTTTAGTACCTGGTCATGTCTCCACCGGTACCTCCCTTCACCAAGTGCTTTTGGGCAAGCGCTTAAGATATGTTTCAGCGTACTTTCCTGGAACAGAGTGGGCATGATGGTGACTCGCTCATCCCCCAAATATGCAAGTTTGCAGGACTCGGTAGTACATCGTACACGGATTGCACAAGGAATTTAATGCGACTGGCGTCGGAGTGCCAGATCTCCGACCAACTTATTTTCCGCCGTAAAAAACTCTCCCATCGTGTCCATGCACCCTGCTGGCTTAATCCCACCATCTTGCATAATCTTTTTTCCTCAACGTTGGCACGTACTTCCTCTTGAATTAGTCGTCGTTTCTCTTTATCTTCTCGACTCGGTTACCAGAAAAGTAGCCCAAGCCTGCATGACCTGATGTCACAGTCCCCATGAGAGCCTTCTGTCTCAAACGCTCCTCCGCAATACCCAGTTCGCTCTCTGCACTCCATTTCCTTCCATTGCGGACTTTTATGCCTGCTGCCGCCACTTTTGGGTCTTTAGATTCCCTGTAGTGTAGGAATCCTCTTGTTCTGGAGACTACGAATTCCTCCACCAATCCTTTAAAGGGGAGTTGAAGTGCATTTATTTTGCCATATAGTGCGGCACTGCTCAGACCTCTCGGCAGTCCCAGCCATCTGCGAAGATAGCCGTTAATACTCCTTTCCATGGTCTCCACTGATGTCATTGGGAAATCGTATATAAACAAAGGCCAAATAATTCTTGGGAGCAATGCGTGTTGGTAAATCCACGCCTTGAAACGGCTTGGAAGTCCTGACTTGTCCACCTTGGCTAGCCATACTTCCAATTCGGAGATCGTCATTCGGATAGATAAAGTGTCCGTTAAGGTGCTGTAAAAAGTTTTACCTAGGCTCTTCAGGGGTCTCTCTGTCAACGTCGGTATAGTAGTTCCCGATATCGAGAACCTGAAATTATCTGCTACTTTACCCTTTTTGATCACTAACGATCTCGACTTTGCAGGCATATATATATATATATATATATATATAGTGTAAACCGGATAGAAGAGAGATGTCGGGACCGGAGAAGAAGAATGTTATATCCGGGTTTCTCTTATATCCGGGTTTGATCTATTTTGTTTTATTAACACAGGCTCAAATTTGGGACCAGAGAAAATCTCTCTTATATCCGGGTTATATATTTCTTTATATATATATGTATAAGGAAACAAATACTGTGAAGAAATGAGTGAAAGAATGTAGCGAGAGATTCGCATGTATTTAAGTAGTCACAGGAAATGGTGCCCAATCGAATGCGAGTTGTTCTTTCTTTCTTTTTTTGTTAGTAGCGGAAGAAAGCTTTGATGGAAATGCTAGAAGCGAGAAGGTGGGAAGAAACTGCTCAATCGTACAGGCAACGTGTGATAGTGAAAATAATCTTAATCTCATATCATTTTCTTTCCGCATATGTACCGCAAAAAAATATTCGGTTTCTTTTCGTTCTTCTAATAATTGATATCAATACACTAGCAACGATGACATTTCCAAATTATTCCCAGTCTCTGATTTTATTTCCAGGATCCATTGTCAAATTCTTTTCCCTTACTTCTACAAGCCTGTTTATTCTATTGACCTTATTTCATTTCTCTCGCGCTCTCTCGGCTGAGTTAATTTTTTTTAAAAATATTGCTTTTCCCTGTTTTTATCTAATTTTTTGCCTTATCTTTTGGCTTTCATTCTATTACGACGATGACTTTTGTTGACATGAGGTCACCAAATCTTTCCCAAATTCTATTTTACCCATAATTTTTTTTTTCATTCATGGGACATAGACAAAACTAGTTTCGGTCCACAATTTTTATTTTACGGCGGGTTTATTTTACTGTATTTTCTTTAAAATATTTCTTCAATTTCTTACTATAGATTTCGTTCTTTTAAAAATATTTATATTCTATTTTTTTAAGCTTTTTTTTATCTCTTAAAACCACAAACATTTATATTTCTTTTCTCCTACAATTATTTTTTATTTTTATTTTACTGTCTTCATATTTCTTTGTTCGCATTACTGTTACTACGACTCAAGCTTTCTTTCGATTCATACACAACCAAGTCTGGTTTAAATATATCCACTGGGAATTGAACTAGCAATGAAGAACTCAAACGTATGCATTCTTTTCAATGCTCTCTGTAATGGGCTCTGGCAATTTTATTTTACTGAAGAATTTGATTTTGTAATTTTAACATTTTCTTTTTTTTTTCCAAGTTACTTGGATGACGCTTGTATGTTGACAATAGTAAGAAACAGTAGTATATTTTCCTTTAGAATTTTCATAAAAATCATTACTGTTTTCTTATTGTTTTATACTTTTGCTTTCTGCTTTATACTCACATATTTTTCCTGATACCTAAATTTGAATATTATATTTTTTCTAGTATTTCTCCAACTGCATCTAATATGAATAATAATAATAATAATAATAATAATAATAATAATAATAATAATAATAATAATAAAGTAACATAGTTTTATCAATATTAGCAACTAATGCAATGTAAGGGAAAAGTTATCATAACGAAAATAAAATCGTTGTACCGAGTTCAAATTCCGGTAGGGATCGTCATATTCACTTTCGCAAAAATATTGTTTTGAAAGGTATGAATCCATCTCTTCTCCCTATTTCTATAGATTAAATAGCAGGGCAGATTATACTTTCTAGCCGCGGTTGGCAACCAGTAGAAGAATTTAATTCGTGGCCCTGGCGGTTGGCAGGACATATACTTGAAATGTAACTATGGCCCGCTCTGTATAGTTACGGTGTAAATCACATGTTGGTTTTTGTAGATGCTGTAGAAGCGTAAATGGCTCTGAGCAGACGGGCAAATTTGGAAACGAGCAGCCATGGTTAAGATGAGGAATCACACTGATTTGGTGTGAGCCTTCAACCAAATAAAACAAACAACATCATTTGAGGACTTCCAATAGCAGCAATAACTAAAACGGATAGCATATAAAACTCGATAATCAAGGTGTTAACATTCCACACCACTTCAAATAAAATGACAGCCGGGAACACCCATCAGTACTGGAAAGAGCAAAAACAGCTACTGGACTTGAAAAAAACTATTTCCTTGAAAAATAGTTTAACGGGAAAATATTTCTTTATTGCAACCGAAAGCAGGCCTGACTGCTCGGTCAATGAATGTCAATTGTTTCCCTGTAGGGTAACATGTGATATTACCGTTAAAGTTGAAAGAGTTAAGTAAGGATTTCTACAACTACAACTAATATTAAGAACAATATTGTTAAAAATATTAATAGCTAATTCAACATCAAGAAGGATGAGAGGGTATGGAAAAGTAAAGGGACATCTACGAACCGAGTTTAAATTCAGTCGTACTCTGCTACATTCACTCTCTTACAAATTCCTTAGGAAGATTTATTGATTTATTCTCATCCACAGCTGTGAGATAAATGCCTGGCTAGACTGGTCTTTCTCTAAGTCTGGATCGCAGCCAGTTTATGAGAAGAAAGACTCTGAATTTAAAATCGCGGAGAATGCACGAGAAAACCATTCTTTTCTCTTTCCAAATAATTCATGTCAATTCATAGATAATAAATGAAAGGAATCTGTGGAGAGCCATCATCGTGCTCGTATAATAGCCAATCGAAGATCATCTAGGCGGATTGGGTTAGCCGACTTGAAGCTATATCTTACTGGATCCTACCTACAAGGGTAGGCGCTGATTTTATCAAAACTTTTCACCGTATCGCACACATGTAGCTGTGATGCATGTGCCGGATATAATTTTAGAAGACTTGTTTTCATGATGGGCATATACCCCAGCTTAAATCCCTTCATGCGGTGCTGTCTCACTTAATAATAATAATAATAATAATAATAATAATATATATATATATATATATATATACATATATATATATATATATATATATATATATATATATATATATATATATATATAATAATAATAATATGGCAGCACACCAGGGGCACTGCCATATCCAACCGACTAAATATCCGACGTGGAATCTTTCAAGGAGACTCTTTGTCTCCACTTCTGTTTTGTTTGTCCTTGCTCCCTCTTACGCATGAACTGAACAACAGTAGCTATGGCTACAAAATAAATAACAACATATTCAATCACCTACTATACATGGATGATCTCAAACTCTTTGCCAAAGACGACAATGAGTTGAAGGGCCTACTTAATATTGTAAAATACTTTAGTGACGACATATGCATGAGGTTCGGATTAGATAAATGTGCTAAAGTAACATTCAAGAAAGGTAGAATTTTAGAAGCACCCTTAATAGATTTAGATTTTGCCACGAAGATTAGAGAATTGGAGCATGGTGAAGCTTATAAGTACCTAGGAATTAGTGAGGGAGATGGCATACAACACTCCCAAATGAAAGAGAAGGTAAGGAAGGAGTACTACAGGCGTGTACGCCTGGTACTAAATACTGAGCTAAACTCAAAAAACCGAATATCAGCTATAAACACCTTAGCTGTTCCTGTGGTGCAATACAGCTTTAATGTACTTAACTGGACCATAGCTGAAATTAAGCGAATGGACGCCAAAACGAGAAAGCTCCTCACTTGCTACCGCATGCATCATCCCAAAGCTGATATTGATCGCCTGTATGTGCCCAGATCCGAATGAGGCAGAGGACTAGTTCAACTAGAACTATCCTACAAAAGTACAACAATTGGCCTCCAAAGATACTTGGAAAAAACAGTAGACTGGATGATGGTATGTGTCAAGGAACATGAAAGTAGTAAGTGTCTCTACTCTGTAGTAAAGGAAGCCGAAAAATTCAAAAAAGAGCTTCAAATGGGCACAGAAATTCAAAAACATCACTGTACACCGGCTGAAGCTGCAAAAAACTTTTTAAAAAATGCAAAGAGAAATGCGACCGACCAGATAAAGAAACAATGGCAAAATAAACCTCTCCATGGCCAATACTCTGCCCGTACCAAACAAGCAGACGTAGACAAAAACCGCACCCATCAGTGGCTACGTAGTGCAGGGTTGAAAGGTGAAACTGAGGGTTTTATAATTGCTGCACAAGACCAATGCTTGTTAACTAGGAATTATCAAGCACATATACTAAAATACTGTGTTAGCCCAAGATGCAGATTCTGTGACAAATATCCAGAAACCATTGATCATCTTATATCAGGTTGCACGATATTGGCATCCACTGAATATAAAACCCGGCATGACAGTGTGGGCCAATATCTGCACTGGAAAATTTGCAACTCCTATGGGAAGGAAACTGGAAGAAATTGGTACGAACACCACCCTGACCCGGTTACGGAGATAGGACCTGTTACAATTCTATGGGACTACACAATATACACTGACAGAACAATCAAAGCCATCCGCCCAGACATTGTTATTAAAGACCACAAACAAAATAAGTGCCTCCTTATTGATATGGCAGTCCCTGCAGACTGCAATGTGTCTTTGAAGATATTCGAAAAACTGTCAAAATACAAGCACCTTGAAATCGAAATCTCAAAAATGTGGCACATGGGAACATCAACAATTACTGTTGTAGTTGGAGCCCTTGGACTGGTTGGAAAAGATTCCAGTAGGCTGATTGAAGGGATCCCTGGAAGTCCATGCCTCAAAGAGATACAAAAACTTGTTCTGACAAGTACAGCCCACACTTTACGAAGGGCTTTATCTATGTAATTATTTTTTTTATTTTTTTTTTTGCAGAGGAAAGTGTCATGATGCCATTTCTAACCTTAGCTCCCTGGGCGGGACCCGGAAAGAAATGTGTAAACGCCAAGAAGAAGAAGAAGAAGAAGAAGAAGAAGAAGAAATTATTATTATTTATATTATTATTTTTTTTTTTTTTTTTTGTCCTTAATACCCTTTACGCATGAACTAAACAACAGTAACTATAGTTACAAACTAAAGAAAAAAAAAAATCAATCAACTAATTTACATGGATGATCTCAAACTCTTTGCCAAAGACGAAAATGAGTTGAAGGGCCTCCTCAATATGGTACAATGTTTCACTGACGACATAGGTTTCGGCTTCGGATAAATGTGCAAAAGTAACATTCAAGGAAGGGAGACTTACAGAAACACCCTCAATAGATTTAGACTTTGTCACAAAGATTAGGAAACTGGAACAAGATGAAGCCTGTAAGTACCTAGAAATTAGCAAAGGAGATAGTATACAATATACCCAAATGTTATAGTTGGAGCCCTCAGATTGGTTGAAAAAGATTCCAGTAGATTCAGTGAAGGGATTCCTGGAAGCCCATGCCTTAAAGAAATACAAAAAATCTTTTTTTCTTTCTTTCTTTCTTTCTTCCATTTTCTCATTTAAACCAAGTAGTATCTATGGTATGTGTTTTGTTTATTATTTATTATTTATACGGTATTGGCAGGATACATTAAGCACTTCTTTATTTCTTTCATTTTCTCACTGAAACTAATTAAATTTCCCCCCCCTTTTCCATGTGATCAAAACGAAATAGTCCATCATTTTTTTAGGTATTGACAAGGCGTAACGGTCGTGCAAACTAACGAAATGGTGAAAAATCACAATTATAACAGGATGATGATGATAATAATAATAATAATAATAATAATAATAATTTATAAATATTTTTTCCTATGTTTGCTGATTATTTCTCGATAGCCAGTTTGCTCAATATTCCAGCACCCTTCGCCTTTAGCAGAGCTGGATAGTTTCTATCCAATACCCAGTTCTTTTAGCCTACTACATTCCAAGCGCTCCATAATCTATAGGTCTTTGTGTCTGACTAAAACTGTGTCACAAGTCGTTCAATTTCTCATGTAAGTTCCAGATATTTGCCCATTTTGTTTCAATTTTGTATTGTCGTCTCCTGGAAGAGTAACATTCCCTATTAGACAAGTCTTCTTTTCCTTGTTAACAATAACTAGATCTGATCTTCTGGCCGTGATGACTACCAGTGTTACTATATGTTTGTTTTATCTTTATATTTAAAGCCGTCAATAATCCGTCGACAAATATTTGGTTTGTTTGTTTTTTCTATTTCAATTCAAAAGCGTTTTACATTATTTTTCGCCTCTTTTCAGCATCTTTCTTTTTAATTTTGTGTCAACGTCCACCACACAGAGTCAAATTTCATCTTTTTTAATGTCCAGAATGAGTTTCTGATTTCCCTACAGTGCAATTTATTCAAATAAATGCGAAGATATTCTTCAAATGCTTCAGAGAAGGTTTTTTTTTTAACAAAAAAAAAAAAAAAAAAAAGAAACGATTCTAAAATGTTACCGTTCTTCTGTCTCCCTCTTTGTATGACGAATGGAGAAATGTTTGTTTTGTGAGTAAAATAAAACA
Source organism: Acanthosepion esculentum (assembly GCA_964036315.1). Classification (NCBI taxonomy): domain Eukaryota; kingdom Metazoa; phylum Mollusca; class Cephalopoda; order Sepiida; family Sepiidae; genus Acanthosepion; species Acanthosepion esculentum. Next base: position 88,960,921 of record OZ038484.1, read on the forward strand.
CGGAAGAGAAGAACTTCCTTGATAAGAAAGGAGAGACGATCAACCCATTCACAAGTGATCCGGGTGAGTAAGAGTATGCGGTGTCATAACGGTTCTGTATTCTTAAAAATCGATCTCGCGAACGTTTTCTTGAAGGACGAAAGGAAAACTCCGATGTTGTGTTCGTAATAATTTTTTTTTTGTTTGCTCTTAAAGTCTTAACTAAACGTGGAGCTGGTATTTTAATCCAGAGAAAAAGAATAACACATAATCGACCAGAACAATAATCCTGATCATAAATGAAAGTGCCGGCATTCAAGCGTTCAGAGGTTATTTCTTTAACTCGCACATTAAATTTTAAAATCATTTCTCCCCGATCAAAGCGATAAAGTCACTAAGACTTAAAGGATGCTGGGGGGAGGGTGTAAGAGAATGAGAAGAATTTAGTGAGGGGAAATGACAATAAAAGAACAGGGTTCATGAAGACAGAAGATGGTGAATTTTAAAAAAAAAAATCTTTTCACCCCAAGCAAGGCAGCAAAAACGCTAACAGGCAAGGTGGTGTGGGTTAATAAGTGTAAAAGAATATAAGAAAAACAGTAAGAGGCTAGAGCAATGGAAGAACAAAAATAAAAAAATAAACAGAAGATAATTGAAATTGCATTTAAATTGATGAAGATGAAATTTAACTGGAAAATAAGAAGCCGGAAAAATATTCCACAAGCAAAAAATGCGATAGGAGGAATAGTTAATATAGCACTTTCGATTACATCCAACCCTTCCAAGAGTAAAATGAAAAGATCTTGCCGCCAATCTAGTAATGTGCTTAAATACCAAGAGTGATATTTATTTGTAATTATTTACAAAATGTGGCACAAGGCCCAAATGGGAAATGAGGAAAAGGACGGTCTTCATCTTTCTTAACATTAAACTTAGCTAGCCATAAACACTGACCCAAACTTACCACAATATTCCTTACACTAAAACGACGCATTCTTGCTTACCTTTTTTTACTTCATACACCATACTATCTCATGTCTTTATGAAAGTCCTGACTAGTCCCCACCATAGTGAAGGGTGATATTTATTTCCGCTTCAATACAGAAAATGTGGCACAAGGCCAAAAAATGGGAAATGGGGAAAAGACTGTCGTCATCTGTCATGACATTAAACTTAGCTAGAAACAAACACTGACCCAAACATACGACATTATTCCTTACACCACATCACATTCTTACCTAATTTTCTTACTAAATCCACCATAATGCCTCATGTCTCTATGAAAGTCTTAAGTAATCCCCATATGCACCACAGAGGAGAGTTCGTGTGAACAATTACCATGAAAGTATTTATAGAAAAGGCACAGGGGAAACTACATTACGACAGTGAGAAAGCCAAGATGGTCTGATCCAATAACATTGTATATCCGTCTTTGGATTTTATCAAGGATCACTAAATATATAACAGGAGCACCAGACCATAGATGGTGGCAATATTCAAAGCGTGGACGATTGGTAGACTTGTAAAAATGTAAGATATGTATTGGTCGAGAAAAATTGTCTGTCGGGACACCGAGATTTAAGTTTCTGAGCAGATGACCTAGTAATTACTTCGTTATAATCTTTCCACTGGAAGTTAGCAAAAAACTTTAGATCGAGAAGGCACAACGCCTCACTCTTCTGGGTTTTAGCATTAACCATCTTGATCGAAGCTAGATCTATCGCTCAAAGGATATATATATATATATATATATATATATATATATATATATATATATACATATATATATATATATATATATATATATATATATATATATATATATATATATATATATATGAATGATAGCTGGCTAATCGTATTCGAGGATACCCGTCTGTTAGGACGGCTAGACAATCCCTATTGCAGACGCTCGCTCAGGCACATTTGTGTTTGTTCAACACCCACATAGCCAACCTGTGGTCTATACTGCAACTATGGTGAGCAGACCATAGTTTCTGGGAGAGAGCGTGTTATCTAGCGTGATCAGCATTCTGAACAAGGCCAGCACACTCAAATCCTCGGTAATGATGACTTGTTACTTCGTTCTAGCACACATATCTACGGCCCACAAGGGTTCCGTCTACCCAGTTTCACGCACATGGCTTGGGTCAACCCGTGGTATAGTTTTGAGGCACTTTCCAATGGAGCCGTACGCTGGAATCGCCCCCTCCAGACCGATAACATCAGTAAGTTTTCCTGATAAATCAACCGTGGTGTGATCCGAACCCGGGTCTTATGGCCAGAAAGCGAACATACACACTCACGCATACAGAATATGTTTGTTAACGCTGGAGACTCCCTGTGGTGTATCGGGTCACAATATCACATGGTAAGGTTTTACTGTCTCGTTATCCGTAGCAAGTAGGTTTTTTACGGGGTGTGGTTGTCTCAATCAGGTTTGAATTCCGAATATTAATAGTCTCCTATTTCAGAGGCGGATTATAGTGTTACGGCAGTGGTGATTTGTGATTTTGTAGCACCAGTCTGTAGAGTCTAATGAAGGATCTTCTCTGAACACATGGATTGAAGTACGGTCGTTCATCGTCCCGATTCTCTGATCATGAATAATTCGTTGTCTTTTCACAAATATACGAGCTCTACGATCGGCAAGTGGGAGTTTGGCTCCTGACCTTTCTCTGAACGTGAATTCTACATTCTCAATTCCTCATCCAGTGAAGTCACAGATCTGAATCCTCCACGAAAGAATTATCTCTCAGGCAAATCCACTGATGTAACTAGTTCATTTGATTATTCTTTTTTCTTCTTTAGGTTAGGGAATTTTTTTTAATCATTCCAGTCCAAGCAAGGCAATAAAGCCACTAGGACGCAGGGGAAGTTACTGAGTGTGAAAGATTATGAGAAATAAAAAAACATTGTTACGGAGGGGCAACAAAAAAGGAAGAGGAACTAAGACAACGATTTATATTGTATTAATATTCTTTTAAGATCAAACGTGACTGAGGCGCAAGAAACCGGAAGAATGTTTCACGAACAAAAAGTGCGAGAAAAGAAACTATTAGCATAGAACTTACGGTTTCATTTAGCTATTTTAACAGTAAAATAATGAGATCTCGTCGCCGATCTATTAATCTACATAAATCCATAGAGTCTAGGCACCATAGATGAGAGTAATATTTATTTTGTTTTAATACAAAAAAATGTGGCACTTTATCAAGGATCTCTAAATATATAGCAGGAACAGAAGACCATATATTGCAGCAATATTCGAAGTATAAACGAATGGTTCACTTATAAATATGTAAGAGAGATTCGGGCGTGAAAAATTGTCTCGCATAATTCAGTGAACCAACTTTCTTAACAGCTGATCTAGCAGTTGATCATATGATTTACACTACAGTTCAAAAGTTTGAAGCCACCCTCAGAATCAGAATCGGATGAACTTGAGAAAACAGTGAAAAAAAACCCCCAAAAACGCTCTGACAGTCATTGAAAAAAAGAATGGAATCAATTATCAAACTTATACTTTGAGAAACTTTTGCAATGAACGCCAAAAATTTGTGCTGCAGTAATCAAGGCTAAAGGAGGATATTTTGTCGAGAGTAAAATCAAATTATAAAGTGCTTTTTTTTCTTTTTGTCATAATAAAAATTTCTAATAATAATCATGTCTCACTTTTTTAACCATGTATAATAATTTTTTTCTTATTTAAAATACAAAACAATTACCTTTGCAGGCAATTAAAAAAATAAGCAGGGGTGTCCTCATACGTTTGAACTGTAGTGTATTTGTCTTGCTGATAACAAAGAAAAATGAATAAAAATAATTTAATTCATTTTTTTTCCTGAGTCAGCGGTCAGTTTATCAAACTTTTTATTGTTTTTAATGTAAAAGGTCAAATTACTAAATTAAATTGAAAGTGGTTCCAAAGAGGAATAATATATTTTCGTTAATAAAGACCAAATCTAATATTATCGCTGTACAGGCTATTAAGAATATCATACTAAATAACTCACGGGTAACATTATTGGTTATTCATCTATGAACCTCGTTTATGACTGTCGATGAGTGGGTATGTAGCTTAGACATATTCTCTAAAATTGGATTCTACATTCTCGTTAGTCGGTAAGAGACTCACTCGGTCTTCCCTCTCGGGTGGGCGTATCCGACTTGTCCGACGTGTGCACATCCAAAAGAAAGCTGGATCGACAATGTATTTACATATCTGGGAAGGGGAGCAGACACTGACATCTGGTGAAGGCGCGGAACTGCACTTGACAACGAGGTTATTCTTCAAATCAACCCGCTGATGCACCTGATTTCTCTGATGTAAACAGAGTGCAAAGTCTTTTGGGGAATTATCTGATGTGAGTCGCACATTTCATTATGAAGAATTGTGTAATACGCGTAGCAAAATGCTAAATAAACACAAACCATTCTTAAATCTACTAATTCAGACTTGCACAGCTAATACTCCCCACGCTGCGTCCATGGTGTCGATGCAGCCTCACTCCTTCCGTATTTCAATTGAAAGGTGGAAGTGCCACTCAGGCAGCTCCCCCCCATAAGAACTACTGTTCTGTTTAACATACACCCGGATAGATACTTCCCAGAACGTTTCAAGCTTAACTTCTTCAGTAGCGCTCTACATTGATTGGTTCTTGAGACTTGTATTAATGAACATGAGTAAAAGATTTATTGTTGATGTTAAATAATTCCTGAACATTAAAGTAAATAAATCGTATTCGTCATAGGATAATTATGATTTATACGTCACCAACAAAATAATAAGAATTTGTCATGCTGAAAGTATATGTAAAGGGTGTTCCAATTACTTGGACCGATTTTGAATGTGAATTAAGTTTAAGCGTCTAATGAATTTTTCTTTCAGATTTAACAACTTAAGTCTTTTTCAATGTCAACCATGAAAAGATTAACAATCAAACAACGTATTAAAGTTATAGAAGCCTATTACGAAAATGGACTTTCAAACAGAGATGCATTTCGTGCACTTTGGGATTTTTTGGTCAACATAATCAATCAACCGAAAGTGCAATTGGAATCGATGTAGTATTGTTGTGGAGAGGTTCAATTCCTGCGCGCGATGACGAATAGAGGTGTCTGGATTTTCGGCGACATTCTCGTGCACTGCAACAATGCTTTTAGCTGAACGGCGTAAACGAGCATGCGATGGTGTTTTCATATCTGCAACCGACCCGGTTTGTTTGAATTTACGAACAATGTTTCCAACTGCACTCTTGAAACTTTAACATGTTGCTTGATTGTGAATCTTTCCATGGTTGAAATTGCCAAAGACTTAAGTTGTTAAATCTGAAAGAAAAGGGAAAAAATCATTACATATAATCTCATATTACTGCACTCGATTCATTTATATCATGTGTATCACCAGATAAATTAAGATGGACAAGGTATAAGACATATGCTGTAAAATATAAATAACAAAGCCTTCTTTACTTAATATAGCAGTTTGATGTAATATTTACACAATCACATGCACGAATTGATGACCAACCTTTTTCAAAATTTCAAGCGTAAAAACACATGCAGAAACTCGGAACTTTATATAAAGGGTGTTTCATTAAGACGGATTATATATAAGGGTGTTTCATTAAGACGGATCAAAATCAACAGTAAATAAATCAGTGAATTGGTGAAAATTTATTTATTTCATTTTATTTTATTTTACTTATTTTATTTTATTTTATTTATTTTATTTTATTTAGATCATGTTATTTAAGTCATGGCAATTATGTGTGAAAAATAATATCGCCCAAATGTCCGCCAAATCTGAAAGAAAAAGAAAAAAATCATTAGACTCTTGAATGGGACTACTTCGAAGGATATTAAATACTGAATTGATATGTGTTGTAGTTTTACTATTTATAACACCAGCTCCGATATTTTTTGATCGGACCTCGTATGTGGATCCTTTTATTCTTTTATTTCAATTACCAGAAAACGCTAATTAAGTTCAATTATTTCATAACCAGTATAATACTATCGATTCCTTTCATTAAAGCAATACAATTGGCATTTTATTGATGTCATAGACAGAAACGCGGTTTAAAATCAAATCACGAAATATTTGTTCAGTTTAATGGGTCAACATCCCAATTTTATGGAAGATGGGCCATGCAAATCGGTTAAAACAACAGTGAATCTACAGTTACAACATAGTATAGGAGATAAGGAAATTGAACAGCGGATCGTTTATGATTAAGTTATTTTCATCCAACACGGTCAGATGTTACAAACAGAAATATTAATCAGAAAAATGAAGTCATGTTCTTAAGCATTCTCGCCAGATCGAGGCTCACACATGAATGTCCTGCATGGCATCCAAGTCAGTCAGAAATGTCGACACTATCATCTATAATTTGATTTTGGATTTTCTCGCGAGAAAGTCTATAGGAAACCCAGCCTATAGAATCAAATAGAGACCTGGAAAACTAACGGACCCAGACTTTGCAGATAATCTGAAAGTTGTCAGTGCCACAACATATGTCATGCAAAGTATGACCAACAGCCTCAACAAAGTTTGGACTTCGGATCTGCAAAGAGAAGAGCAAAGTGATGGTTATTAGGGAAGCCCAGCAAGAAACAGTCTGTTTGGATGGCCAGGCACTGGCATCTTTTGATGAGTTCACCAATCTGGGAAGAAACATCTTGCGAAATGCTGACTCGAAGAAAGAAGTAGAGAAAAAAAATTGGAAAAGCTGCAGGTGTTTCCCAACATAGATCTTATGGTCTAGCAGTTCTTTCAATCAGCGTATTAAGCTCCGACTATATATAATTCTATTGTCATACCTACGACAGTCTATGTCAATGACAGATAGAAGAAAACCAGCGAAATCTGCAGGAGGATAAATGTCTTTCACCGACGATGCTTGAGAACCATACTTGGGAGATCATGGCAAGACCATATGACTAACAAAGAGGTCAAGGGGAGATCCAGCTAAACTGATCAACAAGACAGAATGACATAGTAAAAGTGCAAGGTAATTGCTTATTTTTTTGCGAATGCAATCGACAAGACCAGTGAGGAACTCTTTGGGCTGGAAGCCGAAAGGGGGGCTTAGACAGAGGGACAGACCATTCAGGACCCAGAGGAAGGCCGCAGAGGAAGACCTGGCTGAGATGGGTTTGACCTGGAGTGAAGCTGCATAACAAGCCCAGGATCGTGCTCTATGAAGAACACTTGTTGGCCAATGTTCACTGGGGAGCGAGAGGAACTATCGTCTATATACAATCTTTTTCTCAGATCTAAATTAGGTTAACCAATAGTAAATCCTTGTAGAAAATATGCTAAAATACTGACAAGCACAGAGACAATTATGAATTATTCTCAATACAACAAAACTTATTTTTAGTTTTACAGAGTAAGAACAAACAGAGAGACGTGTAGATTTGAATCTGAAACTATCAACTTGATAATTATATATATATATATATATATATATATATATATATATATATATATATATATATATATATATATATATATATATATATATATTTGTGTGTTTGTTTGTTTGGGGTTTTATGGCATATCAACCACTATGGGTTATTTAATGCCAGATCCAGTATGATATATCAAAAACGTATAGCTGGCAACATCATTGTTTCAAAAACGTATAGCTGGCAACATCATTGTTTCAAAAAGTATATCTGGCAACATCATTGTTTCAAAAACGTATAGCTGGCAACATCATTGTTTCAAAAAAAGTATAGCTGGCAACATCATTGTTTCAAAAAAAGTATAGCTGGCAACATCATTGTTTCAAAAACGTATAGCTGGCAACGTCATTGTTTCAAAATAGTGTAGTTGGCAACATCATTATATATATATATATATATATATATATATATATATATATATATAATGCTTATTTTAATGCCTATAGACGACTGGTATAATGCTTATTTTAATGCCTATAGACGACTGGTATAAAAAAACGCGAATAGTTCAATTTGCAATAAAAATATATTTAAAAAACTGGTATCTAGAGAAAAGAAAATTGAAAAGCGAACAAACTAAAAACATCTGAGTTGTTCGAAAAAATTCGCCCAACGCCGCAATCCCTGGCCAAAAAGAAACAAAAAACAACAATCGAGTAACATAAGAAAAGACATAAAGTGCTCAAGACACTAAGTAGAGCAGAGTATCAAAAAAATCCTAGTGTGTGTGTTTGGGTAGACAGACAATGATTTTAACCATAAAATCATCCAAGCTTTCATATCCAATCCTCGTTTTCTAATGTTCTATGAAGTTAAACGTGTGTGTCATTTTCAAAATTACTCTTTTATACCAAAGACAGACAAGGTGTTTGTTAATGCAATCTTATTATGCTTTCAATAATTTTCACTGTGGCGCGATTATTTTGTCCATTAAACCTATATTCATTTCCGAACGTATATTTGAACCGGTCATCTTAATTTATAAGTTGAAAAATTCCCCAACCGAATGATTGTTCTGGGCCAGTGGTTCTCAAACTTTTTTACCCAATGCACCATTTTCACCATCGGTCAAATTGTCATTAACTACCTTTTATGATTATTCTACTTAAAAGTTTTATTCCAAACAATATGGATATATTATTGAAAATTTCCATTTATTCCTATATAAGTACTGGTTGAGAATCCGTTATCCGAAATTCTTGGGAGCGGAAGTGCTTCAGTTTTCAGATTTTTTCGGATTTTAGAATGCAGGCTATTTGATTTGAATACAGCATCTATAAAACGGGGTAGTTTGGGAATGGAACCCAAGCATAAACATGATATCCCTTTACGTTTCATAACACAGCTTATACATATACCCTGAAGATAGTTTTACATAAATAACGTATACCATGAAAGTAGTTTTAAATAAAATTTAATAATTTTAATATATATACAGATACAGTTAATGACGCTAGTCATGTAATACTCACACGGATTTCTAAGTCGGAAAATGAAGATTTTACGTGAAAATAATTTTTTGTACTTTCTGTAAGTGTACAAAAAAGATGATCACTACTTACCAAATATATGTAAATGCAGGATATTTTTGAAATTTTGAATAATATCTTTACTGAGCACGAAACACCAGGTAAGTAATCCATGAATGCCGGTGCTGCTGCCACGTGCTACCACCCCAGGTTAAAGTGGACTTTGAAACAGCACCAATGTAGGGGTTATATCCCTTAACAATAAGACAAAACGAATAACTATATGAATTTTGAGGGTGATAATGCGGCACCTAAAGATGATTGTTATATCTGTAATAATTGGAGTCATGCTTAAAACGGTCAAGGACATTAACAATATGCATATCAGTCTCTGTTTAGAAGAGCGCTTAAAAACATTGCATTGTGGATGACTGCTTATCTACTGACGAGGGTAGGATCAATGTAAAGAAAATATAGACACTGCACATGTTAAGTATCACTTAACATAAGATTTCATGTAAAAAGATGTATATATTTTCCAGCTTACTAATGATCTGGTAAGAGAAAAGGAGATTATTATTATTATTATTATTATTATTATTATTATTATTATTATTATTATTATTATCTTTTCCTTTGATTTCTGGTGTGTACACCTTTCTTTCCGGGTCTCACCCAGAGATCTTAGGTTAGAAATGGCATGACATTTCTACTAACCAATTAAAACACACAGACACATACACACACATATTTTACAAAGATAAAGCCCTATATAAGGTGTGGGCTATACTCGTGAGAACAATGTTTTGTATTTCTTTAAGGCATGGGCTTCCAAGAATCCCTTCAATCTTTTCCAACCAATCCGAGGGCTCCAACTACAACAGTGATTATTGATGTTCCCATGTGCCACATTTTTGAGATTTCGATTATTATTATTATTAAATTATTTAAAAAAGAGAAGAGACGTATCAAGATTTTAAACATGCGATAGCACGTTTGTATGAGTTTAACAATGCACGAGTTGTCCCTGTTGTGATCGCACTTGGGATTGTGACGGACAGCATCCAAAAATGGCTGGCTCAGATTTGAAATATGACTTGAACTGAGACGTTTTAGAAAACAGTGCTTCTTGTGACAGCCAGAATTCTGATATGGTGTTGTTCCAAAATGAAGAATTGATAGGACCTATTTTTTTTTTTAATTATGAATTGAATGTTGAACTTTTAAATATGACCCATTCCTGATTGCAAAATTATAGCAGAAGATCTGCTTGTGAATGTGTAGATTATTATTATTATTATTATTATTATTATTATTAATATTAATAATAATAATAATAATGATGATGATGAAGTGTAATCTCCGGTGTTTTTGGCTCTGAATTTCAAAAGGATTTAATAACACCTTGCTTATGTACCCAAAGTACATATACGCTCTTATAAAATCCACCAAACTAATTTTCCGATTTCTTTTATGCGCTGAAACAGCCTAATTATGCCGAGACTCGATGTAACAGCATTCAGGGTTTGGTGTTTTCTATCTACACCATCTGTGGTTCACCGTGAAGACAGAATTCTGATAGGTAGCCGTAGGGTGAAGTGTCAGTAGCGAAAAGCGAGAGAAAGAAAAGAAATTGGTGGGTTGATGGGGACTGTGGTAGTTCAGAATTTTCAGGGGAGCAGATGTATTTCTCAGAAAAATTGGCAATTAAATTTGATTAATTAGTCCTTAAGCAAATTTAGACGGTAATTTATGAAAAGTCCCTCCCCCAACAAACTCGTGAGAAGATTGGGGTGAGGGTAGCGCAGATATCCACTCTGACGGACCTAAGGGTTTTATGAAGAACATTTTTGGAGAAATGTGATAATAACGTTGAAGTTAGTGGTTCAGTGCGCGGCCTGTTTTGTTGCTAAAATTTCCCCTTAAAAAATAATTGTCTGCGTTTTTATGTCGTTTAATTTGATTTAAAGTTCGGTGTAATGTTTAAAAAAAATGGTCGACGGTGCAGCGACACTGACACCACAGGAGACGGAACTGGCCTCGCTTTGTTTTCTGAGAATGGCCCAAGGGCAGGTGGGTGGCCAATTGCTACCATTCTATACATTTGTGGGTAGCACTGGTATTAGAGCAGCAGGCAGAAGGGCTGAGAGGTGATAAGATCAATTATTGAATTTGAATACATTAGGCAATTCAGACAGATTTAATTTATCTAAAATAATTAGAAAATTTCAAAGCTGCTCTTCTTCTTCTTATTATTTTTATTATCTGAAAAAATGACCTGATGAGCGTTTCGACGCGAAACTTTTTAGCCGGTCAACCAGATAAATCACTTAAATTTTAAAATTTATTCAATATATTGAATCTTCCTCTCTTTATATATATATATATATATATATATATATATATATATATATATATATATATATATATATATATATATAAAGACAAGAGGAAAACTATACTTAGCCGAAGCGTTTCATCATCGCCATCAAGACAAATGATAAAGATATTTGCCTTGATAAAGTCCGTCAGATGACAAAATGTGTGGCGTAAATATAGTTATTCCTCTTGTCTTTTTTATTCCTTTTGTCTCTTCTACAGATATACTCCATCTGAGAATATATATATATATATATATATATATATATATATATACAGGAGACAGAGACAGAGATAGAACTAATACAAATATAAAATTTATCATCTCATTGGTATTATATTCAGCATCCCGACTAGAGTTTCCTAGACAGACACTCCAGCAATCACTTCGTCCATTCGTCAGGGGATATCAGCAATTGACTTTTTATTCTCTCTTTTTTTATATATGTACTTTTCATTGGTGGCAGGTTGAGTTTTCTAGTATGTTTGTGCGCGTGCCTGTGGACGCGTGCATGCGCCTACCTGCGTGTATGTACGTACCTGTATAATGTCATGGCTATTTCCCCTTTTTTGTAATTTTTCTTGTTTCTTTATACTCTCCTTATAGGTTTTACATTACTCTCTCTCTCTCTCTCTCTCTCTTTCTCTTTCTATTTCGGTTGCAGTAAATTGACATCCGGTTTTTTAGACAGTCACTGTTCTTATATATAAAAGAATTACACATTTGACGTTCGGAAATTTCGAAGCCCATATCGGATCGTGCCGAAAGGCTCATTTCTATTTATATATGTGTATATGTACAGTGTGGACAGAGGAATCAACATTTCATAGTGACTATCAGTCTCATCAGATTCGGTCTAAAGATTGCACAGAAGCGTGAAACCGACAGTCACCATGCAGTATTAATTCTCATACGCATTATCTCCGATTTTGAGCACTTTTTTTATCAATATAGGACATTGTTACTATAAATATAATCACACACCCTAGTTTAAATTCGGTTGAATCTGTTTTGTTCAGTTTATGCTAATTCTCTTGGAAAAGGCATGAATCCATCTCCAATCAGTCATTCTAATAGCAGGGTAGGTGGCAACATGTCTAGTAGAAGGAAAACTCTGAATTCAATCCCAGGGGACAGGCTTTGTGGCATACGCTGAACTATTTCGCTTTAATAAAGTCTTCCGAAAAGTTTTCTCTATATTCACGAGCCGTGCCTCCTTATAATTAAATCGTCTATGTACTTTGCCTAGTGCTTCTCTTCTAAACTGAGATCGATAACATAGTCAACTAAATTTCGTTGTTATATCTGATTTAATGGCTAAGGTTTATTAAACAAAGACATCAAAACCTTTATAAATGCTATAGGAAATAAATCGATATTCAATATTATAACGGAAACTTCTTACAGAAGGCCCCCAAAATATACCTCTTTGATACGAAATATGAATTTTTTTTACCAATTTCATAATTTCTTCCAAAATCTCTTTCGTTTTGTTTATGTTTGTTTACCCTAAGCGTTAATAATCTTAAAATGACATTCGACCAACATTGAATGAACCCTCAATAAAATAAATAAAAAAATCAAAAAAAATCCTGTGTTCGGTTTAAATAATGTATGATAAAAGCCTGACATATAATTTATAGTGTTTCCCGTTGACAGATTTGCTGAACTGAACAAAGTCACGTTTTAGTTCCACCAGTTCTAACTTACACAATTAGGTTTCACCATTCTACGAGGATTATGGCAAACCAGCCACATTCACACCATATTCCATCCGAACAGCTTCTTCTCACGAACGAGTACTCTGGCGAAACGACTCACAAGAGGATGTTTTCCCGATCACTACAAGTCTTAACCAGTTCAAGTCTATCGTTAACCGTTATCTTGTCAACATGTCCGCATAAACTGTACCTCTTACTCTGTAAACCGCAAACTATAGTGGCCACCAGACCTTGTACAAGGTGAACCTCACTGTAAGTAAAAAAAAAAAGAAATTACTGTCGTTTGAAATTTATAAAATCTTTCCCTTAAAACATCTGTTTAAGAAAACAGATTTCTCAGGTTCACTAACTGTTATTGCTCTTTCCAGTATTAATGGTGGTTTAATTTCTAACCAATTTTTGAGGTTGTGTAGACAGTCAACATATTGAATATGTCATTATTTTCTCTTCCAGATATATGTGCTATCTGTTCTAGCTATTGTTATTTTTGAAA
>OZ038484.1:88979441-88989441 GCA_964036315.1 Acanthosepion esculentum
TAATAATAATAACAACAATAATAATAACAACAATAATAATAATAATATTTTTTATTTTATTTTTTTGCAGTGGAAAGTGTCATGATGTCATTTCTAACCTTAGGTCCCTGGGCGGGACCTGGAAAGAAATGTGTAAACGCCAGAAATCAAAGATGATGATAATAATAATAATAATGATAAAAAGAAAAGGAAAAGCACAGTAGTTGACAATGAAAAAACAATATTTTAACATAATGTTTTTTTTTCAAGTTATAATTAACATAATTTTTAAAGTATAAAATATATAAATCTCTCTAAGTACAAGGATGGCTTGAATTGTAATGAAAAAAACAAACAAAAAAAAAAAGACAAAAAACAAAAAAACGAGTGTACCGGTAATCAAATTGGTTTGTACAAAAACTTAAAATGTTTTGTAAAATTCATATATTTTTATACTAGAAAATTTTCTAAAAATGTAACTGAACGCATACAGACATATTGTTGATATATTGGTGAACATTGCAAAACACTGTGTTATTTTTTTTTCTTTTCTTAAATCGCGCTCTTCAATGACGTATTGAAAAATATTGGATGTGTTACGTCAATCCTTTGGTTTAATACTACTACTAATGCTACTGCTACTTCTTCTTCTTCTTTTTATTATTATTATTATTATTATTTTTTTTTTAATTTTTTTTTTTCCTATCGGTGATTTGTATAAAAAATAAGTGTCAAAAAAAAAAAAGCGGATATCATATATATTTTCCGGCCGCGAAAACATGCTCTTTTTTTAAAGCAAGGCGGGCGGGCCATTAGCACACAGGTCGTTACAGAGGGTAGAGAACAAGAGTAAAGAGTCGTGTTTGGGGAGAGGATAAAAAGAAGGATAAGGGAACAAGATCAAGGCATCAGAAGACGTCGAATGATATTACACTTGAATATTTGTAGATTATACTTATCAGGGAAGCAAGTAAGAGGAAGAGAATTCCACAGACGGAAAGTGCGAGAGAAGATGTTTGAGTAGAAGAGACGGTTACGTTTAACCGTTTTGACAGTGAAAGGGTGGGACCGATATGCCAACATAGTAGCTTACTTAAATTCATGCAGTCTGGAAACCAGCGAAAGTAACTCGTCGGAACAGTTGCCGTGAAAATACTTATAGAAGAGACAGAGGAAAGCCACATCACGTCTGAGTGACAGTAACTGTAGATTAGATGCCAGATCAGGATATATCACATTGTATATCCGTTTCTGAATTTTGTCGAGGACCTCAAGACTTACAGCGGGGGCACCAGATCATAAATGACCGCAATATTCCATCTATGGTCTGGTGCCCCCGCTGTAAGTCTTTGGGAGACTATGATGTATAAATTTTTATATATAAGAACAACGTTGGGGAACTGAATGACAAATTGGAAAATATCTATTTAAAAGATCTTCATCAGACTAAAATGTTAACAATAGTTTGCATAAATTCGTGAAGAGGGTAAAATATAAGCGTAAACGTTGGTTATAAATGTGCGCCGAGAGGAAACGTCGAACGCGCAGGGACGCTAAATATTTAAATTTCTGGCAGCAAAGGTGAAATGTTGTAAGCCTCTGGATGAAAATTTGCTATGGAAGACTCAGAAACCAGTGCTCTTTCTAAACATTTTCACTTCAGAAAATATCTTTCTCTTTTAATTTTAGAGGTCGAAATATAGAATTTTTACATCTTGCTCATTTAAAATTCTTTTGCGGTTGCCAAATGTTAAAAGTTGGTAACTTATTAAAATTTTGAAATGTCTCCAATTACATATAAAAATTTTACCATCAGAATATTTAATATTATAGGATTTGTAAAAAAAAAAGAAATGCAAGAATTATTGGCTTGGGACATTAATCGTTAAAACATTTGATGTACGCTGTCTCCAAGAAACAATGAAAGACTTGATACTAATATCGGAGTCATCCCCAAATGATAGCTTTCGAAACAGTAAATATTATGGAAATGGTTTTGCATCAATACAAAATGGAAGTATAACACTCGTCGACATTGGATGAACAATCATAGTATACACATTAAACAGATATATTAAAAGAACTATCAATAAATTGCCATCATTCTTTGTAAATAAAAAACTTTGAAGAGATTGGGAGATATTAGTTAGCTACGGGCGGGAAAAGACTGATAATATTTATTTATAATGTTGTTGGATATTAGAAATCAGAGTTATTAGCTGTTTGCCTTCAAGTCAAAACAACTCTCTATTTATTTATTTATTTATTATTATTATTTTTATTTCCTTTGATATCTGGCGTTTACACATTTCTTTCCGGGTCCCGCCCAGGGACCTAAGGTTAGAAATGGCATCATGACACTTTCCACTGCAAAAATAAAATAAAATAAAAAAAAATAATTACATAGATAAAGCCCTTCGTAAAGTGTGGGCTGTAGTTGTCAGAACAATTTTTTGTATCTCTTTGAGGCATGGACTTCCAGGGATCCCTTCAATCAGCCTACTGGAATCTTTTCCAACCAATCCTAGGGCTCCAACTACAACAGGAATTGTTGATGTTCCCATGTGCCACATTTTTGAGATTTCTATTTCAAGGTCCTTGTATTTTGACAGTTTTTCGAATATCTTCAAAGATACATTGCAGTCTGCAGAGACTGCCATATCAATAAGGAGGCACTTATTTTGTTTGTGGTCTTTAATAACAATGTCTGGGCGGTTGCCTTTGATTGTTCTGTCAGTGTGTATTATGTAGTCCCATAGAATTGTAACAGGTCCTATCTCCGTAACCGGGTCTGGGTGGTGTTCGTACCAGTTTCTTTCAGTTTCCTTCCCATAGGAGTTGCACTATTATTATTATTATTATTATTATTATTATTATTATTATTATTATTATTATTATTTGCCATGTATTTACCCATGACAGGTTTTTAAAATATTTTCGCATACCACATATCATTTAAATTGTTAGGATTCGTGTACTGAAAACTGGATGTGTGCAGGCGATCAGAATAAACTTTGATGAGTAATTGTCCAAAACTGTTTAAAAACTGCATCTAAAAAGTTAATAATTCTATTTGGCTTTTAAAATGAAACTGGAGTGTTTGAGTTGAGAGTATCTTGACAATTTATCTACGACTCTAATACACTTTGGCCGTTGCATATATTTTATACACGTGTCGGAATTTAGTTATATGTCATTGGATGCAAACACAATAATAAGAGAATTATTGATGTACACTAAAGATAGTGTATGCAGCTTCAAAATGTTAAATACCTAAAATGGCACAAATTAGCGTGGAGTTACATGTTGTAAACTTATTCACTGATGATAGCGTGGCACAAAATTCTGTTCTCTTTTTATACTTGTATTTTGTTTCGGGTAATATCTTCGGAGATATACATCAGAGCCAGGAATTGCAGGCATGCGCAAGAAATTAACAACAGGTCGAGAACATGGAGGAGTTTGTGTTTTGTAAGTGAAGTTTGCCGCGGCGAGCAACGGGGGCTAATTCAATTTCGAATGACACATAACGCTTTTTTGACGGAATAACACCGAGCATATTGTACGTGTTATTGGGCGGGTTTCAAACGAATGTCAACCTGCTAATTCCTTCTGCAGGAGATTTACAGCGGAACCTAACAGTAAATCGAAAAATAACAGATGACATTAGTCATTTATTTTAATACGATTATTGATAAGGTGTGTCATGGGCGAAATCGCTAGTGATGTGAGTTCGAATCTCATTGGGTCGTATTCCGCTTTGAGCGTTGTAAAGAAGGATCTGTAATGTAATCAACCCTGACCTGGCATCTCGACATCAGTCACTTTTTCACCGAAGTGGCTTGGCTTCTCTCCGTCTTTTCTACAAATGTATTCATGGTAACTGATCTGACGGGATTTTTCCCTGGTTCCCCGACTACATGAATTTAAGCGTGCTACTAGATTGGCATCTAGGTCCCACATTTCTACTGATGAAATAGTTAAATGAAACCGCTACATCTACTCTTTCTTTTCTCGCACTTTCCGACTGTGGAACTACCTTCCGTTTACATGCTACCCTGATAAGTACATCAATTTAAATGCAACGTCAATCGCCATCTTCTATCGTCTTGTATCCCGTTCATCTTTTGTCCTTTCCTCAATCCTTCATATACTCAGTCTTTTCTCTCACTTCTACTCCCTGTTACCTTCTGTGTGCTAGTGGTATTTCCGCCTTACGTGGAGTGAAATGATAAAAAATAGCGCTCAGTGTAGAATGAGGGTAAACAAGATGGCCTCTCAGTCTAAAATTCTAGTCATTGATGCCGCGTCACACTACGCTTAGTAAATAATTATTACAGTGATCAGAAAGTGATTGCGCATTTCACTTAGACTTATGAGTCAGCCAACCAGGTAGAACTAAGTTTGAAGAATATAAAACTGCGTCTAGAATTAGTTTATCATCTCTTCTGACAGTGTGTCGTTTATAGCATAATTCTGTGTTTAATTGGGAAAAACTTGCAATTACACTTGAGTACCTGGCATAACGTTCCACCATCTACAGTAGTCTTTCAATCATGAAAGCCAACTTTTGATTGTTTTTGTATTGTTTTGTTGCGGGTGATGAAAAATGGGTTTGGCATGCCAGCAGAAAACAAAAACAAAGGACAGCGTTTACTAGTGTAAAAAAAAAAAAATGACTCCAGCCAATTAATTCCTTTCTTTGTGTCTGGTAGAATAGGAAAATAACCTCCGTTACAAACGTTTAGAGACATCACTGCAGACGTTTATTGCTAGCAACATGAATGGCTAGAAGGAAGATAAACATTGAATGTCTCCAACTTCGGAATTTTTTTTTAAAACTTGTCATTCGCAAGCATAATAATGCAAACGCACACTCCGAAAAATCACCCTCAAAAGAAATTAAATTGCTCGGTGCGTGTGGGGTGGGTGGGGATTTTCCTTCATATCCTCCATACTCAGCAAATTTAACAGCTATAGATTTTCATTTTCTTTGATCACTTGAGCGTCTCTCTCGCAGCACATCTAAAAACAAGAAAGAAGTTGTACCCTATTCGAACTGTTGTCCTCATCTGTATTAACATATTCACGACGTTTCGGTCGTTGTACGCTCCGGCTTTCTTCAGGTGATATATGTTGGAATTTCAAACCGAACCATTATTTAGTCCACGGGGGTTGATTGTTCTAGTTCCACATGCCATACCTTTTCTGAATATATCAGTTTCAATTAATTTCCTTTAGTAACTCAGCTCTCCGAGTTTTTGATCACCTCTGTTGTTTGTTGAAGTAGGCCGGAGAGTACAACGGCCGAAACGTCATGAATCTGAAAACAAAGATGAGGACAACAGTCCGAATAATGTAGATAGTATAAATAGTTAAAACGCCATATCTCAGAAATATAGACAGAAGTTGAAGTTATAAAACATTTTTTTCGGGGGACAAACCCAGATTTCTTTGAGCGTGGAATCGAAAGTTTGTCTTCCCGTCGGGCTGCAGTCGTTGAAAATGAATGCGATTATATTTTTGATAGATAGCATTCAAATAAATTTCTCTTGCGTTTGTTTGTTTATATAATTTCTGGTAAAACGTAATTATTTTCCAAGAAAGTATGTACTGCGTCCTTCCATGTGCAATCATGTCTCTCCCAAACTTCATATCTCTTGTAACCGTCAGTTTTTCTCTCTTTGCTAAAGAGATTCGCACCCTCGTTTCCTTCGTTCCGCATGCATCCACTCATTTGCACAACTTCTCCAGGTAGAGGGTTCGCTACCTTCCCCTATATTCCCTATATTTCCCTCGATATGTCCTGTGAGTGTTTAGTCTTCATAGCTCTCCTTCCTTGCTATGTGTCTGGTAGGACGGAAAAGTTCTAGGAAGAAGAAAAAAAGTTAAACGTCTCTAGCTGTACTTGTCAAACTCTCTGCCTTCGGACAGAATAAGACCCAGACGAGGCTATGCTGTAGGCCTTGTGCCACATCCTTCCTCGCGGGGAGGTAAGGTAAATAATCTTGCTTCGGCAATTAGTTGGAGTTACGTCTCCAGTTGTGCTGGTCGAACTCTCTGTCTTCGGGCAGAGAGGAAATCAGACGAGGCTATGCCGAAGGGCAGAATCTCGTCTAGGATGGTAGACAGCTACCCAACCCAGTGTATACGGCGTCTACGGGGAATTTTTGCCCGAGACTACGGGCTCGGTTTTGCCCCGCATTAAAAACGGCCTTGTGCCACATCCTGCCACACGGAGAGATAAGGTAAATAACCTTGCTTCAGAAATTACTAGCCTGCCACCCGATTCTCTATCTCTCAGTAATGTATTCTCTTTTACAATAAACGTCTCTTCTTTCATTTACGCGGGTGTTTCTCTTCCTTCACTGGGGTGCCACCTTTGTCTGTTTGTAACCCCTTTAAGGATGCAACAGTATCCAAGTAATTCCAGCTCTTTTCCTGATTCTGATGTTCTTTCTGTTACCATCTTTTAAAAGCTTCCTCGTTGCTTAGTCATGAAATTCTCAATATCCTTCTAGAGACAGGTATTTATCTTTCTCTCATTTTTCTCTTGATCTGTGCGGAGATTTTCCAGTATTCACGGCCGTATAACAGTATGGATACGACATAGAACTTTAATGTGTTGTAGTTAATTTTCTCGCTCCATACTTTCGGCCTTGTGCCACATCTAAGCTATGTTTATTAAATCACCATAGCAGTAAGCCTAACACAAAAAACAACCAAGGATTTAAATTAATTTATAATTGGTTTTATATATTTCTGATAAAGCATAATTAACGTGCAAATAACCTAATAAGTAAGTAAATTAGACACTCATTTGTTTGTATATCGTTTCTAGTAAAACGTCATTACTTTCAGAACAAGTTAATATATAATTGACTTTCATTCATTTTTATGTCCTTTCTTTTAAAACGGGATTACTTTCAGAATAGGTTAATATATTGGAGCCTGTTTCGTTATTAAGATAATTGAGCATTAAGATGTTAAATGTACTGGCTCAATCCCAGGTAAAAGAATATTTACGAATGCTGATTTACAAGGCAAGTAGATAATAGAAAAAGAGTGGCGCGATATAATCTTCCGAACACTACTTTAGTAAATATCCAAAAGTTAAGGTATATTGATAAATTAAAGGCGAAAATGAATAATTGCATGTGGCAAAGAATAGCCTTAATTGTTGATTGGAAACATGGATTCCTCTTTATACCACTTTACAATTTTCATAGATGGCAGTAAAATTGATACTTCGATCAGAATGGAATGCTTATCACGATTTTTATTTATTTAATGGAACTCAACGCGTAATGGTGAGTAAAGGAAAAATAGGAAACCTAACAAAATTTTAAAAAATTAAGGTCGTAGTAATTGTGTAAAAGCCATGACTGGGATTTCCTGCTTGTGTGGCATGGTGCAGCGTCCTATTGTCAGACAGAGGATTCTTCAAGCAGATGCCCTCTTGAACCACGGTAGCACTACCCCCTCAAGGAACTTGATGTAGGCTTCCGTGTTGAGTATGACGCCCTGTGGAAAGATGAATGGAAGTATAACGTCGTAATCACTCTAAACACCATGATGTTGACTGGATATATTATCCAACTCTTTCCGAATCCGCTGCCCTGTTCTCAGATTCTCACCTAAACATTCTGAAATATTCGTATTGGAGCTTTCTGCGCGAATGTCTATCAGTGAATTGCGTCATGATGCGATTTTCTCACAGACGGTGTCCAACTGAACCTAATATACTGTGCAGGCGACCAAATCCAAAACAAACAATGCGCATGCGCGAAATTAAAAATGGCGGCAATTTACCCATCGCAGTGTATATATATATATATATATATATATATATATATATATATACATATACATATACATATATACATATATATATATATATATATATATATATATATATATATATATACATATACATATATACATATATATATATATATATATATATATATATATATACATATACATATATACATATATACATATATATATATATATATATATATATATATATATATATATATATATAAATATAATTTTTAATGGTTCCTTTCTCAAATATTTTCATTATTAGAATTCCAAATATGTCTAGTACACTGATGAGATGTGAAACAGACTGCCTGTGGATGACAGTGTATATATATATATATATATATATATATATATATATATATATATATATATAGTGTGTGTGTGTGTGTGTGCGTGCGTGTATTATAAAAAATTTTATGAAGCGTTTTCGACCTAAACATTTTTTTTTAACTTTGATTCGCATAGTCAAAATCAAAGTTATGGCCAGTCTTTTTACAGTGTTTTACGAGTGAGTTTAAATGTTTGTCCCAACATATTATATATGACGGCTTTTAGACATCTCGAGACGTCTCTTCAATATGTTTGTACGTGTGTCTTTGTTTTTACTATAAACGATATTTTAGTGGGTGCACATTTCCGAGCAGAAAATCATGTTTAATACACAGATAAAATGAAGGTCTAACGGCTCAGATTGTCTAAATTCTTCTAAAAAAATGTACCTCTCGAAAAGAATAGAACTTGCATTGCCTTTTTCCTGTGAAACCCACTTAGCTAGGCGTGCCGTAACGTTAAGCTATAGAGGTCCTTACAGTAAGGTACGTCTCAGTTGCTTTTACTTGTTAAAAAAATGTACACCTTTCTTTGGACTTTTCCATGTTCAAATTGGCAATCTTATACTTTCATAACTAAAACGTAAGTAAGGTAATTTAAGTAATTAATGAATTTTTTTTTCTATTCGGAAATACTTATTAATATGTGTGCACGTATTAGACTATTATTTCGTCATCCTGCAAACGTGGAGAAGTGCCGTTTCTGTCGACTTGGAATCTTGTGCTTTCTTTGGTCTAAAGGAACACCTCCATCGAAATAAACACATACATACTAACACTAACACACACACACACACACACACACACACACACACACACACACACACACACACACACACACACACACACACACACACACACACGCACGCGCACACACACACATACAGAAGCATACAAAATAAAGAAGTTTATGACCCTGTTGATATACGTTGACAGACTTCAGGTAATGGCGTGTCTTCTAAGTGAATTATTTACTAATGAGACAGCTGACAATTTTTAAACACACACACATAGATATATATATGTGTGTGTATATATATATGTGTGTGTGTATATATATATGTGTGTGTGTGTGTATATATGTGTGTGTGTGTATATATGTGTGTGTGTATATATATATATGTATGTATGCGTATATATATAGATGTGTGTACGTATGTATATGTGTGTGTATGTATATATGTATGCGCATATATATGTGTGTGTATATATAGGTATGTGCATGTATATATGTATACGTATATATGTGCGCGTGTGTGTGTATGTGAGCGTGTGTGCGAAGCTTTCTTATTATTTTTATCATCTACTTCTACCTTTTCCATAGCCGTCCTTATTTATTTAAGCTCATCTAATATACAAAGTCTATGCTGTATTTATCTGGCACTTTCTAACGTTAAAGCGATAACCGTATATTTTGCCAGTAGAAAATCTGCCGGTCTGTGACCGAATGAAGGAAATGGTCTTGTATTGAGATGAGCCATGTTTCACAATATTTTAAATGAAATACGAAAATTAATCATCTTAAAATATCGAGAGCTCCTCTCTGCGGCTGCTCGGTCTCACGCTGTCCGCTGATCTGAGATGGAACAGATACATCGAGTCAATTGCATCATCCACCGCAAGGAAAGTTGGCTCCCTGTGCCGAGCCAGGAAATTTTTCTCCCCGAAATCGATCCTCCAAATCTATAAATCGACCATTCGCCTTTGCATGGAGTATTGCTGCCATATATGGTCTGGAACCCCTGCTGTTTGCCTCAGGGTTCTTGATAAGATCCAGAGACGGATATGCAATGTAATTGGCCCTGATCTGTCATCTCATCTGCAGTCGCTCTCTCTCACAGACGCGACGTTGCCTCGCTCTG
>OZ038484.1:88994441-89011941 GCA_964036315.1 Acanthosepion esculentum
ATGTTTATAGCTTCCGGTTGTAATATCAATGGCGGCTTGATCAGCAAAACTTGCTAGAATACAAAATAGGATGAAGCATCAAGCCCAAGAGAGTGACAACTTGCATGAGCGTCCCTAAAGGAACTTCAGTGACGTCTGAACCCGCTAGTTTTATCAGTGTCCGCGAAGTGGCCTGACAATCAAAGGCGAAAACGTCTTTGAGTGACGCAGGGAGTTGGATTTGCAAGAGAAATTGAAGCGGCAGATTAATGAGGCCGCAAAATTTGTTTAGTGCATTGATGCGTGATAGTGAATTGAAGTCAAACGTAGTTTATTCAGAACGTTTCACCTGCATGGGCCTGAACTCTGAACGGAGAATGCATTTAGAAAACAACGGAGCATCTCCGTTTGTTTTGGTTTCCGGCAGAACCTTTACATGAATCGATTTAATTAATTGGTAAGGTTCCTGATTTACTGGATAAATTCGAAATCGTAAACCACATCCGTTCGTTTTAGGCATTTCTCTTTTCATTAATGCAATACTCGACCGTAACTGAAGATCGATTCATGCTACAATATCAAAACACTTCAATTCGCTTCATACACTAAAGAGGTTTTCGCTAGAAAATAGAATACTGCACAAAAGTAATTAAGTCTGTAATAGTGTACAGAAATATATAACTTGATTCGTTTTATCACTTTAAACGTTATTTTTCAGTGGATACTCATATTTAATAGACGTCCTGTTTATTAATTAAAAGTATATTTATTTATGTCTGCTGGCCGGAATCTTCTAGAAATCTTATTGAAAGTTAACTTTAAAAGTTTCTTCGTTTACGTTTGGAAACGAAACTGAGCAATTGGAAAATTTCGAGTCTATGAAGTAGAAGGATTTCATTTAAAGGCGCTATTCAGAATCGCCTGACCGCCAAACGTTCGCTATGGCCGAGTCAATTAAAGCAAGTCGGATTTAACGATTGTTTCCTCTGCCCAGGGGGACGCAGGTTCGAATCTTGCCGAGAGAGGGCGTATTTTCCTTTAATAATGTTTCTCGAATATTCAGGCGGGTAGACGAAAATAAATAAACAAAGAGAACGTCTACTCAAATATGAGTAGCCACTAAAAATAATGTTTAAAGTGATAAAATCTCTCGGATTAATACGTAAAAAAACGTTACTTCTTTATAAATTAACTTGATTCATACTGTACAGAAATATTTAAGTTAGATTCACTCTGAACATAATTATTTTAGCGTGCTCCATACTGTACAGATATATTAAATCTCGATTAATTCTGACGAGAGATATTTAAGTTTGATTTTTATCCTTCATTCATACTGTACAGAAATATTTAAGATTAATTCGATGTATCCAGGAATTTAATCTCGATTCATTCTGTACAAAAAAAAAGTTAAGTTTGATTTATAGTGTATAAAATATGTAATCTTCATTCACAACGTACATAAATTTCGGCTCGATTCATTCTATGCGGAAATATGTAAGCTCCATTCATTTTAAACAGATATATTTAATCTCAATCCATTCTGGACAGAAATATTTAAGCGTGATCATACTGTGATGATATAATTAATAATATTAATTTTGTAGAGCATTAATTTCAATAGTTCCTATTAGTCGCATATATGTGATCGAATTCTATCCAAAGAAGTGTTTATGAAATATTTAGACCGTTTACAACAAAGTAGGAAAAGTTTGCTGCAATATCGTAATCTAAATCCTTCTTTATGACAGTGAACGCGGGATAATTTTCATCACAGATGAAGAAGGGACTTGATGCATGGGAGATGTGGCTATACATATAGATACTGAGAATAGCATGGACGAAAGATGTGAGCCACAGGAACATTTTCAGGAAAATGGGAGCAACAAGGACATATACGTAGTACCAGGAAGAGACAGTTAAAAATTTCGGGGACACATAATGAGAAAAGAGCGATTGGAGAATTTGACACTCACAGGACAGATCGTAAGCAAACGGGACAGAGGGAGACAGCAAGTAATTTTAAACGCGTTTGTTCATATGGATAGCAGAAAATAGTGCTTAAAGCTTAAAGTAGGAAGTTTTGAAGGACCATGATTGCTAACAGCCAGAAGAGTCACATAAAAAATAGAAGGGAGGTATGCAATTTCGCGTTTAAAATAATTATAAGAAATATTTGCTAAGTTAAAGTAAGAATCTATTGATATATTATAAATTCAGGATAAAGACAGATTTTCCTTTATTGGTCCTGACCTGGCGTCTCGGCTGAAGTCACTTTCCCACCGCCGTAATGTGCCTTTTCTATAAATACTGGTAAATATGGTAATATGGTAAGTGTTTTGATGAACTTTCCTCTATTGTATAGTGATCACTTTCCGGATTACTTCGGAAGTGTGCGGGTCAAACTCTCTACCTCCGGGCAAGGAGGATCCCCCGACGAGTCTATGTCATCTCGTTTCGTCTCGTCTAGTCTCGGGAGACAGCTAGCCGACCCTTTTTTTACAGGGTCTACGGAGAATTTTTGGCCAAGCCTACAGGCTCGGATATACCACAATTAACTCGGCCTTTGTTATTTGTATTTGACTTGGTATCTCAGTTTCACTCACTTTCCCACCGCCATAACATAGCTTCCCTGTGTCTTTTCTATAATGACTTTCATGGTGATTGTTCGGATTAACTTTCATCTATTGTACCTAGACTTTATAAATTTAAGCGCAGTACTAAACTGGCGGAAAAGTCTCATCATTTTATAGTTGAAGTAGCTAGATATAGCCGTAAGTTCTATGCCAGCAGTTTCCTCCATCGCACTTCTCGCTTGTGGAACTCTATTCCGGCTTCTTGTTTTCCAGTCAACTTTGATCAAAAAGCAATGTTAATCATTTCATTCTTCTTTTTTTTATTATTCTCTTTCTTTAATAGTGTTATTTTCTCATATTATCTAAGACTCAGTAAACCCTTGCGTCTTAGTGACTTTATTGCCTTGCTCTGGCAGAAATTATTTTAAAAAAAAACGAAGCATATCCTGTGGAATCATGAAATGAAAATTCCCTTGCAATACTATTTTTATATTTTATATTTATCTTTACTCCATCTTTCAAATCCGCTGACGAGTCAAAATTGTCTTCTGCTGAAGAATATACATTCGCATGGTAGATAACATATCTCTTTAGTAATAATTACAAGAACAGAAATGACTACATTATTAAGCAAAGTCTCTCTGTAAAAACAACCACTGAATTTAAACACGTCCTGTTATTATAGATTGTTTATCTGCACATAATCAAATCATACTAGTTCATGCAGAATATCCAATTATCTGATATTAAATCCCAAAACACTTTTACACTGTCGACTGAAACTAGAATATATCGTTTGCATCGATGGCAAAGGATATAATCACATCAAATGAGTGCAACTATCAAATAAATTCATACTGACTCAAATATGAACGAATTTTAATTGACTCAAGCCTATAACGAATCAAATAAATGCTTATGAATTCAGATACGAAAGAGCAATAATTATCTTCCCTCAAACTAATTGCTTCCAGACTCAAGTAAAAACGTATTTAACTATTACCAAAACAAGTAAATGTTGGATTCAAATATAAACGATGAAATATTTACCTATCCTGGAGCCAAATAAATGTTTCTACACTCAAATATAAATGATGAAATATTTACCTATCCTGAAACCAAATGAATGCTTCTAGACTCAAATATAAACGATGGAATATTTACCTATCCTGGAGCCAAATAAATGTTTCTACACTCAAATATAAATGATGAAATATTTACCTATCCTGGAGCCAAATAAATGCTTCTAGTCTCAAATATAAATAACCAAAATTTACCTATTCCCAAACCCAGAAAATGTTTAGAGACTTAATTATATCTGACGTGCTATGACCTCTCGGTTACAGAGTGCGTCGATGACCAAGCAAAGCTGAATAATGTCTTTAAACACAGATTTTTCCCTGATTCTTGAAATATCTGTTCAGTTTCGTATGCTAACGTAAACAAAGCAATATGTAAAGAAAGGAATGGAATTTTATTTACTAACACGACAGATTTTTATTTCTTAAACTTTACTTTTAGTGGCTAATCGTATCTGAGTAGAGGCCCCGTTTATTTATTAAACAGTGCATTTATTTATTTTCGTCTACCGGCCTGAATATGCGCTATCCGACAGGATTCGAATTTGCGTTTCCCTAGGGAAACCGTCATTAGATCTGACGCGCTTTGACCTGTCGGCTACAGAGTGCGCTGATGAGCATGCAAAGCTGGATAGTGCCTCTAAACACAGAGCCGAGAGGGTGAAAGCTTATAGACTCTAACGTAATGAAACATAAACTGATTCCCCTTTTAATAAACTGATTCACCTTTTCCCAGTAAAGTATGAAATGTTGTAAATTCACCACAAAACATTGCGAGTTAGCATTTTTAGATTTACTATCGTTATCGCAAATGAAAGGAAATTTCTGAGCTCGACAATCAATTTTTTTCGTTAGGGATCAAGATGCAACGATCTCGGCCACAGGACTGGTGCCAAACATATATTAGGCTGAGTCATAAGATATTTCCATTTTTGGAATCCAAATGTAATGACGAATGTATCAGACTAAGTACTAATGAGTAAAAGAATACATTAATATACCATAGTTTTGCACAATAGTGGTAGCGTACAGAGTGAATTATAACGCAGTTTGATATCAGGACAGAAAAGGATCACATAGAACAAGAATTAATGCATAAAAAGATTGTAGAATTCGATTAATCTGTTCTACCTGACCTGCCGTATTCAACTTACCTTGCACTAACCAATCATTACCATTTTTTATATGCTGCAAACATCTTTGTTGGGAAAACTTTCTATTATTAAAATCAGATTAAAGAGTTTGCTTAAAACGTTTTTGCGTCAAAATCTGTAAAATTTTCAGACAGTAATGAAAAAAAGAGTTGAGAAGTGGAAATAGTGGAACACGATTAATATATATTTATTGATAAAATAATTTACGAATAAAAAATAAATAGTTCCAAGTGAATGTAAAATGAAAAAAAAATACTTACAAATATCATAAAAGATTCGTGGGGGCGAATGAAATGCTCCTTCTGTTTGCGCAGAGCCGGTTGGTGTAATTTAAGGTGGACCGCTTCAAGCAGACGTAAATATTGATCGGACCGGGCTCTGTGCAGAATTGTGAAAGAAATGTTCACATATTCACTCGCACAGTCTATGTTATCAAACAAATGCTGGCCAATGGCCGAATCATGCGCAGACTGAGTTACTTTCAAAGAGTGACTCAAAACACTCAGTCTTATACTGGCAGGGACGAGCAGATTAATTGGGGGTTGCAGTCGCTGATTGGTTCTTCCTGCATATTCAGCTTCACACTGACATTTGAATTTGTACGCAATTGAACTACTTTAAAAATAGGAGAAACCATCGTTGCCAAATGAAGGAAACGCTGAATTAGTCCCCAAAACAACGCACAACCTCGCAGTGGAAAAACCTGATGTAATACAAGTCGACACTCTGTAGACTAGTGTTAGACTTTTCCTATGTAGTCACGGTAATTTTGAATAAACAGGACAAAGGTTGGGACCAAAAACTACCGAGTCTTAAAAGAGTTTCATCTTACGCTCAGCAACACGTTTAATGACATTCGCTGGATATCCATTGTAACAAAAAATACGATGAATGCCCTCCAATGCATGAACGAGTCTACAAGGGAAAAATCATCAACGCAAATCATCAAGCGTTGATGATTTGTTCTTTCAGAGGATGTCGGCGAGCATGGCCCTCCACATTTTCCTGTCCTTTGTAGCGCAAAATAAGTTTTGTTTTTTTGTTATTTCTCTCAAACGCTGTTCTACCATCCATTTACTCAAGCTTATCAAATATGTTACGCGCTGCTTTCCTCTGTGCCTCTTTCTCTCTAACCGTCCTGTGAGTATCAGATTTTCCAAGCAGTGCTTCCTGATTGCGTACCCCAGAAATTACAACCGACTGTTCCTGATGTTGAGTATAAGTTTCAATTTTGTTTCCATTTTCTCTAAAACCTCGTTGTTGCTCACATGTTCGGTCCAAGGTATCCCCAGCTTCTTTCTGTAGAACAACATTTGTGTTGCTTTAAATCTCTTCTTCATCATTGACAAGATTGTCCATCATTTATTCATTTTTCTGTCTCTTAATAATCTGCTTAGATATCAGAATATATATATATATATATATATATATATATATATATATATATATATATATATATATATATATATATATATAAGTCTAAGTGTTGATTTCTATGTTCACTTTTATATTTACACACGCTCTATCTCTGATATTGAACACTTTATCCCATAAATATAGCACACTTTAAGACTATATTTCTTCATAGATATATATATATATATATATATATATATATATATATATATATATATATTGCATCTAGCATGAAAGAGACTGTCGCCTCTAAGTGTTGACATCTATGTTCACTTTTATATATATATATATATATATATATATATATATATATATATATATATATATATATATATATGCAGAAATATAGTCTTAAAGTGTGCTATATTTATGGGGTAAAGTGCTCAATATCAGAGATAGAGCGTGTGTAAATATAAAAGTGGACATGGAAGTCAGCACTTAGAGGCGACAGTCTGTTTCATGCTAGTGCAATCGCCTGACGATTGCACTAGCATGAAACAGACTGTCGCCTCTAAGTGCTGACTTCCATGTCCACTTTTATATTTATATATATATATATATATATATATATGTATATATATATATATATTTATATATGATAAAATAAAAAAAACAAATAGGAAATGTATATCAATCTAACATGTTTCCCTTTTATTAAAACTTCAACAGAAATTGAGAGAAACAGATAAAAAAGCAGAAAATCTGTTATTTTCAATTTTGTTTGAGTCAGTTCTCCTTGGTCAGTCATGTGTCATGTGCCTTAAAACTGTAGATAATTCTATATATCTCTGAGTTTGTGAAGATTTTTGTATGTCTAAGTGGGCAACGGATGGTAATGTGTAATCATAATTGTGTTAGTGTGTTTCTCTAGTGGAAGTTCTAATGTCTTCAATTTCGTGTGGTCGGCCAGCGCAGCGGGGTGCCACATCAGGCTAATTTCTCGCTGATCTCTTTAAGAATGTATTCTTTGTATTAGATAGACAGACGTCAGATTCTTTAAGAACGGATTCAAAGAAATATGGCGATTTAATGTAATGTTTTAGGCGTGTGGTTATAGCAGATAATAATTGTTGTGGTAGGATCCACCTACTTTGCATATGTGAGTACCGACGATATAAATATGGTTGGTACCGGAAGACATGGAGGCTAATCAAGAGATCCAACTAGAGACTCTGCCCGACTGCGACTTAGTCAACACATTCTCCAGGAACGGTCTTCCCAGAAATATACAGATATACTAGATGTAAATATTGTGTACACTTTCTTGTTATAATACATTCTTGTTCTAAGTACATTTTTTGTTGCATTATTATTCCATGCATTAGTCGAGATTCAACAATGAGTCAAGACTCAACAATAATGTTATTAAGTTTTCAATGTATTTTCTCCTTAAATAATTATGTTATATGGTGGCATTAGTGAAATCAAAATTTGTATCGTTTCCATGCAAAAGGAAAAAGATCGTTTGTCCAAACACAAATTTCTCTTGTGTTTGTAGATGAGGGCTTTTACATCACTTCTTGTCTCCCTTATATAAACATTGTTGCACTACAAACAATTTGGTGAATCTCGGAATTTGAATTAGTGTTGGGTTTATTTTTCTCCCTAATTAAATCTCCAATTGTCTTGGAGGTGGGGGTAAGGATCCTAGTATTATGGATAACTAACGTGTTTACGAGTTTAGTAGAAAGAATGCTGGTGGACAGGATTATTAATTTTGTGTCATTTTTTTAAAGAAGTATTATTGGCAGTGTCTGTATTTTTAGCATTGTGCATTTTGTAAGCTGTTTTTTTAGCGCTGAGGATAAAATGATGTGGGTAGTAGAGAAGTTTGAATGTTTTCTCAATATATATATCTTTATTTAGGTATTCCGGGCTACATATCCTAATAGATCTGAGGTAGAATCATATGATTAGTCCAGATTTTATTCTTTGTTTGTGGTGGGAGTAGAAGTTGATTAGACCGTTTTTGTCTGTGGGTTTATGATAAACTTTAAAATCTCATTGTTGCATATTTGATTCATATTTGATCTCATCTTGTTGTATATTTGATTTGCATTTGAAGTCACACACACATACACACACATACACGCACATTCATATATAGATAGGTAAATAGATATATACACGATAAATGATGTTTTAAGGTAAGCTAGAAAGGATTAAAGTGCTCAAAATTTAGGATAGAGCGTATGAGAGTCTGTTTCATACTCATGGGCAATCGTCAGGCTTGACGATTATATATATATATATATATATATATATATATATATATATATATATATAAATATATATATATACATAAATATATGAGTATATTTACATATTAGTACAAACAGACAGACACACATTATATATATATATATATATATATATATATATATATATATATATGTGTGTGTGTGTGTATTTTTAATGCTACCACACATGATAATAATTAAAAGGTAAGTAATTATTATCATGAGTGGTAATATTAAAATTACAAATAAAATTTGTCTGTTTATGGCGATACTAATAATATGTTTGTATATATATATATATATATATATATATATAATATATATACATATATATATATATATATACATATATATATATATGTAGATAGATAGATATATAGGTAGATGAAAATAATAGTTTGTGTGTGCCTTTAACAATAAAAAAATGATAAAATTGTTAAAATTTCAGACACACTGGGTTGTATGTTAATATTTTTGCTTTATTATTTAAATTAGGTTCCTCGACTAGTTTCAACTAGCTTTGCCATCATCAGTAGAAAGAATTCCATTCTAGTTAGTAGCAGTGAAATATATATATATATATATATATATATTTTGAATTGGACAAAGTTCGACAATTTATTTAAAGACATTTTTGATATGTTTAACGTTTTTTTTATAGATACAAGTATTTAAGTAATTTTACTTAAATACTTGTATCTATAAAAAGAACGTTAAACATATCAAAAATGTCTTTATATATATATATATATATATATATATATATATATATATATATATATATATATATATATATATATATATATATTAGGTTTGTGTGTATGTGTGTATATATAATATTTGTATTAGGCTCGTATGTGTGAATTTTTTCTCCTGATGATGGCAAAGCTGGTTGAAACTAGTCGAAGAACCTAATGTAAACATATATATATATATATATATATATATATATATATATATATATATATATATATATATATATATGCATGAAAAGTGATTGTATCTATTTAATTTATGTGTATTTGTACATATATATATAAACTTTTGTGTATATGTATAAATGTACACATATACATTTTGTGCTTATACATTAGGTATATATATATATATATATATATACATACATATATATATATATATGTGTGTGGGTATACAAAACTATTATATCTATATATATGTATGTGTTTGCGTGCGTGCATGTGTGATTCCATATGCGTGTGTGATTCTGTGAGTGTGTTTTTGTTTTTGTCTCCATCGATAATTATGAAGATTCAAACGCATGCATGAGCGTGTACGTTTCTGTTTACTCACTCTCACTCACTCACTCTCTCTCTCTCTCTCTCTTTCACACACACACACACACACACACACACACACACACGTGTGTGTTTGCCTACACCTATGGACCCTTGTGCTTCCCAAATGAGGTTACGGCGCCCGAAGACCCTGGGCGGTGGTCCACCATTGGAAAGATGTGAAATGACATTACCAGTGATTATTAAAGTATCGGGTTCTTATCTGACCGCTATCTACACGGCACGCACTTTCCCAGAAGCCATTCGGGGGGAATCGACACCAAGAAGAAAGCGTCAGCTGTGGAAAGGCGGAAACATAATTTCAAGTCAAGTAGTGGGAGGAAAGGAAGACAAACCACAATGGGAGATTGGGAAGAAGATAGGGAGAAAGATATGGTAAAATAGACTGACTGAGGGGGAGTGAGATTGAAAATTTTATGGAGAGCACAGGCCGAATTACCGATATAGATAGATAGAATGGTATAGAGAGAGAAAGAGATAAAGAAAGAAAGAAAGAAAGAAAGAGAGAGAGAGGAATAAGTGAATAAAAGCTAGAAAATGTAAGGAAAAAGGAATAGAATATCCAGAGAAAGCGATAGACAGAAAAAAGAGAGAAAGAGTGAATGGAAGACAAAAGGTTATAGAAAGAAAGACATCGACAGAAATAGTGAGTAAAGAGAGAATGGTTAAAAAGAAGCAAAAGAAAGAGTGAGAGAAATAGAGTAAGATTGAGAGAAAGAGAGTAAGAGTGTAATAAAGAGAGTAAGCAAGAGAAAAAGAGTGAGAGAAAAAGTGATAAGGAATGGGAGAAAGAGAGATGGAATGAGATAAAGAGAATGATGAGATAGAGAATGAGTGAAACAGAGAAAAATGCAGGGATAGAGAAAGAAAGAGAGAAAGAGGAAGATAGAAAGAAAGAAAGAGAAAGATAGAGCAAGAGGCAAAGAGAAAGATAGAAAGAGAAAGAAAGAGAGAGAAAGACAGAGAGAAAGAAAAGGAGAGAAAGATAGAAGGAAAGAGGTAGCTAGCAATAGAGAGATTATTTGATTGATAGGACAAGGGGAGAATGATATAATTGACGCGTACTAATTTCTGGAAGTGAAGAGAGATCAGTTTAGTGAAAAGAAAAAAAATATAGGATAAAAGAAATTATTACAGTAAAATAGCTTAAAGTATCCGAGAAAATATTTGGTAAGGAGAACACACAGAATTATCGACGCCCACTCACCAGCACCACACGTTCTCGTAGGATAACCTGTCCATTGTCTGAACTCACTGCAATTCAGGCACATATCGGCCAGCACATCACAAACAAACAACATACTACTATAAACATAATACACATATTAGTAGATGATAGGGCAGTTCTATAGAGCTCACAATTCTAGATATTATTAACAAACGAAGCAACAGACATAAAATATCTTTCAACACAGGTATCTTTTGTGTATGAAAAGAAGTATAATATATGATACATGCTTTTTCCGGTGCCTTTTTGATCATTTTAACAGTTAGACGTGATATCGAGTTGGACAGGTTCAAATTTCAGCTCCCTGGATGGAGACATCATAAGTTTTTAAAGTGAGATCCACGTGCCGGGAGTCACTCGAGATTGAAGGTTACAGAGCAATGGGGCATAGATTATACGGATATGTGGGGGGGGGGGTAACGGTTAAGTTTAGACTATAACAGATTGTAGTGATCGGGAAACATCCTCTTGGGAGTCGGTTCCACAAAACAGTGGCGCACGAGAAGAAGCTGTTCGAGTGGAACTTACTTCTCACCAATGGAATGCAAAAGGGAGGAACGGTGGTTCGCTAGAATGTGCTTAGCAGGGCAGGTCTTAGCTATGATGGCTGAAACTGGTGGAACTAACTAATGAACTACGTCTGAGCACTTTCCATGATAATAGCGATAGGGCAGCGAGAGACTCGAGACGTCTCACCTGGGAGAAAGGGGTTGTAGGGTGGAAAATAATTTGCCACCCACAAAGACGCTTTTGTAATCTATCGAGACTGGAAAGTGAGTACTGGACAGCTACGGGCTAAATATGCCCGCAGTACTCCATTTTCAGTCTGCTCTGGCTCTTTTCATGCTAGAGGATAGCACGATAAGTCAGGTACTGACTGGGGCGCTACCGGGAAGCGACCATTTTTCAAGGAATCTTTAGCGATGGATCTTATGTAGGAGTTCCACTTGAGGTCTCCGTTGAGTTTAAGGCCCAATAATCGCTAAAGACACAGGGGCTCCCTCAAGGAACACCCATTTATCGTACTAGTTCAGGGTCCGAAACTGACAAGATAAGGGTCTTTATATTTACTGAAACAGTCAAAATTATCGAACAAAAAAGAAGAAACGTGAACATTGGATAGGTTATCGACAATTTCAATCCCGATATATCGCAGCTTATTCAACAATAGGAAGAATATCATAAAAAATAAAACAGAAATACGTTGGTCGTTGAATTTAACAGAAATTGTTTGTATCAAAGCCCGATACCTTATATATATATATATATATATATATATATATATATATATATATATATGAAGAAATATAGTCTTAAACTGTGCTATATTTATTGGATAAAGTGCTCAATATCAGAGATAGAGCGTGTGTAAATATAAAATTGAAATGTTCATTTATATATATATATATATATATATATGCATTAAAAGTGAGAGTATCTATTTAATTTATGTGTATTTGTACATATATATATATATATATATATATATATATATATATATATATATATGTGGGGGGTGTGGGTATACAAAACTATTATATCTATATATATGCGTGTGTTTGCGTGCTTGTGTGATTCCATATGCGTGTGTGATTCTGTGAATGTGTTTTTGTTTTTGTCTCCATCTATAATTATGAAGATTCAAACGCATGCATGAGCGTGCACGTTTGTGTTTACTCACTCTCACTCACTCTCTCTCTCTCTCTCCCTCTTTCACACACACACACACACACGTGTGTGTGTTTGCCTACACCTATGGACCCTTGTGCTTCCCAAATGAGGTTACGGCGCCCGAAGACCCTGGGCGGTGGTCCACCATTGGAAAGTATAATAAATTGATCTAAATACATCCAAATATATAAATAAACTAAAAACCGATACCGATAAACTAGCCGTTTACAAAAAACAAATAAAGATAATCAATCCAAATAAATATATTAAAAACCGTTCCCACCAAAATAATAGTCAGACAAAACAAACCACAACAATCAATCCCAAAATTCAACAAATAGCTTTAATTATCTTCCCAAACAAAAACAAAACTATTAAATAAGCTATATAAACAAATTTTTATTACGTTAATAAAAACACCGACCCAAATAAAAAATAAATAAATTAATAAATATATAAGATAAAAAATAAAAATAAAATTAAATAAAAACAAGCAAAATAATTTGACACAATTAAATAAATAAACAAATAAATGTGTGTGTGTGTGTGTTTGTGAGAGAGAGAAATAAAGACATAGAGAGAGAGAGAGAGAGAGAGAGAGAGAGATCCTGGTTCGAATCTCACCGAGGTTGATTTGTCAGGAAGGTGGCTTACTGATGTTATCGGACTGGGTGGAGCGATCCCAGCGTGTGTCACCTTTGCAAAGTGCCTGAAAACCATAGCAGGAGTTGACCCAAGCCTTGTGAGTGAAATTGTGCAGACGGAACCCTTGGGGTCCGTCAATGGCTGTGCTAACACGGGTTTGTCTACTTTTGCAGGTTCCTCTCTGCCCGAAAGCAGAGAGTTTGACAAGCCCGTCTCGAATCAGACTGCGTACTGCCTATTTCGAGGCGGCTACTGGTGTGTCTACTTAGATTAATATCTTGGCCAGCCTGTCTTGGTTTGGTTGGTTTTGTTTAGCGGCATATCAGCCGCAATGCGTTATTTAATACCGAAATCTAAATAATTTTATGGCTTCAACTTGAACGCATTTGCTGGTCCTAAATTGTCGGTCATTTTTATATCAGAATGTATTCCTAGTATGTTTACTATTAAATATATTTTTTTTACTTTCATAGTATTTTTGTTGTGTGGGCCAGTATTTGCTCATAGCTGTGACCCTAACAGGTGCTACTACCCAGAGTCAGGGCGGACCTGGGAACAAGAGCAATTAAGAAATGGTTTCAAGCTCCTCAAAACCTACAATCTCCCGATCAGTGCCCTTGATACCGGATGTAGTTTATTGTCATACCCAGGACTTTTCAGCCAATAGATCTTTCAGCCGACTTTCGTATAATATAATTGCATGAGTGAATTGTTGCTAGTCATTAGAATCTTGGTGAAATCAATGTTATAAGAGACAGACAGGTTTCATTAGGTACTCTATTTAATAAGTTTCGTCTGAAACTTATTCAATTGATAATTCAGTCAAATTAACAGTGTTTTGTTATATTTTGCATGCTTTTTGTTTCTTTAACCTCTCAGTCATAACTTCGAATAGCCAACCAGTTATGAGCCATGCGTGATACACGCTTAGGCGATCATGTATCTTTCGATACATGACTGCCGAGGCCGATTATTTTCCCGCAGTAGGTTGCCATTTATTTCTGCGGCAGAAATATTTTAGCATTATGAAGAAGGTATTTCTGTTGCACACTGTATTCGTCAGATTTCTGTCACAATAAGAATCTTGTGTTTTGCTTTTGAATGATCTACGTAAACGTCACTTAACGTAGCAGATCTTGCAAAACGAGATCAGTCAGTTAGTTATGTGTCATGTGTGATACACGCTTAGGCGATCATGTATCTTTCGATCCATGTCTAACGAGGCATATTTTTTTCACGGCAGTAGGTTGACATTTCTCTTTGCGGCAGACCAGTTGCCATCCAGAACTATAGAATCCAGTCTATCCTGCTGTTTACCCATAGATGGGGGGAGAAAAAGAGGATTCATACCTTTCCCAAGGGTATTAGCACATAAGCGAATGTAATGGAATTCAAATTCTGCTCTCCGATTCCTCAATCCGAGCCGCTATCCATTACTACACCGTGCCTCCCCAGCTTTGAATAACACTAACAAAAAATGCCCAATACAATTTTTTTCTCCTTTTTAATTTAATTTTTCTTTAATATTAAAGCAATTCTAATTTGCAACATATAAGAAAACTGTTATATAAAGCGCATTCAATACCGTTCATATGTTAAACTGGTCATTACCTGCTTTTAGCGCCAAATATTAATTTTCGACGTAGCTTTTATATGATCTTAAGCTGTATTCTCACGTTTTTATGGCACTGAAATCCGCACCCCCCAGAAAGTATAAATGGGTTAAAGGTAAAACTTAAATTCTTCTCTGGACTTTCTGCTTTTCACTATAGATCTGTTTCTACACCTAAACTTATATTTTCTTTCGTTAATTAACAATGCCAAGTTTTGTTTTAACGCAAGTTTTTTTTATTATGACGCTGATTACGCGTTATCTCATGCTTAGCATTTCCTAATAGATTTTCATCTGCAGTCGCCAGCAACGAGTTTATTCGCAGTGATACTTTTAGTATTAAAACAACGTTAAAACTTCAGTTGAAACTATAAATTAAGTGGTACAAGTTTTTATTGCCTAAATTGGCTATTACAAAATCAGCGTTGGCAATCAGGGTTATTTTACTTTAGCGACGTATCAACGTCTATGGGTTATTTAATGCCGAAATCTAATTATTTTTTACGCAATTTTATAGCTTTAACTATAGATATTTTGTACATAATTATATACTTTCAAAGCAAATATATATTTAGATATATAGCTTGTAGATGATAAAATACATTGCTGGTAATTTTACTACAGTGTAACCCGGATATAAGAGACTCTGATATAAGAGAAACCCGGATATAAGAGATTTCTTCTCCTGTCCCGACAATTCTCTTATATCCGGGTTACACTGTATAAAAATGTTTTCATACACCAGTGCCGTATTTATTGTCATTTTGCTATAAAAATGTATTACTACTGGTCATTTTTAAAAAATAAATATACTACAGGTAATTTTACCTTAATGTATATTTATACTTTTTTTTAGTTAACTATATTACTATTAACACTATTTGCCCGTAGCTGGGACCCTAACAGGTGCTGTCACCTCCGGTCAGGGTCGACTTGGAAACAACAGCAATTAAGAGGTGGTTCCACGCTCCTCACAACCTCCAGTCTGGTGATCAGCGGGCTTGCTGCCGGATGTAGTTCATTTAAAGAAATACATAATGAAAATTGAAGGAAGGAAGGAATATCAACCTCTATGGGTTATTTAATACCGAAATCTAAATATTCTATACTCGATTTTGGCTTGAGCTGTAGATATTTTGTACGTAATTTTTTTCTAAATACTTTCAGGGCAAACGTATGTTTTATTAGATATATAATATGTAGATAAAATTTATTGCTGGTAATTTTAATATAAAAATGTATTTTTTATACTTCAGTGCTTTATGTCATTTTGCTATAAAAATGTATTACTACTGGTCATTATTTTAAATAAATATATTACTGGTATTTTTACCTTAATGTATTTTTATATTTTCTCATTTAATCACTAAACAAAAATGAAAATACTATTTTCCCATAGGTGGGACCCTAACAAGTGCTACGACATCGGGTCAGGGTCGACCTTGGAACAACAGCATTTAAGAAGTGCGTTGTCAATCGGAATTCGTAATTGACCTCTGGTGGTCGACGTGCTAATTTTTATTTCTATTTGTTTTTTTAATCATTTCAAACACAAGCAAAGCAAGAAAGCCACTGAAACGCAAGGGGTTACCGAATGGGAAAGAATATGAGAAAAAGAAAGACATTATTAAGGAGAAAGAACAATGAAAGAACATAAATTAGGAAGTCATAATATTATTCTTAAGAAATAGCATTAATATTGCTGGATAACTTAGCTGAAGATCATTCAGAGCCTCGAAAGCCATACCCAGTTGGCTCTCTTGTCCGAGTCCACACTGCTGTAATTTAAATTAAATCGGAAAATAAAATTAAATCATTTATTTTAAAATTTTAGTAAAATATTTTAAAAAAAAGTACTGCAATCCTGCTACTTTAGAATAGAGCATTGGGATTGATTGAAAAATTCTAAGTATTTATTCATTTCTGAATAGAAATCCCTATAAGAGAATGACGTTAAATGATTTCTTTACTCATTCTTAGCACATATTATACAAATACAGCTTATGAATAAATGCAAGTAAATTACATTAAAAAGAACAATGCAAAGGGAAATAAAAGAATCACTGGCAACAAATAGAAGAAAATTATGACAGTATTCGATATAAGGCATTGGATGTATCTTCGAAAAAAATATCTTTAAAAAAAAGTAGTTATATCGTTTGCCAAACAAGAATCTCAATATATTTAATATTCTATAACCCAATATAATTCAATTAGCATCAAAAAATGTATTATGATATTCGAAGGCATTTTTGGATGGTTTATTGGTATGTAAGCTAGGTATATTTTGTTCACAGCGAGTTCAGACTGTCATAAAGAATTTATATGAAATGACAGCTTCGGATACTTGGTCGGAAGAAAAGCCTAGATGCTTTCGATCACTTTTCAAAAATGTGGAGATTTATATAAATATAGGCGTGTGCACGTTCGTGTGTACGTGTGTGTGTGTGTGAGAGAGAGAGAGATAGAGATATGAGCGAGTCAGTTCGTCTCTGTGTTGCAATCTGCAAGTCAGTGAACGAGATGTATTCATATTTGGAAGTTTTATTTTCTCGTGTACTGATGTCCGTTACTCCAACGAGAA
>OZ038484.1:89014441-89121941 GCA_964036315.1 Acanthosepion esculentum
TCGATCCATAACGTTGCTGAAATGTTTGGTTTTTCAAGAGCTACCATATCAAGAACTATGACGCAATTCTAGAAACAGGTCAAAACGTCGAGTAATCGAAGCAGTTCGGGCCGGACTTGCAAACTCACTGACAGGGATCGACGTGCATTGAAACGCAATGTGGCAAAAAATCATCAGACTACTGCTGCCGAAGTGACTGCTGAGTTGAATAATCATCTGAATAGTCCAGTTTCTAGTTAAATTGTTCATCGTGAGCTCCATAAGGCTGGATATCATGGAAGAGCCGCCGTAAGGAAACCTCTACTCTCCACTCGCAACACTCAGAAGAGGTTGAAGTGGTGCAGAGATCACAGTGCCTGGTCTGCAGACCAATGGAAGTAAGTCATATTCTCAGACGAGTTCAGTTTTTCTCTTTTCCCAACTCCAGGGCGAGTTTATGTGTGGAGGCAGCCCAAAGAAACGTACAGCCCTGACTGCCTTCTTCCAACAGTGAAGCATGGAGGTGGATCAGTGATAGTTTGGGCCGCCATATCATAGAAATGCCTCGGTCCAATAGTTGCCCTGTATGGTAGAATCAACAGCAAAGATTACCTGAACATTTTGGGAGATCATGTTCCTCCAATGGCCCAGACTTTAGCCCTGTTGGTGACTGCATCTTCCAAGACGATAATGCTCCAATACATACCGCTCGAGTGGTTAAGAATTGGTATGAAGAGCAAAAAAGTAAGCTAGAACACATGGAGTGACCTCTCCAATCTCCAAATAGCAATATTATTGAAAATTTGTGGTGCATTTTGGAGCGACAAGTTAGGAGCCGCTATCCTCCACCATCGTGTCTTAAAGAGCTGGAGCAGGTGTTAATGAAAGAATGGCTGAAAATTCCTTTGGATGAAGTTAGGAAGCTGTATTATTCCATTCCTAGACGTATTAAAGCTGTATGTGAGGCTAAAGGAGGACCAACTCCATATTAAATAAATTTTCTTTGAATTTAACAAGTGTTTCTTTTGTTTTGTCCAACCCCTGTATATGATAAAAAATACAGTTTTAAAGTTTTATGGGTAAAAGTGTCCAATATTTGAGATAAAGCGTATGTACAGCCAGTTACATGCTTGAACGCAATATTCAGGCGTGTGACGTATTTTGTTCCTTAGGACTTCATCGGTCGAGGTTTGTTTACGACGATGCAACTACACATGAACACGAAAAGAGATGCTGGGAATTTTAAATTTAGAAAAAAAAATAATGTGTTTTGGGTAAATAATTTAGTCAATTCCATTTAGATTCTTTTTCATTTCGTTTCTGTCATCTTTGTTATTAAATATTCCAAATTGTGATAACAGAAGATCTGACAAGAATGGTGATACGGAATAAGAAAAGGGTCGAAAATTATATATATATATATATATATATATATATATATATACATTTAGGTGGGTTGATGTGAGTTTATGACCATGGATTTCATGCTTTTGCGATCGTGACGATCGCAAAAGCGTGTAACCCAGGGTCACAAACTCACATCAACCCAACTAAATATGTTAGCTCTATTACTGATATTGAGAGCTTTCCAATACGTACCGCGCATATATAATATATAAATGATATATATATATATAATAAACTGAATATATATATATATATATATATATATATATATATATATATATATATATATATATATATATATACACACATACACATTTCTCTCTCTCACACACACACACACACACACATATATATATATTAATGTGAAGTTCAGCCTTTACAAAGCGCACGAGCCACTCTAGGTAGCCTTTAAGAGGTTAAGATTGTAGTGATCGGTGAAACATCTTTTTGAGAGTCGATTCCACAGGGCAGTGGTCCGCTGCAAGAAGCAGCTCGAGTGGAACTTACTTCACACCGATGGAATATGGAGGGATTGTGGGGGATTTGCTACTATGGAAGTGGCATATCGTGCTCTTGACGTGAAGCTTTGCCTTCGTAGTAGCAGGGAATGTAGTTCGTCCGACCACATTCCGTGGAAGTAGTGATAGAGCGGCGAGAGGCATACCACACAACGCCTGTGGCAGAGGGGTTGAAGAGTGGAGAATAATTCATCACCTATATATATATATATATATATATATATATATATATATATATATATAGATAGATAGATCTTCGAAGATGTGTTGTTTAAATACATTACTTTGGATTTTTTATATCTAAGTCGTATAGCACGTCAGGTCAAATGACACTTCAGTTTAGGACACAGGTTTAATTACTGTTGGAGAACACATATTTTATACGACATTTAGCAAACTTTCGGGCATGAAAATGTAATTAATATTGTTTAATTAAAAAAATAGGGCATTTACTTAAATAAAATTTATCCATTAAAATAATGTATAAACAGAGTATGTATGTATGTATACACACACACACACACACACACACACACACACATATATATATATATATATATGTGTGTGTGTGTGTGTGTGTGTGTGTGTACACTTCTACAGGAGGGAGGGATTTTTTTTCCGACAGATTTTATTACTCAAACGTTATTTTTAATGGATACATTTCAGTAAACGGTCCGTTAATTTATTAAACTGTATGTGTATCCATAACGTCTAAGTAATAAAATCTCTCGGATTAATAAATTAAAAAGTCCATTACTTCTTTTTATTACTTTTGCTTTGTTTACGTTTGGATACGAATCTGAGCTGATATGCATAATTCGAATATCTTGAGGAAGATT
Organism: Acanthosepion esculentum; assembly: GCA_964036315.1. Lineage (NCBI taxonomy): Eukaryota > Metazoa > Mollusca > Cephalopoda > Sepiida > Sepiidae > Acanthosepion > Acanthosepion esculentum. Next base: position 89,017,185 of record OZ038484.1, read on the forward strand.
TGCACTTAAAGGCCCTATGCAGATTTACTCGGTCTCACACGCACTTCGTGGTCGAGGGCTATAATGCACGTCCGATCTAACGAATGTTTCTCTCTCTCTCTCTCTCTCTCCATTAGGACGCAGGTTCGAACCCAGCCGGAAAGCGCATATTTTTAAAACTTCTCGCATATTCAGGACCGGAGACGAAAATAAATAAATATAATGTTTAATGAATAAAACTGAAATATAGGTATATACTAACAACAACTTTTAAGTAATAAAATTATATATATATATATATATATATATATATATATATATATATATATATTTGTGTTTGTGTCGTACACGTACAGTGTTTGTATTCTCGGGTTTATGGATTTATACAGATATATATATATATATATATATATATATATACTTGCATACACACTCGAACACAAACATATATTCATTTATGTATATATTCATGAGGGTGTTTGCATTTGTGCGTGCGTGTGTGTGTGTTTGTGTGATGGATGACAGTATGAGACTAGTGTGAATATTCGACAAATGATGAATAGAAAGTAGGTTCACTCCGAAGAACTGGGGCTAGCAAAAATGTAAGGTGTCATCGAATTATTGCCCTTTTCCGAATCTTGAATATTTGGCATATTCACCGAAGAGACTGATAAAATAAAATAAAATAAAAAAAAGATGGCCTAAGAGAAGACTGCAATAAATGAATAAATAAATGTGCAGATCGATTCTTATTTCATTCCGATCTGATGCGACATGTCATTCGACTTGTGAATACACAGCACGTAGAACTTATAGCATCGACGTGGTCGCATGGAGGGATATACAACTCTGCTCTACGTTGTCAATCTCGACAATCGACAGAGAAAGTTTAGTTGTACAGAATGAGCTATCTCCCTCACTATGGTTCCATTTTCCCATCGAACTGCGTCTATTCATCTCTGACTGCCGATCTATGAGTATCCCCTGAAAGTATTGGCAACTGATTATATTGTCACTCGATGTCAATTGTGGTCGTTGTTGTTGCAAGAGGCTTACCTTTCCGTTAATAACCCCATCAGTCAGGGATGTGCTATGCGTGATACATGCTTAGGCGATTATATATCTTTCGATGCATGACTGACGGGGCAGATTTTTCCCGCAGTAGTTTGCCATTTCTTTCTTTCTACGGTAGACCAGTTGCCAGCCAAGGCTATAGAACCCGGTCTGGCCTGCTATTTACCCATAGCTGGGAGGAAAAAAAGAGGATTCATACCTTTTCCAGTGGTATTAGCACGTAAGTGAATGTAATGGATTCGACTGGAATTCTATAATGTATTCTTTGTTTTAAATTGTATTTGAGCGGTACGGACGGACAGGTTTGCTTACGAAATACTGGAATCGGGATACTGAAGGTAACATCAATCAGCTAAATGACAAACATTTACTTATATATATATATATATATATATATATATATGTGTGTGTGTGTGTGTCCTTGAATTTCTCCTTGCAGAAAAAATTACACTCATTGATATACTCAGGAGACCAAACAGTGGATTTGAGCAAAGTCAGTGTGTGGCTACTGCGTTATAGTAATAACGCTATCGATATATTAAAAGACACATCCCGGTGTCGTTAAACATTTATGAACCTCAAGTAATTCGCAAAATTTAACCGAAACATGAAACATCAGAATTCATTTTGGAAACTCTTTTCGGTTAGGCTGATAATTTTTCCACAATTCCTACACATGTGCAGGTATCCACGCTCTTGTAAGCAGATGTGTATATAAGTTATACACGGAGTTATCTGTTATCATTATTTTATATTATGTGTTGCTTCTTAGTAACTCTGGTGTCCTGTGAAACTGTTGTTTAACGTTATTTTATTTCAGATTAAACACTGCTGAGAGGAAATAACGAACCAAAGTATTAGTAAAAACAGCACAAGCCTCTGCCATTTGACCGAAGAAAAAAATATAAATAAAAAACGAAACCAATAAATTAAAAACAAAAAAGAAAAGGACATAAAATGAGAAGAAAAAACCCCTCAAAAACAGACTTGTACCTTAAAGTATAAGAAGGATCAAGATAGAGGAAATTCGCTACCAAGTGACATAACTCAAAGGCCATTGCGATAGTCAGGCGGCCAGAACACGCGTTCTGTTTGCCTGACGATCGCAGAAGCATGAAATTCTCGTATAATTTAGCTCTTGAAAATATATTTCAGTTGAGCACTGTTGAGTGATAAGCTAATTCTATAAACAAGATCCACCTGCGCTAATGCAAAGCCCTTCAGTAAAATAAATAGAGAATTCCGTCTGATTGGCATTTGTTTACATTCGTAAAAACAATACGCTATATTTAACTGTTTCCTTCAACCGAATGAGGATAACTCCGTGGTAGAAGCACTGACTGACACCAAATCGGTTGGGTTTTGATCCTGGGTTGAGGAATTCGGATGTCTAGTTGCACTGAGAAGCTGTGGTACTGCGAAATAGTACTGTCTGCGAATGACACAGGATCTCTATATATATATGTATATATATATATATAGTATAATCCAAGCGATTCCTATTAATGCAATATAGAATTTGAAATATTAAATATTTAAACTGACTCACAAAGAGAGCTCAGTCTTTATTTTCATTAACATTCAACTCTGCCCCCTCTGACGTTGTTTCTATCTTTCCCTCCCCAATCTCCTTCTACCAACTAACAGCATAAATAGTTTTAAAAATCCTCCGAATTTTAAATTCTTACGTGAAAATGGTTATTAAATAATGGTATCTTAATTCCAATTGTAAGAAATATATATATATATATATATATATATATATATATATATATATATATATATATATATATATATAACATGGTCATCACAATACATGGCTGTTTCGCTCTATTACAGCTCATCAGTGTATCTAGACACCCGATTGCTGGGATCGAAAACCTACCGATTTGGCATCAATCGGAGATCCTACCCCTAAGCTATCGGCTCAGGCAAATTCTGACGTACTGTATACGGGCGTAAACAGACGCGTGTAGTCAACAAGCCTCAATTCATTAACGAAGATATATATATATATATATATATATATATATATATATATATATATATATATATATATATATATATATATATATATATATATATATATATATATATATATATATATATATATATATAGTTTTACGTATTAACATTATTTTTCATCATTTCCCCTAAGCAAACCAATAAACCCATTGGGGTAGCTATGTTACGGCGGTGCGAATGTGACGGAAGCCGATATGTCAGGTCGGGGCTAATAATATTGGATTTTATCAAGAATCTCTAAATATATAACCGGAGCACTAGACCAGATTCGGCGGCAATATTCAAAGCAAGGACGACGAATGGGAGACTTATATGTATTTAAAAATATTTGAAACATATTGAAAAGATATTAAGTTATAAACACATTTCACTTGAACATGGAATTCTAAAATAATAATTTCTAAATAATAATAATAATAATAATAATAATAATCGTCAAGGATGGAACTGAACCGAAATGCAGGATCTGCGGAAAATATGATGAAACATACGACGTTATTATCTCAGGATGTCCGGAACTAGCAAAAAATGAATATACCCACAGATATAATAAGTTAGCGACATATGTGTACGGGAAGATATGCAAGAAGCACAAAATGGAAACCAATGTGAAATGGTATGAGCAACAACCAGACACAGTTACTCAAAATAAGGATGTAACATATGTAATATAGCATATACCGGCATTTAGAAAAGATTGGAAAAGTCAGTAAATTGGACGGTTAGTTTCTAGATGATTTTAGTGAAAAAAAAAATCTCCTTATCAGGAGTGAAGATGAATAACTAATTTTTTATTAATTTATTAGGCTACATTGAGTGTCATTCATGCAACTTTCAGTTGTACCTTAGATAACGATGCCAATTAGAGAACAATAATAAGCGAGATACGAAGTAGAAATATTAAATAATCATGATTAATGCATCGAGTCTAGAAGAATTATCAACAGAATGCAGAAAGCACTGGACGGCTTTTTCGTACTATTTATGTACTCATCAGCAGTGCGCATCCACTACCTAGAATCGAGCCCGGACCGTGATGCAAGTATCATATCCACTGGACCAACGGGTCTCGTTGACGTAGAGGTAACAAACCAGCTCTTCACAAATACCGTCATCCGAGTCTACTTATACCAACGGACTGTTCCCCCATGAGTCACGTCTTCTTTCGCCAAGAATAATAAGCAAGAAGGACTCGACTAGTAAAAGATGGAAAGATGCGATGAATAGAAAAGAAAAATGATAGGGACATTTTCAGGATGTAAGAGAAGGCATATTAATAATAAATAATTGGGCGTAATTATTATCTCCTCACAGACGAAGAGACTAGAAGCAACAGAAATGTGGTTCTACAGAAGGATGCTTAGAATCCCACTGACCGCTCGAAGTTCTAGAATGGAACTAAAAAGGACACTTAAAATCAGTTGTAATTTCTAGGGCGTGTAAGGAGGAAAGTGGGCTTAGAAAATCTGATACTCATAAGATAGATTGAAGGTAAGAGGAACAGAGGAAAACAACGCGTTGCCTACCTGTCGAGCTTCAGTAAATAGATGATAGAACAAGGAGTAGGAGAGATAGCGAAAAGACAGAATTTACTAAGAGCAAACTGTGAAGAGACATGATTGAAGAAGAGGAGGAGGAGGCGGAGAAGAGGAGGAGGCGGAGAAGAAGAAGAGGAGGAGGAGGCGGAGAAGAGGAGGAGGCGGAGAAGAAGAGGAGGAGGTGGAGAGGAGATGGCGGAGAAGAGGAGGAGGCGGAGAAGAAGAAGAAGCTCTCAGGCTAAAAAATTAAGCAACAATTTAAACAACTTGAGTAGTAATTCTTTCACAAGTTGAGCAAACCGATTTCTGGTTAAAATCCAAAGATGCTTAAAAAAAAAGAAAACAAAAACAAACTAATGTAATCCTGAACAGAGTTTACAGCATAAATAATAGGAAGGACAATTATTTTAATGATCGACGAAGAAACTAAAACAGATATGCGAGAAAATAAAAAGCAGTAATCTCGGATTTTGAAATCCAGGCTCCCACACCAAATAAACAGATCTGATAATTGTAAACAAAGAAATGAGGAACTGACAGACCGTAGACGTTTGTAATGGATTATATGGTAAAGACAAAAGAAAAGAAACGTTGGGGAAAAAAAAATTACAAGGACTTCGTCTGGGAGCGGTGAATACAGCAGAATAGAAAAATGTGTGTCGTGCACATGAGATAGGTCACTTTGCAAAACACCGGGGGGAGGCGATTTTCGACATGTTGGGAATTCGAAGAAATGTCAAGATTCTTAAGAACAACGAGATTTGCGGCCAGATTATGATAAACCACCTGTTCTCGTACGAACACGGAATTTAAGCAGCGTCATGCTTGGTCAGTATCCAGATGGGTGGCCGCTTGGGAATAGAGGCGCTGCAGTAGAAACCGTTTCGGAATTGGAAATTAGATTGCCGTGTTCCAATTCTAGTCGGGTTCGTTATATTTAAAAACGCGCAAATACACTCGTGAAAAGTATAAATCCACCGCTTATGTTGCCCAGCTATGGATTAAATAGTAAAACTTATATCAGTAAATAATTTTAAATTCATATAATCTAAAACTTCTTTCTGGCTTTAAAAAACAGCAAAAGTTTGATAAGCCATATAATGAATCAGTCAATACAAAACAATGGCAGTGCTTGTGAGAGGTTTGCCAATCGTCCGTTACACGTTCCTCCCTGGTCTTTTGAACAGGAGTAGAGATATATATCCTTTTTTCCTGTTGAGGACAGTATTTTTTTTTATAAAGCCTTTTTTTTTAATTCACTCTCACTCCCAGTAACCCTTGCCTCTCAGTGACATTATAACCTAGGGTGAATTGATTTTTTTTTAAAGAAGATAGTGAGTAATTTAAATATTAAATTATCAAGTTAAAAGATATTAAGTTATAAACACATTTCACTTGAACATGGAATTCTAAAATAATAATTTCTAAATAATAATAATAATAATAATAATCGTCAAGGATGGAACTGAACCGAAATGCAGGATCTGCGGAAAATATGATGACACTTTCGACGTTATTATCTCAGGATGCCCGGAACTAGCAAAAAATGAATATACCCACAGATATAATAAGTTAGCGACATATGTGTACGGGAAGATATGCAAGAAGCACAAAATCGAAATCAGTTAGAGATGGTATGAGCAACAATTAGACACAGTTACCCAAAATAAGGATGTAACTATCATTTGGGACATGCCAATTCACAAACTGACAGGAAAATAAATCAACAGACCTGATATTATTATAAAAAATAAGGATACAGAGTGGAGTAATGGATAGCAGCTTGGATTGAGGAATCGGAGAGCCGAGTTCGAATTCCAGTCGAATCCATTACATTCACTATGGGTAAATAGCAGGACTGACCGGGTTTTATAGCCTTGGATGGCAACCGGGAAAAAATCTGCCTTGCCAGTCATGTATCGAAAGGCACATGATTGTCTATGCATGTATCACGTATGGCACATAACTAATTGATGATTATTGAGATAGTAGTACCATCTGGGAGAAACGACTCCATATTGTACCATGCCTTGTGAGAAAAGGAATGAACAATTTTTACTAACAGTGTCCCAGGTAATATTAACATACAAGTTGCACAGAAGATAGCCTTAGGAACATCCCATATACTAAGAGATCAATTAAATGACAATTCTCCTATAGGGCCTAAGGACCATAGTTTGGACCCGGCTCTACGGGATACAAAGCAGGAAATATAACATACACTACTACTACTACTACTAATAATGATGATGATCCAAAATTATTGCCATATTAAATAATTCCTCCGACAAATTCAACGCGTCTTGTTGGTAGCGGTAATCTAATGAGTCACTCGTAAAAAGAAAGGGAGGGTAAGAATTTAAGATATCTCTGACAATACGAATAGACATGCCACTCGAAGGTGCCCAGTCCATTATAATATTTCTAAGATGAAAAATATTTCATTGTCCGGAGAATGTCACGAACAGACTCTTCAAGCAATTTTCTAGGAAATTAGGCATGATAAAGGTGCCAGCGCGGACTGACCAAACACGCGCACAAATGAGCGATCAATCCCTTTTTTCTGATATGGTGATCCCACACCTAAACACTTTGCAACACTCCACAATACCTTAATTTCATTTAGATTACTTAGACAACAAGCACTACCTCTCTCTGTAAATACACACGAACAGACACGCGCGCGCACACACACACACACACACATATATATATATACACACACACACACACACACACACACACACACACACATATATATATATATATATATAAATATATATATATATATATATATTGCAACGGGGGTCACGTGGGAGTGTAATGGTTAGCAATCTTGTCTCGCTAGGACAATTACGACTGAGTAGTGAGTTCGATCCTCACTGGGCGCCGCATCTAAGCTACGCTTAGAAAATCACTATATATTGCAACGGAATGGATTTTGGCTTAAAATATTGTCATGAAAAATATATATAAATGTATATATATCACAACAATTTTATGAAAATTTTATGACAAAGTGGAAATTTTTTTTCGTACGAATGCATTTAATCCTTTTAGACTTCAATTAACTAAAGTGCGGTTTATGTTCATGTGACTACTCATACACATGAAGGAGAGGGGACACTGAAATTTAAATAATTTTCTAATATGTAGTAGTGTATATAGTCTAGCTAATTTAATTTATTTTCTTTTTCTTCTCTGTTTCCATATCTTTTCTTTTATCTCTTGTTTTTTTTTGTTTCGGGTTCCTTCTGAAGTCTACTTCAACTCCATGCTTCTAACGTCTCTTCCTAAACTCTGAAATTTTACTTACTTTTCAGCATCAATAGGAATAGAAGGTTCGCCTATCGTCCGGTTCACATGCCCCCTCCCCCGGTTTTTTGAACAGGAGTAGAGGTTTATTCATTGTTTCCTGTTTAGGTTTCCAATTTCTTCTGAAGTAATTTTCATTCTCTTTCAATCACAGTGTCCCCTTACAACTTAGTGGCATTATAGCCTTGCTTGGTGTGAACTGATAACAAAATCTCACACTGGCATAATAGAAAACGTGACAAGAAAGGTAAAATTTTGTAAGAAAATTGAGACAAATCAATCGCGAATGATCTAGCGATTAAAGCACTTTCTATACATTTTTATCCTAGTAAATTATCTTCTCTTTTTATAAGAGTAATACTTTTAAAATCAAAATTCTAAAATTAGGATCAGACTCATTACGGTAGGCAAATATATATATATATATATATATATATATATATATATATATATGCGATTGTGAATGGCTGTATTTTGATATATATATATATATATATATATATATATATATATATATATATCAAAATACCCCCTCCACACTCATATATATATATCATATATATATATATATATATATATATATATATATATATATATATCAAAATACCCCCTCCACACTCATATATATATATATATATATATATATATATATATATATATATATATATATATATATATTAGATAGATGGATAGATAAAAAGAGAGAGAGTGAGAGCGATGGTGGGTGGGTTGTTTGTGATATCAATTGAGAAAGATAGGGATAATTTATATTTTTACAGATGTTCAATGCTTCAGCAACGAATCTCCCCAGCTCTTATTTCCTTGATTGTTTTTGTCAGATTCGGGAGCAGATGTCAACACCACGTGTAGTAGCGAAAGCAAAAGTGAAAGTGGAAGCACAAGTGCCTAAGTAAGTGACAGTCGTGACACGTTCGGCCGCGAGAAGAAACAACTGACCTTAGACCAATATCTGCATCTGACCAGTGAGTGACTCGTGTAAGCTGCTGAGGCGAAAGAAGGACGCTATGAACGGCACATTGATTTTAACATACTTCCTTATGACAATGATGACGATTACGACATTATTCATACTTCTGCTGATTTTAAAGACGAGATAAATTATGCCAAAAATAATAATTCTGATTATGTTAACCAATACGATAAAGAGTATGAGGTTGGTTAATAGCGTTACTGAAAACACCACGAAGTGTTAAATCATTCCCTGGAAGACAGTTTTCAGTCTGGAGACGTAAAGTTAAAAGAAGAAGCATTTCCTGATTTTAAAGAATACTAGTGTACCCGTGATCCGTTGGGTCACTGACAGTCCAGGTTATAAAACATTGAAGTTGATTTCAGTATTAATATATTGTCTGCTTGAAGAAAGTTGAAATAAAAAATACCTACTGTATAAACAACTCGTATTTTTAAATCTTATTCACTTAACATATTTTTTTAAAATCACATTAACGTAAAAATATATTTTAATATGCCAAAACATATTTTAAAATGATATTCACTTGAAAAATGTTTTAAATATGGCAAAAATATTTTTTAAATATTTAAGATATTGTTTGTTTAAGGAAAGCTGAAATATAAATAAGCTCGCACGAAATCTCAGAGGTAGAAAGAGAGAGAATGAGATGTGGAAAGAAAGACAGAGGTTGAAAGAGAGGGAGTGAGATGTGGAAAGAGAAAGAGAGGTGGAAAGAGAGAGAGAGAGTGAGAGGTGGAAAGAGAGGGAGTGAGAGGTGGGAAGAGAGGGAGTGAGAGGTGGAAAGAGAGTGAGAGGTGGAAAGAGAGAGAGTGAGAGGTGGAAAGAGAGAGAGGTGGAAAGAGAGAGAGAAAGGGGGAAGAGAGAGAATGATATGTGGAAAGAAAGACAGAGGTGGAAAGAGAGGGAATGAGAGGATGGAAAGAGAGATAGGAGGAAAGAGAGAGAAGTGAAAAGCGGACATAATTATGCTCATAATCTGGATGTTAAATTAGGTCACTATCTGAGACGAACATACACCGTTTCCTTCTCTCCCCACTTCCTACACAATAATAAATTTACATCTTTCTTTCTACCACTCTCTCTATATATATGACATCTGACTGATACACACGCATACCACGTTCACACAGTTTTATAATAATAATAATAATAAAGATACGATTTATTTGCATAAGCAGAAAAAACAGTTATTAAAGTAACTAATAAATTGAGGTTAAAGAATACATCGTTACAAAAACTAGACAAAATTATAAACAAAACGTAAGAAAAAAAAAACGAAAATTTGGAGATGTCAAGAAACAACCAGGTCAACCGTGTAAGCTGACCCAAAGGTCTGTTCGTTATATCAGGGAATTTGCAGTTGAACAATTGCTACCAAAAATGAGTAACTAGACAGATATTAAGTAATAGTAGAAGAAATTTAAATATCTAGGGAGTGTTTCTAACAGAAGACGGAAAGTACGACACAGAGATCCAAAGATATATTGGGATAGACAAAGTTGCATTCCAAAAGCTAAGCAGAGTATTAAAAGACGCGAAAATTTCGTTGGAAACAGAAAAGAGTACTGAATTGTTACTTTGCATTTGTCCTCTTGTATGGCAGCGAATGCTGGACAATCTTCTCAAAGATGAAGAAGAGGCTGGAAGCAACAGAAATGTGGTTCCACAAAAGGATGCTAAGGATAGGCCGAACATATGAGCAGCAATGAAGTTTTCGAGAGAATGGAAACAAAATGGAAACTTATAATTAACATCAAAAAGAGGCAGTGGAAAATCCTGGGACTCGTAATGAAGAAGAAGGACTTGGATAAGCTGTCTTGTATGTCTTGTGAGGATCAGATTTTCCAAGTCCTCTTTCTTCATTATGTGCCCTAGAAATCTTTGTCTCTTCCTGGTGTTAAGTATAAATTTTCTTTTTTGCTTCCATTTTCTCCAAAACTTCGTCGTTGCTCACATATTTGGTCCATAGCATCCTCATCATCCTCCTGTAGAACCACACTTCGGCTTCCTCAGGTCTCTGGCATTCACTGTCATAGAAGAGGACCGATATTACGCAAGAGTTCAATACTCTTTTCTTTGTTCCTAACGAAATTTTCTGTTTGAACATATTTCTAATGAACTAAAAAAAAATGTGTGCGCTGTGAATGTTTCGATTACCATCAAATGTTCCATGTAAAAGATATCCCCGGTTCACATACGATGGCCGAAGTTAAACAACGTCGAGCTTCGTCAGTACCTAGAGGGATGACGGCTTAGAAATATCAGGTGTTGTAAGCTAGCATGCACGGGTGGTGTAATGGATAATGGTTCGGAATTGCTTCAAGACTCTTTCTCTTCTATGAGGAGATTGTCCAGAATTCACTGCCATATAGGAGGACCGATGTTACGTAACAGTATTGACGAGATTAAAAGAATGCTGCATTTGAAGAAATTCGGAACTGGTCAGGTATATTAGCTAGTATGCTAAGTTCGAAAATATTCATAGAAATCTACAGTCATAGAGGACTGATATTAGAGACTTGTTGTTACCTGTATGGATGAGGGTACCAGTTACGATGTCAGCAGTAGGGACCAAACTAATTCCACTGTCAATGGTTATTGAGAAAAATGATAGCTATTTCCACTGTCCCATAAAGTTCCTAATATAGAAACAGTAAATGATGGACAAACTCCTCACAGATGAAGAAGAGATTTGAAGCCAAACAATGTGGTTCTGCAGAAGGATGCTGAGAATGCCATCGACCGAACATGTGGTCAACGACGAAGTTTTGCGGAAAATGGAAAAAAATGTTGTAACCTAGGGAAGGTTACTGAATAGAATAATCAAATGAAGGTTGGTAATGAACGATAATACTTAGGACAAGAACAACACATATAAGATTCGCCAGCGGCGCTTTGAAATAGTCAACTGCTAGAAGTGAGTCAAGTGAATTCCACAATGCAGGATATCTACCAACCGCTCTACACGGAGAGATGTGGAACAATGCCGAATTTAATGTGAAGTATCCGAGCCCGTAGGCTCGGCGAAAAATTCCCTGTAGACCCCGTATAAAAATGGGTCGGGTAGCTGTTTCCCGAGACGTGATTCTGTCCTTAGACATAGCTTGTCTGGGGATCCTCTCTGCTCGGAGGCAGATAGTTTGACCAGCACTACTGGAGACGAATCACCAACTGCAGAATATCTACCAACCGCTCCACGCGGTCAGATGTGGCACAAGGCCGAATTTAATTTGTTTCTAAAAATATTGGTCAGAGCAGTTGAGATCTATTTTTAGTCATAGCCATGTGTAAGAATGATCATGTTGAATGAGATGCCGGGAATGGAAATAACTCATTATATAGTATAAAATTTTCAGAGTCCGTAACATAGCTTCCCTGTGTCTTTTCTATAAATTCTTTCATGGGAATTTTTCTGATGATCTTTCCGCTATGGCACCAAAAATTCATGGATTTAAGCGTAGTACATAATTAACCGCTAGGTCACATGATTTTACAGTTGAAATAGGTAGATGCAACCGTATGTTTTGTGCTAACACTTTCTTCTATCGCACTTCTTGCTTGTGGAACTCTATTCTGGCTTCACGTTTCCCAGTCAAGTTTGATCTTCAAAAATGTAAATGCCGTGTCAATCGTTATCTTCTGTCTTCTTACTTCCTGTTCTTTTATTGTTCTCTGTCTTTAATAATGGTTTTTATCATATTCTCTAACAATCAGTTATCTCTTGTGTCCTCGTGGCTTTATTGCCTTGAAATGATTTGTAGAAAAATTTCTTTTTTTTTCTTTTCAGGTCATTTCTCTATTTTTCTTTTATTTGATTCTTTATTTCGTTCACTTCCTTTTTGCCGTTTTTTTTTAACTCTTTCATATTTATTTACTTCACCCTTTTTATGTCAGCCATTTTGTCTGTCGCTCACAATCAGTTTGTGCTCTTTCATTATTTTCTTTTTTCAACCATTTTCTTTCTGTCAACATTTCTGTTGAATTTTCTGTCATTCAATTCCATTTTTTTTCTTTAAATGGTTTTATTTCTTTTTTTTTTTATTTCGTTCACTTTCTGCCTGTCTTACATTTAATGCTTTCTTTTATTTTCGTTTATTTCTTGCTTTCTCTCTGCATTGGTCTTACTCTCACTCTTTCAGTTCTTTTTTTAAATTGTTTTCTTTCCATTTTTCTTTCTTTAAAATGTTCTTTCAATTCTTTATCTTTAGTTTTTCTTTATTTCTTTCAATTCTTCTTCTTTAATTTTTTCTTTCCTTCAATTGCTTTTTCTTTTAACAATGTTATTTCTTTCAGCATGCTTTTCTTTAATTTGTTTCAATTCTTTCTTTATTTCATTTCGTTTTATTCAATCTTTCCATTCTGTGTTTTTTCTTTTTCTTTCTATTCTGTTCCTTTCCTTCCATTATTTTTCTTTAAATTATTTTCCTTCCTTTAAATAGTGTTTCATTCGTTCAATTATCTTTCTTTAAATTATTTTTTGTTTCAGTTCTTTCTTTCTTTCTTTAAATTGTTTTGTTTCAATTCTTTTTCTTTCGTTAAAATTTCTTTCAATTCTTTTTCTTTCGTTAAATTTTCTTTCAATTCTTTTTCTTTCTCTAAATTGTTTTGTTTCAATTTTTTTCTTTCCTTAAATTTCCTTTCTCTTCGTTTTCTTTCTTTAAATTGTGTTCTCTCTTTAAATTTTCTTTCAATTCTTTTTCATTCTTTTGTTTTCCTTCAATTCTTTTTCTTTACATTTTCTTTCAATTCTTTTTCTTTCTTTAAATTGTTTTCCTTCAATTGTTTTACTTTCTTTAAATCGTTTTCTTCATTTCGTTCACTTTCTCTTTGTTTACTTTTACACTTCATGATTCTGTTCTATCGTTTATTTCCTTGTTTCCTTGCTCTTCTTTTTTCTCTTCCATTTCTTTCTTTGCGTCGAGCATTTTTTTTCGTTAACACTATTTTGTTTCATAAATGGTTTTCCATTTTTTTATTTTCTGTGAGTTTTACATTCTCTCTTTATATTTTGAAACATTTTTCTTTTTTTCAGATTCTCATATTTTTTGCTTTTCACCTCCTTTTAATCGTTCTGTCTTTCTTTTCTTCATTTTTCACCACTTTCTCACATTTACTTTTTCTACATATTATGAAAACATCGCTTTCGTTGTGTTCTAAGTTTGGATCTTTCTTCCTCTTCTTTTTCCTTTACCATTCTCTTTCGAAATTGTCTTCCGTCGTTTCGTACCGACGCCAAATCACCGTTGACAGCTGAGGGTTGGGACTGGTACCGGGCCCGGGATCGGATGGAACCCTCTCTAGCCGAATAACTTTTACCGACCACCTCCATCGACTCTGACGAAATTAAACAAACTCCTAATGTAATTAACGGAATCAATTGGAGCTGGAATAAAAGCTGGGGCAGAAAAATTTAATTTCGTCGCAGTCCAATTCAATAAACAAGGGCGAAGCTGGATTTCGTTCCGTCAGCCACCGTGATCATCTCAAATTTAATTTGAACTTAAAAGCAAATGAAGGGCAGAACACGTCGGAAACGAAAAGTGAAAGTCGACGGGACATCGGCCTCAATGGGAGAATGATGCTTCTCTGTTGGCGTTGGCAGTAAGGAGGGTAAAGTTGATGGCGCTTGAGAGGTGTCAATTCAATGATGGTGGAGGCGGATGATGTTGAAATGACGGTGATGATGGCGAAGGTCATACCGCAGGTTGGTGCGAGATGCTTGGTGAAAATGGTGACCGTGGCGAGGTGTATAAAGATGAGGACCATTGTATAGTGATGGAAGGCTGGTGATGAAGAAAATAGTAGTGGCTATGAGAATGATGAAGAATATTACGATAATCGTAGTGGCGGGGTTAGCGCTGGGGAGAATGGTCACGTGATGGTTGTAATGGCTACGGTGGTATGGTGATAGGGGTTGGATTATATTGATAATGATGTTTGACATGAAGCTAGCAATGGTTGTGTAGTAGATGGTACTGGTAATAAGAGTAAGAATTTTAGGGAGATGACGTTGGTAGAAATGATCATGAGGTTTTGCGCTAACTACGATGTTGATTTTTATTAATCATTTCAGCGCAAGCGAGGCAATAAAGTCCCTAAGACGAAAGCGGGGTTATTACCGTGTGTGAAAGAATATCAGAAAAAGGAAACATTAAGAAAAGAGAACAGTAAAAGAATAAGAATGAAGACAGAAGATAACGACTGGCACTGAATTTAAATGTTTGAAGATCAAAGTTGACTTGATTGATTGACACGTTTTTACGGCTTATCGATCATTTTGGGGCTATTTGAAGTCAGAAAATATTTTTAGATTGTGGGTATATTGTTTTTGTTCAGATAATAATGATATAATTATACAGTTCTTACTAGGTGAGAGAGAAGTGGGGGATTCATACCTTTACCAAGGATATTTGCGCATAAGTGAATATAAAGAACTCAACGGGAATTGGAACTCAGCTCTCTGATTAACAAGTACGAACCATTATCCATTACACCACCTTCACATCGAAACCACCAGCATCCAAAATTTAACTTGAAATCAAGAATCTGGAAGAGAGTTCCACCAGCGAGAAGTGCGAGAAAAGAAAATGTCAGCATAGAATCTGCGGTTACATCGTCGTCGGTCAAGTACAGCGCTCAAATTAATGAAGTCTAGGTACCATAGAGAAGAACGATATATTTATTTCTGCTATGTACAGAAAATGTGGTACAAGGCCAAAATGGGGAATGGGGGATAAAGGACGGTCTTCTTCTGTCTTAACTTTAAACTTAGCTAGCCACAAACACTGACCCAATCATACAAACAATATTCCTTACACCAAAACAACACATTCTTACGTCCCTTTCTTAGTACATTCACCATAATACCTCAGTGTCTCTATGAAAAGCCTAACTAGTCCCCATATGTACAATTCATTGTCAGTGGGGGAGGGGAATAAAACAACAATTTAAAAAGCCCTAATGAATATTTACAATATGAATACAATCTATTTACATGAAACTAAAACAAAATGATTTTAGTAATTAAAAAAAAACACAATCTTTAAATGTGGTAGAAACATCAGTTAACTGGACGAAATCAATGCGGGACTATAATAATATCAAAACATTCATTCATACCATAGAAAAGAACTCGTCCGAACAATTACCATGGAAATATTTATAGAAAAGGCACAGTAAGGCGACTTTACGGTGGAAGGAAAATCACAGAATCCGAGATGACAAATCAGGGCCAATAATATTACTGATTCGTCTTTGGATTTTATCAAGGGTGTCTAAATATTAGGTTGGTGCAAAAATAATGTCGTTTTCTCACATGAAGTTGAACGTCAAAAAACGACATTATTTTTGCACCAACCTAATATAAAGACATTTTCAGACACTCTGTGGCAGCAATGTTATAAGCAAGGAGTTATAGATATGCAAGATAGTTTCTGGAGAGAAAAAAATTGTCTAGCACGACACAGTGAACAAAATTTGTTGGCAGCTGACCTAACAATCGATTCAATACAATCTTTCTACTTCATGTCAGCCGAAAACGCTAGCCCGGGAATTTGCAACGATTCACTTTCCTGGAGGCTAGCATCAGCTCTGCTGATGGAAGCCAGAAAGAGATCGCTCAGATGATTAATAGAGAGCAGTTAAGTTATGGAGGCGTTAAAATTGACACGCGATCCTTTGCCCCAGTTAATAACAGACTTAAGGTCGTTTTTTTACATCAGCCGCCATATGAACAGAGTAGTAATATTGTTAGTTTAAAACCGATTTTCTTCTTCATCGTATTATTCTATGTACCGTGTCCCTTCAGGATGTGAGTGATCATGGTACTCCACATTTTTCTTTCATTTGTAGCTCTTATATATATATATATATTTTTTTTTTGCTATGTCTCTTGATCCCTGTTCCGCGTTAAGTAGGTTATGCGATGCTTTTCTCTGGCCTTTTTTCTGTTAGTATGTCTTATGAGTATTAAAATTTCTAAGCCCTTTTTCCTCATTATATGCCCGGGAAATTTAAATTGTTTCTGCTGCTAAGTTCAAGTGTTCTTTTTGATTCTATTGTCTCTAAAATTCCCAATTTCTCACATGTTCAGTCCATTGGATTCTTGTTATCTTTCTGTAGAATCTCATTTCCATTGCCTCAAGATTCTTCTTAATCTGTAAGGGATTGTCTAGCAGTCACTATTATATAAGAGGATCAATATTACACAATAGTTGAACATTATTCACTCTGTTTCTAACAAAATTTTCCTCTTTCTTAATAATTTTCTTAGCTTTTAGAAGGCAGCTATCCCAATGCGCCTTCGGTGTCGCATTTTCCGTCCGTTAAAACACTTCCTAGATGTTTAAATCTTTGTCCTTGTTTAATTTTAGTGACGTCAATTTGTAATTCTCATGGCGGGCTCTTCTTTTTATTTACGAGGATATATTCTCTTTTCTTACATTTGGTGTTTACTCCTGCACTTGTCTTTATTTGTCTATCAAAAACACAGTGTCATCTGCATGTTCTTAAGGTTGTGGCCGCAAATAATAAATTCTAGCAGGATTTCCAATTCTTTCAGCATCGCTTCACTGTAAAGGCTGAATTAGTCTGGTGAGAAGACACATTCTTGTCTTACGCCCCTTTATATTTTTTTTTGTGTATATGCTGAATACTTCTTCTGTCCGTATTCAATAAGTATTCTCACAGTTCTCAAGTTCAAGATTATTTTAATATCATACCCAAATCTTACGTAGGTGCCTAACATTCTTTGTGACGTGTACTCGCAAATGCTGCTGCGACAATACCGACTGTAGTGTTTAACCCCTTCCGCGGCGTAGACTGGGACGGATAAACACGTCCAAAACATAATGTTCTATAACTATCTTCAGGCGTGTTTATACGTCGATCTTGATTCTTTTTATGTTTTTTTCTGAGCTTGAAAGGAGTCCAATTGTGAACAAATACATCTGGTAGAGGTGTTAGCCACCGCTCGGGTACTTCAAGTGTAAAATGATGAGACCTTTACTCCAATCGAGTTCTACGCTTAAATTCATAAAGTCTATGTATTATAAAGGAAAGTAATACTTATTTTGTAAAATACAAAAATGTGGCACAAGGCCAAAATCGGTGATGGGAAGACAATAATTCATTTTTTACAAGTCCTTTATCATGAAATATGCCTTCAAGTCGAAACAAATCTCATGATGAGAATGAGATAATAATGTGGGGTATTTGAATCCCATATAAAGCGTATAATCGTTGTATACAGTAGGATGCATTTACGAAGTTTTAAATAAGAACCGCTAACTATTAACGCTTGACAACAGAAGTTTTTTTTTTGTTCGTCAAGATAATGATACGCACTACAAACTGAAGATGTCTCAGTTTCATAGTCTTCCCAAACAAATAGAAAAAATCGCCTGAAAATGAAACGTTTTTCCCAAAACAATTGGCGAAGAAACAGTTAAGATCGTTGAAATAATGCAAAATACTCGGAAAGAAAGGGAGTATGGTGGAGTATGGTGATGGTGAATAAAAAGACTGTAGTGGTGAAGATTATTGATCCGTTGATGAGGTGGATACTAATGACCGTTCAAACGAAGCTGGATTGAAGACGATGAATTTATGATGGCGGAGGTGGAGAAGCAATGTTCATAAAAGTGAGAAGGTTACTGTAATGGTGGCAATAACAAAGATTACGTTGCTAGAGGGGAGAGTGTAATGATTTCGATGGTGGTGAGGATACACTAATATAATAATGATAATTGTAGAGGGAAAATGAGCGGGAAAAATTACAATATGTTAATGGTGTAGGGGAGTGGAAACATGGCTTAATGGCGGGTGTAGTGATGAGTGCAACAACTTCACGAACAATTTTAAGATAAAATGAATTCTGTTGCTCTTAAAAACCTTACGGCCACACCACATTGAAAACACGGGTACAATCACGTAACATAAGCAAGGTCGAGCCTGTTCAATAGCTAAATGGGTGACCGCTTGGGAATACCAGATGCTGTAACGTAGGACATGTGGATGGTCTAATCGATAATGGTCTGGAGTTTGAAATCGTAGAGCTGAGTTTCAATTCCACTTCTGTTTGTTATATTCCCTTCTGCGCAAATACCGTTGGAATCTAGTTCCTACACTTCTTCTCTCCCCATCTGTGGGTTAATTAGTAGAACTTGTATCAGTAAAAATCATTATCTCTTCCCCGAAATACTTACAATCTAAAATATATATTCTGTCTTCAAATAACCCGCAAAAGTGTGATAAACCGTAAATAAAACAAAACAATCTATAATATATTGCTCTTAACATTGCAACGAATTGATTAAGGATCGAATTAAAATATACTTTGACGCATCAAACCCTTAATATAATACAATAATGATTAATATTTACAAACTTATATTAGAATTATGTTACCTACAGATGTGTTATTCAAAAAAATGCTATTCATTCTAAGAGATGCTAATGGTTCTCATGTAGATTCATACAGACATACAGATGTAATAACATGTTTAGATATTTATTAAACCCTAACTCTGGTTAATCCAGTAAAAACTAAACACATAACAGAAGTGAGTGACTTTTAAAATGAACTTTTAACTAATTAGAATACATATAAACGATTCATCGCTAAAGATCCTGGAAAAATGGTCGGTTCCCTGTACAAGTCTAGTAAGTAGCTGACTCCTCCTGATATGGTCTACAAAATCTGACGTGCTGTTAAACATTGAACCCCAGAGAAGTTAGGTTAGTAAAATCTGTGTCTGAATGGTTAACACCACGTCAGATCAAACGACGTTTACCAATAGGGTTACTGGTTCGATTCATCTCGGAGAGTGCATATTTTCTACGAAATTTCTTGAACATTCAGGCCGGTAAATGTAATTAGTTCTGTTTAATTAAGAAAACAACGCATTTACTTAAATAAATTATATCTATAAAAATAGCATATAAAGAGAAAATACTTACACACAAACACACACACACACACACACACACATATATATATATATATATATATATATATATATATATATGCAGCCCTGAAGAGTGAACATGTTATCTTGATGTGCTCACGAAACTACGTAGTAGGCATCACTCAACCAACATCACTCAGCTAAGTGATAAAATTCTCCAAATTGATTCTGTTAACGCCATATCGTAATTTTGATATCGAATACTTTATGGCAAAAAGACTTTACACCGGGAAAAAGATGACAAGAAAGCTTTCCAGCCGGAAAAAGAACCACCAATTGTGGTACTTAATACTATATATACATATATATATATATATATATATATATATATATATATATATATATATATATATATATATATATATGTCTGTGTGTGTGTGTGTGTGTGTGTATACGTTTAATACATTTCAGTCACATTCAAACGAAATCACGTGTCCAATCCCTTTCTATTAAAAAAAAAAACTACGATGATTTTTTTCCAAGCCAATATATGATAGATGTAAAAGCTAACAACAGGGAAAGGACAATCATACATTTTCCAAAGCGGTGTCTGTGACAATCTGAAATTTAAAATAAAACGGAAGGATGTGAAAATGGAGGAAGAAAAGGAAAATCAAAAGCCATTATGAAGATATAGACACAACACATCAACTAGTAAATAACAAAAGACAACAAACGATAATATAACATAGATCCTCGGTCTACGAAACAATCTTGGTAAAAAACTGACCTTAGTCAATGGTTTTGTCGGAGTTGGTAGTGATCACGTGAATATAATGGCAGTGACGTTGGCAGGTTCTTCATGATGATTGCAATAAAACTTGATGTGAAATTTTTGGAAAATGACAAAATATATATTTCTATCTTTCTTGTGATAGTTTTCATAATAAAAAAAGAGGATTTTAATAATGGTATGATGGTTGAAGTCGTCAACATGAGCATGGCGGTTATCTTGATGATCAAATGTTTATGATGGTGGAGACAATCTTGTAACAATGACGGCAACAATACTGAATGCAACGCTAGCGACGCCGGAAGTAAAATAACTGAGAGGATGATATAATGTTGACTGGGATGACGATAAGAAGTTCTGATACGATAATGGGTATGCCAATCATGATGCTCTTTTCAACAACGGAAAAATAAAAAAGTTGAATGATAAAAATGTGCGACCTTTTACCAAAGTTGAAGATGTACAGCAAACACGCACAAAAAGTCAAACTTACATGCAAAATAATAATATATAATATTGATCCACTAAGAACTGATACGTGGGACACCTCGAGGTGGTTAGCAAGCTTGTCTCGCTAGAATAATTATGACTGTGTAGTGAGTACGATACTCACTGGGAGCCCCATACTTTTGGCCTTGTTCCACATATAAGCTACAATTTGAAAATCATTATGGCATCTCGACGTGGTGTAATGGTTAGCAAGCTTGTCCCGTGAGAACAATAACGACTGAGTAGTGAGTTCGATACTCACTGGGAGCACCACACTTTCGGCCTTGTAACACATCTAAGCTACACTTAGAAAATCCCCTTAGAACTGATATAAGAAGCTGACTTTAAGAAAAATAAAATAGTAGCGAGCTGTAAAAAAAAAAACATGAGCCAAAAACATCAAATTTGCTTGACTTTTCATTTGAAGTTGTAAATATGCGACACTTTACATTCAATGGTCCTGTCTGTCGTCATTGATGTCTATAATGAGAGCAGTCGTATTTGCATGAAAAATCAAGTTAAAATGATGAAAATATGTGGGGTTGTGCAAAGCAGAATTTATTACAGCAAACGCGGGCAAAAAAAAAAAAAGAAACCACAATATACAGGCAGAATATATTTTGTTTTGATGCTCTGAGAACTGACGTGTGGCGTCGACCACGAATATAAAATAATAAAGAAAAAATAAATACAGTATTTACATTAGTCGGACTATTCTCCTCATCTTTGTCGCCATTTTTGTCACAACGTTTCGGCCGTTGTACGCTCCGGCCTTTTTCAGGTGGTTGGAATTTCGAACCGAACCCTTTATTTCGATCATTGGGGTAGACTGTTCTAGTTCCACGAGCCATGTTTGATGGATGTCAGTTATCAGTTATCTCCTGCTAATTTTCCCTCTGAAAGTCCTCCACTGCCTGAACCGGGTATTGAACGCACACTCTTCGGGTCTATCACGGGATCTAACCAACGCCTTTATCCACTGTGCCATGTGTCCTTGAAAAATAAATGTCAATAAAATACTGAGGAGAGCAGAGCAAATGAGCCACCTAGATCTTTCTTTCTTTTTATGTGCCCTGTCCTTTCAGGGCGTAGGCGATCGTGGCTCTCCACCTCACTCTATCTCTTGCAGCTCTCAACGTTCCTTCCCTCCGCTTCCTCCAACAGACCACGTTCTGTGATCCACTTGCTTAAGCACGCCAAGTATGTCACACTTTCTTTTCCCTTGTCTCTCTTTCCCTCTATTTGACCCGTGAGTATCAGATTCTCCAAGCCCTCTTTCCTCATTATGTGTCCCTGATACTCACAGTACAAATTGAAGGCAAGACGGACAGACAAAAACTAAGCAAAACATACTTAGTGAGCTTGAATAAATGGATGACGGAACAGTGTTTAGGAAATATAACAAATACAGAATTTATAATGAACTAAAATGGACGGGAAGTTGTGGGGAACGATAATCATCTGCGTCCTTAGAAAACACGGCACATAAGGAAGAAGATATCTCATGTTCTTCAAGAGCGTTAAATTGCTCTTAAAATCTGGATGCTTTATTTTTAGCGTCTCGATTCATTTAGGCTTGTCTCCCCCCCCCCCGCGTACTGTGTTCATGTGAATGCGACAACGTGCATTACATTTCTGAATAACCACATGGGCTATGACGTCCTGGGTATGACGATAAACTACATCCGGCAACAAGGCCAGTGATTGGGAGGATTTGAGGAGGGTGGAACCACTTCTTAATTGCTGTTGTTCTCCAATTAACGCTGACCCGGAGTGGTAGCACCTATTAGGGTCCCAGATATGGGTAAAAGCTTAACTCCCATACTGGGATAAAAAACAAAAATAATGAAGGTATAAAAATACAGTTTTACAGTAAAAATACCAGCAATATATTTTCATAGTAAAAATAATTGCCATCAATACATTTTGGAAAAAAATGTATATTACCAGCAATACATTTTTGTAAGAAAAAAAAATGCCAGAAATACATTTTTGTAAAGGAAATTACAAATGCTCCCAAGATAATTTAATTGCAGCGTTAAATGACCCATAAGGAGTTGATATGCCGCTAAACAAAAAACACAGATGCTATGAAAAGTATATATATTGTCGGGTGCTTTTAGCTTTTTAGTAAAAAGTAAGTAAACTGTCTGCTTTTTTTTTACCGAAGTAGCTCATTTGTTTTGCTCGCATCTGTATGATTCTGACGTAGAAGCCTCGAATTAATAAGTAATCACATAAAGCAATTTTAATAGATATTAAAAATTGAATCACAAGAAAGATTATGAGCGTTATATTTTCAAGAAACGATAAGAAAACTTACGTCATTCTGATACTTTGGATTAGTTTTTTGTGCTACTTTGGTGATTGTCAAGTTGAATTACGTAAGTTTTCATTCACGAGAAAAAAATATATATCAACTAATTATTTTAGGTGCTTTATTATTATTATTATTATTATTATTATTATTATTAAATAATTTTCCGAAAAATGTACTATAGCAGAACTAAAAAAAAAATACCATGAAAACTTTTAATTAGGCCGACATCTGCCCGATTCACTGTGATAAAAAAAGTCAGATAATTGAAACTTTGTAACGTAAAATGCTCGTCTAATTAGACAGATATAAACTTTATCAGCGCAGCAGATATTCACAGGAGGAGAGTTGATAAACTGTATGGATTTTATCCGATATGTTCTGACATGAAACATGATTATTATTGTTCCATCCAATTTTCGGTGGATGCCCAATCAAACCTTCCTCGGTATTGTCTGCAGATCCGAGATGAAGCGTCACCAATATCCTGTGTTATAATCAGCCTGCTGTACATTGGTTTGACCATTACTTCGCGTTCGTTATGATAACCTTTGGCCTTCCTCAGGTAGTTCATCGATCGGAGTTAAAATAAAGAGATGATGATGTCGGGAAAATATGCACTGGACTAAAACCGAAAATGTGAAGAGAAGAAAGAAATAAGGACGGATAAGAAAAGATTTGAATCAGGGGAGGGAAGGAGAGAGAGAGAGAGAGAGAGAGAGAGAGAGAGAGAGAGAGAGAGAGGAGCTAAAAAAAAACATCAGGTTTAGAATTGGAGAAAAGAAAGAAGTAAATAAGTAAAAAAAGGGGGAAAAAGAGAAGAGTTTAATGGAACTTATAAAAATGATAAATAATACCAAGAAGCCTTTACCATTTTATAAAATGTTCTTATCTAATTAGAACAAATCAAATTTTTGGAAAGGTGTGTATTAATGTTTTAGAGGTACAAACTTATAATTAATAAGAGATTTTTCTAAAAATATAAACAAAGCGGGTTTTTTCTAAGAGTAAATATAAATAATACCAGTTTTTTGCTGAAAAATATAAATAATACCATTTTTTTCTGAAAAATATAAATAATACCAGTTTTTTTCTGAAAAATATAAATGATACTAGTTTTTTTATGAAAAATAAAAACAATAGCGGTTTTTTTTTCTGAAAAATATAAATAAGACCAGTTTTTTTGCTGAAACATATAAATAATATCAGTTTTTTCTGAAAAATGTAAATAGTACCAGTTTTTTCTCTGAAACATAAATAATACCAGTTTTTTTTCTAAAAAATATAAATAACAGAGTTTTTTTTCAAAAATATAATAATAGGGGTTGTTTTTTCCCTAAAATTATACATAAAACCGGATTTTTTAAACTTGTAATTAAAGCCGGATTTTTTAAATATAAAAATATTAAAAATATATGAGATTTTTAAAATATACTGGAATTGATATAATATCGTTTTGTTTTTTTGTAACCTGTATTTAATACTGAATTTTTATAAAGGCATATATAATCAGTCAGTCAGTTATACATGCTTAGACGATCATGTATCTTTCGATACATGACTGACAAGGCAGATGTTTTTCTCGCAGTAGGTTACCGTTTCTTTCTGCGGTAGACTAGTTGCCATCCAAGAACCCTGTCTGTCCTGCTATTTACCCATAGCTGGGGGAGAAAAACAGGATTCATTAACACGTAAGTGAAGTTAACGGATTTGATTGGAATTCGAACTCGGCTCTCCGATTCCTCAATCTGAGCCGCTAATCATTATTCCACTATGCCTCCTCATAAATAAAGCAGTTTTTTTGGTCAAACCTATAATTAATACCAGATGTTGCAGCAATAATAGGTTAATAGGACCGAAAGAAAAAAAATGTCTCACACACAGAAGAACACAGATATATACATAAATATACGCAAATGCATACACACGAGAAGATGCAATTACACGAACACACATATGTGTACCCAGATACATATATTTCCGTGCACGCCCTCACACATCTAGACACGAACGGATACACATTCATCGACGTAGATTTGAGATTTGTATCAAAACCCGTTTTAATGATTATTTAGACTAGGATGAATGTCCGCATCACAACGCTACATCCGCTCGAAGCCATCTCTCAACTTCGATGTGTGAAAGCGGTTCGTGTATACCGCTGAAAGTTTAGATATTTCCGAACGGGTCTGACGCCATGCATTACATCCACGTGAACGTCTTGATCTAACGGGTCAATTTCAAAACAGAACTCGACTTTCACCTCACGAATTTTAAATGAAAGAAACACACATGAAAGACGAACGATTCCTTGATTGATTCGTTTGTTAACCCATTGCAGGTGTTATTTAAAGAGGAAGATAAGGTGGATTCATATCGCCGCTACGCCTTGACCTCAATATCAGCTTTATATATATATATATATATATATATATATATATATATATATATATATATATAATTAAAGAATATCAAACACTTAAAATCACATAGGTAATAATTTTATTTCATTAAAGCTTTAAAAACAACTCTCAATCTTCAAGACTTACAAACAAATCACAAAAATTGCTCTGACTATTAACATAGAACTCTCCCTGGATATGTATCCTCCTGGAAATTCCATACGGATTACCATATTGTATCATTACAATATATATATATATATATATATATATATATATATATATATATATATATATATATATATATATATATATATATTGAACGATAAAAATTATTAAAAAAATTGAAATCTTCAGACACACTGGGTTGTAGATTAATATTTTTTCGTTTTTATTATTATTATTCCATTTAGATTCCTCGACGAGTTTCGGGCAACATGGCCATCATCAGGAGGAAAAATATTTCTGCTTGCTGGTAGCAGTAAACTACAAAAATTAATGTCTTGATGGAGAAAATGAACTGTTGTCTGTTGTTTTCATTTGTTTTTTTATTTGTTTTTTTAAAAATCTTTTTAACATGAATTTATCAACATTCCTTGTGTTGGTCAAATAGATATATATATATATGTAACCAATTTTTGACTGGTAGGGATAATTCCAAGGAGGATATTAATCCAGGGTGAGCTCAATGTAGACTACCGAGTATTATTATTATAATAAAGAAGAAGAAGAAGAAGAAGAAGAAGAAGAACAAGAAGAAGAACAACAACAACAACAACAACAACAACAACAACAACATACATACATACATACATACATACATACATACATATTAATTTCGGTTAAAATTTATTTCGTGAATATCTATATATTCAACTTTTCAAACCGAAAACTGTTGACAATACCCCTGACTGGTATATCAGATTGACAGGGGGAAGGGAAAGCAAAAGAGAAGAGAGAAAGAGAAGAAGAAGAATGGTGATGGATGGTCAGGTTCTTTTAAAAAGTAAGATAGAGGGACGGCGTGGAAATGAAAGGGAAGAAAGTTATATGTAGTAGTAAGCCTAAAAAGACAGACCCGGTCAAGAATTTTTCCCTTAAAGTGTGGAACTTTGTACATCGGGCTGTACAGCAAATTAATGGATGTGGTCCATTACTTTAGGCAGAACAACTCCACCCAATTCCAAATTAGTTAATCTAATAAAAGGATCCTTAATACAAATAATAAATAAAAATTTTCGATAAAGATATTTGTGCGTAAATGAATATAACGAACACAACGGATTTTGGAACTCGGCTCTCCGATTAGCAATTCTTTGCCGTTATCTATTATAACACCCGCCCATCCAAGCTTACAGTATCAGTATTCCCAAGCGGTCGATCTAGGTAATGACCCGGCTTGACGTTGCTTAACTTCGGTGATCATACAGGAACCGGTGTTTTCAACGTGATGTGGACGTAAGCTATGATAAATTGTTTGAAAAGAGAATAATTTGTGAGCATTTAGATTTAGGCATACCTGAGCATGCACCAATGTCAAATATAAAACAAGACAATTATTCTATGCCTAGAAAATCAACATTCGAGATTCTAGCTTTTGCTTAGGCACGAAATACTGATACCAGTGTAACTATCTGAAAGAAGAAAAAATAACTGATCATGTTATTGAGTCTGTCTTTATTTCATTTTATTTCTCAAAGTTTTGGTTATACATTTTTTCAATATTGCCGACAGAATATCTACATTGTCCAGATATGAAATCACAGACGGAACGCCGGAATCATTTAGATACTCCAATGGGTAATATTCAGACGAGTTCCATTCTTTAATTCACCTATTTCGGAATTTTATAGATAGAAAATGACAGACCACGTACACTGGGTCCAATCAGATCATTTCCTTATGGCCTTGTGCCACATCTAAGCTACGCTTAGAAAATCATTTGTACACTACAACGTGGTGTAATGTTTAGCAAGCTTGTCTTCCTAGAGCCTTTACAATTGAGTAGTGAGTTCGTTCGTTCATCACTGAGTGCTCCTTATTTTCCGCCTTGTGTCATTGGCAAATGGAAGTTTCTTTTCATCTTCTTCCCAATAACTATGTGGAACAGCCTAGTATCAACATTTATCTATATATTTTTATATATGCTCATACTCTGCGCTAAATTCCAGCTCTTACGTCCATACAACAACCTTATTCTTCTTCCTTGAGGAGCTCTTGAGCCTTGGTTGATTTTAGTAAACATATGCTCTTGGCACCAAATATTCGCCATATAAAGTGTTATCACATTTTATTTTTCAATATTAAATTTCACAAAATATAAGGCTCGACAGCCACTAAAGGTAGAATGTTACTTTTAAAATGGTTATGACGAATCAGGCGTGAGATATCAAGAGAAGCTGTCGGAAGTGAGGATTATGATGGAAAAGGGCGGCACATAAGGGTTGGCCATCAACTTGAAAAGGTTCAGATTTTAATGTACAGAGAAACACACGTTCGCAACTTTCCGGAAAAGGAACTATCTTTTTACCTTTGAAATAAGGAAGAAATGAGTATGAATCGATTCTTGGGAGGTAGCATGTCGTGTTCTAACTATAAATATCTGGACCTGAACTTTTGCTATGCAAATAACGATAGATTACCGATGGGTTGGCAACATTGTGTCTGTAGAAACATGGTTGCAGGATCAGGATATTAACCAATATGTGTGCGTGCGTCCGTGTGTGGAAAGCAGATATCCAAAACGCACCTACTTAAAACTTGAAGATATTACTGGACGTAGATAACTTAATTAATGCTATGAAAACAGACATTAATAGCATATCTTCATATCTTACGCGTAGTCAATTATTAAAGAGATGTTTGGAGATTGCGAACCCGGATATAACGGAATATTTATGTAGATTTTCAAGTCGACCTTTCCTAATGAATACTGGTACATCCACACATCTATTAAAAGAAAAGAATCTCTTAACAAGCTTCAATATAAATATGAAAGGATAACTTGAAAATATGCATAAGTTCCGTTAATAATCGGCAATGCAGATCAGCCTAAAATGAGGATATGTTTTCTAAGTTGGGAGGACCACATTCTGATTCCCATCTGAGAGTTCTTGAAACAATTTTTATTAAATCGACAAAACCTTCTATGCGTAAACAATAGGAACGTTTGTTGGGTTTCATTGTGATTTTTTTATGGCAGGTCTGAACAGAATACCGCCCAGAGCCCGCATGGGACCCGCGAGAGTTTTTTTTTTAATAGTCAGTCCTTTGTGTTTATCAGAACAAATTAGGCTACTGGTCGAATACGAAAATTTTGTTTTGTATAAGCATGATTTTTTCAATCAATGTTTCAGTCTTTGTATCGAAGAAATCCTTTTAACTTTTTGCAGGTAATGAAAAACATAAACATTTTTCACCATCTTTCACTGTAAATACCTTTTACTATCTCACTCAAACTCAGTAATTTATTCTAAAAAATTACTTTTCCGGCCCGCAGAGAAATTTATGCAATCAATGTGGTCCTTGTCATTTGTGCGGGTTTGGTTTATAGCATATGTATACATGGTGGAGTAATGGATTGCGGCTCGGATTGAGGAGTCGGAGAGCCGAGTTCAAATTCCAGTCGGATCCATTACATTTACTTACATGCTAAAATCCTAGGGAAAAGTGTGAATCTTCTTCTTCTTCTCCCCCAACTATGGGTAAATATCAGCGTAGACTGGGTTCTATAGCCTTGGGTGGCAACCGGTCTAGGACAATTAAACTCTGTAACTGAATTCAAAACCGGTCTAGAAGGTGTTAGTCGGCTATTGTCAGTCCCTGTTGCAGATGCCTGCTTAGGCACATTTTTTTTTTCATAGCCAACTTTTATACTTCAACTATACTGACCGGACCTTAGTTACCGTTTCTGGAAGAGAGCGCGTTATCTAGCCTGAACTTTCCCGTCTACTCAATTTCACTCACAAGGTTTGAGTCAACCCGTGATGTGATTTTCAGGCACTTTCCAAAAGTGCCACATTCTGGGATCACCTCCCACCAGATAACATCAAGAAGTCACCTTTATGATAAATAAACCATGGTGAGATTCGAACCTGGTCAGAAAGCCAAAATTCTAACTACCCGGTCACGTGATATGTGAGTGAAAATAAGAAATATATCAATAATATTCTGCGTGTGACAGAATATTATTAATATATACACGTATATACACGTGTATATATCAGTAACATATACACGTGTATATAAACAGATTACATTCAAGCCCGAGATAAACAGATTATATTCAAACCCACCAATCATTTCTTTTGTTTACATATTAAAGGCTGTCTAGATTTAATAAGAAATGTCTCAAGAACTTTTAGAGGAAAGTCAGAACGTGATATACTTAACACAGAAAATAGATCCTCATGGTAGGCAAATTTTGACATTCATCAGAAAGTTCTTCTGTTAAATCGGGACTGTCTTTTGCATGTATACAAAAGAAATATTTATCGGGTCTGAATGTGATATGTTTAAAGCATAAGTATGCATGTAGCAATATTTTATTGATATTTGTGTATTTCCTATCGTCATTCAATCCCCGTTTCCTTTAGCCGTTGTGCACAATATTCTATTTCCTCGGTCGAGTTATGATGAGAGAGGAACGAAAACCGGTCAGCAGGTTTTAATAATATATTTTACATTTTCTTTTGCCTGATTTCTTCATTTATTTAATGCCTGTCCTGATGGCATTGATTATGATTACAACTGTTTTGCATGACGTAGAAATATGAGTTTATACACTCACAGAAATCTCATAGACTGAATTATAAATTCCAATTGTCAACTTTAATGCAATGAAATATCCAATTTTTAGTCTGAATCGCATCCAGCGAAATCTTTGACAAGAGTAAACTCTTTTCTTTTGGCTTCTTTTTTCATTACTTCGCTTTTGTCGATAGGAAGAATTAAGTAATCAACGTCATGCAATTATACAATGTGTGATCGAGATTAACACGATATCGGTTCAAGGTGACTCAACGCTAAGACCCGCAATGGTTTACTCGTTCCTTGCTGGCATGCTTGATCTTTTCATCTGGGAGAATTCTCCGATCAGAAGATTAATAAGTGCACTGATGAATACCGACAGATGGCAGAGACGAGAGAAGATCGTTTCTGTGGTGTGTGTCTCTCTCATATATATAGCATACCTCAAAACTTATATATATATATTTTTTGGCTTGAAGATTGCGCTTAACCATAAAACAGGCTATCGCCGTTGGATGTTATCTTCAATATCGACTTATATATATATATACATATATATATATATATATATATATAACCAATTTGTGAGTGTTAGGGATAATTCCAAGGAAGACATTAATACAGGGAGAGCTCAATGTAGAGTACAGAGCCTAATAATAATAATAATAATAATAATAATAATAATAATAATAATAATAATAATAATCACGAAGAAAACCATAAATATTCATTTCGGTTATAATTTGTTTCGTGAATATCTATATATTCAGCTCTTCAGACCGAAAACCTCTAGTAAATGGTGAAAATTCCCGAACTGTTATATTAGATCCACAGGGGGGAGCAAGAGAGAAAAGACGAGAGATGGATAGAAACAAGAGAAGTGATGGATAGTAAGGTTCTTTTAAAAGGTAAGATAGAGAGAAGGTATGGAAAGAAAAGGGAAGAAGGAAGTAATGAATGGGTAGTAGTAAGCCTAAAAAACTGACCCGGCCAAGAATTTTTCCCTAAAGTGTTGAACGGGGTTATACAGCAAATTGACTGATATGGCCCGTTAATTTAGGCAGGACAAATCAACCCAATTCCAAATTAGTTAATCTAATAAAAGGGTCCTTAATACAAATAATAAATAATAATTACAATAATGGTAACAATATCAGGTATAAATGAAGGGATTTTAAATATAGATAAGTAATAAACGTAAAATTAGAAAAGTAGAAATAAAAATAAAAACGGAGTAAAATGATGTATGTTTAATGATACAACTGATGTTAATTTAGAATTATAAATGTTGCATACATCGGCAAGTGTCATAAGCCCAACTACATATGAAGGAACACGCAAAAACCACAAAACCGTGTGATAGGCAATACCAACACACATCCGCACATGCACATATACATACATACATGCACATGGATGCATGTACACCCATATGTGCTATTATCCATATAAACGAATCAACCCTTGAAGTGTGCACCCCCACCACAAAAAAGAAGTTTTTAGGGGCTTTTAAATTTGTTCTTATGTCTACACCTGAAAAACAGTTCGTTCCGTTGATTTAAAAACTGGTTAGCATTTGTGTATTTAATTATTGCGATCTTTTCTTGTATACACAGAGCGCATCTGTCCCGGAAGTTGCTGAGGGTTTGAGACCGACAGATGATTTCCCATTTGATTAGTGAGCTGAAACCACTATCTTTAATCTTCCAATAATGCTTGAATAGAACAGTTTGGTGTCTCAAGATTGCATTGGAGAAGGAATGTCTGTGGTTGTATAGTCTTTGTTTCCAATTCCTAGTGGATATCCCGATGTATGTTTTTTTGTCGTTGTTGTTTTCTTTTACACAAAAGTTTTCGTTAAGCTTTGCCGTTAGCGTAAATTTATTTCCTACATATGATGTTTAATGTACCGTGTCACTTCGGAGCATGTTCTACAATGGCTCTCCACGACTTCCTATCCTTTTTAGTTCTTAATAAAACATGTATTTTAATAATCTCTCTCAGGCCCTGTTCGTGAAATAACGTGTTTGGAATAATAACTATTTATATATGTGCATTTAAGAGTTATTTATATTATGTATCGACTGTTGCTTAAAGGATGTGTAAATGGCTTCTCTGTGTTTATTTTGTTTATTTTAATGTGAATTATTAAATATTCAAGCATTATTTGAAACGTTCTGTCTAATATTCTTTGTAATTCCCTTGTTAGGTTTTGATACATTGTCTAATGTCAGTGATAGAATATATATTTCTTATTTATTTGTTTAAAAGTTTGTTTTTTTATGCAGTATATTTATCTAATTCCATCTACCGGCCTGAATATTTCGAGAAAAAATGAATTTCCATTAAAAAAAAGTAATGTTTAAACAAATAAGCCAGAAAAATGTCGGATAAATAAATGAAAAAATGAATTCATATATATATATATATATATATATATATATATATATATATATATATATATATATATATATATATGTATGTATATGTATATGTATATATATATATATATATATATATATATATATATGTATGTATATGTATATGTATACGTATATATATATATATATATATATATATATATATATATATATATGTATGTATATGTATATGTATACGTATATATATATATATATATATACATATATATATATATATATATATGTATGTATATGTATATGTATACGTATATATATATATATATATATATATATATATATATATATATATATATATATATATTAAAAAGATTAAAACGCTGAATGGAACACTACTGCGGTTTCGACCGGCAAGGTCTCATAAGTTGGATAACGCATCGAACAAACTAGCGACAACACATGAACACAATGTAACCGTATTACAGAGAGGGAGGCCATCAACCTAGGAAATATTGTTAAAAGATTGAATAAAAGATATTTAAATCTTGAAGAGGATATGAAAGGTGGATATAAGGCCTATTGTAATTGCAGAAAAAATAATTGTTCCTTAAATGGCGTATGTTGCACAGAAGAGGTAGTGTATTGTGACGAGGTAGAAAATGACAATGGCAGTGCAAAAACATACATTGGTTGCACCTAGTTCTAATTTTAAAAGATATGGTATCATCATACCTCGTCATTTAGAATACCCAAACGTAAGTTAAATACGAAACTAGCAAACTACCAATGGAGTTTTAGAGAAAGAAAATGAAAGAAACCCGGTAATTAAGTGGAGCATTTTACGAAAGGTAAAGGCTGATAAAGTGAATGGTAACTACTATAGGCTGTGCTGGAGGAGAAGAGTGTTGTGTGGGAGGTTCGAAATTATAGTCAAATTTAGGCACATGAGGAGGTTGACGCTGGGTTTCTACGAGACCGGATGATGTTGAAGGAATTTTTTTTTTCACTCCTCCCCCACATTCTTTTCCCTCATTACTTCCGGTGTCGCATTAGGAAATTTATGTTCTTGTGTTGTCACAGTTCGCTGAGTTAACCACCTCATCAGACCTCGGCGGTCGAAGCGGCGGTAGTGGTCCAGTCAGCATATTAATATTTTTAAGATATTTAATAGCTCTACGGGTCTGATATTTCTAACTTGAAATTGAGGACTTTTTAACGCATAGGATTTTAAAACTGTATCTTTATGTTACTGTTTGTTTATATATATATAGGTATTTTTCAGTGCGCCTACGTTGCTACCGAATATAACACAAGGACAAGAATTAGAGTGTGTTTACCGGCAATACCTTAGAAAAATTGACTACGCCCCCTCGTCATTTCCCGTTTTATGGACGCCGGGCAATAAACACAGACTGGGAAAGAGAAAGGGCCTTGGGTCTTGAGCTTAAATATTTTACTCTCCCACACCAATGAATGGGCCAAGAAGCGATATATATATATTATATATATTGCACATGAAATATATATATATATATATATATATATATATATATACATACACACTCTCTCTAACTATAATTTTTACAAGAGGTGAGAGTCCATCATACATAAAATAGGGAGTTTCCAATGACTATATATATATATATATATATATATATATATATATATATATATATATGTGTGTGTGTGTGTGTGTGTGTGTGTGTGTGTATTTATGTGTCAGTGTGTATTGATGTATTTATATACAAATGAATACAGTTAAGAAAACAGCCGGACACGCAGACAGATTTAGAACAAACACACATAAAAAAAACTCCAGTCCATGCAATCAATTTTTATCTGTATTTACCTAAACTGTTTGATGACTATCCCACCCACCTGGTCTACCCTCAAATCAGCTAAATCGGCAAAATCTCCTCCATGTACTGCTAACCGACCGAATGACCGACCGGCTGACGGTCCGCTTCGTTATTGGCAAAAGTACTTAAGAAAATCCAATCTGCGTGCCATTTATACCCGCAAATCTGTTTTGGAAAGCAAGCAGCTCAATTAAAACAGGCCACTCTCTCCTTCAAGCCGGGTCAGCTATCAAAACAGACGGACCTCTGATTATTATCCAATTCTTTTTTAATTAGCATCATGCTCGCACCAGAAGGACTTAATTTACTATTCTTCGGGACCCACTTCAGCAGGTATACTGACAACCAACATTGTTCGTAGCAAGTCAATTCAAGTGGTTTTTAAACATAGCTCATCACATACACCAACCCGGTCCGACCCATTCCTGGCTTGACTCTATCTGCTGACTCTTAACCAAGAGGGCAATAAAGTCTATATTGCTAATTTTCTAGAATCCATTCGTTGTGGGACAATACACAGACGTTTTTTTCCAACTTTAGAACTTGAATGATTTATAATATTATTTTTTCTCTTTACTTGTTTGTTCATTTCTGGCAGGAGTTATTTTACACCATTTACATTCTGACTATTCTCCACATCTTTGTTGTTGTTATCACCACGTTTCGGCTGTTGAGCCCTCCGGCCTTCATCATTGTCTATATCGATCTACAAGGAATTCTGAACTAAATTCTTTATTTAATCTACGGGGTAAACTGTTCTCGTTCCACTGCCCACGTCTAGAGATATCTCGTTTAGATCGTATTTTTAGTACTGCTTATTTCCACTGAGTCCAAGTACACATTTCTCAGGCCAGGGATTGAACTCACAATCACTATGTCATCAAATTCACAAACCAACGATGTAATCCATTATCTTTTACCCAGTTTGATGAAGGCCTGAGGGAGCACAATGACCGAAACGTTGGAAAAATAGGAAAATAGTTCGAATTTAAATAGAGTAAATAAATCTTTACCTTTGTTTTACGCTCACCTAATGCAAAACTCGCGAGCCACTCAAACTAGAGGATTACAGTCGAAATTTTAATGATGAGATGAGATGTGTTATTTGAACGGACGTGAAGGTAGGGAGTGGATATTATGAGGATAGAAAACAATTGATTGATTTGAAGAGGTAAAGATTGTACTGCTCAGGTAAGTATCTCAACGGGATTTTGTTCAACAAAGTAGTAGTGCTTGCTTAAAAAAAGACCTGTCCCAGTGGGACTTTCACTTTAAATTTTGAATTTTGGTAGAAATAAGGGTGTTTCAAATCTGTGGATTAAGCATGGCAAGTTCTAACTAAAAACGTCTGAACTGGTTTGGTTTGGTTTTGGTTCGTTTTACGGCATATCAACACCTCAATGGGTTATTTAATGCCGACAAGATTTTTATTTTCAAATATGTATTTCTGATAATAATTACTTTCTTCAAAATTAATTGCTGGTAATAATTTTTTACAAAAATGTATTGATGGTATTAAAACATATTTTTATATTTTCATAGTGCATAGACCCCAGTTTGGGGGTTAACTATTTGCCTATAGCTGGGACCTTAAGAGTTGCTACCATCTCCGGGTCACGGTGGACCAGGGAACACCAGCAGTTAAGAGGTGGTTGCACGCTCCTCAAAACCTCCTGGATCAGAGGCCTTGGTGTTGGAAATAGATTAGCGTCTTGCCCAGGACATGGGTGGAGTTTCAAGTCTTACCCAACACATAAGTCAGAACTGGTGAAGCTAAAGCACCGAGCTAATCTGACCGTTTACCATAGGCAGAGTAGCGACAGGCTCGCAATGCCGCGTCTGCGGGAAAACGATTAGATTGTAGTCTTCGTCGTAAGATTGCATAAATTATTTCGCTGTTTGTCAATCCAGTACAGAAATGCCAGCAATATTCCATCTTTTTGTCTAATCTGAATCTTATAACAAAAAAGGTTACAGAATGAGTCAGTTTAACTTTATTAATAATAAAATCTGGATGATAAAAGACTAAAGTCGAACGTTATTCGTTCAGTGATTTTAATGCTTTCATTTACATCAAACGTTTTTTTTTTTAATAATTAAGGCTCATTGATCGAGGACATGAAGGGAAGGTCGTAGCTGCGGTTAATCTGTTGCCATGAATGAATCTTGTCTGGAAGGGAACGACCGAGGTGTACGTTACGTATATCTACCATTCATCCTTTACCGTCTT
Organism: Acanthosepion esculentum; assembly: GCA_964036315.1. Taxonomy (NCBI): domain Eukaryota; kingdom Metazoa; phylum Mollusca; class Cephalopoda; order Sepiida; family Sepiidae; genus Acanthosepion; species Acanthosepion esculentum. Next base: position 89,054,234 of record OZ038484.1, read on the forward strand.
TCAGTTCTTCCACTTCCGTTCACTAACCGAGATGATCTAGTGTGAGCTTTGTTTTGTCTCTTCTGGATTAGCAGAACCAAGGTGGTAGCACCTGTTAGAGTCCCAGCTTTGAGCAAATAGTTAACCCCCAAACTGGGGTCAAAACACTATGAAAGTGTAAAAATATGTTTTCATACCAGAAATACTTTGTAAAAAAATTATTAACAGCAAGACATTTTTAAAATAAATATTCCCTGCGATATTTTTTTGTAAAAAAAAAACAAAATATATTACCAGCAATTCATTTTTGAAGAAAAAAATATTACCAGCAATATATTTTTGAAAAAAAAGTAAATAAAAAAAACATTTAACATCTATACATTTTTTTAAAAATAAATATTACCAGTGAAGGAAAATCATTACCAGAAATAGATTTTGAAGGAATAATACATTATAACCCGGATATAAGAGACCCGGATATAAGAGAAACCCGGATATAAGATAGATTTTTTATCTGGTCCCAAATTAGAGTCATACTTACCTAAACAAAATAGGCCAAAACCGGATATAAGAGAAACCCGGATATAAGATACTTCTTCTCCGGTCCCGACAACTCTCTTATATCCGGGTTACACTGTATTACTAGAAATAGATTTTTGGAAAAAATATTAACAGAAATAGATTTTTGGAAAAATATTACCAACAATGAAAATTTTGTGTGTATTAAATAACTCATTGAGGTTTATATGCCGTAAAACAAACCGAAACAATGTTTATCCATTGTTTGTTTTTTTAAATTAACTAGTCCCCGCACAGGGTAGGCGATTATGGTTCTCCACATACCTGTTTTTCTTTATTATCCGTGAATTACCATACCCTCTTGGACAACATAGTGGTGTGTCTTCCAGTAATTTCTCAGCTATTTTGAATTCAGAGTAATATTTTCTTAGACTTGTTTCGTCTAAGGATGCACAGCCCAGTCAACTATAGGGAAGCGAGGAAGAGATGGATTCATACAATTCCCAAGGGCATTAATGAATAGAATAAATAAGGTGACAATTTGAACTCAGCTTGCTGATTCCACTTTCACTGACCTTGTTGAGATTGCTATGAATTAGTGTGTAATCAGAAGGGTTTTAGGTTTGTGATAATAAACGTGAAAAGCATGTTCTTCATATTAATCACAACAATTTTAGCGTAGACATACAAATGGAATAAATCTCAAAGGCAATATTGAACAAAGAAACAAAGGTAGTCGTGAATTCAATTAGAAACAAATATTGAATATTTATGTACAAATAAATTACAATACAATTTTTTGAAAAAGTTGTTTCAGTTGAAATACTTGAATGTTTGAAGAAAAGTTGAATTAAGTATTTTATGAACTCAAAGTTCAGGAATGTTCCTTTGTTTAGGAAAAGTATTCACATAAAAATTTAAGGAAAATTTATCGAGAGATAAATTTTAAAGTAATGTAGTTGCGAGATTTTTTTGCTGAATTTGGTATGTTTTTGTTTTGGCAGAGTTATTCACCTTGGACCGTATTTTTTATATATTAATGCTTAAGTAGTAGTTTCTGTTTAGTAGTGTATATAACACTTTTTTAGAAACGTACAAAGGTTTCAGAGAGAGAGAGAGAGAGAGAGAAAGAGGTTGAAGGTTGAGTCAGGTGTTGACGCGCGAAAAGTCCTTTAAGTCAAGATGTAGACACGCGTGGATCTCTGTAGAAATCTCTCTGAGAGTGAATTGCCGACTGGTGAATTGGACTGAGATTTGTCCTTTTATTTACTCTGCGAAGATTGGATCGGCTCCCAGCGCATTGGCGGTAAAAAATATCCTGGGGGCGTCTCGACCAATAATAAGCCGAGTTTCGCAATGTGTGGTGTTGATTGGTCGAAACTAGCTCTTATGGAAAATTCCACCTTTAAACGGGTTGAGTGGAAAAATACGGACGATTCTACAACCTTAACCATTGAGATAGATATACCATAAAACAAACTAAACCAAACCAAAACAAAGCAAACCAAACCAAACCAAACCGAACTAAATCACCTAAAATGTGTTTTTGTTCTTAATCTCTTTTCGAACTATCTCAGATTTTTCGTTGTTATATTCATGATTTGTCCTACCAAACATTTACTTCGTATTTCTAAAACCTCAGACCAATAAGGATTTGTAATTCCTGCACATACACAAAGTCCAAGGCCATCTCAAAATGGTGTAATTGTTAGCAAGCTTGTCTCACTAGAACCATTACAACTGAGTAATGAGTACGATTGTCACTGGGTGCCCCATACTTTCGTCCTTATTCCACATCTAAGCTACGCTTAGAAAAATCATAATCAGGGTCCTCGGCTTGGTGTCATGTTTAGCAAGCTTGTCTTGCTAGAATCATTACAACTGAGTAGTGAGTACGATCATCACTGGGTGCCCCATACTTTCGTCCTTATTCCACATGCAAGCTGCGCTTAGAAAATCAGGGGAACTTCAATCTTGGTGTAATGGTTAGCAAGCTTCTCTCGCTCGAGCAATTAGGACTGAAAATTGAGTTCGATCCTCACTGGGTGCCCCCAAATTTTCGAGCTTGTGCCACATCTGAGCTACTCTTGGGACTTTTCCAGACATCAATTTCAAAGAGTACAATCAGATCCCCGATAAGGTTCAACGAGCTTCATCAACCTGACACTTCGGAGAAAACATCATATTTATCAGCTGGTGAACTGGTCTTTTCTTTTTGTGATAATGACATATCGATAAAAGGGCTTTGAGCAACAACAACAAACTTTTAGCTGGAACGACTGATCACGTGATGGACAGTGTAATACAAAGCTGGCCAGGCAAGTGCGAACAGGAAGAAACGTCGAAAGAGGATTAAGAGACGTTTTCAAAAGACGAAAGCAATGATACGATCCTCCGCCCTTCTGTCATTTTAGGTGCATCATTGCTTTCTTCAAAAGACGACTACACTAGCCGAAATCAATACTTGCCAATTGAAAGAAGTCATTCGGATTCAGACTCGATGAAGTTATTTTGTGTTTAGCGGTACAGAAAGAGTGACTAAACAGTAAACGGTGGGAGAAAAGAAAGTGGTCACCATCAAAGATGACCGACAAGTTAGCTTAAGCTTCTCACCCCCCCTCTTCAACTCTTCTCTCTATTCGATGCCACAGTCAAAGCCAAAGCGTTTGTCAATTCTTAATAGATCCATAATAAGCCGCTTATTGACTATCATAGTCAGATTGAATATTTTCTTTCCTTGTTTTCTTCGTTCTGGTCTTATAAATTTCTCGTATCTATTTCTTACTTACCTATATTCTTCTGGTCGATCATTTTACATTCTCCTTTACTGTTATCTTTAATACACCTCGACCCCAACAGCCACTATCATAATCAGCATTATTATGATAATGAGTTTTTAAACTACATCTACAGCTTATGCTGCTGAGAGACCAACTAACTGCTTCTATTCTTGTTGCTGTTATTACAGAAAATATTCTTACTGTACGCCATGTTTTTTTAAATAATCTAATTCCAATTAAACGTACATTCACCATCAACTTAATCTTTTTTCTGCACTCGAAAATAAACACTGTTAATCGAGCCATCTTGCTGGGATTGGACAATTGTGTCTCTGTCTTCAAACAGCACACAACAAATAAAAGAGGGAAAACTTGTTCCGGGGATTCCAAACCTGTGGCAGCACCATCGCGATGTAGGTTGCGGTGACTAGGTAATTACTGGCCTTGGAACATGTACACTACGCTTTGGTCACCCATTTCAAACAAGCCTTGTGCCATATCCTGTCATAGTTGGGGAACGATTAAATACTAAATGTAGTATCTCCCTCACTGTACTAAAGAGAGGGGATCGGTAGTATTATCGATGCCAGCACAACTGACGGCTGCGGGGACTGGGCTATTTTTTGACATGGCCCAGGTGCACGCGCTCAGGCTCCCCACATTTCACTGAACAAGTATGATATCTTGCCAGCATGGAACGGCAAGTAAATACAATCTACCAAATAAATGAGGTATGCCTGGTCGCGGAGATTTCAACACTGCGGTAGAACCTCCCTCAATGCACCGTGGTGGTTGTAGAGAATAAATAAGAGTCTGTCTATATTTCGCTATCCCATGCAGCTGCGGAAAGAAATATAAAGGAGAGACTGGCCGCCGCGCTCAAGGTAAGGCTTCAGGAACACCAGAAAGCTGTAACGCGAGGAGAAGTAGAAAAATCAGGCGTGGCTGACCACATATGGAGAGAGAAGGGAGATCAACGTCCCCTGTGGGATCATGTTGAGATCATAGACAGGGAACACCATTGGAAAATTCGTAAACTTAAGGAATCAGCACATATGCTAGGCCACAAAAATCTCCTGAGTCGACCAAGCATAGAAGTAAATACAATATAGGAACCAGTAATAAGGAGTGCCAGAGAAAAGCAATGATAACAAAGTTGCAATATGAGCTCTGGTAAAACATGCAATGATAACAGCAAAATTGCAATATGAGCACTGGTAAAAAATGTTGCTGAAAACATTAGGTTTATAATACCCAGAAATTCATACCCAGATGTCCTCAAGGACACATGGCACAGTGGATAAAGGCGTTGGTTAGATCCAGTGACAGACCCAAAGAGTGTGAGTTCAATACCCGGCAGTGGAGAACTTTCAGAGGGAAAATTAGCAGGAGATAACTGATAACTGACATCCATCATGGCACGTGGAACTAGAACAGTCTATAAAGGGTTCGGTTCGAAATTCCAAACGGCCGAAACGTTGTGACAAATATGGCGACAAAGATGAGGACAATAGTCCGACTAATGTAAATACTGTAAATAAATACTAAGTGGAGAAACTACATTATAACTCTCAGCCTTGTCTCTGCCTGCGGACAGAACGCAACAAATAAATGAGGGAAGCCTGGTCACGGGCATTCCACCCCTACGACAGCACCTCCCTCATTGTACCAAAGAGAGAGGGTCAGTGGTATATCGTAGTTGCGCGGAAGGGGCAATTTGGAGCCTTGACCCATGTGCATTCGTATGAGCAATTTTTATCCGTTGTCTTTATGTACGGTATCTTCATTAAACAGACTTTGTGTCACATCCTACTCGGTCTGAAGGTTGGGATTAAAGTGAAGTATCTGTTCTCACTACCATTTTTCTTATTTGGGTGCAGTTCACGCTTTTGTTAAGCGGGATGCCTAGATCCAGGGATTCCAATTTTGCACTAAAAAGAGGTTAGTGGATACTAATCGTTTGAACTCGACAGTTTCTGTACCTAGCTCCTAGGAATGCGGATGTGAACCTCAATTTTAACTGACCATGTTTTGATTCCTCCCCCTAAGAAAACTAGGACCAAATTTTCATGCCGCACAGAAACCTAATTTAATAAATAAATACCAAAAGATTTTAGTAGTTTCTACCATAAGTTTTATTGTATAATTTTTGCTGTTCATTGTTTTAATTTGTTTGCAAATTGTTTTTACATTTTCAATGAATTTTTCTGAGCTATCCATCTGCCTATTTATCTATCTACCCACCTACCTATCTAGTTAGCTGGCTATTTCTCTAAATTGCATTAATAATTGAAGCCCTCTTGAAAAATGATCTAATGTCTGCACGAATCATATCAAAGACAGATATGTGAGTAGACTGAAATATATCGGCTTGTGCTACTGTTAAAAATCAGTATTCTGATGCTTGGTCATTCATACAAGAAATCGGAAAAAATTCTTTCCAATAACACAAAAGTACTATATCTCACAAACTGTCAAGAAAAATGAATACAAAAACCCGATGTATTAAGCATAAAATGCCAACAAGGCAGCATAATTAAAATGTTATCAAATTTAAGAACAAATATATTTCATAAATAAAATTTGGAAAAAAGATTAATCTGGCAGAGCACAACAAAAAACCGTTTTAAAAGGACACAAACACTGCGAGAAAACATATTTGTATAAGTATATATTTATATATATATATATATATATATATATATATTGCTGTATATGAAATTTAAAAAAATTGACCGCACAGTTTCTAATAAACCTATAACCACACAATTAAATCCTCTACAAAAAAACTATTTAATATTTAATAATATATGTTTAAATAATGATCTGCTGCCTCAATACATTAAATTCTAGTTTGATGATGTCGCAGCATTAACCGACCCGAAGACCAAGAAATTTCAATGGAACCTCATTAAACGACAAATAACCCAGGCTAAACAGGAATTGCAACTGCTCAACACTGAAATTGTACGCATTAAAGGAATCTTACAATCTTCTACAACATCTAATAAATTCAAGGAAATATTGGATTTATTATATAATACAAAACAAAAAGAAAATTAATTCCATAAACAAGTCATCCAAAAGAAGCTAAACAAATTACATAAAGGAAAAATACTTTTACCAAACATCAGCGACAACTTCATTAACCTATCGGATTACGAACTCACTACAAATGAAATAGAATTCCTTAATCTCGGACCAAATTTTCATGTCGAACAGAAACCTAATTTAATGTTTACACAAACACAAACTGAAGCTTTATACCTACAAATACATCTATTGGAACAAAAAAATCATATTACTACACAGGAAGGTTTAAAAGAATGACTTAAAGCTGAATCTATTAAAAACCGTTATCATAAAAATCCGAATGGTATTATAAACAATCCTTTAATAAAAGCAGCCACACAACTAAAAAATAACAGCAGTATTGTTATCAGACGAGCTGATAAGAATAATACTTTCGTTATTTTAAACAAATATGAGTACCACTCAAAATTACAATCCGTTTTGGACGAGCATAATCAATTTAAAAAGTTAACCAATAAAACCACCTCGCTACTTAAAAAGCATATCAATAGACTTATTATTGCTAACAATGATGACAAAGGTTCCTATAAACTTCAAAAGATTATAGGTGACTATCTTTATGGAAATGTAAAAATCCATAAAAATGATCATCCCCTTAGACCAATCATTTCACAAATATCTACACTAATATATTACCTTTCAAAAACCCTTAATAAATTAATCACTCCCTCCCAAGTAATATTGTATTAACTCCACAAATATTTTCCTTCAAACTGTCTTTTGGATTCCCATATCTATTTATTTATTTCTTTCTAGCCGTCTTTTCCATTTGGATTCTTCTTTCTTTCAAAACCGTCTTTTGGATTTGTTATATAAGATTATCCATGAACACTAATGGATATGTCCTAATCCTCATAAATACCTTGGGAACTATTGTAAGTGGGGGTAATATGCTGTCTAAGTAGTTAACCACTAGCAGTGGTTTACCTACTTTACACCGCTGGCGAGTATTGTATTTCGTTGATGTTATAAAGATTACCATTTCCTGTCCAATCTCCGTTTTCATTATTCCTTATTCAGTAATCCTTTCGAGGTTACAACATTTTCAAAGCCCTCTTTTCTCATTATTTGACCCAGAAATGTAAACTCTTTTAATTTTTTCAATTGCTTTGTTTTCATTTTTTTTTTTAAATCAACTTTGGTAATCCTTCCCATAAGCGGCGTCAAATAATATGTCAAAATAAAATAAAATAAAACGTTTCAATATTTTGTCATCGTAAATATCACCGTGAACAATGGCGCTCTGGCCTCAAGTGTTTCTTACTGGATCGGCGAGCAGAGACTCTGAAAGAGGCAGTTTTGCGATATATTCATCCTGGAAGCCATATTGTTTCAGATTGCCGGTCTGGAATCGAGAAAACCAATCACAGGATATACTCTCATGCCGTTGTTATTCATCAGCAGCATTTTGGTGATCTTGCGGTACAGGAACAGTCCCGTGTTTTCAGCAATTTATTCAATGCGTCGTCCACCATTACGCATTGTAATAATGTTTAATTGTAATAAACGTATATACCATGGCCTTATCGATTTTACACCGTTCAGAGAATAGGAGTTTATTTTACGCCGCTTATGTAAAGGATTACCAGTACTTCATCATTTCTTTCTCTGGTATACTTAGGATCATTTTGTAGAATCATACCTCTGTTGGCTCTTCATCTATGAAGAAATTTTCCTGTATTCACTGCCATGTAGGATGATCGTTGCTAAATAACAGGTCGACTCTCTTCAAATCAAGATTGCATGAGTAAAGCACTTAGTAATAATTGCTTTGCGAAACTAGTTCATAATAATTGTGTTTTTCTTTCTGTACCGTGTCGCTTCAGGACTTTTTATAAACTCCTATCGCTTGCAGCACTTTAGTCTATTTGCCACCGCGGTTCTGCCAACCATTCACACAAGCTCGTCATGTCGGTGGCCTGCTCTTTTTCCCATCTCTGTTTATCCTTCGATATGTAATCTGAGTGTCAAGTTCTCTATGCCCTTCTTCCTCATTATGTGTCCAGAAAACCTCAGCTGTCTCTAAATGATTCTGAGAATGAGTATCCTTTTTGTTTAAATTTTTCTTGAGACAACTTCTTCTCTATGCTGTTTCACTTCAGAACTTGAGTGATTATGGCTCTCCACAACTTCATGCTCTTTATAACCGTTAGTAAAGCGTGTCTTTTTGATCCCCTCCAGATCATTTATACCGGCTCATCAGGTAGTTTATTAGTTTCCTCTTGTCTTCAATATGTCCCCTGAGTGTCAAATTCTCTTTGGGAACATATCCATTTACTCTCCTGTTCTTTCAATGAAATGCTTTACCTCTTTCCTCTATCTACTGTCCCTCTTTCCTCTTAGTTCGTTTTATCTTTTTTTTTTTAGCTTCTCAACTCTTTCTTCATTTTTGTTATTTCTTTTTATCTTTTTTTTTTAATTTCCTTTTCCATTCTTTTTAATATTTTCTCTCTCTTTTTCAATTAACTTTTCTCTCTTTTATTCTGGATTTCGCTTAACCTTCACTCACTTCTTCCTCGTGTCTACTAACTTTCTCTTTCCTCATACATTATACTTGCTTTTCTGTCTAACCCCTCCGAAACCTCTTTCCTCTTTCTATATGCATCACCTTTTTCCCGTCTTTTCCCTTCCTTTCTAAACCGTTTCTATTCTCCTCCATCTTCGATCGGCGCATTTGTCCGGCACGTGCGGCTGCTTAACTCTCTACCAAAGCGCAGGTTTTCATATCGGACATACGTAGCAAAGGGTGGTTAGATAGATGGAAAGTCGGTTTGATGATAGTTATGGCTAAATGAATTGTCATTTGGGCATTGAATTATCAGCCGCGTATTGAATTGGGCAATTATATCTTCATAAAAGAGACCATATGGAAACTGATTAGTTTGTCGGGAGTGGGCTTTCTTTTAACTTCTTCACCATCCATGTCTCTATCCTCATAATTCATTAAATTCTATTTCATCGCGCACAGACTATCATACCGCCCCAAGCACATGCGACTCGGCTACCTGTTAGGGTTCGTCTTCCGTCGTTGCCGTCAAAGGAACCGAATCGCAGTGTATTAACGCAGAAGGCTTCCTATCCTGTTTTGTCTCAGCCGAACTTTGGCTGCTTTGTTCGCTGTTGCAATCGCCATCTTCAGAGGAATCTTTTCTAACAAACTGATCAGACTGAGTCATAAAGCGAAACGTCGCGGCAACTATTGTATTATAGATGTTTGAAAGATTAATTAAAACTTTAATTAATAGCCTCATTGGAAATCAGAAGTTTCGCAACTCCACTGTAAGAGGAAACAACTGAGAGGATATAGAAAGACTAGAAATCGGAATTAAGTTGTTTTTACTTGTGAATTCTCGACTTATTGTTGTGAAGAGATTTCTTCTTTAGCATCTAAACTTCATGAATTTAAGCGTAGTTCTAGAGCGACAGTTTTCATCATTTTATTGTTAAAATGGCTAAATGTAACGGTAAATTCTATTTTAATAGTTCGTTCGCAATTCTCGTCGATGGAACTCATTTCCTGCTTCTTGCGGTCCTATCAACTACAAACATTGGGGGGAAAAAAATTAAGTTGTCTATATTTTTCTAAATGATTTAAGATAATTTCTCACCGCTGAATCGGAAAGTGGCATCCGTTTCTCTCAATCACGTCATGGTTTTGTGCTATGTTGAGTTTTTAAAGTTTATGACTAAATCAATTACATTTTTGTGACATTATTGATTGAATTTTGTTAATATTTCTCAAAGAAAATAAGTTTTGAAGAGAAAAAATGTTTTCTAACACAATTTATTAATTAAATATTACAAACATCGTTTACAATAATTAAAATAGTATTCATTGATAAATGCCAGTACATGTAAATTGCATGTTACGTCATCATTGTTCTAAATTCAAGGCTTGAAATTCCATTCATTCAAACCCTTAGAATGATCAGCGGCAGGGGTGTCTCTCTTCCAAGTCCAGCAGTAATCAGCCATTATGACTGCATCCCTGCGTCCCTGATACCGGGTCTCCATCTCTTTCATGTCCTGATGGAATCTCTCCCGCTCTTTGTCCTCATTGATCCCAAATTCTCAGGAAACCGATCCATATGTGAGAATAAATAATGTATTTTGTTGCTCATGTTGCATCTGAAGTTTCTGAAAGCAGTTCGGTGACATTTCTGGCCTCGTTGTTGCCAAGAAAGTTCTTCATGACCAGAACAAAATCTTCCGTGCTTCCAGTTTCACTTCGTACATTGAGTTTTCAAACTCTGTATATCTGATATGCTGACGGATTTGAGGACCGTCTATGATGACAGCTTTCAACTTCTCCGTCGTCAATCCTGGAAAAGCCTGGCTCAAATAAGTGAAACAGCCACTATCCTATTACTCGTTATTTGTTTTTAAATATTTTTGAGACATGTTTTAATAATTATGAAGCTATATTTGGCTAAAAATACTTCTGACGGGTTAAAATTAATAAGTTTATAATTAGCGTAATAATTAATTTTATTGTGTGAAATATGTTGCATATTTAGATATTTTAATGGACATGACAACAGAAACAAAAACGTAAAAAACGGCATGGAGCCATAGCTCAAAAGGTTGACCTGATTGAGCAAAACTAATGTGAATTTTGGATTCCGCACATCAAAATTGTTCTAAATCAGCTAAAAATATTTAGACAGTAAATTTGATCTTGACCAGTGCAGTCAACGAAAGATTAAATACAACGTCAATCGGCATCTCACGGTTTCCTATTTTAAATTTATGATGCATCTTAATTCTTGAGTTAATGATTGAGTAAGCTCATGGCGTGTTCTACGACAATAAATTATCCGTAGAAATTCCCCCATCGCATCGTTAAATATTTGAGCTTAACAACTTTAACAAAATATTGCAATAAAAATTTTAAAAAAATATGAATGCTGGTCGTTATTTTAAGAATTAAGGAGGTACAAATGAAAAGATTTGCAATTGACCACTTTTTCTATTTCACTGAAACAGACGATAAAAGTTATCTTTCCTTCTTTCTTTCATTTGTTCACTGAAATCAAGTAGCGTCTTTGATATGTCTTCTGTCTTCTCACGCCATCAAAAAGGAATAGTCAGTTATTTATGAGATATCAACCGGAGACGTTAAATATTTTTAACTTTATTTCTTTTCACCGAAACTAGGTAGCGTCTCCAATATATCTTGTCTTTCCACACGATCAATACGGAATAGTCCACTATTTATAAGGTATTTGGCAAGGCGTAACGGTCATGCTAACTAAGGAACTAACAATATGGCGGGACAAGCACAGTTATTGGATGATGATTCTTTTCATTATTCTTTCTCTTCACTAACGCTGTATCAGTTTTCTTCATTCAATTGTTTTTCATTTACAGTAGCCTCCTTGTGTCTTAGTTGCTATATCGATTTACTTGGGGTGAACGGTTAAAAAGAAAGGTTCCCTGAAGTAAGAATAAAAGCGTAAATTAGAAACGATGTTTTCAGATTTCAAATCGTGTCAACTATTTCCGACCGTGCGTTACGGCAGAAGTGATCGAGTAAAAACACGCCATATTTGACCTTCTTTCCCTCTTCTGATCACTTTGGAGAAACGGTCGCCTTTTATACGTTCCCATTTATGAAACCACATAATTCTGATGACCCTCGCACGAGTTAATTTCGTGTTCTCACCTCTCTTGAGGACCTGTAATATTTACGTGTGACATTGATACGTATTATTGTAGCCGTTGTCGAGTGAATAGTACACCCCCAGTGACTATATGAACTAGTCCATAAATAGAAGAACTTCAGGCCAGAGGTAGCTGTTTTGAGTCAGGCAGTTAGCTGCCAGACTTGCGACAGGTTTGTCGAACTCTCTGCCTTCGCGCAGAGGGGAACCCAGTGGAGGCTATGCCTCCGGGCATAGTCTCGTCTGGATGAACCCGACCCCGTGTATGCGGAGTCTAAGGTAATTTTACAGGCTCGGAATCGCCATACGTAAAAACCAGCCTTGTGCCATATCCTGCTTTGTAGGGAGCTTTGGTTAATACCTGTTTCGATTCTGTTTTGCTGACTGGCTTGCGATTGACAAGACCTCTGTCTTCAGGCAGAGGGTGACTCAGTCCAGGCTCTGGCCACTGATAGAGACTCGGCTGAGAAAAAACAAAGTACTCGTTCTCTGCAGTTGTAGGGAATGGGTAAATTCTGAGCCAGTTGCCCGAGTGTTCGTGCTCGGGTTCCCTACGTTAAACCTGACCTTGCGTGGCATCCTGTCTGGGTAAATACCTAGCCTTTTCAAGTCAGGCAGTTCGCTGTCTGGCTTGCAACTGACAAGACCACTGTCTTCGACCAGAGAGCGACTCAGTCGGGGCTCTGTCTACGGACGGAAACTCGGCTGAGAAACAGGCAAGAATTTTACCCGATTCCGCGAAAGAGGGGGCTGGGTATATTTTGACCATTAGCCCGAGTCCCCACATAAATCTCGACCCTGTGACGCATCTCATCTCAGTGGGGGAGAGTGGGTAAATAATCTAGCCGTTTGGAGTCAGTCTTCAGACTATTTATACTGGCGTCACGGCAAGTAGCCGAAGCATTATATATAGAGAATCTTTATACTGAATGCGTTATATGAGTGTGCTATAACAATAGCCATAGAATAGTGGCGTAACCTTCTATGATCCAGGAAACATTGTTGTTTATCTGCAGGATCAGACAAAATCGTTAGCTCATTTACGTCTATTTTAATGCAACTCTCGACAAAATCGGCGATTAGAATACACAAAGGGCATAGCAAAGCAATAAAAGAGGTGAATACATGAAAACTCGTATTGTGGTGAATACATGAAAACTTGAGTGTAAACAGAACTTGTATCTACCCTTTTCTGTACATAGCTCTGAGATGAGGTATTATGATTATTTGCATTATTTACATCATTCTGACTGCTATCCTCATCTTCATTGCCATATTCACAACGTTTCGTTGCACGCTCCGGTCTTTTTTCAGGTGACTGGAATTTCGAATCGAACCCTTTATTTCGTCCACCGAGGTAGATTGTTCTAGTCCCACGTACCATGCCTGTTATGGATGTCTCAGTTATTTCCATTTAACTCAACTCTCCAAGTTTTTGGTTCACCACTGCTGTGGCCTGGTATTGAACTCGCAACTCTTTTTGGTCTAGTGACTGGATCTAATTAAAGTCTTTATTCATTGAGTCATGTGTCTTTGAGGTTTTTTTTGTTTTTGTTTTTTTACCTGAGCTTATATTGCAATTTTTGTTGTTTTCCATTGCTTTTTTCTAGCACTCCTTATTACTGGTTCCCATATTGTATTCATTTCTATGCTTGGTTGGTTCAGGAGATTTTTGTAGCCTAGCGTATGTCCTGATTCCTTAAGTTTTCGTATTTTCCAGTGATGGTCACTGTCTTTTATTTCAATCTCATCCAACAGGTGGTCGGCCTTCTCCCTTTTCCCTCCATATGTGATCAGCTTCACCTAATCTTTCTATTTACCATTGTGTTACCGCTTTATGATGTGTTTGTAGTCTTACCTTAAGGGAGCGGCCTGTTTCTCAGTTGTATTTCTTACCACACCTGCATGGGATGGCGTGCACACAGTCTTACGCATGTTATCCTAGATGATGATGGCCTGCGAAGTGTTGAACCTCTTTTGAAGATTGCCCAGAAGTACTGAACCTTTTTTGAAGATTGTCCTGATAAGGACCACAGATCCTTTGTATTTTTTCCGATAATCCCTTCACATATGAAACTGTTTTCTGAGTGTTGCTATCCTCTTGTACTCTTCCATCCCAGTTTGTTGGACCTGCTGCCATGTACCCAGGGTAGTTGTTACGTTGTCGCGTACTGCTTAATTCCAATCACCTGAAGAAGAGCGGAGCGTAAACGGCCGAAACGTTGTGAATATGCCAATGAGGATAGCAGTCCGAATAAGTAAATAATGCAAGTAGTCTACCTTTTTGTTTGCGATTTTGATTCGAGCGAAAACCAGAGATGTGCTTGACTTTTAACTCCAGTGTAAAACAGACGTGCGTCTATTATTTTGGTTTCGTGAATCCAGCACTGTCTATACTTTTTGACCTAATATAAACTATGCTTATATTTGAATTTTCCATTACAGTGTGTAACGGATCGGCGCCTACGTTATTGACTCTACCGTAAACAGGACCAGCGCCGATGTTATTTACTCTAGCGTAAACCGGACCGGCGCCTACATTATTGACTCTACCGTAAATCGGACTAGCGTCTACGTTATTGACTCTACCGTAAACTGGACCGGCATCTACGTTATTGACTCCACCGTGAAACAGACTGGCGTCTACGTTATTGAATCTGCCGTAAACCGGACCGGCGTCTACGTTATTGACTCCACCGTGAAACAGACCGGCGTCTACGTTATTGAATCTACCGTAAACCGGACCGGCGTCTACGTTATTGACTCCACCGTGAAACAGACCGGCGTCTACGTTATTGAATCTACCGTAAACCGGACCGGCGTCTACGTTATTGACTTTACCGTTAACCGGACCGGCGCCTACGTTATTGACTCTACCGTGGACTGGACCAGCGCCTACGGTTTTGAGTAAACCGGGCCTAAATCCACGTTTTTGTTTTTCGTGTAAAGCCTGAGAAAAACAATTACGGAAATGGGCAGGCGAACAATTAAGCTTATTGTCAAAGATGAGTTGAATTATAAATCATATGTGCTCAAGAGACGCCACTTGCTCACCGTACCACTGGTCGCCCGACTTATGCCCTCACCAACAGACTGCAATCCCTTCAACTATTTTGCGTGGGGCATCTTTGGAGAGGGGGGTGAACAGCAGGCCCTAAAACAAAAAGGAGGTTTACAAGGCCACCATCAGAGCCGCCATGGCCAACATCGACAGGGACGCGGTTGCTAAAGCCTAGCCCACCTAAAATCCTGCGAGTTTATCAGTAAGAATAGTCGGATGTATATACATGCGCGCATAGCTATAAGAGATAGAAAGTAAAATTGTATTTTGGTATCATAAAAGTAATTTTCATGATAACGTTAAACGATATCTTTTCGACATATTCATATAAAGTGCACTTCTTATCTCTTCCACTTACGCTCATAAAAGAACCTCTACCTTGGGTGGCTCTTGGGATTTGTATTGGGCGAAATATTAATAAAGATAGAATATTTATGGTTAGGGAGAATGCAGACATAAAATTAACATTGCATTTTGATTGTTAGTTTAACGTTTAACGACATGTGTTGAGCAGTGTTGATCTCAACGTCGACATTATTTTTCTTATTTCTTTTTATTTGCTTAAGCCACATTAGCTTTAGTCAAATCTGTGTGCAGCAACTTGTAAACTAGTTACTTATAAAAAAAAACACATCTACCTGCTTTTATTATTAAAAAGATATTTTTAGTGGGTGCACGTGCCTGAGCTAACAACATTTATTTCGTTTTTCTTAAACGGTGAAACAAATATCAACCGGCCTAGACCGATAAGGAAAATGTAAGAGTGTGAAGAGCCGAAGCCTGTCGTTACGAGTTATGCCAATGGTATGCTCAGCTTTACTTCTTTGAATCTATATCTGCTAGGCTAATTTTCGAATGAGAAAAGTATATTAATTTCACTGATTAATAAAGAAACATAGATATCAACTCAGTCCTGTGTAACAAATAAAAAAAATAATATTTATATTAATAAGAATAATAATAAATAATTATAATATATATATATATATATATATATATATATATATATATATATATATATATATATAAATTAATAAACTAATATTAATAAATATTAATAATAATATTGATAAATATTTAATAATAAATATTTAATAAATAATAATAATATTGAATAAATATTTAATAAATAATAATATTAATTAATAAATTAAATAATTAAATAATAATAAATAATTAAATAAATCTATAAATTATTATTAACAAATATTAATAATTATATTAATATATATTTAATAAATAATAATATTTAATAAATAATAATATTAATAAATAATAACATTAATAAATTAATAATAAATATAATAATAATAATAATAATAATAATAATAATAATAATAATAATAATAAAAAATTAATTAATTAATTAATAAGAAATAAAAATAACATATATATTAATAAGAAATAACAGAGTAAAATAATAAAAATTTAAAAATGATGTATCCATGTACAAACATTCATCCCGCGACGCATATCTCCGTGAGTATTATCTAATTTTAATTTAATACTAACCTTTTGATATATTTATTGATATCCAGTAATACTCTTTCCGCATTTCTGCTGACATATTTGTTTAGAATATGCTTTATTATTATTACCTCAACACACTTGTCTATATATATATATATATTCATGTCTTCTCCGTTTCCTCGTCGTAATTAAATTCTTAATGAAAAGAGAAATGCAAGCCGCTCCAAAATGATAAAACTGCTTCGAGATCTATTACCTTTCTACAGATTAAGCAGGGTTTTTAATTGGGTAAAAAAAAGTAATCTCAAGAAAGAATAAAAACTTGTTGGCTTACGGATTAAATTGGTGACTTATATAATGCAAGCGATCAGGAAAACCCACGCAGATTCATATTTACACCGAGGTAAATAAAAGCCGTGTAATCATATGTTTAAATAAATTGTAATATGTTTTTATAAACAGATGTGTCTAGACTGGATGATAGGTAAAAAAAATAAAAATGACAAAAGTATTATTTGCGTCGATTGCAAAATTTGTTAGATATATTGGTTAACTTTTTCTAATCATTTCACCCCAAGCAAGGCAATAAAGCCACTAAGAATGACCTCACTATTGAATGAGAAAGAATAAGGGAAGCTAACGGGTGAGACGAATTGGATTCATACCTTTTCCAATGGTATATGCGCGGAAGTGAATATAACGAACCCAACTGGAATTGGAACTCGGCTCTTCGGTTAGAAATTCCGAGAAATTATCCATTAAATAACCCGTATATCCAAGCTTATAGTACCTGGTATTTCCACGTGCTCACCCATCTAGGTACTGACCAGGCCCGACGTTGTTTAATTTCGGTGACTTTACGGCAACCGGTGACTCAAAGTGATGTGACCGCAATCCGTCCCGGTAGAAAGCCAAGATTTTGAAAGCTTATTTTTCGAGGCTTTCAACCCCGCCCTTACTTGTAACACTGGCGCAGAAAAATAACGTAAAGACCCATTTTCCTTATTTAGTTATATGACAAGCTAAACATTGTAAAATAATTACGTAATACAAAAGAACGAATTCAATTCCATCATATTAAAAAAACAAAAACGCGCATGCACAAATACACAAAGATCCAACAGACGGCAGTCTAGTTCCAAACACATACACATTTATAGAGAAGCTTACGTGCCTGTACGCGTAAACATAATCATAAACACATCCAAAGCAGCATTCAGTCATAAACAAACTAACATATACTGATCGTTTGGTAACTAAATACACAAGCACACTAAAATGGGAAACCATTTACATGCACAAGTTCTATTCAAACACAGTATTAGCTTCGTATACAGAAGCCGTGTCAGCAAGCGTACATCTTTGAACGTAAGCGTGTATACACACAAGACTACGCACACGAGATCATAAAATTCCAAAGAGACAAAGGCACGCAATTTTCGCGCCATTTAAGAAGAAAAATATCCTAATCGAATAAAATTTAAAATGAAAATAATGGAGATGATTAGAAAAACAGTTAATTTAAATAATTCCACCTGGCGAGGCGGGAAAATGACTAGGCAGCAAGACGATGTTAACAAACCCAGGAGAAATAAAGACGATCGAGTTTCGGCGGGATTCTGTCAAATATGGCCGACAACTTCATCGAATAAAATTCTGCCATCTTTTTGCTTTATAATGTTTGATCATATTAAATGATAAAAGCCTGCGAGTTTATCAGCAAAAATAATCGGATGTATATATATGCGCGCGTAGTGATAACAGATAGAAGCTAAAGTTGTATTTCGGTATCATAAAAATAATTTTCATGATAAAGTAAAGTGCATTTCGAAAACAAAGGAAAAATAATCCATTCGACAGTTTTCGTAATTTATCTATCTTCTCTCTCTCTCTCTCTCTCTCTCTCTCTCTCTCTCTCTCTCTCTCTCTCTCTCTCTCTCTCTCTCTCTCTCTCTCTCTCTATATATATATATATATATATATTTAGAGAGAGATATAGAGTCTGTCCATATTTCTGAGATGAGGTATTATGTACAGTATTTACATTATTCGGACTATTGTCCTCATCTTTGTCGCCATATTTGTCACAACGTTTCGGCCGTTGTACGCTCCGGCCTTCTTCAGGTGGTTGGAATTTCGAACCGAACCCTTTATTTCGATCACTTTTTTATTTTAGTTCCACGAGCCATGTTTGATGGATGTTAGTTATCAGTTATCTCCTGGTAATTTTCCCTCTGAAAGTTCTCCACTGCCTGAACCGGGTATTGAACTCACACTCTTTGGGTCTGTTACTGGATCTAACCAACGCCTTTATCCACCGTACCATGTGTCCTTGAGGACACCTGGGTATGAATTTCTGAGTATTATAAACCTAATTTTTCAGCAACCATTTTTTACCAGTACTCATATTGCAATTTTGCTGTTATCATTGCATGTTTTTACCAGATCTCGTATTGCAACTTTTTTGTTATCATTGCTGTTCTCTGGCACTCCTTATTACTGGTTCCCATATTGTATTTATTTCTATGCTTGGCCGACTCAGGAGATTTTTGTGGCCTAGCATATGTGCTGATTCCTTAAGTTTACGAATTTTCCAATGGTGTTCCCTATCTATGACCTCAACCTGATCCCACAGGGGACGGTGATCTCCCTTCTCTCTCCATATGTGGTCAGCCGCGCCTGATTTTTCTACTTCCCCTCGCATTACAGCTTTCTGGTGTTCTTGAAGCCTTACCTTGAGGGTAAGGATATATATAGATAGATAGATAAATATATCGGAAAATTGATATTGTAGATCCCCATTGCATTCTACCATTTCAACAGAAACGCGTATATATATATATATATATATATATATATATATATATATATATATATATATAATGTCACTTGCAGACAGTACTGTTTCGCTGTAGCATAGCTCCTACACACCCGAAACTCAAGCTCGGACCGAAACCCAACCGATTTGTTGTCGGTCAGAGTTTCTACCACTGTCATTCGATATATATTTACGGAGAAGATTTCGATCTGAAGAGTTGAACATGTCGGTGTTAACGAAATAATTTTATAATTGAAATTGATAATTAAAGTCTCCGTCTTATTATATATATATATATATATATATATATATATATATATATATATATATATATATATATATACGAAGAATGCGTCCAAGCATAAAACATACTGTTGGCATTCGCTGTTGAGAGCTTAGTACCCAGTATGTATGTATATATATATATATATATATATATATATATATATATATATGTATATGTTTGTATTTTGCCATGTTTATATGGGAAGGGTGATCAGTATCGGAGATAGATCGTTTAAAGTATTGCACGGAAGCGAGACAATGAAAACCACATGCAATGTTGATTCTTATTTCCAAATGTCTATGTTTATCTACCTCTCTCTCTCTCTCTCTCATATATATATATATATATATATATATATATATTTTTTTTTAAAGACGACTCACAAGGCACACTGATTAAACATTTTATTTAAACTTTCTTGTGTTCGTACAAGTTTTTGTTTTTGTGGATACAATACAAACTGTCCAAAATTTCTGAATATCCGAGCGCTTTCGGCTATTCTCTTAGTCATTATAAAGGGTGATTTTTATTTCTAACTGAATGTGTGGATTGCTTTATGTATGTATCTAAAATTATAGGAATGTTTTATTTTTCAAACATGGTCAGCACGTTGTGGCCGTGTTCATAATTAATATTAAGGGGTATGTGAACTTGTAAATAATTTCGTTCTCAGTAATTTAATAATAAAATACTCTGATGAGACTAAAACAGGTTCTTTCCAGATGTTCAGTTAGTTAGTTACATTTGGGAACTGTACGAATTCATCTTTTTTCACCATTTCATCTTTTTTTTAAATAGCAAGGTTGACTGAGCTACCAAGCCGTGGTTGGCAAACAATCCAAACGAAGAAAACTCAATTTTGAAATCTTCAGTGACCTGAAGCTGTAAAATGATGGTTAGATAGATACTATGGATGATCACACTCCAGAACGATTGTCCAAATTTTCCATTTATAATTGTAAGGAAAGTCTTGACTACTGTTTATCGGCCTACGATCCGAGAGGAAGTCACCGAATTGAATAAAACAGTTCACTCAGTGGAATTAATAAACATACGTACAGTGCTGATAATTACGGTGGCGAAGAATGAATTCTTTACAAACCACAGGATAACAATGAATAATTTAAATGAATTAAACATGCGTATTATTGTACTAGATCCGTGATTAGCGATTACATTCAACCTCACTACAATTCATGGTAGCAGCGGTAGTTCAATTATAGTTTTAATGAGGCCTGAGATGTACTTGTCAGAATATTGTGGTGATGGGATTACATCACTATTTTTGTCATTTAGGATTATTCCATTTAATCAATTGTTCTTGACGTTGTCTACCAAAAGAACTGTGTACCCAGTAATCAGTAGTCAAGCGAAATAATTTTGTTATCTCTATACTGCGGACATTGACATGCCGATGTTTACAATCTACATGAATATTTTACAAAGATGTTGAACCTGATTTTTGACAGCTATGAATAAAAACACATCTTGTCTTTAAAATCACAGAGAATATACAAGAATATACATAAGAATATATAAGTTATATATATTTGAATTGAACAAAGTCCGACAATTTATTTAAAGACATTTATGATATGTTTAACGTTCTTTTTATAGATACAAAAAAATCTATAAAAAGAACGTTAAACATATCATAAATGTCTTTAAATATATAAGTTGTAGATGTCTGTATATGTAAATAAATGACAGCAATTTTTTTTTTAATTTGTCTTTTTTTTCTCCGTATTCTGAAAGACATTTGATGTTTGAACGGCCTTTGGACAATCTTCTGTGGCTTCTTTTTTTCTTTTTCTTTGTTTCTTGCCTATTTTCTTTCTTCTGTCTTTTCTCTATCCAAATCGGATCAATTCCCCGTCATTGACTCCCAACTCTTATTCCAAACAATATTTGGAAGAAATTTCAAAATTTTCATTTATGTGCTTTTTTTTCTTTTTTGTTGGAATTTTTTTTTCTCGGTCTTAAGTAATATTCAAGTTTTGTAATTAGAAAAGGAATTTCATTTTTGCTTCAGAAAAAGGTTAATAATTGATACAAAATTATAATTTTTGATTGATTGATTGATTCGGCCGAGATTTGCAGAAAGGGAAAATTAATTTCAATGTACGTCTATTAAAACGTGCTAATGTTAATTACGGCGTCAAATAGATGCCGAAGCAATCAGTTAATAGGAGTTAATGAATCAATGTGAATTGGGAATTTTATTCGACAAAGTGTAAACGGATGGTTTTGCATCACCGCCGAGAATGCAGCAAGGGAAACAGGAAATGCGCATGCGCAAGTCAAAAATACGCTATTCCCGAAATTGAAAATAGTGTCTATGTTTGTTCATTGTTATGAGGAGAGGCAGAAAATGGAGCAAAGAGAAAAAGAAAGAAGACAGAGGCAAAATACACCTGCATCTTTAAGTGGGAGGGGGGACTCTTTGTGTCTGTGAATTGAAATAATGAGAAAGTGTAATATTATTATATGTATTCATAATTAAAATACAAACAGTATTTTATTACTGACTATAACAATATTTTATTACCGACTATATGTATAGGGGGGCACGGTGGAGTAATGGATAGCGGCTCGGATTGAGGAATCGGAGAGCCGAGTTCGGATTCAAGTCGCATCCATTACATTCTTATTCATATGTGTTAACACCCTTGGAAAAGGTATGGATCCTATCCTTCTAAGCTATGCCTTAATAACAGGACAGACCGGGTTCCATAGCTTTAGATGGCAACTGGTCTACCGCAGAAAGAAAAGGAAACCTTCTGCGGGGAAAAAAAATCTGTCTTGTCAGTCATATATCGAAAGATACATGTTTGCCTAACTGACTGATATGTATTTTAGAGTTTGTGTAAACAAAAAAAAAAAATCCATTTATGTGCTTAGTTTTATATCCTCACATACGAATGGATTCTGAGTGGTTCTCAGCCCGACTAACGCACAAAATATAACTAATAATCAAACATATCTCTTGGCTGGTGGAGGGCATAGGTACGTATGTACATATGCATCTAAGATGTGTGGCGGGTGTAATGGGGAGCGTCATGGAACGAGAAACCCGCCATACAAGTTCGAATTCCAGTCTAGTTTGTTACATTCACTTTTGTGCAAATATTCTTGGGGAAGGTATGAATCCCTCCCTTCTACCTTAACACCGCCAGCTATCAGTTGAATAGTAGGACAGTCTAGATGCTTTAACCTTGGTTCGCAACCAGTCCAAGAGAACGACAACTCTCAATTAAAAACCTACGACTGAAGGTGTCAGCATGAGCATCCCCTGTCGCTAGGATTACGGTAGTTGGTGTTCGGAAAGTAGTATTCCTTTTGTACAGGCGGGAGGATAGCGAGGGGAAAAAACATTGCTCGGGGACACGGTACAAAAACTAATATTAATTTTAAGAATAACTACGGACATTTTTAAGCACGCTCGATCTGGATGGTTTATGATAACGAAAAACAAATTAAACAAATTTTGAACAAACACATATCCTCATTCTATAACGGTGTTCAGAAAATAGTGTCAGACCTATGGATTTTCAGTAAATTAACCAAGGCAGAACCAGGGTTGAATGGTAGAAATTTGCGTTTAGAATTAATTTATGGTCTCTTCTGTATGGAAGTATGTTCTTTTTACAACGCATTGCAGAGTTTAATTGGGAAAACATGCAAAGAGGCAAATTGTCTTGCTCATGAATTTTCGCTTGAAAACCAACATAAGGTTTGACGATCTGCAGTAAGCGTTTAAACCAAGATTCTCACGCATTCATTTTCGCTTTCTCACCCTAATCTTTTGTTCTAAAAAATAAATAAATGAAAATAAAATAAATGTTCAATGAAATTTCCAACCTTACTATTCCGTTCAAGACATAAGACAACATTCTTAATTACAACAGCCACTAGGAAACGTATGGATAAAAAAGACGGTTGAATTCAGTTTGCCTTACATAAGACATTTCGTGATATAAAAACATTGAAGGCATAGAAGGGAACAATGCATGGACACTGTTATTTTCATGTCTCAATTGATCATCAAACTTACGACATGAAACTGACAGTTTTGATTCTGTGTTCATTCCCTTGTGCATCGTTTGAAGTGAGCCTCGAGGCGGTGTAATACTTAGGAAGCTTGTCTCGCTAGAGCAATTACGACCGGTTAGTGAGTTCGATTCTCACTGAGCGCCCTCTACTTTCGGTCTTTTGCCACATCAGGTTATGGGGTGAGTGCTGTCAATTCCTGAGATAATGATGCGCATTGGGATAGCAATTCCCAGAATCCACCTGTCGTGCACATGTGTAGTTTTACCAACATAACAAATTTAATCTGACAAAGTCCTGAACACGAAACGGCTCACAAGTAAAATTTTCCATTTTGTTATACGAACAGCACAATACTGTTCCTTCTATATAAAAATATATATCGTCATTTCATATATATATATATGTTTATGTGTGTGTGTGCATATATATATATATATGTATATATATATGTATATATATATATATATATACACACACATATATATATAACTCATTACATATATATAAATATATATATATGTAAAACCATTAATTATATATGAATCCATTATATATATAATCCATATATGAATTCATTATACATATATATATATATATATATATATATATATATATATATATATATATAGAGAGAGAGAGAGAGAGAGAGAGAGAGAGAGAGAGATAGATATTGAACAACAAAAAATATTAAAAAATTAAAATCTTCAGACACAATGGGATGTATATTAATATTCTTTCGTTTTTATTATTATTTCAGTTAGATTCCTCGATTAGTTTCGGCAAACATGGCCATCACCAGGAGAAAAAAAAATTCTGCTTGCTGGTAGCAGTGAATTACACAAATGAATGTCTTGATGGAGAAAATTAACTTTTGTCATCAGTTTTCATTTGTTTTTTTTATTTTTTATTTTTTTAACATAAATTTTGGTCAGTCCTTGTGTTGGTCAAACATATATATATATATATATATATATATATATATATATATATATATATATATATATATATATATATATATATGTGTGTGTGTGTGTGTGTGTGTGTGTGGTTATTAAGAAAAGTTTGAACCTATTTCATGACACATTGATTCAGTTCTCAAGCATCATCACCGAATGAGTCAGTGACCATTTGAAAAAGGAGTTTTCTAATTTTTGAATGGCTGCCGCAGGGGCGTTATAGTCGTGTCGTATATCCGGCAACGTTCAGTTGTTTGTTTACTGCTGGAATGGCGAGTCCTTAGCAAAAGGCGTTCAGCGCTCTCGAGATTGCGAAAACATGTACGGTTGTCAAGGTGTCGCGTTTTTACAACATTAACCAATCCTCTCCTGAGAACATTCGACGGTGGTTTAAACAGTTTCAAGAGAGTGGGTGTCTGTCTAAAGGAAAAAGTCCAGGGCAACCACGAGTTTCAGAGAAGCAAGT
This sequence comes from Acanthosepion esculentum, assembly GCA_964036315.1. Taxonomy (NCBI): domain Eukaryota; kingdom Metazoa; phylum Mollusca; class Cephalopoda; order Sepiida; family Sepiidae; genus Acanthosepion; species Acanthosepion esculentum. The sequence continues at coordinate 89,079,378 of OZ038484.1, forward strand.
GGGGAGGATCCGTGCTGCTTTTGAGGAAAGTCCACAGAAGTCCATAAATAGCTAGCCATGACCTTGCGATCTCTCAATCCGGCGTGTGCTAAGACGACGTCTACATTTGAAATTTTACAGACTACGCCTCGTTCAGGCACTTATCAAGACCTTGCTCTTCGTGCTTGGCCGGCGAGATCCCCAGTGGGTAGTTTATTTTGGCCGTTATTTTGCTGGAAGTCGTTTATTTTTTTATTTATTTATTTGTTTGGGTTAAATAATTTTGCCTGTCATTTATTTTTATTTTTTATTTTTATTTCTTATCTTATATATTTATTCATTTTTTAAAATTTTAATCGGTATTTTTATTAACGTAGTAAAATTGTTTATATCGCTTATTTAATAGTTTTGTTTTGGTTTTGGAAGATAATTAAAGCTATTTATTCAATTTTGGGTTGATTGTTGTAGTTTATTCTAACTATTATTTTGCCGGGAACAGTTTTTAATTTGTTTATTATTATGTATTTATTTGGATTGATTATCTTTATTTGTTTAACGGTTAATTTATCGGGTTATGTTTGTTAGTTTGTTTATTTATTTGGATGAAGTTAGATTAATTTATTTTACTCGCTTATTATTTATTTATTATACTGTATATTTTTATTTACTCTTTTCGGTTTTCGATTTTTAAGTAACGTAGTATTTTTTTGTATCGTTATATAACAGTTATAACTATGTTTTTCATACGATGTTTTGTTGGATTTTTATAGTATAACTAATATTTTGGTCATAATGGTTTGTTAATTTGTTTATTATTTATTTTATTTATTTGTGTTCGTTGATTTTGTTTTTATTTATTTATTCTATTTCGTCTATTCTAACGAGTGTGATTTGGTAATTTGCTTGGGTTAATTTATGTTAATGTTGCTCTTCCTCTGTTTTATCTTAAAAACTTATCTGGCCACAATCACTGACCTAAACACGCTATACAATATTCCTTGCACCAAAATGCCACATTCTTACTTATCATTGTTACTACAACCCACACAATACCTCAAAGACTCTATGAAATCCTAACTCGTCCCATATGTTCAATTTGTCTGTAGGTGGGGAATAACTATAACAACTTTAAAAAATGAAACTCCGTCAGGTCATGTACGTTTTGTTTTTTTGTTCTGGGTTCTTTATAAATACAGGTCAATGATGCAAAAACGAGACTTTCACAAATTAAATAAATTAATTTAGAAATGTTTCTTTTTTAGAATATTCTTGTTAAAATCATTTTACATCTGTTAGCCCACCCCCACACACACGCACATACAAATTTACTTTTAAGAAATTTCGAAAAATTCTTTTTTTGTATAGCCTAGATCTTGTTGCAGAATAAAAATCATTACATTCTTTTTGTTAATCAGGACACTCAGTAACTGAAAATTAACTCTGAACCGTAAAATAAATAAAAAATCAATAAAACTAAGATATTATTTAATTATAAAAACCTTCAATTGCATTTATTGATAGCATTGTTTTAAGAAAAAAAATCGGTGAATAATGAATTTTTACAAGTATTGTTTTCATTTTTAAAAATATTTAATTAGAATAATTTATAATGTTTTAATTTTTAAAAATTTCAGTATTAATTTATACTAGTTATGTAACATTGTTATTAAGTAAAAACTATATTTACTAATCATAAATGGAAAAGCTTATTACAATTAAGCGGGTCCAATATTTTTAAAAGAATTTTGAATGTTTTTTGTATCTTTATAAACGTGCCAATTAAATACGGCCGACCATACACGACATATTAAAAAAATAAGAGCGATAACCATATTAAATTTAAATCCAAAGTACATAAAATTCAATAAAACATTATATTACGAAGAATATTTTCCTAAATTTTTAAAATTACTGGATGTTAAAAATGACATAAAAATGGCACTCACGTTATATTCCTCATAAAATATTTATAGATATATCCTCCGTAGAAAGTTTAAACTTGTCTCTGTCAGTCCAGTTATCAACACTTTAAATAAACACCCCATTCTGTGTTAAAATTAGATTTCTGCGATATATTAAACTAAGAGTAATATTTGTTTCAAATCCGATTAATTATATTTTAAATCAGTTAATATTGCTTAAACAAAATTTCGGAAAAATGCATTTCATTTTTGAAAGATTTTTTAATAAAGAGAATTACATTATGCTGAGAAGATGGCTGATATGTGGATAAGAATTAACTGTTAGACCACCTAACCAAAATGGCTGACCCAGCCGTTTTCATAGTAATTATTTTGCGAACCAACACGCTTAAAAGGATGCGTAAACTTCCAAGTTTGGTTATTCCTAAATTTTCGCTTGAGGATGAAACAGGGATTGATACCTTAATTCAATTTAATTTTAATAATTATATTGCCGGTTTCCGCTCTCGTTTTTGAAACATGAGAATTCTTATGTAGCGAATGAATCATATTTTTAAAAAAATAATTATAATATATATATATATATATATATATATATATATATATATTATAATTATATTTTTAAAAATAATTATAATATATATATATATATATATATATATATATATATATATTATAATTATATTTTTAAAAATAATTATAATATATATATATATATATATATATATATATATATATATATATATATATATTTCCATATCTCTATCTATCCGCATGTATCAGAATTTTCATATTTTGCCCGAGATATTGATATGATTATATATATATATATATTCTCATATTTAAGAGATTTCATATCTATGTCTGACATATTAATATTATGATATCCATCTATTCTCGTATATTAAACATTGCATATCTGTCTGACATATTATTATGGTCATATCTCTCTACCGGTTATTGGATGCCAAAGCGCATTTAAATACCTCTATTTTTTGTAAAAGCCAAAAATGACAAACTTGAACCAAAAGAATTAAAAGCAAAAATAAATCAATAAACCAGTCAATGAATGTCATGTCATAAAAGACGATAAGACGATGAGAGTTAATTTAATAATTATTTGCAGTTATCTCCAATATTGGCCTTAACAGGCCAATTACCGCTTAGTGTACACGTGTTCTCACCTGAACTGATGAGAACAAATGAAACACCTGTACCAAATTCTATTTAGTGTCACAACCACTAATGCTGTTTTTTTTTATAATTCTTATTTACATTTGCATTTTTTTTACATGAACATGTCTGCTTGTAACACTGCTGCAGATGCATGATTTTAATGAGTCATGCTCTGCGTATGAGAGACGGTAAAATAATTTCCACTTCTCTTTCAATAAAGAACTGAAAGTGTTTATTTCTTTTTTCCTTTTTTAGTTGTAATCATATAATTAGTAAAACAAGGTTAAATTCGCATCATTCACTGATTAACTCGTTCAAACAACAGTTAACGATCGAGTATTTTCTTTTTCACTCGGGGCACCAAAGATCGTGAACGACTAGTAGCAGATATTTTTTTTTGTTCAAATTTGGACATTTCTCTATTCATTCTGGTTGCTCTTCCCCAAAGATATTTACCAGCCATGATGTTAACGATTTCAGTTTTCAGTTTCGGATGTTGTTCTTCTGAGTGCCGTGTCACTTGAGGACGTTTCATAGCTCTCCTCATCTTCTAATCTTTCGTAGCTCTTAGTAACACATTTTTCTCTTTACGATATCTCCTAATCCACGTTCAGCCATCCATTCAAATGATTTCGTCAGCGAGACTACTGGCCGTATTTTTCTGTCAATCTGGTCTTCCATATGTCATATGAGAGTCAAGTTTCCAAACCCTCCTTTTTCATTACGTGTTCCAGCAATTTCAGTTGTTATAATTCTTCAAAAGATTATTTATAACCTATGACTATTAGCAGAAACTAAGAGACGTTTCATATGATTGTAAACATACAAAGAATGCCTCGCCCAGTTTTCCATCAACTGGATAATGATAACCCAACCCCATGTTGCGTCTGAATTTTCATCCCTGTTCGTTTGGACCCAAAACTATGACCTGCCCTATGCAAGAGCTAAAGAGAACGAAAAATGAAAACAAACCTCACGGGGGAAAATGAGGAGATTGTTTTTTATATATTTAGGTGTTTACTCAGGGTTTCACTTGCTCGGTCTGGGTGAGTAGATAGGTGGCACATGTTACAAATTCTGCCTTGTCGGATTGGTTCTTCCTTTTCGACTCTTGCTCCTACGAACTTCCTTCCCATGTCAACATCACAACACGGGGCTGGCAGTCTATCACCAGTGAAGAGCGGAATAGAAATTAATCCAACCCTAACTGTGACGGTTAACATATACCTGTGGCCGGAAATTCTCAATGTTCGGTTTTATTGTCACTTGACCCACAAAACATTAATATATTTATTCGTTTGTTCCATTTCTGTCAAGTGGATGCCACTTATAAGAAGAAGCTACTTCAAAAACTTCATCCGCCGGAAATTTAGAAACTGCATGCTGTACTGCTTGGCGTTCACACCGGAAGTTCCAATATGACAGTGCAGAGGATTCGGAAAGATTTGGATGATGTTTACGAAGGTGTTTGGAGTGATTACTAGTGATGGAGACGTTATACTTACCGTCATCATCCCACAGGGCCTGGGACTCAACACCTACATCAAGTGCCTTAAGTTAGTGCTGCCTTGAGTCAAGGCTACTGGAAGACCCCATGCCGGACAACATGACTCTGCACCATGCCACACAAGCAGGAGAACACAGTCATGGCTGTCAGACAATTTCTGTAAACAGATCACTCCCTTACACCTGGCCACCTAACTCCCCGGACAGCAACCCTCTTGATTATTATATGTGGGGTGAAGTTGAGAGAGCGACCATCAAAACTTCTTGCCACACCAAAGAAAGCATTAAGAAGACTTTTAGTTTTTTTTAGTTATAATTTAATTTAGTATTTTATATAAAACTTTGCTGTTACAAACATGTAAGAAGTTTATTGTGATACTCATAGTTGACTTTTTTTAATTTTTGGCTGCTATTCTCTTATATAAAGGGCTTTAAGAATTTTAAGTTTTTGCTGATTATCATTTGGTGAAGTACTAATGTATTTTTGACTAATATCTGTCTAAACTGTGAATGGGGACATGAATGTTCCTTTGAATATAGTGAGATTTAACTATGCTCATTGAAGAGAAAAGCAAGCCGTAATGTCAACGGCGTCGTTGTAAAACCAAGACATTTATTAACATTTTTATCAAAGATGCAATCTCCCAAAGGACATTTAAATTGATATACAATGATGGTCTTTTGTAATATGATAGTTGACGGAGAAATGTTTTGGACGACTAGGTTGGTTGTATTAAATTTAGTGTAGTATATAATTAATTATATTTTTTTACTTGGACCAGTGGGGGGTATAAATAGTCAAAAGCATAATACGTCTAAATTATTTAACGAAACATGCTTGAATATATATATATATATATATATATATATATATATATATATATATATTGTTACACCTCTTTTTGTTATGAAATGTTTTTTAATATATTTGTTTTTATTTTTCCAATAAGATTTTTAGGTTTTTAGATAAGGGAATTCGGTCTAATTAATGCAACAATTATTTTAAGGACATTGGATCTTATTTCATGTGCTGTGTCCCTTCAGGGTGCGGGGTTGGGGTCACAACTCCCGACAGCCTTGTTTCCCTTGTAGTTCTAAGCAACTTGTCATACTTAATCCTAACTCTGTCCATCGACACAATCTCGTGAAAAAAGTTAGTCGATGATTTCATCTGTTCCTCTTGTCGTCAATATTTCCTGCGAGTATCAAAATCTACGTTTCTACCTTTAGGTCAGACAATTGCGCGAAAGTGAACCTATCAGTTTCGGTGGGAATTTCAATTCGATAAGCCAGTGTCATTTTCTACTCTACCTTTTCCCGTTTACTAACCCTTTTTATTCTTGTTTTTAACCATCCATTCACTCAAACTGAAGGAGGTCACTAGCAGCTTTCACCAGCATTTTTAACTTCAATATACCACTTGAGTATTAATATCGCCAAGCCTACTTTCATTGCGCGTTTCAGATATTCCAGCCATGTATTTGATTGTTAGTAATATTTCATTGTTTATCATATGTTCCGCCTGAGGTGTTCTCAGCATTGGCCGGAAGATCCACATCTCTATCGCTTCAAGTGTCTTTTATCTGTTAGGTGATTGTTCAACCTTCAGCTTAAATTGTCATAATTGGTTTAAACATTTTCTAAATTGTTGTGTCATGACCTTTAATATTCGAAGCATTCAATTCATTTTATTTTCAATCAAAATAATGACGCCATCTTTGTTTTTATTATAAAATCCTTTCGGCTAACATTCAGAGAATTTCATTTAAATTCATCCGTCCCTGTCTAGGTTTATTACGTCTGCTTTTTTTTAGAACTCCTCAGTTAGCGCTAACTCTGTTTCCACTGAAGTGTCGAGGAGGTAGAATATTGGAAATCTACTACGGCCAGTCCTTATATCAAGACAGAGAAAACTGCGGTCTCTACAACAATCATGGCCCTCCATATCTTCCTGCCTCTTGTAGCTTGTTGTAACCTAGGGAATGTTACTGAATAGAGTAACCACACGAAGGTTAGTAATGAACGATAATATTCCGGACAACACACATAAGGTTCGCCAGCGGCGCGTAGAAGTAGTCAACTGCTAGAAGTGAGTCAAGTAAATTCCATAACGAATCTTCAACTGCAGGATAACTACCAACCGCCCCACGCGGCCAGATGTGGCATAAGGCCGAATTTAATGTGGCCCAAAACTCCCCGTAGACCCCGTATAAAACGGGATCGGGTAGCTGGTTCTCGAGACGAGACTCTGCTCTTCGACACAGCCTCCTCTGGGGGTCCGTCTGCCCGGAGCCAGAGAGTTTGACCAGTACAGCTGGAAACGAATCTCCAACTGCAGGATATCTACCAACCGACCCATTCGGTCAGATGTGGTACAAGGTCGAATTTAATGTGAGGTATCCGAGCCCGTGAGTTCGGCCAAAAGTTTCCCGTAGACACCGTATAAAACGGGGTCGGGTAGCTGTTTCCCGAGACGAGACTCTCCAACAGCAGAACAACAAATACTATCTACTGCTGTATTTTTGTGAATGGAGACATACCCATTATCGTCCGTATGTTTGCTACAACATAGATCTTAATAGATTTTGTCATTTTGTTATTTCTCCCAGACCCTGTTCTACCATCCATTTGCTCATGCTCATCAAGTATGCTAATCGCTGCCTTCCTCCTTCCCCCTTTCCCTCAATCTGTCCTGTGAGCATCAGGATTTCCAAGCCCTTCTTCCTTATTACATGTCCCAGAAATTTCAACTACCGCTTCCTCATGTTAGTTATAAGTTTCTTTTTTGTTTCTATTTTCTCAAAAACCGTATCGTTCCTCACATGTTCGGTCCATGGTATCCTCAGCACCTTTCTTTAGAACCACATTTCTGTTGCTTCAAGTGTCTTCTTCATCTCCGATGAGATTGTTCAGCATTTGCTGCCATACTGGAGGACAGGTATCACGTAACAGTTTAGTACTATTTACTTTGTTTGTAACGAAATATGTCTGTCTCTTAATACTCTGCTTAGCTTTTGGAATGCTGCTTTGGCCATCCCAATACGTCTTTTGATCTCAGTGTCGCACTTTCCGTCTACTGTTAGAACACTTCCCAAATATTTACATTTTTGCACTTGTTTGATTTTGGGATCCCCGACTTTTAATTTACATTTTGGGATCATCTTTTTGCTGATAACCATGCATTCTGTCTTTTTTTGTAGTTTACGGTGAAACTCCTCATCCGAGAAATACATTTCTATTTAACTAACATATAACAGACATCAATACGCGCTTGTAGGTAGCGGCTAGTTGTGGGCCGAGTTAGAATTTTAGTCGTTTTCGTATATATACCCTTGGAGAAAGGAATGAATGCATCTCTTCTCCCTCAAGATATGGCTAAAGAGCAGCACCGGTTGAGCTCTTTAGTCGAGAAGAATTAAAACTTAATTCAAAACCAGCCTGGAGAGTGTTGGGCTTAACCAAGACACACCACTTCTGCTACGGCTGCAGTACACGTGGTGCCTCTACGACCTTAAGGGGTTATGGACGTGATGGTGATCGATAGATGACTATTATCTGAGGTTTCGGATTCGTGTTCAAATCTTGTTTAATGTAACGTTTTCTTTTTCTGAATTTACTAAGACTGTTTTTATACATAGAACAGTTATTTTTACTTATTCATTTCTTCAGAATGTAGGCGATCAGCGTTCTCAAGAGGTCCCTTTTCTTTATTATTTGTCAATTGCCATGCCTTCTGGTGTATTCCCTTACCTTCTATTACACTGTCGGCCAGCCAAGGCTACAGTTCTATCTATGATATGTAGCAGACAACTGGTGGCCATTGTGCAGACATGTATAAAAAAATACGTAACCGGAAATTGAACTCGGCATGCTGATTCTACTTTTCACGCCGGAAAGATTATACCCTACCACTACCACACAGATATTATGATTAATAAGTATAAAATGACGAATAAGATTTTAGACGTAGACCAGCTGCCAGCCACAAGACCCGAGAGATCAGTCTACTTTGTAATTTAACCTATGCACGTTGAGGAGAAATGGTGGATTTACGAGTCTATTAATGTGAAAGTGAATGCAACACGAATGTTCAAATCCATAACATATCAAGAGATCAATGTACATGAAAGCATTATTTACCATAGTGTAAAAAATGTCGCACAATGAAGCAATAAATAATGAAAGAACTTGCCAAACACTTCACGATCGTGGGACGCCATGTTTAAATAAAATTTAAGAATAAACATTAACGTGAAGATTTCAGTTGGGCTCAGAGTTAAGATTAACGTGAAAGAAAACCGTTGAATTCAATTTTTATATGATGAAGATCTGCTTATTTTTTTCATCATCACAAAAGCAGGGCGATAAAGCCACTAAGATGCAAATGGTAACTGTGAGTCAAAGAAACTGAGAAAACGTTATCGAGGAGAGAAGAAAATAAAAGACCAGTATTCAAAGCGAGTGGAGCTGATAACTGACGTTGCGTTTAACTTTTTTCAAGATTGTGAGTAAAAAGAACGTAAGACGCCGGAAGTGTGTTCCACTGGCGAGAAGTGAGAAAGAAGAAAATATTAGAATAAAACTTACGGTTACATATAGCTTTATCAACAGTAAAATTACGAGATAAAGCTGCCATCCAGTTCTGTGCTTGAAGCCGAGGTATCAAATAGGAAAACAGCTCAGGACAATTGTCATGAGAATTGTTATAGAAAAAGTACAGGGAAGCGATTGAAGCCGATATGCTATGTCTGGAACGATAATCATGATTATTCACACGATTTTGCTAAGAATCTTTATATACATAGCAGAAGCACCAGACCAGGTGTAGCAATAATATTCAATGCACGGACGAATCGTAGACTCAAATAAGAACAAGATAGATTCTGGTGAGAAAAATTGTCTAGCACTGCATAGTGAACCAGTTTTAGCAGCAGCTCTAGTAACTGATTCGTTATTATCTTTCCACTTCATGTCAGTGGAAAACATTAAACAGAGAAGAAGCAATGAGTTACTCTCGTGGAGGTTAGCATCAGCCACGAGCATGGAAAGTCAAACGTTTTCTAAGACGATCAAAAAAGGCCAGATTAGTTTTGGAGGCCTTAAAATTAACAAGTCACAAGAGGTGACTTGTTAATCTTAAATTTTGAATTTAGTTAACACATTAAAGTCCATTTTTAAGATCATCTGCCAAATTTATTAGCTTACCCTTAAGACAGGAGTAAATAGTTGTATTTTCAGCATAGTCAAGAACTAATCATCTCGGGAGAGTCGTTGATAAAATTAGGAACAATGTAGATCAAAGGATAGCACACTGGGGGACATCGGCATTTACACAGAACGGTCTAAAAAAAGCGGACGTTCGCATTTTGACAACAAAGACTGAACAGATTAAAATCTCGGCCAGAAGTAACATAAACCTTTGACTTGTAAAGAAGGCAACAAACAAAATGGCAAACCCGATCAAACGACTTATTTAAGGCAACAGACGGAGCTTCACCATTTTTGTCTAAAACTTCACAAAATTTCAGGAGTAACTGAAAAAAAAAACATCGGACTTTAACGTAGAAAAGTGACAGCCATATTCGTTGTCTAAAAGAAGACTATGACATAAGATGCAACACCAAAATTGATTGAATCCTCTAACATTTTGACAAAAAAGGTATAGAAGACTAATCGATAGATAGAAGGATAAAACTGTTCTTAAAAAAACAGCAACTGCAGAAGAGGATTTCCAACAAGCTGGAAAGCAAGAAACAACAAGGTATTTGTTTTAGAGCTGAGATATCTCGGGCCAATCCAGGAGCACGTTTCTTTATGACAATTGCAGGAATACCATTGTGTTCACATGCTTGGTGAAGAACAAGTTTATAAATGAGAGCAGATACCCTAGATGTAAGGATAGTAGAATTAGAAGAGAATTTAAGAGCAAAGTATTCTCCTTTATCAGCAGATGATAACACTTCAAACAGAGTGAAAAGCAGAAAGATCGAGGACGTTATTTAACATGCTATTACAGAGCTGTTATTAATTACGAGAACCAAACTTGTGATGAGCTATACAGTGTCTCATTTTATCATTGAACAAAGACACCATCATTGAAGGCACGCTTGTAATTATTACGAAGATATATATAAAGAGGTGTCTGATGTGATCAGTGCAGCAACGTTGGTACAGTCGAAAAAAGTTATTCCTGCGGCTCTAGCGATTGAAAAGACAGAATATTGTAATTTCATTTGGTATTTCTGCAGTAGCTCAAAAGTATCGATGATGGCCTTCACCCAACAAGAACCCTCAGTAGCAGACTTTTCGATAGGATGTATAAAGATTTCAGTCCAAGTAACATCAAGAAGAAAATCACAAAATGAATCCCAATCGGTACGCTGGTAACAGAAAGTCTTGTGTATAGAGGAGGGTCCATGCCTATTCAATTCAATCAGTTAAGTACCACCATACGTGATACACGCTTGGACGGTCATGTCTCTTTCGATGACTGGCTCGGTAGATATTCCCGCAGTAGGTTGCCGTTTCTTTCTGTGGTAGACTTATAGCTAACCAAGGTTATAAAACACAGTTTGTCTTGTTATTCAACCCATAGCTCGCCGGAGAAAAGATGGAATAATACCTTTGCTAAAGGTATTTGCCCGTAAGAGAATGTAACGAACCAGACTGGAATTCGAACTCGACTCTCTGATTTCTCATTTCAAATTTTATCCATTACACCATAAAGTCAAAATAAATATCAATAGATACAACAGCATGAGCGGAATTGCCGAGGGATAGAATAGCGATACTCGACAAGAGCCAGGAGAGGAGGTCACGAACAAATCGAGTAAAGAGTTCTTTTGTTTTTGTTTTTCATATATATATACCGTGTCCCTTCAGGATGAGGGTGATGATGTCTGTTCACAATCTCCTGCTCGTGGCAGTATTGTTTTTTTTTACTTTCCTTCCACGAACCCTGATGTAGTATGCATTTAAAAAGGCTTCTTAGGTGGGTTACTCGCTGTATACATCTTCTTTTCAATACGTCGTTGGTCCCAAGGAAATGTTTTTGTTTCTTAATACTTTGCTTAGTTTTTGGTAAAAAAAACTTTGCTATTCCAATGTGCCCGCTGTTTTCGGTGTCACGTATTCCATCCTCTATTAGATTCTTCCAAGATAAGAAATCTTCTGTACTTGTTTGATTGTGACATTCCCATTTCGTAGTTCGCATTTTGGGATGCTTCTCTTGCCGACAACCATACATAATCTTCTTACAACTGATAGTTAGCCCTTTTCTAATTGTCTGGGAGCTTCTACCGTTTTCTTTTTGTGTGCCATAAACATGATGACATGTGTATATCTTATGTTGCTAAAGTTGTGCCTACTAACAATAGATACTTGTAGGAGGTGAAGTGAAAGAATCCAGAAAAAACGACAGAAAAAGAGAGCAGCTTTGAAAAATGAAGTAAAACAAACACAAAAAAATACTGAAAATAAAACCTAACAGAAAAAAAACTAACGCAAACAGATGGAAAAACTAATCGACGAATAATTCAAGATAAAAAAAAAAATGAGTTTTGTTTAGGAAATCCCCCCCCCAAAAAAAACTACGAAAGAATGAAGGCTATAAAATCAAGATGATAAAAAGATCATTTATGTAGTTTCAGAGGAACAATGGGAGCGCGTTGTCACCTGTTGTGCCTCTGTTAGAAGTGTTGCCAAAATTCAAAGCTGTTTTTGTCACATGTGCAACAAATGGGTGAGGCGAAAAAAATAAGTAAAGGAATTAATAGGAAGAATTAAGTTTTGGCTGGGATATTTACTCGAGAAAAATAGTGAGCAAAAATAAGAGATGAAAATTCGATTGTAAAAATATAGCAAATATATTTAAAAAAAATGTTTAATGAAACAAAAATCAAAAGTGAAAATAAAGAGTGTATGAGTTTTAAAAAGTCATGGGAAAAATTATCGGAGGAAGAAATACAAGGAGGGTGTGAATTGAAAAAGCCAGTGGGAAAGAAAGTAAAAAAACGACATTACAGAGTATAAAGAAGGATAAAGAGAAAATGGATGAGAAAATTTATGGTAAAAACAACAAAAAAAGCAAAGACGTAAAAAATAGACAGGAGGCATGAAAAAGAGAGAAGTAATAACTAAAGAAGAAATAAATTAAAAGAAAGAGTGAATAAAGAAAGAAAGAATAATTAAGTAAAGAATAAAGAAATAAAGGAGAAAGAAAGTGAATAAAGAAAGAATGAATGAATAAATAAATAAAGAATGAATAAAGAAAGAAAAAGAAAGAAGAAAAAAGAAAAAGAATAAAGAAAGAAAGAATAAAGAAAGAAACAAAGAATGAAGAAAATGTAGAAAAAGAAAAGAAAGAATAAAGAAAAGAATGAAGAAAGAAAGAATGAATGAAGAAAGAAAAAAAAGAACAAAGTAAGAAAGAAAAAGAATAAAGAAAGAATAAAGAAGTAAAGAAAGAAAGACGCAAAGAAAGAAAGAAAGAAAAATTAAAGAGAAAGAAGAAAAAGAAAAGGAAGAAGAAATAAAAGAAACAAAGAAAAGAAATAAAGCAAAGAACAATGAAAACAAAGAAGAAAGAAAGCAAACAAGAAAAGAAGAAAGAAAGAAAAAGAAATGAAGAAAGAAAAAATGAAGAAGAAAGCAACAACGAATGAAGGAAGAAAAACAGGAAAGAAAGAAATGTGTACGTTTCTAAAATTAAAAGCAACAAAATGGGCGGAAGTTAGGTAACTGCGACAAATCTTAGATGCAAGCAGTAACATTTTACAAGTGTTGATGAATAAAAAAAGCAAGTAATAAATAAATTTATGAAGAAATAAATTGAAGCAAATAAATAAATTATTGTACAAGATTAGTAAAAGAGAATAGACGATGAGATAGGAATATATAACGGGATAATAACCACAGCACACTTGCCTTCGTGTTCAGAAGATGGCGGAATCTCTTCTTTTTTTTTCTTTTTTTTTTTTTAAAAAGAAGAAAATATTAAATGACTAAAAACAGAGAAAAAGAAAAAATAGAGAGATAATAAAATGTGGGCATACACGCTCACATACAAAACACGCGTATAAGCGCAAACAAAAGAGCAACGTGTTTTCCCGCCTAATACCCAGGCAATCTCGTTCACACGTTTCTTGCATCCATGGGGAAATGGCTTCCCTCTAAAAAGCTATCGAGTTTAACATCGCTTAGCAGCTGATCCCACTACGGCAGAAAACATTTTTGATATGATGAGACGAATAATACAAGAAAAAAAAATATTTAAAAAATTAAAATGTTGAAGAAAGCAAAGAATGTGTTTGTGCGCATGAAAAGTTGAAAAAATGTCACCAAACACGATAAGGACTAAAATTAAATAGAATATGCAATGAAAGAAATGTGGATTTATTTACTTTTCACTCTTAAACTTAAGTGATCGGCTGGAGGTGACCAAGTGAAATAGAATATAATCGTTTGGGCCCCTATATCAATCTACAACATGCAAAAAGAGAATGTCGATGTTTTTGCTATTTCGAAGATGTTCACTAACTTCCCCACGCGGTCAGATGTGACACAAAGCCGAAATTAATGTGGGGTGTCCGAGCCCGTAGACTCAACCAAAAATTCCCCGTAGACCCCGCATACATGCATTTCGATATAGCCTCGTCTGGGTTACTCTCTGCCTTCGTGCAGATATTTTGACAAGCACACGTATGGAAGCCAAGTGAATACTATTTTGAATTACATCACATAATATTTAACTGTGACTAATTATTTCGTTTATTTTGTTCATTATGCTATTTATTTCACTGTGCCGTGTCCCTTCAGTGCGTGGGTAATCATGGATCTCCACAATTTCCTGCCCTTTGTAGGTCTTAGTGAATTTTTGTCTTTTTGCTATCTCTCCTAATCCCCGTTCTGTCAATCACTTACACAAGCTCGTTATGTTAACACTGCTTTCCTCTGTCCCTATTGACTGTCAGCGTAAACTTTTCCAATCCCTCTTCTAGCATTATGTGCCTTAGAAATTTCAGTTATCTCATAATCTATCTATATATAAAATTCTGTGAGTTCTGTTAGTCCGTCCCAAACACCTTCTAAAATAGCCATATATTGACCTATCGAAACCAAATTTTGGGGAAAAGTGCAAACAGGTAAGGTGGGGTGAAAATACAGTTGGTGTTAGTAGATTTTTGTCAAAATATTTTTCCAAACAAATCAGCTTATTCAAATTTCATCGATTGGTTTACAAAATTGAATGAAACGTAGAATTTGTAAATCTTGACAAAAAATGTTAGCGATAACATCAACAATACTAAATATTTTGAGGATTTCGACAGGTCAGTGTTGCAAAAAACATCTAGTATTAAGTATAAGTGTCCATTTTCTTTCTATTTTCTCTAAAGCCTCGTCATTGCTCACAAGTTCAGTCCATGGTATACTCAACATCCTTCTGTAGAACCACATTTTAAGAGCCTCAAGTCTCTTCTTCATCTGTGATGATATTGTCGAGTATTCAGTGTCATATATGAAGACCGACTATTACATAACAGTTAAAACACATTCTTGATTCTAACGAGATTTTCCTTTTTCTTAATACGTTGCTTCACTTTTGGAAGTGATTCAGTTGCGAGTGGACTGTCCTTCTGATGTAAGGTGGGATCAATGTCACTAAGCCAGTAGAGGTGATTGACTTGAGACGCCTGTAGCATCGCTAAAGATACTTAAAAAATCGTTGGTTCATTGTACCGCTCCAGAATGCACCAGATTTCACCTGCCATGTAACTTAAAGAGACAAAAAAAAAAAAATGAGGTGCTGTCGCGATATTTTTAGCTGGAGCGGCGCAATTCTCACGGTCCAATCTTGACAGAGTTAAAAAAAAAAAAAAAACGTATACACGGACTTGTGCGTGTTGAAACATATTCAAACCTACAAACCCTCTCCCATAGATGAAACATTTCTGGCCTCTCGCTATTTATTCCTTTGTTATTTTCATGACAAATCTCCAAGATCCACACTCATTTTTACCTCCAGTCCTTACCTTCACAGCTGGGTCCCACCATGTCACATACTCAGAGCTGAATTATAGTCATTACCTTCGTATTCCTTTGGTAAGGAGGTGATTCTACTCTGAGAGCTTCTTCCAAAGAACTATTACATTGTGGCATAGATTCCTGAGAGGTTGCTTCTCCGATCACTACAATCTTACTCTCTATCGTTATCTATCCTACATATCCCCATAGTTACGCATTCAGTAAGCCTCTACCTTGAGTGGCTCTTGTGCCTTGTATTGGTTGAATAATAGTATAAAATGGTATAGTTTTAGTGATGTTTTAGTATATTCAATTACAGAGTTTAGCTTACTCTTGAACAACGCGAAAACAACCAGTGCGCTTTGTCAATGGTTTGCGAAGCTAGGCTTATTATTGACCATCTGCGACAGACGCTCTTCGGTTGCGAATACAGATAATTATATTGCGTAAACCGCATCAGGGCATAATAAAGTTTATTATAATTATTATATTGGATCGTTTTACACGTACCCTTAAATATTAACTTAGTATCTTTTTAACATATATCGACGGAGAAAAGCTCATTTTCTTCAATGGATAACTTCTGAACACACGCATCATCAGAAATGTATGTTTGACATAGAAACACGCACCTTCCTGAAAGTAAAACAATTACGACGACACACCCTCGCAGACAAAACGGAAAGATATCACCGACAGGGACTTCCTTATCTCGCATTTTATCCGAGAGTTTATCCGAGAGTTTATCCCACCGAGATTTCCCCCTCATTTCGTCACGCGGTTTAAAAATCAAGAGGTGACTTCAGGGTAGAGATGGTTTTAAAATACAAATGGAAACTTATTTACCAGCCGTATTTTTTTTCTGTTTAGTTTGTTTGCTTTCTTTTATTTTATTTTCCGTTTTCCAATTGCATTCTTCTTTTAATTCCTCGTTTCCATTTCAAAGACGTTGCCAAACAGTCGTAAAAGAGCGAAAAGCAGGTTTAGTTAGTGTAACTGTGTATTTCCAGTTCTCCGCTTTCTCTTTTCAACAGACGTAAATATTCGTAAGTAACTCGCTTAGAAGAACAGATGCTATCCACGTAGTGTGCCCGCCGGACTTTTGAAATTGTATGAGATCACACACGCACATATATGTAAAGCCGCTTTCGACTTATCTTTCTAGATATGCATATGTACACACATACATACATACATACACGCAAATGATATATATATATATATATATATATATATATATATATATATATGCATGCATGTATGTGTATATGCATGCTTGCATTTGACTGCTATTACGTCTGTATGCTGGCATACATTGCAAAATTGAATATATATGTTGGTAAAAATTAACTTACTAAGAGACTTAATCATATGAGTTTAATTCACGTAAAAGGCAAATGGAATTATGAGAAGCGAATTTTTCGTTGTTTACTCTTTCTTTTTATTTCTTTCTATCTAACTTGTTTCCTTCTTTCAAACCTTGAAATTTTTGTCAGTATAATTATCATAATTTCTTTATTTTTCGATTTCCTCCGTCTTTATTCTTTCCTCCATCTTTATTCTCTCCTCCATATTCCATTTCTTGTGATTCTTTTTATTATTATTCTGTTTATTTAAATTTTTAATTAAAATAAATTCTTTTCTAAGTCTTCCTCCGTTTGATATTTGTTCGTCTATTTTCTCGCTTTTAATTCATTCATTTAAAATACACATTTCCTCTCTTTTCCTTGTGTTGTCTTTTTTCCTTTCTTAATCTTCACTCTTTCTTTAACTTTCTTTTTATCTTCCTTCCTGCATTTCCAACTATTTTCCTTTTCTCAGTTTCTTTTCAACTCCTTTCTTGCTTTTTCTTTCTATTTCTTCCTTCGCATGCGACGCCTTTCTTCATCACTCTTTTTTATCACCTTCCTCCGCTTTCTTCATTTCAAAATCAGTTTCACTTTCAACTAACCACTTCCTTCTTTCACTTTCTTTCTTTATTCCCTCTCTCACTTTGCCTTCCTTTTATTTCTTCTTCTTCTTCTTCCTCCTCCTCCTCTCGATCTACTTCCTACCATCATCTTATTTTTCCGCATACGGAGGCATAACAAAGTTACTCCCCCCACTTCGATTTCGTTTCGCAAAATTAAGTCTTACACCTCTGCCCCGCGTACGTTATTCAATTCAAACCTATCCGCATCTTTATTTTGGTGCTTCTCTTTTATGCCCCATGAGGTTTCGACTGCCTTATTTAATTGAAAGACAAAACTTACCTTTCACTTACACGTTCATGCCCCCACATTCAAGCGTTTAAAGTGTTTAGAAATGAAATTTGATAATCGGAGAAGGCAAGCAGGTTCTAACTAATTCAGTACGGCTTTCGTGAATCTTGTTAAGACATGTAGTAAAGCCGAAAACAAAAGATAGGTAGATACTTGATTTACAGCTTAAAAAAAAGAAGAAAAAAAAAAAAGGAAAATCGATACTAGATATTGGGAATCGGTCATGCTTCAATCCAAGAAGATTTATGGAATTATAGAATTTTATTCATTTTCGATTGAGAATAAATGTTTGTTTTCTTATATTTATGTTGAACGAACACAATAAGAACAATATTGTTGGCAATTGTCAATCTACTTTTATTATATCCAACTACTGTTCACTTGTTGGTTGTTATATATATTATTACAGACACAACGCTTCTGTTGACTATCCTCTGGCCATCATCAGGAACCCATTATTTGACTGATATCTTATATCTGTTGATTATTGTATAAAAAAAAAACAGGAAAAATATCGTTAGTGTTATACTGAAAGACACCTAGTCTATAGGTAATAGACTCTCCCACCTATTATAAGTAGGAATCAGTAGGTAGTCGGGAAGAGTAGTTATCAGCGACCACAACTCGATTACTCTGCGTAACACTTATTTACAAGTTCCTAACGTTTCTGTACGTTTACCCCATTTAAAACGCATTTAGTCCAACTACAAGTTCTATTGTGGAAATAACTCCACGACAGTTAGAATGAAAGAAACGACTACTGGACTTTTAAGTAGAATCGGTCCTCTGGGCAAAACTCACACAATAACCTGTTTATTTATTGTCCTTTATCCTAACTAAAGTCTTCTCAATCTCTTCCAATCCGAGTAACCTATTGCGTCTTAGTGGCTTTATTGCCTTGCTTGGAGTGGAATGATTAAGAAAATGAAAAAAAAAATGTACATAAGGCAACAGAATTTGGGTTCTACAGAAGGAAGCTGAGAATACCATGAACTGAACCTGTGAGCAATGACGGAGATTTTAAGGAAAAAACAAGCAAAAAGGGCACGTGCCTTGCATCAGAAAAATATATTTTAAATTTCTAGGGTACATAATGAGGAAAGACGGCATTAGAAAATAACACTCACGGGATGTTTAGAAGGCAAGAGGGACAGAGAAAAGCAGGAATAAACTACCCAACGAACATGATAGACAGCAAAAAGGCAAGCATCACTAATCGCTACAAAGGAGAGGAAGTTGTGAAGATCCATGATCACACACGTTTTGAAGGTAACGGCACAGGGTAGAAATTTCCCTATTTCTTAATACTATGTTTAATTTTTGGAAGGCACGTCCCTGCTGGCTAAAATCATTTACGGCGAAATTGTCCAGCATTCATTGCCATATCGAAGGATTATTATTATATTGCAATTCAGCGTTCTTTTCTTGATATTCAAAGAAATTTCCGGGTTTCTTAATACTTTCTATAGTTTTTGGAAGTCAGTTTTTGCTATTCCAGTGCGCCTTCGGATTTCGGTGTCATCTGTTAAGGCACGTTCCATGTAGTTGAAGTTCTGTACTTATTTGATTTTAGCATCTCCAATTAGTACTTCGCTTCTTGGCCTACTTCCCTTGTTGACAACCATATCTTCTGTCTATTTACAATTGATAGGTAGTCTTTTCTTCTCGCTTTCCTTTACTACCTTGTCTAAGAGTTCATGCGTAAAGCTTAGTAAATGATCCCATTCATGTATCTGGATGCATTGATGCTTTTAAGTATGTCGTTACTTTTTAAGAAAAAGTACGTTGGCTGTTTTTTGTTTAGCGACATGGCAACGTCTATGCGTTATTTAATACCAAAATATAAATATATTTGTACGCAAATTTATTTTTAGGGTGGTGGAAATAATGGTTACCTGATAAAAGTCTTACTAATTGCCCCATAGTTGGGGAAAAGAGGACGATTCATACCTTCCCGAACGCTATTTACGTGTAAGTGAATATTGATCAGTTTACATGCATTTGGGTATTTTTAACCCCTTTTCTGCCAATAATTTTAGGAAAAACGTTTCATTTTCAGAGTGATTTTTTAATTTCTTAATAATATAGTAACTAAGAAACTGAGGTACATGAGCTGACAATTGGACTCGTTTCAAGCTCAGAAGTGCGACCCCCCCCCCAAAAAAAAAACAAAAAAACAATCAACATATAAACACGTCTGTAGCTGGTTTTTGACGTGTTCATTCGTCTGTGTCTGAAAAAGACACTTTCGGTAAAACGTATATATACGTCTACGCCGGGGAAGCGGTTAAAATAGAAACGTCACTCATTATGAATGTATACTGTTTAGTTGGTATAACAGACCCTACCCAACAAAAAAATCTTAAAAAATACTCGCTGCACATGTATACGAAGTTGCGCACCGACTCAGGTTAATATTATTCCAGCGTTCATTATCGATTTATCTCGGATTGTAGCTTGTACATAGTTCGACTCAATAGTTTTATTTATCCAAGTAGTAGTAGTAGTAGTAGTAGTAATAATAATAATAATAATAATAATAATATATTATTATTATTATTATTACTACTACTACTACTACTACTACTATTATTATTCCATTTTGAATAACCGTGACAATACAGGGTACACTCTTTTTAATTTATTAATGTTTATTGAACAAGCATAAATTACAGTAGTTTAAGATGGCTTAAGATTAACTATGGCTTACGCCTTCGGGAATAGTTAAATCTTAATTACAAGCTGAGGTGGATAGGACGATGTTGAGCAATTGAGCGGCCATCAGGTTCACCAGACCTTTTTTTCTTGTGAGGTCAGCTGAAAGATATCGTTTACAGGCTCAAACCGAGAACAACTCCGTGATTAAAATGAGTAATTTATGGTGCATTTTCTGAAATCAATATAGAAATATGTCAAACGGTTTGCAGAAGTGTTGCTGGTAGCATTCGGTATTGTGTTGGACATGAAAGGAAACATTTTGAACATATTAATTAGCTTGTTAATCATAACAAATCATATTTTTATGTGACATTACAATTTTCTTAAACGACTGTAACTTATTTTCGTTCAATGAAAGTGCATTACTTTTGCCACAGCCTGGACATACGTAGAACAATGTTTAAAGCATAAATATAAGGCATATTTCAGTCAGGATTAAATTGATCTTTTTCGTATGAAAACAAAATTTACATGGACAATGTTCTACGCAGGATATGGACAGCGCTGATCAATACCATTTTCTGAATTACTTGGAAGCAAGATTGACCAGCTATTTTCTTGATGAAGTTGTCTCTGTCCTTATCAATAAATCTTAGTGCACGTACCACTATTAGGATGTTAGTAACTTTCATTCTCCACGAACATAGCAATCAGTGTGAACTGCCATATCAATCATTAAGGAAATATTATTGGATTTATCCTTGATGAATACGTCAGGTCGATACACGTATACACGCGTCTACGCCGGGGAAGTGGTTAAAATTCTAAATAGCTTTTTAAATAATAAAAATTGGCGAGTAAATACAAAGTAATAGGAATGCCAAGAGAAAAAATCAACCTTTTGAAACATCGTTTTTTTTTTGGTAACGCTTGTTAAACTACCGATTTTCCTTTGAAAAAAAACCCCCAAAAAACAAAAACAATTCCACAAAGCCATCAAGTTACCTGTTTAGAAGTCCTTAAAATAAACGTACCTGTACTATTTTCTGTTTATTTCCGAAACTTTCGAACTAAATTCTTCGTCTTTGTTGTTTTATATCTATATATCAACCAATGCGTTCTTCATTTTTTAATGTGTAAAGCAAGATGAAGGGACTAACAATGAATTGTAAGAAGAAAGAATGTTTGGTTGTTATCAAAATGGATTGCTGTAAGCCCATTCCTTTAAAAAATTACATTGATCTCACGATACAGCCCACACCTCACGAAGGGCTTTGTCTATGTGAAATTTTTTTTTTTCCAGTGGAAAGTGTCATGATGCCAATTCTAACTTTAGGTCCCTGGGCGGGACCCGGAAAAAATGAGTACACATCAGAAACCAAAGAAAATAAAAAAAAAAAATAAAATAAAAATAATAATAATAATGGAATTCGACAAATCTGGCAAAAGATTTAAAATATGACAGAATTCTGGAAAGTATTTTAACAGATGACAGAAATGTGATTCCGAAATCCGAAGGTGCACCGGAAGTCTTGACAGAGTTCAAAAGCGTCTCCGAGTCCTTGTTGGGGAAGAATTATTTTCCATACACCAACCTCTCTCTCTCTCACAAGCTTGATGTGGCAAGACTCTCACTGTTCTATCTCTACTTCCATGGAAAGTGGTCGAACGAACTGCATCTCCTGGTTCCACCATGACTGGTCTTCACGGCTAGGGACCGCCATGCTACTTACATAGCAGCAAACCACCTGCATTCCATCCGTATTACATCGGTGAGAAGTTTAATTCAAACCGCTTCTTCCTGTGAACCACTACCCTGTGGAACAGACTCGAAAGAGGATATTGCCCCGATCACTGCAATCTTAACCTGTTCAAGTCTAGAGTCAACGGTTATCTTTCCCTACTATCCATATAAACTTCCTCATTAACGTAACCATCTATCTCGAGTGGCCACCGAGCCTTGTACAAAGTGAACCCTACAGTAAAAAAAAAAAACGAAGAAAAGTCTTCACGCGCAAATTTATTTGAATACAAAGAAAAGAGAGCTGAAATGCAAAGTACCGTATTTGACGGTATATAAGACGCACGGGTGTATAAGACGCACCCAATTTCAACAGAGCAAATCCAGAAAAATTAGTAATTAGTAAAATTATTAGTAAATGGTACAGCCTAGGCTATATTTATGAGGTATTATTTTGGTTAAACAAGCCATGATTACAATTAAACGAAAAATAATAGGAAAAAAGAACACGAGCCTATAAAAACTTTATTATATCCAAAGGTAAGAAAACAAAATAAAAAATCAAGTAATTATTACAATTGAGCAAAACAGTACAGTTACCATTAAAATTCAGTTAAAAAATTATATTTTATATGATCTGTACAACCTATGTCTTGTAAACGACTTGTGGAATAATTCGGATATATAAATTCTGATTGTATTTATACCAATGCAACCGGACGTTCTTTCATTTTGCTACTTCCTCCAGACCACGTTCTGTCATCCACCTGCTCAAACCCGCCAGCAATGTCACACGCTGCTTTCCCTTGTCTCTTTTCCCCTCTATTCGACCCCTGAGTATCAAATTCTGCAGGTCCTCCTTCATCATTATGTGTACCAGAAATTTCAGCTGCCTTCATGATAAGCCTACTTCTTGTTTTCATCCTCTCTAAGACCTCATCGTTCTCACACGCTATCCTTAGCACCCTTCTGTAGAACCACATCTCCGTCGCCTCGAGTCTCTTCTTCATCCTTTAGGAAATCGTCCAGCATTCGCTGTTGTACAGAAGGATAGATATCTCAGTATTCTTTTCTTCGTTACCAAAGAAATCCTCCTGTCCTGCAATACTCGCCCAGCTTTTGGAATTCGCCCTTGGCCATCCCAATACGTCTACAGATCTCAGTGTCGTACGTAACATACTCTGACAAAACGCTTCCCAGATATTTAAACTTCCGCGTCTGCTTGATTCTAATGTTACCGACCTGCAAATCGCATTTCGGACTCATCCTTTTACTGATGACCATGCATTCCGTCTTCTTGTAGCTTATTCTTTAGTCCTTTCTTCTCACTCTCCGTCGCTACCTTCTGTAGGAGATTTTGTAATTTCTTTTCCGTGTCTGCTATCAGTACTGTGCCATCTGCGTATCTTAAGTTGTTAACGTTGTGGCCGCCAATGCTAAATCCCGGTAGCGTTTCCAACTCTCTCAAAATAGTCACGCTGAACAGGTCAGGTGAGAAGAAGCATCCTTGCCTTACACCCCTTTCTATATTTGTATATTCGCTGAACTCGTTCCCTATGCGCATGCATGCTGTTTGCTGTCAGTACAGGTTCTTGATTATTCTGATATCTTTCCCGAATATATCAAGGTTGCTGAGCAGTTCCAGCAGATACTTGTGGAGTACTTTGTCGAAGGCCTCTGCGTAGTCTATGAGACATAGGTACACGTCCTTCTGCATTTTTATCGCTCTTTCTGATGACATTCTGAGCAGGAACATCGCGTTCCTCGTTCCGATGTCTTTAACGAACCTGCATTGTTCTTGTCCTATCTCTGGGCTGATTTTGCTGTGCGCTCGATTCATCAGAATACGGATGATGAGTTTTGTCACGTGGCTCATTAGGCTGATTGTTCGGTGGAGTTCGCATTCGTTTGCGCCTCGTTTCTTAGGCATAGCTACGAAGATACATCTGCTGAGGTCTTCCGGTATATCCCTGCTGTTGTAGATTTCATTTGTTATTTCGGTGATCTTGTCTATGCCAAAGTCATCTAAAGCTGTCAGCATTTCCGTTACAATTCCGTCTGGCCCAGCTGCCTTGTTTCTATTCAATTTGGCCAGTGCGGCTTTTACTTCGGTTTTCAGAATTCCAGGTCCGTCGGTAGTTCTGTGTATTCCTGGTTGTCCCCTTTCGTCGTGGAAGAGTTCTCCAATAGACTCGCTACAGCGTTGAAGAACTTTTTCCTTCTCTAATATGAGCGTTCCACCTTTTGATTTTAGGCAGCCCGTTGACGAGCATGTCTTCTGTCCTGTTAGTTGCCTCATTTGTTTGTGGATGTCTTTTTTGTTGGTAGTACTCAATCTTTCTATTTCTGCACACTTTTCGTTTAGCCATTTTTCCTTACAGAGTTATACTGAATCAAAAGTGGGAGTGTGAAGATGGAAAATTCGAGTAATCTCCCCAACGTGCGTATGTAACTGGATCGTAGTAAAAGAAGAGGAGGTTTAGGATAGTAAAAAGACAAAAAAAAACTCACTGATGATATCGTTATACAAAAGGACGCTGGAAATGCTATGGACGAATCTTGTGAGCAAATAGAACGTTTGAATGGAAATGGAAACTAGAAAATCGTTTGCATTTAAGATCAGAAAAAAGCAGTTGAAATTTCGGGGATACTTAATCAGGGAAGTGGGCTAAGGGAATCTATATATCACAGGGCATATTGAAGGCAAGAAGGTCAGCGTTTTCTCTAGCCCACCCCAAACTTTTCCGTCGATAAAAGCATTGATCATTTTTGTTCACATAAAACACCTTCGCACTTTAAAGTATCTTCATATATGTTAATGAAGTTTTTGAATTTTTAAAAGCTTTAAGATTCGTATTTTTTTGTTATTGATGAGAATTTGTCGGATTCCTTTTGCATTGTTACCTGGTGATCTCTCTCTCTCTCTCTCTCTCTATCAACCCCCATATATATATATATATATATATATATATATATATATATATATATATAGCTCTTGAATTTAGCTCATAATTTAGCTCTTGAAAATACATTTCAGTTGAGCACTGTTGAGTGATAAGCTAATTCTATAAACAACAGCCACCTGCACTAATGCAAAGCTCTTCAGTAAAATGAATGGAGCACTTTGGCTGATGGGCATTTGTTTACATTTGTACAAACAATACGCTAGATTTAGTTGTGTAACTCTACCGAGTGAAGATAGCTCTGGTTTGAGGCATTCGGAAGTCTAGTGAAGAGCTGTTTTACAGCGAAACAGTACTGTCTGTCAATGACATAATATATATATATATATATATATATATATATATATATATATATATATATATAATATAAAAGGCTCAAACACTAATATGACATGGTTATAAATTATTACATTGTAATCGTAATCACGAAAGAAATCGGCAAATATTTTCCGATTTCTTTTTAAATTTGTAGGGCTGATGAATTGGAATATTAGTGTTTGAGCCTTATATATTATATTCTTGCTCTGTCCTGACATTGAGCGCTACCTGGATTCTATCCTCTTGGAAATGTGTACACACACACACACGCACACACAAAAACACACACATAATAATAATTGGCCACTCGATATCGAGGACACCCGTTGCAATGCACAGATAGCTAGCGCATATTGCAACATTTGCACAGGCATTTTTGCAATTTCCCACCTGGGAAATGCCCACAGATCCCACCTGCAGTTTATACTGTTATTGGCGTGTGCAGAGCCAATTAACAGTTTTAGAGCGTTGGTGCGAACCAAGCGTGATCATAAATGAACAAGGCTGGCCACCTCAACTCGCAATCACGGTGTTTTGTGATATCGTGCTAGCTTTGGCCCACGAGGTCTTCCACACAGTTTCCTCTCCCAAATTTCCTCACATGGTTTTGGTGGACCCGTGGCTACGGAACAGACACTTGCCAAAGGTGCCCTGCGCTTGGAGTCCGATAGCTGCTGAAATTAATTCCAGCCAGGATTCGAACTCGGTGCCTCGTGATTCTAAAGCAACGCCTTAGACCACTCAGCCACACAGCCACAATTGCGTACAGTACCAGGTGTTCCCAAGCGGCCCCCCATCTAAGTACTGACCTGGCTCTACGATGCTTAACTTCGGTGATCGTACGAGAACCTGTGTTTTCAGCGTGATTTGACACACACACACACACACACACACACACACACACACACACACACACACACACACACACACACATACACACACACACACATATATATATATATATATGTGTGTGTGTGTGTGTGAGTCAAATCACGCTGAAAACACCGGTATATATATCATACCTTAAAACTATATTTTATCATTTCTGTTCCTGGTTACATAGAAATATGTAGAGATATATGCATAAAATATCTGTACATGAATATCGTGTCATACATGTCTGTGTATGTCTGTGTGTATTTACAACAATTTCTTTAAGAATTTAATCTTAAACATTGCGGCAAAAAGTGGTAAAAAAAATCAAAGATGAAGATACTAGTTACGATAATTCATTGGATAACGACCAGGCTTTATTTTATAAATCCAGCACATAATATTTATACGTTGCAAAAAACACCAACAATTCCATAAAGAATTGTATTCGTTGCAACACAACCCGCCTACCTTCTGTTACAATAGAAAATTTATTACGTGCCCACAGAGAAAACAGATATTGATCGAATTTTATTTCCACGTCCGTATATTTATTTCTGTTAAGAAAAATACGATCGGGCCATTAAAATCGGATTTTATCAACTTGAATGCGATTTTTTTTCAATATAGAACTAAAAAGAAATAAAGCAATGTTAGCCTTATTCATATTATGAAAATGATTATTGAATATCTTTCGTAACGATGAGAAAGCCACTGTATTTAAGGCAGAACAGGAACTAATGCCATTCTCAGAGAATACGTTCACGCAACCACTGAACTGTCATAAATGATCTCAATGAGTTACCGTTTTAATTTTGAAAAAAAAAATTATTTGCTTAACCCCTTCCCTGCCGCCAATTAATTTGGGAAAAAACCTTTCATTTTTAGACGCATTATTTTACTTTTTTCTAATATAGTAACTAAGAAACTGAGGCGACTTGAAGAACCCGAGCGGTGGCTAACACCTCCACCAGACGTATGAGTTGACAAATGGACTCGTTTCAAAGTTCAGAAGCGCATAAAAAGGATAAAGATTGACGTATAAACACATCTGTAGCTGTTTTTGAACCTTATGTTTTGGACGTATTTATTCGTCAGTGACCGAAAAAGGCACTTTTGGTAAAAACGTATATATATATATATATATATATATATATATATATAAAGGAAAAGGTTATAGTAGTTCCAACGAGAGAAAAGTGTGCATATTAAAAACAAATTCCTCTAGACCAACTTAGAAAAAAAAGAAACGTAACGTCGAACAAACTCTAGCATATGTCTCAACATACAACAAAAACAATCCAGAATTATTCACAGAAATTACAAAAAATCTATACCTACTTAGCAAAAATAATAAACTGAAAAATACACTGAAAACAACCAAAATAATTAAAAGCAAACGCCAATCTAAAAACCTGAAACATATATTAACCTCATCCAAATTTAACCAACACACAATACAGGGAGTCACAAAATGCAACAAAAAAGATGTGGGGTTTGTGACATGATTATAGAAGGAAACTCCTACACATTTTAAAACCCCAAAACGACATTCATAATAAATAAAAACTTAAACTGCAACTCCAAAAATGTGATTTATGTACTCAAATGCACAAAATGCAAGAAGTCATATATAGGTATCAGTCAACAACTGAACAACAGGTCTCCCTACACAAAAGCAACATAAAATTACCAGACAACAGAAAACTTTTTGTATCACAACACATCTTCAAATGTAACCAAGGAAAATTTAAAATTATGCCAATATATCAAACACAATTATTCTTACCTACAAATACAAGAAAAAAACTTCATAAACAAATTTAAACCAGAACTAAATAGATCATAACCCCACACGCAAAAGCACACAACATGCACACATAGTGACCAAATACAGTGATCAAACCACTCACATACATGCACGCACGCTCACATTCGGGTGTTCGTGTCGCACGAATGTATATATATATATATATATATATATATATATATATATATATATATTACACTTATTGACAAAAGCAGGAGAACTACTCACAGGCACGCACACAAACACCACACAACTTAGGAAGTATGTGCATGTGTGTGTATGTGTACATATATAAGTGTGTATGGATGTGTGTGTATGTATACTGTTTCCATGTAACTTGGAAAGTATGTTTATGTTCGTATGTGTGTATGTGTGTGTGTGTATGTACCGATTCCTTGTAATGGGACGGTATGTGTGTGTGTGTGTTTGTGTGTTTCTGTATGTGTGTGTGGGTGTACAGTCGTGTTCACAGATTCCTCGTAGTGAGACAGTGTGTATGTATGGAGAGGGGATATACACATATATACACGCATGCTGACAAAAGCACACGAAAATGGAAATCGATCTAAGAACACACTGGGGTCATTAAAAGATAAGCATGCCGATAACTACTCCATCATTTCTCGAACCAAACTTAATTGTTTTATAACCCTTCTTGCAGAACTTTTCCCTGCCAGTTCAAGAAAGACGTTTGGGTCACTAACACACAAAAAGAAAATGTCTCATATCGAGAATATTTAACATCGAAAAACATAAAGAAAAAAATGAATTATTTTTAATAATATGTGGAAATCTCCACCCTTTGCCTGATGACAGTCGCGAGGCCGGAAACACGTGTAGCAAAATTATGGAAAATAAAGCAGAATAAATTTTTTAAAATCCACATTACAACCAAAAACGTTTGCGGTTTCTCTGTTCTTTTTAATATATATATATATATATATATATATATATATATATATATATATATATATATATATTTGTGTGTGTGTCTGTGTGTCTGTGTCTGTGTGTCTGTGTGTCTACGCTTGGGAAGGGGTTAAAATAGAAAATTCATTCATTATGAATGTGCATTTTTATATACTGTATTTGGCAGTATAAAAGACGCCGCCTCACCCCCTTTATTACTTAAAAAACTCCCTGCATGATGTATACAAATCGAGCAACCACTCAGGTTAATATTTTCCCTAGCGTTCATTACTGATTATATTTTTCATCGCAAATTGTAACTTGTACATAGCTCGTCTCAATAGTATTATTTATTCAACCCATATTATTATTATTATTATTATTATTTCCTTTGATTTCTGATGTGTACTCATTAATTTCCGGGTCCTGCCCAGGGACCTAAGGTTAGAAATAGCACATGACAATTTCTACTGGAAAAAAAAAGAACAAAAAAAAAAACATATTTTACATACACAAAGCCCTTCGTAAGGTGTTGGTTGTAGAATAATTTTTTTTATTTCTTAAAGGCATGGGCTTCCAGGAATCCCTTCAGTTAGTCTACTGGAATCTTTCCCAACCAATCCGAGGGCGCCAACTACAACGGAGATTGTTGATGTTCCGATATGCCGCACTTTTCAGATTTCGATTTCAAGGTCCTTGTATTTAGATAGCTTTTATTATTATTATTGCTTTATTTTAAATGTCTGTGACAATACAGGATGCACACTTTTTTTATTTATTAACTTCTGTTGAACAAACATAAATCAGAGTAGTTTAAGATGGCTTAAGTTTAACTATGGCTTACGCCTTCGGGAATGGTTAAATCTTAATTACGAACTGAGGTGGATAGGACGACGTTGAGCAATTAACCGGATGTCATGATCCCCAAACCTAAAAACACCATGTTTTTTTGTGGTGTGTACTGAAAGATATTGTTTACAGGTTTAGACGAAAACAACTCCGTAATTCAAATGATCAGTTTATGCCGTATTTGCTGAAATTAGTGTATATGTTTTAAACGGTTTGTAGAAATGTTGCTGATAGCATTCAGCACTGTACTGGACACGAAAGGAAGCATTTTGAACATGTTAAATAGTTTTTTAAACATAAATGTTTTTGATGTGACATAACAATTTTCTTAAACGACTGTAACTTATTTTTGTTCAATGAAAGTTCATAAAAAAAAGCTGCATTACTTTTGCCACACCCTGGACAGACGGAGAACAATGCATTGTACATTTTACTCTAGATTTAACAATTTATTCCCATCACATTTGCCTTTAATAATATAAGTGTATAAATGAATATAAGTAAATCAATCGATCTTTTCTCTGCCTCAAGAAACTATTATTGTTGGAAACCATTTTAACAAAAAAGGTTGTTTTTTATAATATTTTAAATATATACACCATTTGTCGAAAGAATCACTGAAAAACACTTTGAGTTATTCAGCTAGAAAAAATAGTTTCAAATCATTTTGTGTCAGCCCCACTATGTCTTCCCAATTGAGCAATGGTAAGAGGAAAAAGATCAGTCAGGTCTTCAGAAACAGTACAAAAATTTATACTCTGTATTCCATCTTCAAAGTTCATTCAAGAGCCATTAAGAGAATAAGTTTAAAATGAAGGAACAGTAGAGAGGGAAACTGGATCAGGAGGTCCCAACAAGGTAAGGGATCAGTATTTCAACTCAGGGTTAAATATATTCTTATTGGTCAAATTAGAGTCCAATAGTGTTATAAAAATCTCTGAGAATTCCACTAAAATACCTTTAATCATTTCTAAGATACAACGGTTCAAAGCTTAATTTAACAATTGGAAAATTTTGCTGTTACACCCGGTATATCTTCCTCTCTCTCTCTACACACACACACACACACACACACACATATATATATATATATATATATATATATATATATATGTAGAGAGAGAGATAAAGATATATATATATATATATATATATATATATATATATATATATATATATATATGTATAGGCAACTCCACTCGTCTCAGTAAACCTTCGGTTTCTTGATTTGCCAATGATCAAATCAATATCGAAGGAAAAGGTTTTAAAAAAAGAAAGAGCTATGAACATGAACGTCTGTCGAAAATAATTGGAATAGTGATACTGGTCGAGACAACATCGTTCTCTCTAACTAAAACCTGATTTTTATTACTAACACTTCTACTTCTGTATACATATTCTGTTTGTAATATATCTGTGTTATTCCATACCTGTGTTCGAGTTATTCTTCATTGGTTCTACCTTGGACCATCACCGTGGTACAAGGGACCTGGACCATGACAGTGGCGACGAGGAAACCCCCAAGGAAATACGAATTCTATACGCGGAGGACATACTTTTTTGCCATACGTCGCACATAACAGTGGTGACGAGGTAAACCAAAGGACAAAATAAATCTATTCGCGGAGAACATACTTTTTTGCTATACGTCGGACATAACAAGTGGCGACCTGGAAAACCACAAAAGAAAAACAAATTCTCTGCGCGGAGGACATACCTTTTCTGCTATCCGTCGCACATAACAGTAGTCGACGATTAAACTCTAAAAAAAAAACAAGTTCTACGCGAGATTCTAAAAAAAAAAACTAGTTCTACGCGAACACAAAAAAAAAATTCCTTTTGGATATCAAATTTCACTGGCAACAAAGGAAATTTATTTTTGCGTACACAGGTTACAGAATATCAGGTTACACAAAATTACGTCAACATAGAAGATTTTAAGTCAACCATTATGGAGCTTATCAAAATCCAATTTGAACAGCAGCAAAAGTACGAACAGAAACATCTGGAATGGCAAGAATTATTGCTACGTGTAATGTCAAATAATGAGCAAAAATCCGAGAACGAAACAGTTCTCTCACAAGACGCTATTTGGAGTACTATCGAAGATTTCAAGTACGCACCCTACGAAGATAAAACTTTTGCAAACTACTTCCAAAGGTACGAAGATCTATGAGTTATTCTTCATTGGTTCTACCTTGGACCATAACATATATATATATATATATATATATATATATATATATATATATATATATATATATATATATATATATATATATACACACCTCTAGAAAAGTTTCGTCAATTCAAAGAAAAGATTGAGTTTTCCCAAGTTATAATGAACGTTTGTATGATTTTTTTTTAATCATTTCACTCCAAGCAAGGCTTTAATGTCCCTAGAACGCAGGGGTGTTTAACTACAGGGATTGAAAGTGAAAGAGAATTACAAGACCTAGAATTGAGGAAAGGATAAAAATGGAACAAGGTACAAGAAGATAGAAGATGGCGATTGGCGTTGCATTTACATTTTTGAAGATTGTAGTTATCAGGGAAGCAATTAAACGGAAGTGAGTTCCACAAGTGTGAAATGCGAGAAAAGAAACTGTTAGAGTAGGTGTGGCGATCTGGCCTAGCTATCAATCTAGTAGCACGCTTAAATTCATATAGTTGGGACACAAGGGTGGAAACTCATCAGGGCTGTTGCCATGAATATAGTTGTAGAAAAGACAGAGGGAATCTACGTGACGTCGGTGAGAAAATGATTTAAGTCGAGATGCCAGGTCTGAATTACATTAGAGATCCTCCTTTGTATTTTGTCAAGAATCTCGAGCAGTAGAGAAAGAGAACCAGACCAGATATGGCAACAGTATACAATGAATAGGGATAAATGATAAGTTGATAAATCTTCAAGATGGATTCTGACGAGATAGATTTTTCTGGCATGACACAGTAAACCGACTTTCCTTGCAGTAGTTCAGTGTTTCCCATACGATGCGGCGCGCCTCATCGGTGCGGTGGAAGAGGATAGCAGGTGATGCGGAATGATTGAAAGACAATAAAAAAATTTAGAGATATTTTTGAAAAATCCATATTCCAAAAATAAATATGATTTCAAAATTTGAAATATTATAAAAGAGGAGGCACGGCGTATAGCGACTAGGATTGAGGAATCGGAGAGCCGAGTTCGAATTCCAGTCGAATCCAATACATTCCCTTACGTGCTAATACCCTTGGGAAAGGTATGAATCTCACTTCTCTCCCCAGCTATGGGTAAATAGCAGGACATACTAGGTTCTATAGCCTTAGATAGCAACTAGTCTACTGCGGGACGAAGTGGCAACCTACTGCGGGAAAAATCTGCCTCTTTAGTCATCTATCAAAAGATACATGATCGCTTAAACCGATGCTGGATTGCTTTGTAATTGCATGCACGAGTTCCAGTATAAATAGTTATAAATATTTTTGACCGATTTTATCATTGTTATATTTTTGCATTATATGAAGTATAATTCTTAAGTAAGTAGTAAGTAATGTCCGCAAATTGGAGAGGATAGTTATCAATGATAAGGTTCTGAGTTCGAATCTGCGGTTATCTATCTTTAACCCTCACTCCGTTTTTTTTAATTTTATTTTTAAATGTACTTTTTATCATATGAAATCTTGTGAGACGCAGGCAAATTTTAATTCCGAAAAAGCGACCCCACCAAAAAAAAAAAAAAGATTGAGAACCACTGTAGTAGATAAAGCAATTGATTCGATATAGTCGCTCGACGTGAAAAACGTGAGACGAAGAAGGCGCGGTGTGTTGCTGATCGCGGGTAGAAAAGGTAATGGTCGGTTTTTTGTATCAGTCTATCTGACACCTCTCCCCTTGCCGTTACTTTACAAGAGCCAGTTAAAACTAAAATGAAGTACTAGCGTCATATGTAAGCTCTTGCTGACAAATACTCATTTCTTCCCCTCGACAGATTTAAGAAAATGGACGAGAATGTTTTCCACTCTAAAACTCTTTCCCTCGGATAAAATATTGCTAACCTCTTCATACTCTAACGTTATTGCCATGGCAAATGTTGGAGCGAACTACATTTCTTGGTCGTATCAGAACAGATTGATTGATTGATTCGTTGTCTACGACTTATCAACAATTTTCAAGTTATTCAAAGCCAGAAAGAAATTCTAGAACGTAAGAATTCTTTTGGAAATTATAACATTTAAGCGATACAAGTGTTACTATTTAACACATATTTATTTTGAGAAGTTGATTCATATCTTTGGAAAAAACCTCGGATATATATATATATATGTAATTAAGTAATTCATCGAGTCTGAAACCTCAACAGAATGCTGAAAGCACTGTCACAGAATGCAGAAAGCACTGGACGGCCGTTTCGTCCTATATTTGGGACTCATCAGCAGTGCGCATCCACTACCGAGAATTGAAACCCTGACAGTTATGTTGTCAAGCGAACACCCTACCAACTGTTCTACGGGCCTCGGTGACGAAGAGGTAGCAAATCAGACTCAATATAGCGCCGCTCACTCACATTATTCCGTGGTGGAATCCAACTGAGATTCTCTGTAACCATAGGAGTGTGTCCCCGGGAGCCACGACTACTATCACCAAGCCGCCCCAACTGGAGCTATTAGAAGCTGGATCAAGCGGTGGTATATAAGTAATAATTAGGAGGATTTGATAAATGTAATTAAGTAATTCATCGAGTCTGAAACCTCAACAGAATGCTGAAAGCACTGTCACAGAATGCAGAAAGCACTGGACGGCCGTTTCATATATATATTATTATACTAGTAATACTTGGTTGGAAAAAACCTCGGAGAGCACAACTTGTAAGTCTATCAAAACAAATTGGTACTCGAGGAAAAAAACATGGAAAAAAAAAGAGAGAACTAGAAACGTCCGAACAGGGCGAAATAAATTGTCCAGTGCCTTAAGTGTTTGCCCCCCCCCCCCGATACCAAACGAATAATAAAGCTAAAACGTAGAGTGATCAATACACTAAGTAGAACAAGTATAAATGAATCCTAAAAAGCCAGGATCAACTTACCTAGGTTTCACCTCAACGAATCTTCAGCGTAAGCCGGTTTACCCTGAAGATCCGTTTAGGTGAAACCCAGGTAGGTTGTTCCTGGCTCTTTAGGATTCATTCATTTATATATATATATATATATATATATATATATATATATCGGTATCCTTTATATCCTTACAATATATACCTCTTGCTCTCTATCTCTCTCTCTCTTCCCGTATTCCTTAAAACAATCTCATTTAGTAATCCTCTACTTTGAGTGACTCTTGGTGATTGCCTTGGGTATACGGCAGTAAAAATAAGAAAAGTTTGAGCTCGATTATTCTGATCCGCCAAAACAAAAAGAAAGATCCAGGATAATTTTTTTTTTTTTTTGCTAAAACCCCATTTCAAATATGTATCTGATTTTATAATTTGTTTCTGTCTTAAGTAAAATTGTCTTGGAAAGTTCTACGCCTTGCGGGCACAATGAGTGAATCGTATCAGGAAGAAACCTATGTATTACTCCAGAGAAATTAACTCAAGCGAACATAAAAGCGCACGAGAAAAATAAATACAAAAAGTAGTATTAAAATTATACACACACATATATATATATATATATATATATATATAAATATATATATATTAAAGTACACATCCATAAAGCTTGAGAATCACTCATATCGAAAGGGTTATATTAAAAAAAATAACAATGCTAAATAATGCATGTGATATGAATGAAACAGGAGCTCATAGTAAGTGGAAAAATGAATCCTTTATGAGTGTTTTTCTACAGTGTGCCCAGTAAAAAAAAAAAAAAAAAAAAAAAAAATAGCGGCTAATTTACTATCACTGTTATCTTTCAGGAATAACTGAACTTAAATAAATTTCTTGAATATTAATTACCTTGAATAAAGCTACGCTTACAACTTTGTGTTGAACATTCAGCCAAACATTACGAATATCTAAGATGATTGTTCAATTTGTGCATGAATCCTGATAACTAAATAAATTTCTTTCTGAATCTACCGCTTTTTTTTTTTTTTACTGGGCACCCTGTAAAAATAAGTACAAGTGGGAAGCAACGATTGAAAGTCTTTGAAACTGAAACTAAAAGTACATAAAAAGAAGAAGAATTAGAATATTTGAACATTACGCGGCTGCGTGAAACACTGAAATTTGATCTCTGGTAAAGATAAGACCTGATAAATTTAAAACGTCGATACTGAAAAGAGGTATGGGAAGCCGTGTAAACGCGCGAAATCTCGAAAACCGGAAGTTCGTGTAAAAACATGAAGAAAATTAGTAGAAACTGTATAGAAATTATTTAGTAATGTGAATCGAGAAACGAAAAGCTTAGAAAAGAAGGGACGTCTGATCGGGAAGAATTAAATACTTGGAGATAGAAAGGCGAGACAAAACGCCAAAGAATCGAATAATGAAAATTAAAAGAGCGACAAGGAAAGGACAGAATCAATGAATAAATGCTATTCTACAACAAACAATGACAAGGCAATAAAAATTAGCTCAAATGACATAGATCTCATTTTGGTTGACGGGGGTGAATTTACGGGTATGACACTACAAAGGGTGGGGAACAAGCGTATTTTTTTTTATTTTTCTAGAATTGAAGGGAGGGTGCTTTCTTTAATTGGCTAGGTGGGGAGAGTGGAAGTTACGGGGAAGTTGAGAAACCAAGCTGAAGTGTATGAAAGAGTTTGGCGAAGACGACGGTGGGTGTTAGGAAAGCCGAGGCGCCGTACAAATACGGTTAATCAAATCATCTGTGGTCCCAAAGAGAGGGACACTCCTGCACGCTGAAATTTTTAATTAATTAAATAAATTATCCTGCAAGTCTCAACGGGTTTACCTTGCTTCTTCCAAGGCTTTTTTCGGGGATAGAGAAGCGACTTTATTGTTTTCTCAGGTTTTTCGAAGAACTACTTTGGAGGAATTGCTGCTCATTGGGGAACAACTTCACGATTGCAACAATGAAGACGGTATTAGATAAAGGTTTCGCGCTTCGTTTATATTCCAGTCCCTTTCCGGAGATCATGGCTCTTCACAACTTCCTGTATTTATTTTTCTAAGTAACTTTTTGTCTTTTACCGTCACTCATTGTTTTTATTCTACTCTTCATTCGCGCAAACTCATTAAGGGGTTTATTTGATGTTCTAAATCCGCTTCTATTGCTTTCATTATTTCCTGTGAGTATTAAATTTTCTGGGCCCACTTTCCTTCATAATATTCAGATCCCTTTTTCTGATGGTAAATATAATTTTCCGAGTTACTATTTTCCTTAAAATTCCTCCTTGGTTTCGAAGCCATTTGCGGTGTTGGGCGAAACTACCTCTAACGCAGCCTATTCTGAGGTTTATTTCTCTCTCACATTAATTTTTTTTTTATAACTGAATCCTACACCGAAGTATTTGAAGCGTTTAATATTTACTAATTTCACATCCTGATTATTTTTTTTTATGATAGATTCATAGCATGTGCCATAACTGCTTTCATTCCTATTCCAGATCATAGTTTCTGTTTTGGAAAATCCATTTTTTCAAAAGGTCACCCTAAGCAAGGCGGGAGTGCCACTAGCACGCAAGCGGTTACAGAGACTGAGAGTAAGAGTAAAGAGGAGTGTTTGAGAAAAGTATAAAGAGAAGGACAGGGATCAAGGTCAAGGCATCAGAGGATATCGGTTGCATTACATTTGAATATTTGAAGACTATAGCTATCAGGGAAGCAAGTGATATGAATGGAGTTCCACTGACGGGAGGTGAGAGATAAGAAGAGATGGTTACATTTAGCTGTTTCGACAGTGAAGGGGTGGTACCGAAATGCCAACCTAGTAGCACGCTTGAATTCATACAGTTTGGTAACCAGTGAAAGTAGTTCGTTGGAGCAGTTGCCATGAAAATACTTGTAGAAAAGACAGAGGGAAGCCGCTGCAGGTATGTGAGAATTTGACTGTAGACGAGATGCCAGATCAGGACCAATGACTGTATCTTGACTCCTATTTTTTGAACATATGCTACACGAAGTTAATTCTTTGCTCAGGATGTTTTTTATCCCAACTATAAATACCTGTCATCAGGCATAGCCGCCCATATTGCTAAGTAATGTAGTACGAATCAGAAAAAAGACGTTAAAATCAAAGAAGAAAGGACTGAACTGCAATGTAATATTGGTCCTCCTATATGCCAGTGAATGTTGGACAATTTCCTTGTAGATGAACAGGTTTGAGGAAATAGACATGTCGTTCTACAGAAGGATACTGAGAATACCATGATCGGAGAAACGCGGATGATTTAAGGAAACTTGAAACAAAAAGGTCATTTGTAGTAAGAATCGGAAAGAGACAGTTAAAATTTCTTGATTATAATGTAGATAGAGAGCTTGGGGAATTTAACACTCACAGGACATAGAAAGAAGATGGTCAGAGGGGAAAGAAAGAGTAACCTGCTTAATGACATTGTGTAAATGGATTGCAGAACATGGACAGAGAGTGAGAAATATTTCTTAGAGTTAAAATGAATAGGAAGTTGTGGCGAGCCATGGTCACCTACGCCCTGATGGTACAAAGCATATAAAGGATGTTCATCTTAGTATGGAATCAGGCCATGCGTATTGGAAACCTACCGATAGTTGAACTCACTATGGCAGTAATGGTTTGCCAGTATAAATTGTTAACTATTGTTTCATGGAGAGGCAGAGGCAAAACACGGCCGAGGACGCCATGCTGGTTGGCCTGGGCGCAAAATTTCTAAGAAAAATAAAGAAAAAATAATAAATAGTAGCTATCGCATTCTCTTCATCACACATTAATTCTGTAAAAAAAAACAAAAAAACACATGAATAAATCAAAGTGTATCAGAAATCGACACCGAGTGGGAAAAAGGGGTGGTGATTTTCTAAGCGTAGCTCAGATGTGGCACAAGGCCGAAAACATAGGGTCACCCAGAAAGGATCGAACTCACTGCTCAGTCGTAATTGTTCTGGTGAGACAAGCTTACTAATCATTATACCCCCTCGAGGTGCCCTAACCACCGATTGGGAAAAGACTGAGTATATATATATGTACCAAATACAAGTGTAAGTGTCAGAATATCTCAGGTTTAGCTATTTTATACCCAGTGTAAAAGTGATATCAGCCCAGTTTATAGTCTTGGTTATAAAATAAGCTAGGTTAGAATATAACCAGTGGTGGCACCTTACCGATACGCGTGAACCGATTATTAAAATTATAAAAGCTTAGAGAACCGGTTGTTGGATTATCCGAAAATAATCTTATATATTAATAGCCGATATATAATAGTTAAAAATATAATTAATGCCATTGCTGTAAGTACTGCGGAGGCTGAAATAGACTTTTCTGTGATGAACATAATTTATTCTGACGAAGTTAAAAATGTGACGAATATTCATTCTAGTAATAAATTTGATAGGTCATTGTATCTTTAGGACACCAGCGATTAAGTTTGAATGTGGTTAAGAAATCATAACACATAATATCTTGATAATTTTTTTTTTTATTAAATGAACAAAATGGTTTAATTGGTTGATAATATTAAGTGATTTGTTTTCATTCTGAGATTGAGAAGAAAATAAGCATAATTGGTTACTAAAGATTAACCTCCCTTTATAGAACCGGTTCCTGGAAATTTGGGATGCCATTATTGAATATACCACCCTTTTCCCATGTAATAAAATGCATATTATTTTATAGCAGGTGTTTTAGCCTAGAACACGCCGGGTTTGATTTTGTACTCGGTATCATTTAGAGAAGCCATATGCAGGGTTCATCGTGTGCAGATAAACGTAACGGAGTCTGGGATGCAAACATATAATAGGGAGATATACAAACACCCATTTCAGAGAGGGGATGAACAAACACTCATATTGCACACAAAGAAATTCGCTTACATTGAAAAAGCCTGCCGATGCCAATGACTCCGTGGTACAAATAAAAACTGGCTCAGACTTATTACGTCGTTTATAAATGAAAACTGTTGATGGAATAACCTGACTGGGCTGTCTACGCATAAGTGTATCTATCTTCGAACGCATATGAAGTAAGTGGCAGTGAACAAGAGGACAGAGAGCTGACGAGGGCCGAGAATGGATTTGTGGCTATGTGAACTTAACAGAGTATTAAGAGACAGGAAAATTTCTTGGCAACAAAGAAAAGAGAACTGAACTGTTACGTGATATCTGTACTCCTCTATGGCAACGAATGCAGGACAAATATATTTAAAGATGAAATAGGGACTCTCAAAGCAACAGAAATGTGTCTCTGCAGAAGGATGCTGAGGATACAATGCCGAACATGTGAGCAACGACGAAATTTTTGAAATAATGAAAACAAAAATTAAACTTAACATCAGGAAGAGGCAGTTAAAATTTCTGCGACACGTAATGGGCTTGGAAAATCTGATACTCACACGATGGATAGAGGAAAGGCTGGACAAGGAAAGCAATGCGTGACATACGTGATGGGCTTGAGCAAATGGATGGCAGAACAGGGTTTGGAAGAAATAAAAAGACAAAACGAGCTACAAGAGACAGGAAAACGTGGTGGAAGGCCATGATGGTCTACGTCCTGTAAGTGCACGGCACATAAAAGAAAAAGAACTTGACAGTTTCCTACAAGAATGTAAATTGATCCACGTTAGGAAGAGAGCACCAGGGTCCCCCAAACATACACACGCGGGCCCACGTTAATTGACGAAGTCCGGAGTCGTATGTATTTTTAGGTATGAGAAATTCAACCTTGAGTTTTCATTTGTAACGTACGACAACATTTTATTGGAATTGTATCCAGAGATAATCGTCGGAAATATTATGGATCATACAATGTAACACGCCTGTAGCAATTTCTCCTGCGCAATCTACAGTTCTCAAATTTATTCCGAAGCTTTCGTTTGCGCATCAGGTGGCCTAATTTCTGGGTTTCCTATGGATATTGGAAAGCCAATACTTTTTTACTTCCTTCGTCAAGAATCGATTCACAGTCTGTTTAATGATTAGGCAACAAAAAATATTGTTCTACAAAGAATTGTGAGAATCATAAACTGAATATATAAGCAACGATGAACTTATAATAATGGAAACAGAAAAAATACGCCTAAAATCAGTTGCAAAAATGGAGGAAGTTTGTCGCAAGCAAGGGAAACAACTCTTGATAACTGCCAATATTGCTAGTCTGTAGATTGACGCTAGGGTAGGTCGATTTTGGAACTGTGGTATTGCACTCCATTCGAATGTTTGGGTTTGACATATTAAATAATAACAAAATATTTTGTCTAAATCGTTACCGTTTTATGAAGAAACGAGATTAAATAATTAAGTTCAAGTTTAAAATCTTAGAGTTGTAACTTCATTCCGGTGATCAGGGAAAGGCCTTATAAAATTTATATACATATTACTGAAGCTTTACAAATTCTATATAAACAAGATGCATGACAAAAGCTCATTATTACTAAATATATTGTGCTATCAAATAAGACTTCCTTTACTTCACAATGGAATTATACTGAACAATTTAGCTATATTATATGTTATGTACAGTGAAAATTGAAATTTGTTTTATAATATGCACCCATCATTATTATATTGTTAAATACACTTTTATTTATTTTTCGTTTTATTACTTACCAAATTTATCGAACAAATGATCTAAAAAATCTTATTCATTGACTAGCCTTTTTTTTTAATCTTTTACAATTTTTAAAACTTTTTTACTTATCAAATACAGTAAAAAAAAATTGAATATTTTGCTTGTAGTTAATCATAATTGGAATTCTGACTTTAATATATTTTCCATTCAATGTATCTAATAAAAATATATCAACTTTATTTGGATTTATTCTTGAAAAAGTAAAATTTTGAAGTCCGTTTGTAAGCAAAAACTAATTTAGGTATTTTTCAGACAATTTTAAAAACTAAATGCTCAAAATGTGCTAAAAGCTATAAATATGATTTTTAGTGTTACTGCTTATCACATCAAATGCCAGCTTTTACATAGAGTGCAATATTGACAAATTGACCTATCCTACTATCACATAGTATAAACGAATTTTACGCTTATCAGAAATGGGGTATAAACTGGCCTAGGGGGAATCGTTTGCGCTATTTTCTACCCCGACGTAGGTTCGCCCCAATCGTATCTGGGTGTTATTTTGAACGACGCTAAAATGTATCCGGGTGGATTCTTGTAGGGGGTTAATGTGGGCTGACCCAACGGCACTATTTCTTCTCTTTATTACATTTATTTCCATTTGACCACTTTCCTCTCTCGATGATTATTTCCTACGCCACGCTTATCATTATCTTGTTCGGAAAATAACGTCCGATTTTCGAATCAACTTTCGATTCCTGAATTAATTAACAGTATTTAAATCAGAAAAAAATCGGAACCCTGAGCATCTATACATTTCTGCCATGGGCACATCTACGTGGTGCAAGCTTCATAAACTAGATCAATTAATGCCTGATAGTGAATTAGATTCTTACTGGGTGCTCTATACATTCGGCCTTTACCTCAT
>OZ038484.1:89126941-89211941 GCA_964036315.1 Acanthosepion esculentum
ACAAAGTAGGAGAAAGGGGAAATAACTCTTCTCATTTATTTTCTCAAACGCTAACGCTTTATGTGATTGATAGTCATCAACATTTCTTGATATTTTATATAATTTATATATATTTTTTAAATATTTTATTCGGTTCTAAATTTTGTTATTTAGAACATAGTTTATGCGATTTTGGTTATGAGACTTTATTTAGCCTTTATAGATATGATGTGGTCGTAGGTAGTGTAGTAGTAATTTGGTTTCATCTGGTCTATTTGGAGATGAGCTCTATCTTTTTTTAGTTCTATCATTTTCTGGAACGGGATTATAGATATTTTCTACCCAAGAGGAAAGTTATATTTTTGTGTCTCTGTTCTAAGCGTTGATTTTCATTTTATTTCATATTATTGTTGATGTGTTTTGGTTTGTGTGTTTTACGTATATCATTTAAATCTGTTCTTTTACGTCAAACAATAGCAGCTTCAAGAAAGAATAAAATACAGCGACTTTAAAAATTAAGTTCTTTTTATAGAAATTTAATACTATCTGATGTCTGAAAACAAATACAGTTATCTAACTCCCTGATGAACAAATAGCAGTTCTAGGAAAATCTGATTCGGTAAGTTAATTCTAAAGTCTAGCATCTCGGATTCATTTCCCACTGCTGTACGTTCGACGTGTCTTTTCTATAAATATTTCATGTAAATTTTTCTGGTGAAGTTTCCTCATTGGTACCTCGAATATGCAAATTTAAGCGCAGTATTAGATTTACAGTTAGTTCTCATCATTTTAGAGTGGGAATGACTAGATTTAGCCATAAGTTCTGTTTCTTTCCTTGCACTCTCTTTAAGCCTCTTGCTTCCCAGTCAAGATTGATCTGCAGAAATTTAAATGCAGTGCCAATCGTTATCTTTTGTTTTTTTAATTCCTGTTCTTCCATGGTCTCTCTCCTTAATAATGTGTTCTATTTCTCATATTTTTCACACTCATTAACCCCTTACGCCTTTGTGGCTTTATTGCCTTGCTTATGGTGAATGATTAAAATACACACACACACACATAATCTCTCTCTCTCTCTCTCTCTCTATATATATATATATATATATATACATATATATATATATATATATATATATATATACATATACATATATATACACACACACATATATATATATATATATATATATATATATATTATTTCATTTGGTTACTGTTAATGCTTGAATTCTTAATAGTGAACACTATCCTTACAAATACTATTTCGAAATCGTTATTCTCAAGAAATAATAATAATGCAGATCTTCCTGCCTATATCAGTTATAATGCAGTTATTAATTAATTTTATTTTCATTATCTATATTATTATAATTTAAGATTATATTATATTATTAAAGATTATAACTGATACAGTCAGGAAAATTGTATCATTATTATTATTATTATTATTATTATTATTATTATTATTATTATTATTATGCTTAAATTCACCTTCCCTGTCGTGCGCCAACGGATTCAGGGTAAAATTTCTGACTGACGCGAATTCAGGCGGTTTTCGATTCTAGCCAGAGGCAATCGGACGTC
This sequence comes from Acanthosepion esculentum, assembly GCA_964036315.1. Taxonomy (NCBI): domain Eukaryota; kingdom Metazoa; phylum Mollusca; class Cephalopoda; order Sepiida; family Sepiidae; genus Acanthosepion; species Acanthosepion esculentum. Next base: position 89,128,505 of record OZ038484.1, read on the forward strand.
TAGCCACACTGATGAGCTGTGATACAGCGAAACAGTCTGTCTGTGGATGACAATATATATATATATATATATATTTACGTATGTATATGTGTATGTATACGTATATATATATATATATATATATATTTACGTATGGATATGTGTATGTATACGTATATATATATATATATATATATATATATATATTTACGCATGGATATGTGTATGTGTACGTATATATATATATATATATATATATATATATATATATATATATATATATATATACCTTTGCATTATTTAGTTTTTAGTTACTTAAAATGATTCTTTATTTATCGCTTATTTAATTAATAATTTTATATATTACAAATGTATATTTTACAAATTTTGAAAGTTAATTTTTTTAACTTGCTTTATTTTACTTTAATTTATTTCACTTTAACCTATTTCATTATATTGATGTCAAACATTATTATTATTATTATTATTATTATTATTATTATTATTATCAATTTGTAATTGTCACGGTTATAATGTGATGATGATGGCTTCGCTGCTGAAAATGACTAGACAGTCCAATGTGTCTTCTTTCTATATGGTCTGTTTTTAACTTGTCCACTCGCCAAAAGAAAGTAATTTCTGGGTCATGCTTAATTCTTCCTTCTTTCCTTTCTCCCCCCCCTCTCTCTCTCCCTCTCCTATTTCCTCTACCCTCCCCATCTCTCTCTCTCTTTCCCTCCCTGCAAAAAAAAAAAAGACTTATTTTGAAATTTTTCTTTTTCTTTCTTCCTGTCTTTCTTCTTTTTTCATATTAAAACAATTTTTCCTTTTTTCTTTTTTCCTTTTCCTTGCGTCTGGATAAATTGAATTGGTCTGAAGAGATGGATGCAAAGTTCACGAAATAAATTATAACCAGATGGATTTTTAAGTATTCTGTATTCATTATTAATATATATATATATATATATATATATATATATATATATATATATATATATATATATATATATATATATATAAATTATAGAGATACGATCAACCATATATATGAGCGATTACAGGTTACTCATACAGATCAATGTAGTGAAACAGAGCTATGAAGTATATATTAATAATTACACATATACCTACGTTTACAGTATGACTCAAAGATCCATAGCTTTGCCAATCATCAGGCAGAAAAAGTTACGAACTATTCAATATTGTTGTTTTATTAAAAATCTCATCGGATCAACGTTATATTTCTGCATGAATTCAAAGTTCAAGATTATTATAAATATAATATAGCATTCGAGTATAAATTCAAAATATATAGTGTTGGTAGGTGGATATGGAAATATAAACCAAGTTATTAATAGTAAGTTTAATAGGGATATTGATCCGTTAATGTGTATTGAATCCACGGATAAGATTATCGCAGTAAGAACTAAAAAAGTTTGTAGTTACCAAATAAAAAGCGTGTATAGGCAAAAATAAAAAATATGGAAAAGAAATAAAATCAAAAACAAAAACAATAATAAAAAAAGTAATAAAACGAAATAAAAAAAGTTAGGTTTAAAACCGTTAAACTCGAAGATGGTTTCAGAGAGGTAACTGGATATGGAAAAATAATTTTAGAGGCAGGTCATTGGGTTATTACTGAGATGATAGAATAATTGTTCTAGCCAGCATTGAAATATTTGAGAAGAGATTTCCTTCTACGACTGCAAGAAATCATAAGCTGATTTCGCTTGTTCCCCACATTATGATTATCGATGTGTTTGAGAACAGTTCGTTTTTCTAATAGACACAGACATCATTTATCCTTGTTGAGGTTAAAAGGTTTTGTTATACCGACGAGATCCCAATTTACTACAGGCGTGAAGTAAGCTTCTTTTATGGTCTGGTGTACATTGTGTGCAAACGTCTGTTCCGGTATCATACTTCTATGTGTCGCTTCCCTTCAGGTTATAGGAAACTGTGGAAAGTCATGATCGCATTGTGTGGCTTTTAGCAATTTTTCTCCCCCTGCTAAGCCACCCCCCCACGTAGTTCTGCCATCCATTCAAACAATCTCGTCAGGTATGTGGTTCCCTGCTTTCCATTATCGCACTTTGCATTCAGTATTCCCCGTTAGGGTTAAGTTTTGCAAGCTCTCCTTCTTTGTGTTTCCAATGAATTTCAGCTTTCTTTTCCTGATTTCGAGTATAAGTGTTCTTTCTGTTGTCATTTTCTTTAAGACTTCCTTGTTGCTTACTCACTCTGTCCTGTCCATAAGATTATCAGTATCTTTTTGTAGAACCACATTTCTGCTGCCTCTAGGTTTTTCCTCATCCGTGGAGAGATTGACCAGCATTCACTGCCATATCAGGACAGATGTCACATTAGCAATTCAACGATCTTTTCTTTGTTTCTAATGGATTTTTTTCCGTTTCGCAGCACTTTGCTTGGCTTTAAACCCTAGAACACTAACCATGGGTATTTAGTACCCAGCGCAAATTTTCCTATTTTTAATTACAATTTTCAGTACTTGATTTTCTTACCTAAATAATATGTTTTTCAGTTCCTATTAATGTTAACTCAAAGTACAAAGTTTGAAGTACTTGCATGTAAAATATTTCAAATAAAAATTTTTATTTAATATTTTTTTTATATTTTCAAAATCGGGTGTAATATACCCATGGTTAGTAGTGGTGTAACTTTAATTGATGTTTAGTGTTCTAGGGTTAAAACACTTATTTCCTTAATCCAGTCAGTGGCTGTATCTCTGTGCTGATATATTCCACCTTGTGTTAAAACACTTCCTCGATATTTAAAGTTCTTTACCGGATTGAGGAATCGGAGAGCCGATTTCGAATTCCAGTCGAATCCATTACATTCGCTTACATGCTAATACCCCTGGGTAAATAGCAGGGCAGACTGGGTTCTATAGCCTTGGATGACAATTGGTCTACCGTAGAAAGAAATGGCAACCAACTCCGGGAAAAAATCTGCTTCGTCAGTCATGTATCAAAAGATACATGATTGCCTAAGCGTATATTACGCATGGCACATAACTGACTGGCCCGCTTGATGTTTAGATCTCCATTTTGTAACACGCATCTTGGGTGTTTTCTCTCTGCTGATGACCATGATTCCTGTCTTCCATGGCCGTTATGCTCTCCGAGAGAAATTAACATTGTAAATGAAAAGACGACACGTGAGACTATATGCTAGCATCAGCGATATCACTTTTTGACAAGAGTAGCCAGAAGGTGGTAACTTTCGTAAAACAAATAAGTAAACATAAAAGAATAAAATGAAATAAAATTTGAAATCGAGATGGAAGTAGAGAAAGACCAGAAGTAGCGAGAGGAAAAATAAAGAGAGAAGAAAATCAAATCGAAGAAAGAAAAAATAAAAACCACTTTGGAACCAAAGAATTCTATCAAAGCTGCGATAAACAATTTCACTAATTTGTCTCAAACTTTAATTATAAAGCTCCGAGTAACTTGATTTGCATCGACTCGGTAACTTTTAGATGCGTGTAATGTGCGGGTGAGCACCCATGTGCACGGAGGCGTGCGAATAGGAATAATTGGCTGTATGTCTATATGTCAGAGTTTTAGTGTGTGTGTGCTTTATGTGTATAAGAAAGAATGAAAGCAGGAAGGCGGGAAAGAGAGAGAAAGGGAGAGAGAAAGGGAGATAGAAAGAGAAAGTAATGGAGAAAGAGAGAGGGGGAGTGGAGAGAAATAAAGGGCGGAAGAAGGAAAGAAAAAGAGGGAAAGAGAGTAAGAAAGAAATAGAAAGAGAAAAAAGTGAGAGAGAAGAAGAGAGGAAGAGAAAGACAGGGAGAGAAAGAAAGTGTGGAATAGGGAAAGAAAAAGATATATATATATATATATATATATATATATATAAATTATTCCAGGATGGTTTTTCACCTTATTCAAAATGATCTCCGCCCTCTCTAACCGTCTAACTTTCTGTCCTGGAGTAACAGGTGATTCATAGTTTCCACGATACGATTTCACTTTCAAGTCTGTTTTCACTCTTCATTGGACTGTCAAAGGTGAAATCCCTCTCTAATGTCCCAAACGTCTTATGAATTGAGTTGGATCTTTTCTAGTTGATTTCTTTAGCTCTAAGTTGAAATAATGATTCCTCTTCATGTTGTAACCTGATCCAGTTTTCCTCTCTACTGTTCCCTCTTTTTTAAACTTATTCACTGTTCTGGTTCTGGAATAGATTTTTCAGATGGAAACCAGATTATGAATGTTGGTACCATTACTGAAGGCTTGAATTATCTTTTTTCTCTTACCATTGCTCAGTTGGGAAGACAATGGTGCTGACACCTAACGATTTTAGCCTGTTATATTTTTAGCTGCATAAACCAATGAATTTTTCAGTGATTCTTACGAAAAATGGTATCAAGATGGCTAAACGTCTTATCTGAAAATCTAGTAAAAAGAAACTCAATTAGTTTAGTGTTTTTGGGATGGATAATTACGCTGTTACACGATTTGAACACTTTTTCTGTTACACCCGATATATATGAACTATTCATAGTTTGAATAGGAATGATTATGAACAAAAATAATCAACATCTTCTTTCAAATATTCCAAGAAATAATGTTCCAGATAAAACTTCCCAAAAGAGAAATTATGATCTGGAATTCGAATGAAATCAAAATATAACTAGCGGCCTCATCACGCAAGTTATATTTTGATTAAAAAATTTAAAACGTAATTCCCGAAAAGTGATAAAAACCTACCCTCATAACTGTGTCAATAATCTTTCATTAATGTGTAATCATATCTGAATCAGGTGATTTGGTCAAAGAACAAGGTGACTTTTATGTATCTTTTTCCCACGTGCTCTAATAGTCTAAACCTCATCTTGAAGACCGTCTTAATTGATCATCTGTTCCAGGTTGATTACCACTTCTATAGGACTTTATGGTAAACAATATTTTTAAAGATTTTTTTTCCTTTTTAAGAGCGAAGAATAAATTCTTAGGATTACTTACTCTTGAGCATGCAACATACAACTGAATATTGTCGGGATTTCAATTCCGATTGTTTAGGGAAAGGGAATCTAGAAAAACTATAATGGCAACTATCAGCATTTAAAGCGAAACTCAAAGAAAGAAATGATAACGAATTCTTAACATGTTACTAGTGTAATCTCGCTGTGGCCTTCATTTGTGTAAAAACTGCAACAAGAATACCTATATTTTGCCTACAAGTAATTCTCCTTGTAGAAGTAACCTTGGGGGAAAAGTGTTAAAAACCTTATTAACAGTTTCGGCAACACGTCCAGTCAGCTTCGAAAAAGGAAGCACGGTCGCTACGAAGGAAGAAAAAATGGTGCTACTTTTTGGCTAACTATTTTTTTGCATTTTTATATGTCTCTTCGAACACATATCCAAATTTTGTCTCCCATTCCATCAAATGGTGTCAAACGGAACTCATTTCAATAAATTTTCTGCAAGGACGAATAATATAATGAAGGATATTTTCTTCACAAGATTAAAGTTGAATTCCTTCATTTCTCCCCTTCCACTGATCTGCGCTTCAGATCTTCGCTTGGGCGCCTCGGCGTGGTGTAATGTTTAGCAAGCTGGTCTTGCTAAAACTGTTACAACTGAGTAGTGAGTTCGATTCTCACTGGGTGCCCCATACTTTCGGCCATTTGCCACATCTAAGCGTCGCTTAGAAAATCAATTCCACTGATCTTCGCTAAGATAAGTGCACAAAGTTTCTACACCATGGATAAATATTTCTTTCTGAAGCAAAATTCCAACTTGAATTTTTGGGCCTTGTGATTTGTTTGTAGTTCCCGCAAACGCAGGGCGAACTGAAAACTTGATTCTTGTATATGCAAAACCTTAAAAAAATATGCAAAAAACTATATTGCATTTTTATAAAATAAGTATTCGTTATTTTAATCATTAAGTTGTTTTTTTTAAATATTGGGAGTATTTTGTATGTTAAATAATCAAACTTTCAAATTCCCCCACCAAAAAAAAAAAAAAAAAAAAAAAAAAAATGAATGAAAATTTATTGTACTAAGCTATGCCCCTAATGAAACCAACTGTAGTTTTTACTTTACTTGTTTGCACTTCTCCCCAAAATTTGTTTTCCGTCAGTCTGCATAGGTGTTTTAGAGGATGTCACGAATGGACGGAAGTCACAGAATGTTTATAGAAACATATATATATATATATATATATATATATATATATATATATATATATATATATATATATATATATATATATATATATATATATATATATATATATACACAAACACAGGAACACACACAGTGGTGGGGGGAAATATTTATACGCTTACAAATTTTTAATTTATTTATTTCTAACTAATGAATAAACATACTTTTCATATAATTAACTGGACACAAATGCATAATAACTAAATATGCATAGAAAACAGAAAAGTTTTGATTTATTAGAAATAAATCCGATTTAACCATTTTAATTTGTGAAAAGCGTATTTGTACAATACAAAATGAATAAATAATCTTAATACTTTGTAGAATAGCGATTATTCACTTCTACAATAACTAACCTCTTCTTGTAATTCTCAATTAAAGATTTGTTGATTTTAGTTGGTATTTTGTTCCATTCTTTTCCACATATGGTCTTCAGATACACGATGGAGATTTCGATTGGATTTGAATTTTCATATAACACCACAGATTCTTGATTTGGTTTAAATCTTCGAACTGACTTGGCCATTTCAGGTTATTTACATTATTTCCATCAAGCCATTTCTTCGTAGATTTTGCAGTGTGCTTAGGATCATTATCTTGTTAGAAGATCCAATCAGGAGGAAGTTCAAGATTTTCAACCAAGATCATTAAATTTGCTTCCAAAATATTTTGATATGTTGTGGCATTCATGCTAGCATCTATTACTGATAAGTTGCCAGTACCTTTTGCAGAAAAAAACCCATCCCCAAACCATAATGCTGCCACCGCCAAATTTCCCTGTTGGAACTGTGTTCTTTTGTTTGAAGGCATCGCCATCTTTCCTCCATACATGCATTCTAGATTTACGTCCAAACAACTCAATTTTGGTTTCGTCTGTCCATAATACTCTTCCGCAATACCTGATCCTTATGTTCACGAACAAATGGCCGTTTCAATAGCACTGGAGTTTTCCAAGGGGAGCGTGACTTTAGATTTTTCTTATGAATTTCATTGCTTATTGTCCGTTTAGTGACACAGATTACTGACGAAAGCAAATCATCCTGCAACTCTTGACGAATAACCATTGGACTTTGTTTAATTTGACGCATTGATTTCCTCGAAGATCGTGAAGAAGTCTTCCGTGGAGCACCTGTTCTTTGGTTTTCAACAGTTTTGAGTTTTTTTATACCTTGCAATGAATGAATGAGCTAATGACAATAAAGGCAATATTCAAATTCTCAGAGATTTCCCTGTAATTTTTACCTTCTTTCCAGAACTTAACAATCAGTTCTTTTTGCGAATTTGTCAGTTCTCTACGTTTTGCCATAATGATAACCTTCTTGCACGAATATCAATTACAGAAAGTTTTGTTTGCATTTTTAGGCTACAGTTAACTGCTGATAACAGTATTGGAAGATTCTAGAATATTCCACCTGTATAACCTAGAGTATTAAACAATTTAAAGTTTTAAGATCTGAAATTTGCATTGTACGAATACTTTTTTCACCAATTAAAATAGATAAATGGGGTTTATTAAAACAAAAAATATTCTGCTTTTATGTATATTTAGTTATTATGCCTCTGTGTACAATTAATTAGATTTAAAGTATATTTATTCATTAGTTGGAAATACAATAAATTAAAAAGTTGTATGTGTACGAACCTTTGTTTCTCTCACTATATCTATCTATATATATATATATATATATATATATGTATATATATATATATAGTGAGAGAAACAAAGGTTCGTACAGATACAACTTTTTAATTTATTGTATTTCCAACTAATGAATAAATATACTATACTAATATATATATATATATATATATATATATATATATATATATATATATATATATATATATATATATATATATATATATATATATATATATATATATATATATATATATATATATATATATATATATATATATATATATATATATATATATATATATATATATATATATATATATATATATATATATATATATATGCACCTCGCCGTGGTGTAATGGTTAGAAAGCATTATCTTGCTAGATAAATTACGAGTGAGTTCGATCCTCACTGGGTGCCCCATACTTTCGGCCTTGTACCACATCTAAGCCGGGCTTAGAAAATCACTATATATATATATATATATATATATATATATATATATATATATATATGCAAATAAATTTTGAGTACCACACTATAATAAAATAAGTATTAAGATAGGGATCATAATTTAATATTTTACGATTAAAATCGAGTAAAATAAATATCACTTCGATTAAAATCTCACTCTTAATAAAATATATATAACATAAGACGCCTTGCTACCGGAACTTCGTCAGAAGTCAATTGTCGGTATTAAAATACTACTGAAGGGAATAGTTTTTTCATTTACTGTCATCCAAATCAAGACAATGACTCCGCAAATAGTTCTAAGTTGTGTTTGAAATGCTTTGTCTACACAGAATCGGACACTGTGTGTTAATCACAACAACTTCTAAGATATTAAGCTGTGCAGAACGGAGAATTCTTCTGAGTAACTGTTCCAACGAACATTTACACTTAACAAGTGTTCATCAATGACACATGTGTGTCTGGGAATGGCCGGATAATTTTCATGGAATATGCCTACAAATACGACCAGGCACATTGAGAAATCATTCTTTGTCATTTTTCCATTTTTAACGACTTTTAATTGACTTTTAACGAAGTATCGACCGAAAGGCGCCTTAGGTTGTATTTATTTTATTAAAATTTAAACGTTATATATATATATATATATATATATATATATATATATATATATATATATATATATGAAGAAAATGTAATTTAAGACAACAGACATCTTTTGTTAATTAATTTTATTGATCGACTTTTAGAAATTACGAATAATCTATCACAGAGAAGGAGCGAATTTCGTCAGAAATTTTTGGAATTTAATTTCGGAAGCAAAGTACAAAAATAGGGTCCACGTTTTCAATTTCAAGAAGGATTATTCGTAATTCGGCAAAGTGGATCATTAAAATTAATCGGCAGAAAATGTATCTTTATAATAATATTTGCCTGACAAAATATATGCTGCCTAAATACACACATATATAATATATAATATATATATATATATATACATAATATATATAATATATATATATATTATATATATAATATATATAAATAAAAATATATATGTAGTCTATTGTGCTTGTTTTTGCCGGTATGTTTATATACATTCGTTCTTCATAGATACTTTTGTGTGTGTGTGTGTGTGTGTGTGTGTGTGTGTGTGTGTGTGCGTGCGTGTGTTTTTTTTGTTTTTTGTTTTTTTTTGTCTGACCAATGTATTTGGCCATTATTTGTGTATGCTGTGTGTTTATGTCTGTTGGTTTATAATCTGTTATGTGCTGGTTTAAATTTGTCTATGATTTATTTCTTGTATTTCTAAGAATAATTGTCTGTTTGATATATTGGCATAATTTAAAATTTACCTTGATTACATTTCTAGATGTGTTGTAATACAAAGAGTTTTCTGTTGTCTGGTAATTTGATATTTCCCTTGTGAAGGGAAACTCTATTCTTTAGTGCTTGGCTGATACCTATATAGGACTTGTTGCATTTTGTGCATTTGAGTGTATAAATCACATTTTTGGGAGTTGCAGTTTAAACTTTTATTTATTGTGAATATCGTTGTGGGGTTTTCAAAGTGTTTGGGTTTCTTTCAATAATGATATCACAACCCCCACATATTTTCTGTTGCATTTTGTGATCCCCCTCTATTGTTTGTTGGCTAAATTTGAATGAGGATAATATGTGTTTTAGGTTTTTTGATTAGCGCCCGCGTTTAATTATTTTGGTTGTTTAGTATATTTTTCAGTTTATCATTCTTGTTAAGTAGGTCTAGATTTCTTATAATTTCTGTAAATAGTTCTGGATTGTTCTTGTTGTATGTTGAGGCATATGCCAGAGATTGTTTGGCATTACTTTTCCTGGGATTTCGTAGTTGGTCTAAAGTTATTTTTCTGCTCGTTTATTTGTGTTGTAAGGTAGCCTCGTTTTTTTTTATAGTTTTATGTAGTTCTTCTATGCGGGTTTTTCGGAGGTGTTTGTCGGCCACTATTGTGCAAACCCTACATGCTAGGAAATAGGGGATGGAATTTAGACAGCTTTTTGGGTGATAGCTAGTGAAATGAAGATATTGTTGGATGTCTGTAGGTCTGTGGTAGATCTCTATGATTATGTGGTTGTTTCTATTTCTAATGACTATCTAAAAATGGTAATTCCTTAAAATTATATTCTTGTGTGAATTTGATTTTCAGTTGGAAGTTTAGAAGTAGAGTTTGGAATTGTTTAACATCACCCCATGAGGATTTCCATAAAACGAAGCAATCATCTAAGTATCACTTTCAAGATTAGTGAAGTGGGTGTTAAATGTTCCCCATATATTTGTTCTATCTTTTCATAAGTGTTTTCCTCGAGGTAAGATAATGTTAGGGTGGCATATGTAGGTGCCATTTTTGTTCCAATTTCGGTACCTAGGGTTTGGATATAGTTTTTGTTATTAAATTCAAAAGTGTTATTGTTTAGAATTAGGTCTATACTATCGATAATGAATTCCTTGGTGAATCTGAGAGGAAGTGTTTCTGGATGTTTTTCAATCCAGAATAAGATTGGTTATTTACTTAATTCATGGAGTATGTTGCTATATAGTCTACTGATGTCAAACGTTTCCAGTCTTGCTAAGCCAAATTTTCTTCATTCCATTCCCTCCCATCTCTCCACCACCAAAAAAATTAATATCTGAGTGAGAGCCTTAGAGGTCCGAGTGTGAGAATAGATTCGAATAAATGGATTACGGTAGAGATTAGTTAGAGGACTGTCAGTATATTATTAACTATTACGTTTTAAGTTCTAAGTTGAAATAACTCCAATCAAAGTAATATCAAACGTAAAATTAAATTGCCATTATATAAAGATTTTTTTCTTTAAACAAAGGGTTTGAGATAAGTCCTAAAACAAAAAGCCTAAACAGAATTGTTAGTGAAAGCGACCAGGCACGTGTATTTGAAGCTAGACTCGTTGGTCAAATGTTTCGGCTTTTTTGGTTAGATTGCCATCACTTAAAGTGGAATTATCTTTCATTTCACATGGCCCAGACTCTCCTCATTCATGTCCGGGTGCTTCTGGGAAGTCAAACCGATAAGGAAAGAGAAAAATATTTACAGTCAAGTTACGGACATGTTGAAGAACGAGCTTCTACTTTTTCTTTTACTTTTATTTCAAGGTAGATACTAGAAAATATACTTTAAAAATTCGTCAATCACCCACCATTAGATTACAGGTAGAGTAAATGCAGCTATGCATGAACAAATATTTTGAAAATGAACAACAACATAAACAAATTATGATTATCGCAGTAAACCTAGTAATTGATATAATATAATCACTCGACTTCATGTGAGTGGAAAACAGGAACCTAAGAAGGTGCAAATAATTGCTCTCCGAGAAGTTAGCATCAGCCATAACGATGGATGTCAGTTATTTTTCTTAGATCTTATTCTGTCTATTTGAATTAACTATATATATATATATATATATATATATATATATATATATATATATATATATATATATATATATATATATATATATATATAGTGCTGTTCGATAAAAGTGACTCTCCTGATTTTTTTACTAAATGTTCTCTTCTCGGATGAAACGAAAGTGGAGCTAAACTCAAAGGATAAACGATCTAAAATCCGAATTTTTGAATTTAGCAGTAATTACTGTCAAGCATCCGTGCAGTATAATGTTCTGGGGATGCTTTTCTTTTCATGGAGCTGGTTTCTTAAAACCTATTGAAAAGACCCTCAGGAGCGAGCAGTACAAGAGAATTTTAGTCTTGTCTGCTCCCATCTGTTGAAAGGGTGCAAATCGACCCCACCAAGCTCATTTTTATGCAGGATAATGCATTCTGTCACAAATCAAAATTGATGAAGGAATACTTTGATGAGAAGCAGGTGAGTGTTATGACATGGCCGCCCCAATCTCCTGACCTCAACCGCATAGAAAACTTATGGAGCATTATAAAGTACACGCTCGAGAGAAAGCAGTTGAGCAACAAAGAGGATTTGATTGTGAATTTCATATCCGAATGGAATTCAATGCTTGGAGATGAGATTTGCCAGAACCTAATCAAGTCAATGCCAAAAAGAGTTGAAAAGGTTATTCTAAATAAAGGAGGACCCATAGATTATTAAATATTTCGAACTATATTACCTATTATAAATGAATTATACCTCTATTATTCGTTATTTAAAGCTGTTCGGTTATGTTTCTATTGATTACTAGATGCAGGAAATAAGTGAGTCACTTTTTTTGCACAGATCTTTCCCTAAATCTCATTTATATCTAAAATTATAATTATCAATAGAATACCTTTGGGTGAATAAACTTTTTTACTAGGTGGTCGGGAAGGGGTCTTTATATTAGTAAGATTAAAAATTAGTTTGACCCCAAAAACAATAGGCGAAAAAATTTTTAAGTAAAAATATCAGGTGAGTCACTTTTATCTAACAGCTCTGTATATATATATATGTATATACTGCAGAAACGCAACACCGCATTGCTGCAGGGTGTCTTGGAAATGTATGGTCGAGCTATACCACCTTTTCCACGACCTTTTATTTGCCGCCTCCCTTCAGGACATGGATGATCATGACTCTTCAAAACCAACTCTCCCTTATGGCCGTGAGTAGTTTGTTCTCTCTTTGCTAAGGGTCCACCTCGTTCCACCCTCCATTCACATAACCTCGTCAGATAGGTGGCTCACTAATTTCTCCTACCTCTCCTACCTCTCTTGCCCTAAAATTCCCTGTGGGGGTTAAGTTTTCCAAGCCCACCTTCTTCATTATGTGTCCAAAATATTTCAGAAATCTTTTCCTGTTTCTAAGCATAAGTGTTCATTCTGCTGCCATTTTCTTTGATTTCCTTGTTGTTTGTAAAATTCTCAGTATCCCTCTGTAGAAACACATTTCTGCAGCCTCTTGTTTGATCTCATCCGTGTGGAGGTTGTCATCTTATATGGCAGTGAATGCTGGGCAGATATAAATGTTTCTCATTACGTTGGATGTAATTTACACTAATAAACATAAAAAAAACTGTTATCGTATTAAAAATAAAGTGCATTTTTTAGAGAACGATACATAAGCAACCATATCAGAGAGGAGTTGGGCAGTCTCCCAGACATCTCAGTCGAGGACGTAAGGTCCAAGTTTGAATGAAGAGGCACCGAAGACTACCGAAATAGACTAGATATTGAAATGAATGAAATCATATGTGGAAAGTGAAATGAGATTTCTTAGTCCGCACGTGTCCCATTAATCTGTCCCATAACTTCATTACGCTTAGACTGGCACAAGTGCAAATGTGCGTTCATTACTCCGAATCTAACGAACTGGCTTCCATTAAAGCGCTTCACGTTTTCTTCGTTCAATACACGTGAAGCAAAAAAAAAAAAAGAACAGGTTTCGAAAGATACATTAAACTAGGTATTATTTCAGAATTTCTTTCACCGCTGTTCCGCTCTCTAACCAACTATTTTTATGCCCAAATCCTTAATTAATGATCCTTAATTAATGATCAGCCGCCCACGATCCAAAAGCACCACCTTACCAGGGATAGTCCGGGAGGTAACTGCACGTGTGCGCGCATCTTCGTATATATGTGGGTTTAGATTCTTTGTGATGTCATTATTAATCTGATGTGTATGTTTGTGTGTGTGTGTGTGTGTGTGTGTGTGTGTGTGTGTGTGTGTGTGTGTGTGTGTAGCATGTCGATTAGAATGCTAATTATTTCCTGATTTAATTAACGAACAAAGACAACCAGGATGCACCTGATTTGGAAGAACGGATTTCTATCCAGTTACTCAAATGCCACAGGTTTTCAAATGAAAGCATTGCGTAAGTAAATTACGATGTGGTGTTTCTTACCATTGAATTGTTAGTTGAATTATTTCACTACCACATTGCAGCGTATGTATATTATGCTCTGATTGTATCTTCCAGTGTCTAATCGTGAAATACATTGTAAGCAGTCATGGCTATAATATTACATTTAAACCATAATATGCAACAGTGCTATTTGTCTGCTGCCTCTGAACTTTGTAAGGCCAGTTAAAGGTTCAAACATGTCCGTTTCCATGAAATTCCTAAAATAAAAAGAGAATTGCAGAATATTCAGATTCAAAATTTGGTTTCGATGTTTCTCTAGTAAACTGAAAATTTCAAGTTAACAATATCGAATATCCGAATACAATCTATTCACAATCTGTAAATAGAATAAAGAAAAATATTAAACTTATTAGTTTTATGCGTTAAGAGGAGATACAAGTGTATTCCACAAGGTTCTGACATTTCTTAGCTTCAAAAGGAGAATCATATCTTTCAAGAATTTGAATTTTCTCAGCCAGGTAATATCTAAGAGAATGTCCCACTCTCCTCAAAATCTTTCGATCAGAGACCTTGCTGCCGGGTGTTGTTTATCGTTATACCCAGGACTCCGTATTGGGAAGTGGGTATCCCTCTAAAGAGGCGCAGTCAACGTATTCTGAAGCCCCGGCTGAAAGGGCCGTATGCGTTTCTGGTTTTCTCTTTATTCGAAGGTTCCTAGTCTTGTACTGAACGATCTTTTCGAACTAATCAGAAACTAAATAAGTTCTAAATAATCAGTAAAGAAAAAAAAAACGCCGCAGTCCAATCAACAAAATCCAGAATGCTTTTTGGAGCCTACCTGTTTTTATAAACAATAAAAATTCATATTTAGTTTCATTATTCTTAATATTACCTTTTAAAAAAATCAATCCACCCCCAAATTGAGATTAGGCCACTAAGAACCAAGAGACTATTGTGGGTGAAAGAGAATGAAACAGGAATAAGGGATACACCTTTACTCCTGTCCAAAAGACTAGTGAGGTGTGTGAACAGGATGATAGGCGAACCTTTCTGCTCCTATTTAGGAGAAAAAATAATTAGTAAATAAAATTTCATAGTCCAGGCAGAGACGTTGAAAGTATAGAGTTGAAGTTGACTTTAGCAGGAGCCGTAACTCCACTCCTAAACCGGATACTCCGGCCTTCTTCAGGTAATATACGGTAGAATTTCGAACCGAATCTTTTACTTAGTTCACGCGGGTAGAGTGTTCTAATTCCACGGGCCAAGCCGTTTTTGGATATCTCAGTTTTCAGTGTATTCCTTTTAGTAACTCCTTAAGTAACTTAAGTCACTTTTTAGATTACTCAACCAACACGGCCCTGTTGCTGGTAGTATCACGGCTATGACTAGCTTAGACCAGCTTTGACCAGCTTGGACAAGCTATGACCAGCTAAGACCAGCTAAGACCAGTGGCCCGAGTGTTTCCACTCGGGTTCCCCACGTTAAAACCGACCTTGTGTCACATCCTGACTCAGTGGGGCGTCAAGTAAATACCTACTCAACCAACGCTTTTATCCACTAGGCCAGTCTACCCTCATGGACTAAAAGGTTTCGGTTCGCAATTCCAACGTATATCACCTGAAGAAGGCCGGAATGTACAACGACTGAAACGTCGCGAATATTGCAATAAAGATGAAGACAAAACTATGTAAATAGTGTAATTAAAGGGATAAACTTGTTCAAAAGACCGCAGAGGAGTGTCAATAGAGTGATATGCGGACCTACCAAACCGCGATGATAAAAAAGGGAATTTTCATAGAATATACATAATGCGCTGCATTAATTTCTACTTGAAATAAAACCCTTCTGTTAATGACCACATGTCAACACCCTAAATTAATTTACAGTATTTGCATTGCTTACATTATTTACTTTTGTTGTTCTCACAACGTTTTAATTGTTGTGTTCTCCGGCCTTCATTAGGTGTATATCGATCCGACTAACCTACAGGGAATCCGAAGTGAACGCTTTATTCAATCTACGGTATAGACTGTTCTCGGTCCACTGTCCGTGTCTAGGGATATCTCGTCTAATTATTATTGTTAGTACTGTTCAGTTATGCCTCGCCTGTTACCACGGAGTCCAAGTATATACTGTCCAGCCCAGGGATCGAACTCGCAATTACTGTAGGTTACCCGGATTGATATACACCTGATGAAAGCCGGAGGGTACAACATCCAAAATTTTGTGATAACATTAAGATGAGGACAATAATCTAAATGTAAGTAAGCATTGAGAAGCAAGAAAGAGAGAGAGAAAAGAGAGAAAGAGAGAGAGAGAGAGAAAAGAGAGGAAGAGAGAGAGAGAATGAGAAACTGAGGGTAAGTGAGATGAAAGTGGCACGGGAGATATAGATAGAAAGAAAGAATTTAATTGAAAGAACGGGAGAGAAAAACAGATATTTGTCCAATTACATATCACGCGCCTCACGTAGAAACCTTAAACGAAGTAGAAGAAATCTGATTTCGAATGCTAATTTACATATATTGTTAATTTATCTTTGATGTTAATATACACACACATGAGAAATTTGAAAAAAGGCAAAGACAATCTACAGCAAAGAGGGTTGAAGAAATTAAAAAAAAAAAGATCATCTACGACATTCTTGAGATGACAAATGTTATCTGCATAAATCATTATATATATATATATATATATATATATATATATATATAGGTAGGATGAGAATGAAACGAGTAAAATTCCAACGTTTGTAACATATAATTTAAAAGTGTGCTCAATACAAAGTAGAGCAATATTATTTATTTTAGGATATTAGATCGAAAACATGTCAAAATTGCTACACAATTGCAGTCGTGTTTCGATGCGTGTCAATGCATATCATCAAGCCATTGTAAATAAAGACTAAAATGGGCCAGGATTTAATGGGCGAAGCTGTCGGTATTATTATCCCTACAATGTTTTATATATGTGTGTGAAGGTAGACGACCAACCCTTAGATTAGTCTAATCTCACTCTTTTTAGCTAGTCTGAATGTTATGGGGATGAGGTTGGAATCTCGCAGGGTGAGAAGCGCCTGGAAGTGGATATATGTGCTGTACAAGAGACTCGTTTCCATTCTGGTGACCATGATGGTATACTGTTGAAGAGGTTTAAACTCTTTTTTAGCGTATTATAATGGCCGTGCTAGGGGTGTTTCTTGGCTGATAAGCCGTTCTTTGAATGCTGCATGTACGCTTGTCTGGAGAGTAGGCTTTGTGTCGTGGTCACTATAATAAAAGATCAGACCTTTCATCTCATTGTGATTTACGCACCCCACAACTCCAGGGACTGGGCCGACTTTCTTTGGCAGATCCATCCGTTTCTGACGACATCTCGTCGGGTAATTTTAGTGGGTGACTGGAATACCCTTCTCGATACCGATATAAATTGCACGGTCTAGATTGGGTACTAACAACCCGGATGTAGAGCCATTTTGTGACTTTATCGATTGGATCTAGTCGATAAGTTCAGGAATGAATTTCCTCAGGAGGTAGTGTGAACTTAGAATAATAGGTGCTGCTCGGCTTCGGTGTTGCGTACAAGCTACATTGACCAAGTCTTAGGAGAGTCAACTTAGGGCTCTTAGACTGTCCAAGTCTTCATTCCATAGTTTACTCGGATCATAGGCTTGTCCAGGTTCGGCTAAACTTAGATAAGCCTAGGATGAGCATGGCTGGCTACTGGAAATTCAACACATCGTTGTTTGATGAAAAGGATTTTCAGGACCAGTTTTTTTTTACTAATTCTAATGCGAGAATAGACGGGGTTTACAGTTGGGATAAGGGGTGGGATCACCTTAAGGCTACCATTAGGTCGTTTGCTGCTGATTAAATAAGCGGCTCAACCGAGATAGATTAGCAAAGCAAACGGCACAAACATCTAGAATAGAAAGTGCCATAAAATCGGTAGATAGTGTGGAAATAGCCGCCGCTAAGCAGAGTTGACCGCTTTGATTATCAAGAAGGGTCAAGCTCTGGTAGTTAGGGCTAGATTAAAAAGGATGTCTATCGAAGCAACAAATATGGCTGCTGAATTGCAAGCTGAAGAAGTTCGGAGTATCGCAAACCGCCGGATGGGCGTATCTTGACTACAAACGATGATATATTTGAGGCTTTCTGATCTTATTTTCAGGGTCTTTTTACCAGGGAACCCTGTCTGAGCCCGAATCAGTCCGATACCTATTTCGCTGACTTTCCTCGCTTCGAGGCGACTGAAGCGGTTGAATGCGAGGGTCCGATCACAGAGGAGGAAATCTGTGTTGAAGCTTGTCGGCAGGGACAAGATTCCGGGCATCGATGGACTCCCTTATGAGGTGTACTTGGGACAGTTTCATATATTTGTCCCTCTTCTGGCACTGGTCTTTAACCAATGGATGAACAGCTGGAATATTCCCGATCGCTTCACTAGAGGTGTAATCAAGTTGCTTAGCAAGAATGAACACAGAGGGGATGGGTTTAATAATTTCCGGTCCTTAACTATGTTGTATACCGAGGTAAAGATTTTGGCCAAGGTCTTAGCAAAATATTTGCAGGTTGTCCTACGTAGTCTGATTGGCCTCGAGCAGACTTGCGCTGTGAAGGGTTGGACTAAAGGGACAACTTTTACCTGGTACGGTTTATCGTAGGACAAGTCAAACAGTGAAGCCGTGCTGATCAATTTAGATCAGTCCAAGGAATTTCATAGGAGTGACCATCAATTTCTCAGAATTGTCCTCGAGTCGGCCGGTTTCGAGCCGAACTTTCGATCCAGGATCCATCACTTGTATTGGTTCCCTGTGCGGTGGTGGAATTGAATGTCGCAATGTCGAAACCTTTCATGTTGTCCAGATCAATTTCGCCGATGCTGTACATTCTTGCGTTGGAATCCTTCCTTCGCAAGTTAAAGGCGAATCTGACCCTATGTGGAAGTACCCTCCCTGGTGCGAACACCCCGGCCAGGTATTCTGCCTATGCGGACGAAGTCGACCAGGAAATCAGCAGTTATGAAGAGGTGACAGGATCCAAGATCAACTGCGACAAATCTGTGGGCTTGTGGTTGGGTGCGTGGAAGAGATTCACTCTTCTCAAACACTTCACTTGGACGGACGGGCCTATCAAGATACTCGGCGTCTGGTTTGGCTCCGACTTCCAGTTGGAGAAGAATTGGTTGGAGGTCCGACAAAAGGCCGAGGCTTCAGTTCATCTGTGGTCTCGGAGGAGGTTTTGCTTAGAGGAGTGGGCGAAGTTTGTGCCTCACACATCTACCCTATACTTCTTTACCGGCTCTCAGTATTTCCACTCCCGTGCGCCGAGCTAATTTTATTGGTTCGAGCCTTGTTTCACCTCTTGGGTGACAGTGCGTCAGCCGATCTGTAATCTTGTCTGAGGGCGGTCTAGGAATACCCGACGTTGAGATTCATCAACAGACGTTTCTAGATTGAATGTGTCAGTAAGATAAGGGTAGCGGCTTCTTCTGGAAGGAAGACGCTAAGAAAGCATTAACGGCTTTGAGAAGTGTACATGATGGCGAGGAGGATGCCCGCCGTACTCCTCAGGCCGAGGGCTCCTATCTCTCCGACACCCGACTATTGTTTCCTAAATAATTATATAGTGTTAGTGCGGGGGTGGTGGCGCTCGAAATTCTCTAAGGGATGGGCTTGGTTTAAAGAAGGAGTTTAGCTCTCAGTGGCCTTGGGCGTCCGGGTAGATGTGTTTTACTGACGAGGCGTCATTTACCTGGTTGGTGTTGCGGAATGCCCTCTGGGATGACGCGTCAGTCGGCGTTTTATGAAATTGAGAAGTTTCCTCTTCGTAACTAATTTTGTTCTTTAACCTCCAGTTTAAAGTGAAAACAAGAGCGGAAAGGAGGCGACTCTCTTCATTCAAATTCTGCGAAAGGTGGTTAAGTGCTTCGCGCTGGGTTCGCTTGAGAGGGGCTAATTTAGATTGGCATCTGGAGGTGACCTAGAAATAAGGATATTTGTCGCCTGATTTAAGAATTCGTCATACCAGCTTAGATTAGCGTAAATCGTTTTTATTTTGGTTTAAGTCGCTGAATTTAACTTATGAATTATCATCGGCCCCTTTATTTTTAACCTCTATTTTATCTTTGGCTTATTCTTTTTCCCTTCCCATTTAGGTGACAGGGATTGAAATAAACTATGGGAATGTCATTCGTTTTTGAGTGTGAGTTTTCGTAATTGTTATTGTGTCCGAGTGCTAGCGATTGTTGAAAGGATGCATGAAAATAATTTTATTAATTCCGCTGTATTTTTCGTTCAGTTAACTGTTATTTCTGCCATTTTAACCTGTGTGGGTTGCCGTTACTAATACTAGTTTTGTTTAGTTTTGTAGATAAATTTTTATATCACAAACATTATGGATTTATTTTTAGATTTTTATCAGCCCAGCCCTCCACAAAGACTGTAAATATGGGATTAGGTAGAATTTCTTAGAGTAAATGTGACATTATGGTGTCTGCGTATTGCAGTGTTGTGTAGATGAGATGTTTTGGTGAAAGGAAAAATGTAGGGACAACTGAGTCAGTGATTGAGACTAGCTAAGTTTAAGGACAAGACAAGCCTAAATGTGCGACAAAAAGAACAATTAAAGACAAGTCAAGACTACAGTATTTACATTAGTCGGACTATTGTCCTCATCTTTGTCGCCATATTTGTCACAACGTTTCGGCCGTTGTACGCTCCGGCCTTCTTCAGGTGGTTGGAAATAACCAGGAGATAACTGATAACTGACATCCATCAAACATGGCTCGTGGAACTAGAACAGTCTACCCCAGTGATCGAAATAAAGGGTTCGGTTCGAAATTCCAACCACCTGAAGAAGGCCGGAGCGTACAACGGCCGAAACGTTGTGACAAATATGGCGACAAAGATGAGGACAATAGTCCGACTAATGTAAATACTGTACATAATACCTCATCTCAGAAATATAGACAAGTCAAGACTAGCCTAAATGTTTGACAAAAATGGCAATTAAGGACAAGTCAAGACAAGCCTAAATGTTTGACAAAAACGACAATTAAGGACAAGTCAAGACCAGCCTAAATGTTTGACAAAAAAGACAATTAAGGACAAGTTAAGACCGGCCTAAATTTTTGCACATTTATAGGACCAGTCCAGACTTCCCCATTCTTAATTTTTTCCATGTGGCTTATTTGTACTGTTGTACAATAAATATTATGAGTAAAAAGTAGTGTGTTAGATATCTAGCTTATCTGGTTACTACCTATTTCAGCAAGACGACGTCCACTCGAACCGACATACTACTTCTTGATTCATTGTAATGAAGACATAACAGTATTGATGCTAATATTTATTCTATATAAATGTAATGCTGGTAATATTTTTAAGAGGACGTTCCACGCAGCTCAAAATCTCTCGATCAGATACCTTGCTGCTGGGTGTAAGTTTATCGTTATAACCCAGTACACCGCATTGGGAAGTGGATATCCCTCTGCAGAGGCACAGTCAACATATTCTGAAGCCCCAGCCGACAGGACG
Source organism: Acanthosepion esculentum (assembly GCA_964036315.1). Taxonomy (NCBI): domain Eukaryota; kingdom Metazoa; phylum Mollusca; class Cephalopoda; order Sepiida; family Sepiidae; genus Acanthosepion; species Acanthosepion esculentum. The sequence continues at coordinate 89,150,155 of OZ038484.1, forward strand.
CTATGGGTTTGTGGTTTTATCATTATTACAAGGTTCCTAGTCTTGTACTGGACTATGGATTTTATAAATTATATTCGTGGTTTGACGTTTGGATTTCATCGGCGTGTTATTGGTAATTATGAGTTTGGCAGATCTTTCAGTTTGTTTAGTATATATCACATTTTATACACTTTCCAGGGTTTTAGAGTGAAATGTATTGTTTAAAGAGGAGTCGCAGGGGAATTCATCTGGTTTATAATTTTTATGCATTGTATAAGATCTCAACGTTGGGATTTTTTTAGTGTTTCATTTCTGTAAGAATAATCCTATTTGCTTATGGATAATGGCAATTGTTATAAACTTATATTTGTCTTACATGTTTAAGCCCGCTGAAAAAATATTTTCTGTAACGAGGAGGTTAGGTTTACTTGATTAAGAATTTTTTTGAACTATCTTATACCGCTATAATTCGCTTTTATAATTGAAAAGGCAGATTTGTTAGTCAGTGTTTATATAACGTGTTTAATACATTATTGTTGCATTCGAAGTAAATATAGAGGAAGGAGTTTTTTTATTGTTATCACTAAGATCATATAAAAATATTAGTAGAGATTTTTGTTCAAAAGTACATTTTAATGTTTCTCAATTTCTTTACTATTTTCAGCTCCTATGAAAAAGTCTTCGCTGTACCTCGTGTATATATATGTTTTTTTATGTGTTGAACAGTCTGTTCTAAAAATATGTTTTGTAAATGTAGAATAGGGTAAGGCTTAAGTGATTGCGCATACTTTGTTTGGATGCAGATGTTTCCATTTTGGTCGTATTTGCATCTTTTCTGTTAATTCACTCTAAAATGAAAAGTTTATATACTTACTAAAATTCACACCAAATTCTCCCAGAGTGAGGACCTTCCATTGCCCTCGGGTTGGGTTGACCTTTGCGATAGGGATTTACTTGACCTCTCACAGGGCCAGGATGTGACACAAGGTCGGTTGTTTAACGTGCGAAGGGAGGGGGAGTGGACCCGAGTTTTCACCCGGACCGCTGGGCTTTGGCTTTAGCTGGTCTTAGCTTGTCCAAGTTGGTCAGAGCTGGTCATAGCTGGTCTTAGCTGGTCTTAGCTTGTCCAAGCTGGTCAGAGCTGGTCAAAGCTGGTCATAGCTAGACGTAGCCGAGATACTACCAGCGCAGGGACGAATCCCTGCGACCGGCCAGTATCAGTGATCGAATCTCAGCCAAAAAGGCGATCATTCAGCGAGTAATCTGTTATCTGCGAACAGATATTACACTTTGATCTTAGCCTAAAAGGCCAAGAAGCGATGGGTTGACCTTTGCGATAGCCACAAATGTGGCGCTTCGTCGCGCTCTTATAAACATGCCAAGAAAACAGATTCCCTTTTCTTCTTTTTTTTTTAAATTGAACATTTCTTTGTAAGCACTGTTTTGAATAATCAAAAGTGTTCTCCCCTTGTTTTGTTTACTCTCCTCTTTGAGAGATCTATTTCTGTTTACTGGGACTATAAAAGGACACTATACGCGAACCTTGTATTCTCAGTGGAATAAAGCTTTCTTAACGCTTACACCGGGGTACTTTTGTAATTACAATTACCTCGAATATCATCTGCACTAAGTGTGTATTATTGAAATTTTTTTTATTATGGGAGTCGGAGTTTTTGCAAGGCAACCTAAATAAATTTTGATTTAAAATTTATAATTCCTTAGGGTGAATTAATATTTACGATAAGTAACTTTACATTATATATGGGTGAATTAAAGGAAAAGATCCAAGAACATTTGTGCATGCATGATGTAATTTTCTAATGTTTTGAGAACGGATTAAAGGGTGTCTTTTTTTAAAGGAAATTCACCCCAAGCAAGGCGGGAGTCCTACTAGGACGCAAGGAGTTACAGAGGATTGAGAACAAGCGTAAAGAAGTGTTTGAGGAAAGGATACAGAGAAGGACGAGGAACAAGCTCAGATGTCGATTGACATTACACTTGAATATTTGAAGATTATAGTCATCGGGAAGCAAATAAGGGGAAGGGAGTTACACAGACGGGAAGTGCGGGAGAAGAAGCTGTTTGAGAAGAAGCGTTATATTTAACCGTTTTGACAGTGAAAGGGTGGGAGCGAGATGCCAGCCTGGTAGCACGTTTAAATTCATGTAGTCCTCGAACCAGCGAAAGTAGCTCGTCGGAACAGTTGCCGTAAAAATAATTGTAGAAGAGACAGAGGGAGGTCACGGCACATCTGTGGGATACCGATTGTAGACTAGATGCCAGATCAGGACCTATCATCTTGCATATTCGTCTCGGGATTTTGTCAAAGAGCACCAGATCATATATGACAGTAATATTCCATGCAAGGACGGATGGTTGATTTATAGATTTGATGGATGGACTCAAACGAGAAAAACTTTCTGGCACAACTCAGAAAGCCTACTTTCCTTGCGGTAGATGATGCTATTGATTCAATGTATTTATTCTACCTCATGTATCGAGGCGCTCTCAAGGAGTTGGGAATCAGCCATTCTGATGGAAGGCAGGGTGTGTTCGCTGAGGTGGGTAAATGAAAGCAGTTTCTTTTTGGAGGCATTAAACTTTACAAGCTATTTCCTGTCCCAGTCAACCACAGATTGGAAGTCTTTTTCGAGATCAGCAGCCAGGTTAGTTTTGTCAACGAGACCAGATTTACTACTAAGGTAGGAGTAAATAGTGGTGTCGTCCGCGTAGATGCCAACTTGGGAACTGATGACATCGGGAAACTCAGTCACAGATTTCGAAGTCGACTGAAGATAGGAACCTGTTTGTTGTGTTTTATCGAGAATCTGCAGAAATTCATCTGTTGATGCGACGCTATAACAGTTATATATAATGGAAATTATATCATATCTGGTTCATGTAAAGGTGCGATATAGGTGTAGGTATTTGGGATATGATAGGTCTTAGGAATAGACCTGGTCAACGCATTATTAAATTTCCGTAAAGGGCTCCTTGTTGCTAGTCTCCAATGAAAATGGGTAAAGAAATCGCTTGGGACAATAATCCCTACCAAATGTTTCGAAGCACTTATAAAGGAAGAAATGTAAGGACACAAGAAACTCACAGAACATCCTAGTCCCTCACATTCAACGAAACATGTATAAAAGAAGGATTGCTACATAAGGAGAAATAATTTCAGCTAAGCATAATCTTGCACAATATTTTAATGGTGATGTACGCCACGAGTTCACACTCGGTAAACTTGCAATGTTTTTCCTAACAGGATATATATATATATATATATATATATATATATATATATATATATATATATATATGAGAGAGAGAGAGAGAGATAGTGTATGGGTCTGTCCAAGGAGAGATATAAGAGAATTATATTGGCAGCTATGTCAGCTTAAATATAATGTTTCACATGTCTATATGGATACATATACATACGCACTTATATATGAGTGTGAGTAAAAATTAATTCGTATGCCTTTTCTCCAAATAACATTGATGCAATACGAAAATTAAGCAATATTATTTATAAAGAATCAAATAAGATCATCAAATAAAACTTTGAATTAAATTAGAATAAATCGGATTATTATTTTCCGGGGTTTGGAAATTATTAATTTATAACAGCTTTGGTTTAAATATTAGAATTAATTCGGAACAAATAAAATATCTAGCGGGTCTTTATAATTCTTTTTCATCTTTACGTTTTGTCTTTTTTTCGCAAGCGGAAAATAGACGATAAAAATGAAGAGATTAAATTTAGAGATATTAAAATTTATCCACTAATCAGTTTTAAACGTGCAATACATATATATATATATATATATATATATATATATATATATATATATATATATATATATATATATATATATATATATATATATAGGAAGCAGACCTTCGCTTAAATAGGTTCAATTAAATAGAGCGGACAGGCAAAATATGTTGGTACTTTTTTCTCCTGTTGTCAACTGACATCAAAAGTCATTTGATGTCAGTTGAATTTAAAACTACTTACTATAAGAATTTGATGTGGCCCGTGTATTTTCTGTAGTCTTTTTTCAAGGGAGAAATTCGAGAGATAGCCAGTCGAATGCTTATAGTGTTAAAAGTTTCAAAAGAACGTGAGTGCGCATCCTTATGCTGTGGAATTGACTTTAAAGTCAATCAGTTATGTGCCATGCTTGATACACGCGTAGGCAATTATGTCGGCGATCATGTATCTTTCGATACATGACTGACAAGGCAAACTTTTTCCCGCAGTAGGTTGTCATTTTTTTCTGCGGTAGACCAGTTGCCATTCAAGTCTATAAAACCTGGTCTGTCATACTATTTACCAATAGCTGGTGGTGGGGGTGTGGCGGTTGCTTGAAGAAGTGGTTAATGGGCCTAAAAAAGACTGTACAATTCCAATCCACATACACATTACATATTGTGAATTAGGGCAGCAATTCCTCTTTTATACAGTTTCATCAAAGAAAAATTCATGGCACTGCGATTAACCACTCTATTCATTGTTTCTTGCATTCCCACAAGTGTTTCCTTTTCTGAACATAAAAAAACAGTCCTAATGTTCGACATATCCATGCGCTTTCGGCTATTCTACTAACGATTAACATGGACATATTTTTAATTTTAAATGAATATGGCGATTTTTATGTGTGTATCTATATTGATGAGAATTTTGTTTTTATTTTCCAAACACGGTGAATTAATTGTAGCCGTGTTCATAATTTATATTATTGTGTATTATATAAATATATATATATATATATTATATTATATATTATTGCCAGTCGTCTTTAATGAAACATATATATATATATATATATATATATATATATATATATTAATCGTTTCACCTCAAGCAAGGCGATAATGCCACTAAGACGTAAGCGGGGGTGGGAACTAGGAGTGAAAGAGAATAAGATTTTAGAAGGTATTCTTTTCTTTTTATGTGCCGTGTCCTTTCAGGGTGTAGACGGTCATAGGCTCTCTACTTCCCCCTATGCCACTCACTTGCTTAAGCCCACCAATGTGTGTAATGCGTTGCTTTCCCTTGTCTCTCTTTCCTTCTCTTCGACCTGTGAGTATCAGATTTTCCAGACCCTCCTTTCTCATTACGTTTCCCAGAAAATTCATCTGTCTCTTCCTGATGTTAAGGAACGGGATACCGCATCCTAAACAGGAAAAATGGTTAAATCTTTATTCCTGTTTAAAAGACGGAATATAAGATTGGTTAATTATCAATGAAAGTTCTTCGTTATAGTTTTTTTTCCTATGTTTCTGACAATTTGCCGTTTCCCAGTGTATATTTAAATATAAATTGCCCAATATCCAAGTTCTTTCGGTTGATTAATGTGCCACTTATTCGATAACAGTTCAATTAAATCGATTATCAATAACAAAAATCATCTGTTAAATATTTCCGGATAACAAAAATACTACATTACTTAAATAATAAAAACGACTACAAATACAAGAAGTCTTAAGCATAAAATGCAAACAAACCAACATCAATAAAACGGTATATATTTCATTAAAAATAATAAGGAAATCTAAAAAATATGGCACATTTATATCATTATATCAGTATATCGAGGCGGTGTAACAGTTAGCAAGCTTGTCTCGCTATAACAATAAGGACTGAGTTGTGAGTCCGATCCTCACTGGGTGCCCCATACTTTCGGCCTTGTGTCACATCTAAGCTACGCTTGGAAAATCACTATATCAATGACTCCAGTTTTGTTTGGGACCCTGAATTTGATTTGATATGTTTCTGGTAGACGCATAAAAAGGATTCCTGACAGGCCATGCCTGTCAGGAATCCCTTTCCTTTAAAGAAATACGGAAAGTGTTCTCGTTCGCCCAGCTCACACTTTATCTATACCAAATATCAGTCAGTTATGTGCCATGCGTGAGGCTTAGGCGATCATGTATCTATCAATATATGACTGACGAGGCAGATTTTTCCCGTTGTAGGTTGCCATTTCTTTCTGCGGTAGACCAGTTGCTATCTAAACCTATAGAACCCGGTCTGTCTTGCTATTTACCCATAGCTGGGAGAAGAAGAAAAGGATTCATACCTTTCCCAAGATTATTAACACGTAAGTGAATATAATGAATTTGACTGGAATTCGAACTTGGCTCTCCGATTCCTCAGTCCAAGCAATGGATAGCGATCCATTGCTTCACCCTGCCTCCAAATGTGTGGGTTTTTTATTTATTTATTACGTAAATGTTCAGGTCTCTGGTTGGGATAAGGATAGAAATGAGCGTACAATAGAAATCAAAGGAAATAATGCTGATGATAATGAGAATAATAAAACAGTAATGCAAAATGTTCTGTAAAGACACAACGAAACGATATTCAAAATAAGGAATACGACATAACATACACACACAACTCTTTCATTATATTTTTTTTTAAATCATTTCACCCCCAGTCAGGGCGGGAATGCTACTAGTACGCATGGGGTTATAAGAGAGTGAAAGTGAGAGAAAAGACTGGGTCTAACGGGGATTGAGGAAAGGATAAAAGATGAACTCGGTTCGAGAAGGCAGAAGATAGCGGTTGATGTTGCATTTAAATTATTGAAGATTTTAGTTATCAGCAAAGCAAGTAAACCAAAGAGAGTTCCACAGGCGGAAATTGCGAGAAAAACAAACTGTTGCAGTAGAACTTGAGGTTACATTTAACTATTTCAACAGTAAAACGGTGGCGCCTAGAATCCAATCTAGTAACACGCTTAAATTCATGTAGACGGGCCACCAAGGCAAACAGCTCTTTTGATCAGTTGCCATGAAAATATTTGTGGAAAAGACAGAGAGAAGCCAGGTCACGTCGGTGAGAATGTGACTGAAGTGGAGCTGCAAAGTCAGGATCGATTACATTGCAAATCTTTCTTTGGACTTTGTCAAGAACCTCGAGATGAATAGCAAATAGAAGAAGCACCAGACCAGATATGGTAACAGTATTCAATGCACGGACGAATGGTAGATTTTTAAATGTGGAAGATGGACTCTGAGGAGTTATTGTATTTATTAATATTCCTTCTTGATATTTTTTTCTGAATAAGTCTGTGCTCATCTTTTATGAATAAATATCCATCAGACGCACTTTTTCGTATCACCAATATTTGAATATACTGAAAGAATGTAAAACCCAAACAGATAATGAAAACTGTTTTTAAATATAGCTGAAACTGGCAAGTTATTTTTTTTATTTGCAGCTAATCTTAGAGGTGACAATATTGACATGTACATTGTAATTTAACACGGACTCGATGAGCAATTTGTTCTAGCATTTATCTATCCTCATTCAGTAAAAATAAAATATCAGTTTGTTATGGCCCATGTGGTCCACAACTGATTTCTTAAGTCCAATATTCCTTAAATTAAGTTTTTAATCTACTTTGATGATCGAGGTTTATTAACATTCTGTTTGGTCATTTGCACTATTTAGATTGGGATTGCAGTCCTCGGCTCTCAAAAAACTTCAGCCATCGTGCCTTCCCCGGGTATATATCGATCTCGGTAACCAATAAGGAATGTTGAGCTGAACCCTTTATTTAATCTACGAGAGTAAACTGTTCTCGTTCCACTGCCCATTTCTAGGGATATATCGCATATTTCTAACTTTTAGTACTGCTCAGTTATTGCTCGCCCGTTTCTACTTAGTCCGTGTACACACTGCCCGGTCTAGTGATTGAACTCACAATTACCAGGTCACCAAATTCACAAATCAACACTTTAATCAACTCGGATATTGTCTCGTAACCTAAAAGCGTTAGTTTGTGAATTTGGTGTCGTAGTGAGTTCAATTTCTGGGTAGGGCAGTGAGCACTTGGATTCAGTGGAAACGGGCGAGCAATAAATGATTCATACTAAAAGAAACATACACCCATAGAGATTAAATAAATTGTTCAGTTCGGAATTCCCTTTAAGTTTACCCAAATCGATATACACCTGAAGAAGGCCGGTGGGAACAACGGCCGAAAAGTTGTGAGAACAACAAAGATGAGGACATTAGTCTGAATATAAATAGTGTAAATAATGGTAACGTCTTACCCCAGAAATTCTAACAGATACGATTTGCGATCTATTGGAAGTGGGGACGTTTGTTTCGTGGACATTTTCCGAATCACCAGAGCTTATTAAGATCCCTCGGTCTATTAATTTCACTCTTTTTGTTCCTTTAAATTATTTTCTTCGCCCACTTTTATTAAAAACCCTTTTTACCGCACACTGTGCAAAAAAATCCAACGATTATGTACAAGAAGGGGTCTGTACAGCCTGACTAGAGTAGATCTGAATAGGATTCCCATTTATACGGTCTTGTAAGAGATGGGACATTTTTAGTAAATGTGTATATGGTAGATTGGTAATTACCAAACTGATCACGGATACCATAGTTAGTACCGTGAGTGATGTTTTTTACTTTGTTCCTGTTGTAACCCAAAATATTAGGAACAATAAAATATAACAAAACACAGTTAAATATATTTTAAAACACAACAATATTCGTTTTTATTCTCAGTGAAAAGGATAGAGTAGGATTGGGTTGGATAAACAATTCACTGTCTACAGGTGGTGTATTGTCCAGCAGCCATGTTGTTGTCTACCCTTTTTTCCGTGGAGAGTCAATGATACATTAGGCGAGTGTTTTCTCACCTAACAGTTCCATATCAATGTTCTCCTCTGTCAAATGGTCTTTAGCAATAGGGACAGCCCAAGACGTGAGCTACAAATTGAAGATGGCAAAAACAAGCAAGTACAGAAAATTGACCATCAGTGAAGGGTTATATTAGGCGAGGGGAAATGTGACATAAAATACGAAGGCGTATTGAAATGGTGAAAGAAAACTTCCAGAATCTAAACAAAGTATTACGAAACAAGATATTAGAAACAAAAACAAAACAAAAAAAAAAGAAAAGAAAATGTCTAACTTCAATATAGAATGAATCCTCTAATATGGAAGTGAATGATGGACAATTTTGTCGCAGATGAAGAAAAGTTGAGGCAAGAGTGATGTGGTTCTGCAGATGGATAATGGGAATACCATGGACGAAACATGTGCTACACGAGTACGTTTTAAGGAAAATGAGGAAAAACAACCACAAAGAGACAGTAGAAATTTCAGGGGAGCATAATGAGGATTTCATGATGACTTTTTACGACTTATGAACCCTTTGTGGTTTATTTAAAACCTAAACATTTTGGATTGCAAAAATAATTCCATATATTTGAGCTTCAAAATTTTAAATGCAATGTCGATCTTTATCTTCTGTATTCGTAATTCTTGTTCTTTTATCGTCCTCTCTCCTTAATAATAGTTTTTCTCATATTCTCTAACACACACTTGCATCCTAGTGGCTTTATTGCCTTAATTGGAGTGAAATGATTAAGATATATATATATATATATATATATATATATATATATATATATATATATATGGCCAATCATATTCGAGGATACCCGTCTAATAGAGCTAGACAATCCCTATTGCTGGCACTTGCTCAGGCGCATTTGTGTTTATTCAACCGCCACAGAGCCCACCTATGTTTTATTCTGCAACTATGCTGACCGCTGAGCAAACATTAGTTACATTAGTTTCTGAGAGCGTGTTATCTAGCGTGATCAACAATTTGGACAAGGCTTGTACGCTCGAGCACTCGGCCACGATGACTTGTGACTTCGTGCTAGCACAGCTATCAACGTCGCCCAATTGTTCCCTCTACCCAGTTTCATTCCCAAGGCTTGGGTCAACCCATGTTATGGTTTTCAGGCACTTTCCAAATTGGACTGAAATCATTAAGATATAACATATATATATATATATATATATATATATATATATATATATATATATATATATATATGTATATATATATATATATATATATATATATTAGGAGAATTTTGCATTGGCAACTTTTTGGGAATACCAATGATTTTTCCACATATAAGCCGTACTATTTAATGCATAGCTGCAGGCTGGGGTGATGAATTAATACATTTCCCAAGGGTAATTGCGCTTAAGTGAACTCGATTAGAACTAGAACCCGACTCTTCGATTACACCATCCGCACATCCACCACACAATGAGGAAAAAAGGCGTTGGAGAATTGAATACTTCAAACGGGGTGGATGTGCAGGTGATGTAGTCGTGGAGTCTAGTCGTATTGATGTTGGGTTCATTTAAGCGCAAAATTTTTATGAAATTTAAACAGTTTTATTTCTTTTTAGAAACCCAATTATCTGGTGAAGGACAACATTTTTAAGCAATGTTTTTAGATTTGTGACACTGTAGTATTTACTTAGTTCAAGCTGAAAGCTTTTACATTCAATCAGAATGGGCTCAACCGTCAATCTATGATATTAATTGTTGCATCGAGGTATATCCTCAGATCTTAGCAGACAGTCAGTGTTCCAAGTCTCATACTGATTTCTCCAAACATAAACCAATCTCGAATTAGAATATTGGCAGAATTTACTTTCATCTGACCAAATTACAGACTGACAAAATTCATGATCTTTACTCACGAATTCTCTCTCCCAGTCCACACGCCTGTTCCTGTTATCCTCTGAAATCAAGGGCTTCTTTCTTGCAACTCTTCTTTGATAGCCTAGCTCTTTCAGAGTCTTTCACACCGCATATGGCGACATTTCCATGCTGTTGACGACATCTTTGACGCTCTGACGACGGTTTCTGGTGATTTCCATCTACAGCGCCCTTTTCTTTCACTCAGACATGATACTTGTTCTTCCCGAACGTTGTTCCACGCGGCAATGGCCTTCTTCATTAAATTTCTTGACAATATTATTAACCGTTTGATGATTAACCTGGACAAACCTAGCATTTTCTCTATTTGACTTGCCAAACTGATGCATCCTATTATTTGCCCTTGTTGAAATTCACTCATTTCCTTACTTCTACGAACTTTCGTTGCAAGATATAAGTCAACTATCATTCATAGTTAACAGTAGCTTGATACTAACAGGGAATTGTCTGAAATAAAAAAGAGACGTTATTAAACAAGCCAAAATTACTGTAATCAAGAGTGGCTAAAAACTTACCATCGCCCACTGTACATATATATCATATACACATATAATTATCTTTTTTCAAGAAGTGGGAAGGGCTCATTTTGGTAGCTATAATTCATTTTATATAGATTCTTTAATCTGTCAAACTGAATTGTTTAAACCAGACTTCTTATATACCAATATATAAACAATTTTTAAAGGAATTTAAAAATTCCTATTAATTATAGAAACTATTATCTGCTCAGGAGCAACTTCTTTAAACAATATTTGTGACGTTGTAGTATTTACGCGGTGTAAAGTGATAGTTTTTACATTCAATCAGAATGTGCTTAAGCGTCAGTCTAGGATTGCGATGGATGTATCGAGGTAAATCCTCAGCTCTTATCAGATGTATAGGAGATAGTCTGGTATGTCCAATACAAAATCTAGGTAGCACAGTGTCCTCTCATTTAGTAGTTTTGGTTGGGGGTTTGTAAATTTTTTTCTTTTTCTGGGAATGTGAGGTCAAAAGGAAACCGCGAGTAAGCTATCTAAAGCGGGTGTAAATGGAACAGGAAAGGGGAGTTGTAGTTTCGTTTGGTTTATTTTGTTTAACGGCATATCAACCTCAATGGGTTATTTAATGCCGACAATATTTTTCGGATAGATTCGTATGAATAGAATATGTATTCTTTGGTTTAGATTGATTTGGTTTATTTTGTTTAACGGCATATCAACCTCAGCGTGTTATTTAATGCCGACATTTTAAAAATAGATTCGTATGAATAGAATATGTATTCTTTGGTTTAGATATGTTTGGTTTATTTTGTTTAACGGCATATCAACCTCAATATGTTATTTAATGCCGACAAAATATTTTGTTGTTTGAAATATTTTGTTTTGTCAAAAATCTGCTTCTGCTAATATATTTCCTTCTAAATTGTATTGCTGGTAAGAATTTTTTCAAAAAAGTATTGCTGGTAATAATTAACCATTTGCCCATAGTTAGGGTGGACCTGGGAACACCAGCAATTAAGAGGTGGTTCCACGCTCGTCAAAACCTCCTGATCAGAGGCCTTGCTGCCGGACGTAGTTTAACGTCTTACCCAGGATGGGGGAGTTGTAGTAAAACAAAAACTGGTTAGAGATACAAATGATAGGAAGCTGTAGAGAGTCGTGATTACCCACAACTCCCTTTTTATTTTGTCGTTATTCATTTCTAATATTTTTTCTTTGTTTTTATCATGTTTCTGTCACCATTTTGTTTTCCCCTCTTCAAACCCATTATTCTTTCAAATCTTATTATTACTTAATCTTCCTATTTCTCTCTCTCTCTCTCTCATCTGGTTTATTTTGTTCGTCTTTATCCTTTTACTCTGTCCCCATTAACCATCTTCCCCTTTATCCTGCATTTTTGTATCAGACCCCCACCCCCCATCCACATCAACACATTCATTACTCTCCCAACGATCCCTTTCGAATCCTATTTGAAATTATTTCATTCAATCTTTCCTCAGGTCCTGACACCCAGTACGACGGTTCTGCTCCCCCACAACCATCATACATGTCTTCAACCGATTAAGATTTTCCTGAGATGACATCCGAAAAATTTGTAATAACAGCCCATTTCCCAACTGCCATTTTATTTTGTTTTTTTTACTATTTTTACATTTTTTTCGCGCTCTAATTTATCTGCCTCATATTTATCCTTGCTTCATCCGAAATATCTTCTTCCATCGTTGATCGCTGACTAGGCGCGAAGAATCAATCCGGCGGCAAATGTATAAAGTAAAGGCGGTGTTTTGTACTCGCCGCCATGTTGCTACGTTTCTACGACACTTATTTGCGATTGTTCTCTGCATTAAACTCTTTTACTTTTTATTTGTTTTCTTTAAGTTTCATTTTTTTTTGTACATCTATTACATTATTGTCGCCGTTTTCTTTTCTATTTTCCATGTTCATTTAACTCATAACGTACACCCTCCGCTTTTTCGACATTCTGGTCTGTTCGACAATGTTTCTTAACATTTTCCATACTTACTCTTCCATTCTTTCCCTCTGATATCATATCAAAATAGAACTCTCATCTTAATCATTATTTTTATTAGTCTTGTGCTTCTGTAATGTATTTAGAGATTCTTGATAAAATACTAAGTGGAATCTGCAAAGTTATCGGCTCTGATCTGGCATATCGGTTTCAGCCACATTTCCATCACTTCTCTGTGCTTTTCTACAAATATTTTCATAGTAATTGTTGCGATACCTAGACTTTAGATTGTTTGAGACCTAGACTTTATGAAGTTAAACAAAGTGAAAAATTGACGGCAAGGTGTTAAAATGACTAGATATAACTGTAATGGATAGATATTAAACAATTCCTTTTCAATATGCTGTGTTTCTTCGGAACGTGAGTTACTATGGCTAACCACAACTACGTCGCTCTGAGCTTTATTTGACTTTTGCTAAACTGATTCCTCTCGATTTGCCAACGTTGGTACAAGGTCCTTAGCAATGGTTTCTGTATGGAAACGGTTGTTTCATTACCATTACATACCCTCACCCCATGAATTTTGATACGACATTGTATGTAATATTTATATATATATATATATATATATATATATATATATATATATATATATATATATATATATATATATATATATATATATGTATGTATTAAATAATTAAGAAAGAGACAAACTTAAGGTTCCATGACTATAATTTATTTCTACAGAAAATATATTTTTTCTGATTCATCAGGTCACATCTCTAGTTACAAAAGAATTCTTTTGTAACTAGAGATGTGACCCGATGAACCAGAAAAAATATATTTTCTGGGTAAATAAATTATTGTTATGGGACCTTAAGATTGTCTTTTTTAAAATTATTTAATTAATAGTTGTTCTAGTGTTACGTTGATCTCTGGATTACATGATCTTTCAACGAAATGACGAATAAGTTCTGTCCGAATAAGTTCTGTCCGAATTTTGAATTTTTAAACAAGTGACCAAATGTTACATTTAATTACAGATTCAATCAACAATGTATTTCCCTGATTATCTATGATTCCTTCCATCTTTTAACAAGCTTACTAATTCCATTACTGTAAAATTCTTTTGGCTTTGATTCGAAGAACTCACAAATGTCAGTTTTAACCTCTTCCTGTGTTACAAAAGCTGTTTCTTCCAAATGATTCTGTAAGCTACGAAACAAATGGTAGTCTGAAGGAGCAAGGTCGGGAGAATAAGGTGTATGAGGAATTTCCTCCCAACCAAGTTCTTCGATCTTTTGTGACGTGATTCTTGCTGTGTGTGGTCGCGCATTGTCCTGATGAAACATCACCCGTTTTCGATTCACTAGAGCAGGTTTTTTTTTCCTCAAAGCTTGGTTTAAACGCTCTAATTGCTGACAGTATATTTGAACATTAATTGTTGCATTAGGTGGTAAGAATTCAAAGTGGATTCCTTGGCGATCCCACTAGATTGAATGAAGAACCTTTTGCCCATGAAGTTCCCTTCTCGGCTGTGGCTGGAGTCCTTCCCCTTTACCAAGCCACTGTCTACGACTCTTAACATTTCGATAAAAGATCCATTTTTCGTCGCCAGTCACAAGTCTATCCAAAAAAGGCGAGACAAGTTAGCGAGAATGGACAGAAGAGCAGATGTCAACTCGGGATTTGAGGTTGTTTTCAGACAATTCATGAGGCACCCATTTTCCAAGTTTAGGAACTTTTCCAAGTTGTTGAAGATGACGATGAACAGTTGTATGGTTTGAACTGAGAACCACTGCCAATTCCTCAACTGATAAAGCAGGATTTTCTTCAAGGGCTGCTTCAAGAAGCTTTTCATCAAACTCAACTGGACGTCCGGTTCGATCTTCATCTTCAAGGGTGAAATCTCCACCTCTGAATTTTGCAAACCATCTTCTGCAAGTTCTTTCATACACACATTCCTCTCCATAAACTGAGTGAATGTTTCTAGCCGTTTCGGCTGCTGAGTTTCCTTTCTTGAACTCATAAAGCATTATGTGCCTCAAATGATTCTTGGGTACTTCCATGATAGCAGGGTTTTAATCAAACAAAATTTAATTTTATTGCTCTCTGAAATAAAATCTGATCAGTTTAAATGCATCTAAACATAAAAAATAATGTTCAGCTCCATTAGACATTATAAAATACTCTTTAAATTGCGTTCATTTTAACAAAAAGTTAAAATTCGGACAGAACTTATGGGATGACCTAATATATATATATATATATATATATATATATATATATATATATATATATATATATATATATATATATGTATATATATATGTATATATATATGTATATATATATATATATATGTATATATATATATATATATATATATGTATATATATATATATATATATATATATATATATATATATATATGTATATATATATATGTATATATATATATATGTATATATATATATATGTATATATATATATATATATATATATATATGTATATATATATGTATGTATATATATATATGTATGTATATATATATGTATATATAGATGTATGTATGTATATATATATATGTATATATATATATATGTGTGTGTGTGTATGTATATATATATATGTATATATATATATGTATGTATATACATATATATATATGTATGTATATATATATATGTATGTGTATATGTATATATGTGTATGTATATATATGTATACATATATATATATATGTATGTATGTATATATATATATATATGTATGTATATATATATATATATATGTATGTATGTGTATATATATATATATATGCATACATACATACATACATACATACATACGCACGCTTGCATTGTAGCGAAATGGTATAGCATGTCAGGCTATATGATGATTCCGTGTAGGATGGAGGTTCGATTGCTGCCGGAGGACACACATTTCCTATGAAATTTCTCCACCATTCAGGCCGGCAAATGCAGTTAATACTATTTATTGTAAACAGAGCATTTTCTTAAATATTTGTATCTATAAAAATAACAAATAACATAAAATATATTAAAATAATATATATATATAACTCATAGACGACACACTCTTCCTACTTCATAACACTCATCAGTTCTACGAAACTAACCACTTGTCTACCTGCTAATGCATTAACAAAGTCGAAAGTTTGTGGCATATTTCTTCCGAAATCAGCTTTGAACAATTTCTGTCGAAATTTCCTACTTATCTGAGAAGGATCATTCGTAATTTTAAAAAGTTAATGAATAGAATTAATCGACAGAAGATTTCTGCTGTCTTTAATAACATTTGCCTTTATATATATATATATATATATATATATATATATATATATATATATATATATATATATATATAATACATTTAATAATAACATTTGCCTTTATATATATTTTTTTTTCGAAGGAAATATATGGGAGACTACATTTGTAAATTTTTATTGATGTAAAATTTGTTTTGTCTATCTGGTAAAAACATTTCCATTAATGTATGCCTTGCCTATAGTTGTGAATAGAGTTCCATATGTCAAATCAAAATCACCATCTCTGTCCGTCTGTCGGCCTAGCTTCACCAGTGACTGACCGCTTCGCTGTTGGACCAAGCTAGTTTACCATAACGACAATAGCCAAGATCAGCCACAACGCTTAGCGAGATATTAAATGGGTAAATCAAATTGTTGCCATTGAATATTGAAAAGTAAATCGACTCGTTGTGCCGATTAATGGGAGTGCGATTGTTGCGACAGTGAGGTTCTTTTTTATTTTCAATCTAGGCCGGCCGCAGATGTCTCAACAACTCTTCCTCTACGTATACAATAATCGGCAATATTTAAGACTATTTGTTTCTCGGATAAATTCTCGATGTATCTGACCGGATTCGGGTGCTAGGTGGTTGGATCGGTGTGATGACAACGATATTGGATTGCTGTTTGCAAAAATAGCACAGAAACAGTAGTAAGATTTATAGCGTAATATTATTTCTAAGAGAGAAAGATAAGCGACGTACTATAATTGAATAAATTGGATCGAAGAAAATTTACGGAGATAAAACCAAAAAAAAAAAGAGATAAAGTTTTTGTCATGTTTTTTACGGCCTATCAAACTTTATTTATAGCCAGAAAAATATTTTTACATTATAAAAATTCTTTGGCGATAATAATGATTTACTAATATCAGTTTTATGAATAATCAAGAATGGTCTCCCCTTGTTTTGTTACTCTCCTCTTTGAGAGAGCTATTTACTGCGACTATAAAAGAACACTATAGGCGATCCTTGTATTCTCTGTTAAATAAAGCTTTCTTAAAGCCTACACTTGCGTCTTTTTGTCATTACAAATCTTAATAATTAACATTTTCTTGGTTCGGGGATAGGTTAATATTGGTCATTTATTGTTGAGCCTGTAAACATTTACTTTTTCGGGAATAGGTTAATGTTGGTCGTTTTTATTTGTATCAACAACCATGTACTCTGTCCGGAGAGTGAAATATTAATCGTTTATATTTGAGTCGAGAAAAACCTTTACATTTACTTGGTTCGGGAATAGTTACTTATTGGCAATTTATATTTGAGTCTAGAAGCATTTACTTAGTTCGAGGTTAGGTAAACAGTAGTGATTTATATTTGAAACTGTAAGCATTTGGTCGATAGCTTATAATGAGGCTGGGATCATACTCCTTCGCAGAGAATGTAGTAACCGTATTAGGATACCACCGACAGGACAAATATCTGGATGACTGCTTTGTAAGAGATGTAGCAAATTAACGATAGTTTTAGAAACCAACAAAATATTTGTGAACAGACTTGGAATTGATATGTCAAGGTGCTAGCGTTCTCAATTGTTAGGTTTGTCTTTTGTTTCGAACGGAAACGTTTGAAAAACAAAAGCACAATTGATTTTGACAACAATAGAAAATTAAATAAAATGGACAGAAAATTAATAAATGGAAAAATTTGTCTAAAAAAATAAACGAGTAACCAATATAAAGTTATGGAAGTTGGATTTAAAATGAATATAAGAAAATTAAGGGTGAGAAAGTGGGAGATAATGAGAGAAGGAGCGAAAAATACAGAGAGAAAATAAGAGAGAGAGAAAAAAGTAAAAGAGAGAGAGAGAGAGAGAAAAAGAGACAAGAAAGAGAGCGAAGAAAGAGTGCGAGAAGAAAGAAAGAGAGAGAACGAAAGAAAAGAACTGAAAGATAGGACAGCAAGGAAAGAATACCAAAAGAAAAGTGGGAACGAAAGAGTGGGGCCGATAAATAAAAGAACAGCGGGAATTGATAGAAATAGAATTGTAAACGAAAGTTAATAGAGATGACCGAGTCAGACGTGAAGGAAACGATGTTAATTGACCATTAGGAAAATAGGGTTTTAGCTCAGAATTGATACGTGATGGGAAAAATGAAAAAAAAAATGGAAAAAAAAAATGGCGAAATCGGAGAATGAAAAAAAAAACAAAATTAAACACAACAAAGTAGAAGATGAAAAAAAGCAAGAGAAAAAAAATAAGGAGGCTATAAACCGTCATTTGTTTTTGAAATGGACATAGCAAGAAAAGATCAGAGGAGAAAAGATGAAGTGAGACAATAAGAAACGCTCAAATGAACTTCCATTAGAAATTAGATTGAGATTATAAATACAAAGAAAATATAAAAATAAATAAATAAATGAGAAGAATTTTTAAACAAAATACGTACCGTGTCCCTTCAGGACGTGGATGATCATGGATCCCCATAACCTCCAATCCCATATAACCTTTGTCCCTTTGTCAAACGTTCTACCCTCCTTTGTGCCATCCCTTCACCTCTTCAGGTATGTTGCCCTATTTTTTCTCGTTTTACTGAAGACACCTTTGCTGTATTTAAAATTTTGATAATAACGAATTATTTCCCATTATTTTTAATATGAAATTCTATTTTACAATTTTTAATTCAAGGCGATAATGCCACTAAGACGCAAGGAAGAAACCGGAAACCCAATCATTAAACATGTAACAAGGGATAAACCTTTACTCCTGTTCAAAAGACCCTATTAGGAGAGATAAAAAAATATTAAGAGCGACAAAGGGCAGGAAATTGTGAAGAGCCATGATCCACATTATCTCATGAAACTTAATAGCAAATTTCGTTGATGAAATAATATTATTATTGTGATATTATATTTTGGCTCTGTTGAACTGAGCACTCTGTTCATTTTATATTTTAAGCTTTAGATTTTACTCTCTCTCTCACACACACACACACACACACACACACACACACATATATATATATATATATATATATGAAG
The DNA here is from genome assembly GCA_964036315.1 of Acanthosepion esculentum. Classification (NCBI taxonomy): domain Eukaryota; kingdom Metazoa; phylum Mollusca; class Cephalopoda; order Sepiida; family Sepiidae; genus Acanthosepion; species Acanthosepion esculentum. The sequence goes on from OZ038484.1 coordinate 89,169,477, forward strand.
AAATATAGTCTTAAGGTGTGCTATATTTATGGAATAAAGTGCTCAATATCAGAGATAGATCGTGTGTAAATATATAAGTGAATATTGAAGTCAACACTTAGAGGCGACAGTCTGTTTCATGATAGACGGAATCGTCAGGCCACGAGTGCTGTTATTTTTCTCGGCTATTTATATATACGGGTCAGTGGTGCATTGTGCGTAGTCTATTTTGTGCGTAGTCTATTTTGGCGGTTATATTGCCATTTATTTATTTGGGTTAAATTATTTTGCTTGTCATTATTCATTTTATTTTTATTTTTAATTTTTATTTTTATTTCTTATCTTATATATTTATTTATCTATTTTATTTTATTTCATTTTTTTTATTAAAACACCGATTAATATATATATATATATATATATATATATATATATATATATATATATATATATATATATATATATATATATATATAAAAGATAAGAAATACAAATAAAAAATAAAAATAAAATATAAAATTAATAATGACAAGCAAAATAATTTAACCCAAATAAATAAATAAACGACTTCCGGCAAAATAACCACCAAAATAGACTACCCACAATGCACCACTGACCCGAGAAAAATGAAAGCACTCGTGGCCTGATGACTGCGTCTAGCATGAAACAGACTGTTGCTTCTGAGTGTTGATTTCAAGGTTCACTTTTATATATATATATATATATATATATATATATATATATATATATACATATTTGGCAGTGCTCAATGTAGTGTAACGGGGCTATAACATATATTATTAACTATATGTATTACCTACGTCATTTGTACGACTCAGAGTTTCATGTATGTACAAGGGACGGGTACTAATATTTGAACTTTTCAAAAGTTCGGGGTCTCATGGGAGCAACGCTATATTGTATGTTGATTCCACGTTTAAACTTATTATAATTTAATATTGGAGTATAACTGCAAAAAATAGTTTGTGGGTAAGAAAATAACCGAAAGAAAATAAAATAAAATAAAATGGAGAATCCGTTAAATTTAAATATAAATGATCAAGCAATCCAAGGCAGTCAATTTTAAGCATATGAGGATCGGAGAGAAAAAGAAGAAATACGGAAAAAGGGAGGAAAAGAAAAGAAAAAAGAAAGGAAAAGAAAAGAGGAGGAAGAGGAAATATAGAATTAAAGGTAAAAAAAAGAATAAATATAAAGTTAATACTGAGTTAGTATTAAATAAATAAAAAATATAAAAATAAGAAGCGGAAAACTACAAAACTATAAAAATATGAAGAACTGTTTAGTTATTCGATATGGTTGATTTAAAAAAAAATGGGTTTTGTGGAAGCAAAATTTTATTGTAAATTAATTCAACGAATATATATATATATATATATATATATATATATATATATATATATATATATATATATATATATATATATATATATATAACATACTCTTCAGTAAAGCGAATCGAATCCTCTCGGTTACTTTGTGTTTATCTGAAAATAATTACGCTAAAAATTCACCTGCGTGCGCCGGCGGCTTCGTGGTAGAATCTCCGACTAACGCCAGTTCAGCCGGGATTCGATGCTAGCTAGAGGCAACTGGACGTCTAGCCACACTGAAGAGCTGTGATACAGCGAAACAGTCTGTCTGTGGATGACAATATATAGACCCCTGAAAAATTTATTTTGGTTGAGCTCTCTGTGGGAGGAAGTGTGGGTTTGTAAACAGTGACTATTCCGGCTATTATAGCAAGATTCTTCGGTAAAGCAAATCGATTCTTCTCAGTTACTGTGTGTTTATCTAAAAAATAAATACGCCAAAAATTCATCTTCGACGGCTTAGTGGTAAAATCTCCGACTGACGCCAATTCATCCGGGTTTCGATCCTAGCCACACTGAAGAGCTGTGATACGGCGAAACAGTCTACCTGTGGATGACAATATACATACATATATATATATATATATATATATATATATATATATATATATATATATATATATATATATCAAGAAGAAAACTTGAAAGATTTATTTCGGTTATGCTTTATTTCCTGAATATCTATATATTCATCTCTTCCAAATGCAGGCAATACCCCGGACTGATATACTAGATTGACGAGGGAAGGGAAAGTAAGTGAGAACAAAAGAAAGAAGAAGACGTAGAAGAAAAGTGGCGGATGGTCAGTTTCTTTTAAAAACTGACATAGAGGGAGGTTATGGAATGGAAAAGAAAGAAAGAAGTAATGAATAGAGAGTAGTAAGCCTAAAAAGACTGATCGGGCCAAGAATATTTCCATGAAAGTGTCGAACTTTGTACGTCGGGTTATACAGCAAATTGACCGATATAGCCCGTTATTATAGGCAGGACAACACCATTACAAATTAGTTAGTCTAATAAAAGCTTCCTTAATACAAATAATAAATACAAATTACAATAATGATAATAATATCAAATAGAAATGAAGGTACTTTAAATAGAGATAAATAATAAAATAAAATTGGAAAAATAAAAATAAAAAATGAGTAAAATGATATATGGACAATGATACAAAAAAAAAATAACTTAAAATCCGAAGGAAAATGGTAGACATTTTTCTGCTCAGTGTAACGCTAACAATAGCGCCATCTAGTTGTGAATGCAAAAAAATAAAACAATTTCAGTTACTCTGTCCCATATACCAACCAACTCCAGTTTCTCCTTTATCTGCTAGTTGACACTTCTTTTCTTCTTGGTCTGCAAACAGGTAAGACTGTCTTTAAAAGTAAATCTTATAAACAGTTCTTTCAGGAGATTTCTTAATTAAAGTTTCCAGCAGACTCAAATGTTTCGTATGAAATAATTTTTTATAATCAAACATAATATCTGTTCATCATAAAAATTTTAACATCTAAGTGTGATTGCTACAAAAGAGAAAAAAAAGTCATTTCGCGCATTTACAAAGGGAAAAATCATTGTCACTTTCATTTTACTGGATTTTCCTATGTTCTCATATATTCTACCGAGTGGTAATGATAGATAACAGCAAAACACCTGGTGTAAGGTAGAATTCTAAATAAATTAATGAAAGAAAAATCTTCTTTCTAGAATTTCGTATGTTCGTAAGATGAACCAATCAAATCTTTATTCTATATATTTGGAAAGCAGATAGCTTTGTAATAACATAAACTAACGTTCAATTAATAGAGTACCTAAACTGCAAGAAGACAGAAAGCATGGGTGTTAGCAAAAGAATCAGCCCAACATACAAATTGTAAATACCAAAAAACAAAGAAAGAAACAAAAAAACAACAATTTAAATATATGAAAGTGTTTTAACAGGGAACGGAAAGTGAGACACTGAAATCAGAAGGCACACTGGGGTAGTAAATGATGTCTTCCAAAAGCTAAGCAAAATATTAAGAAACAGGAAACAAAAAACAAAACAAAAAGAAAACGTGTACTGAACTATTACGTAATATCAGTCTTCTTCTATGGCATCGAATGCTGGACAATCCTCGCAGATGAAGAAAAGACTTCAAGCAACAGAAATGCTGTTCTACAAAAGGATACTGAAAATGCCATGGACTGAACATATATATGGGTAATTGAAATGACAAAATAGAATAAACCGGCTTTACTTGTTACAGCCTTCGATAGAACTTCTGAATAAAAATTGTTTTATCGATGAAATCTGATATATGTTGAAGGAAGGAACGAAACAAAACAATCAAGCAGTTAGAAGACTACATTGAAAAACACACAGTATATATATATTTGAATTGGACAAAGTCCGACAATTTATTTAAAGACATTTATGATATGTTTAACGTTCTTTTTATAGATACAAGTATTTAAGCAAATGCTCTGTTTTATAATAAACAGTATTAAATAACATTTACCGGCCTGAATGTCCGAGAAATTTTCATAGAAAATTTTCTTTCGTTCTCCGACAGGAATCGAACCTGTATCCTATACGGAACCGTCATTTCGCATGACGTGCCTTAACCGTTCGGCCACAGAGAAGCGTCCGGTTAGCAAGGTCGATTTTACTATCTTTAAACTGAAATCTTCCATGATAGTAAAATCGACCTTGCTAACCGGACTCTTCTCTGTGGCCGAACAGTTAAGGCACGTCACGCGAAATGACGGTTCTTATAGGAGACAGGTTCGATTCCTGTTGGAGAACGAAAATTTTCTATGAAAATTTCTCGGACATTCAGGCCGGTAAATGTTATTTAATACTGTTTATTATAAAACAGAGTATTTGCTTAAATACTTGTATCTATAAAAAGAACGTTAAACATATCATAAATGTCTTTATATATATATATATATATATATATATATATATATATATATATATATATATATATATATATATATATATTGTGTATTTGGTCAGCAATCACTATTTTATAAATGCTTCGTTAAAGACGACTGACATGGTACTGCGATTAAGCTTTCCATTTAATTTTTCTTGTGTTATTAAAAGTTTTTTTTTTCTTTTCAGGACAGAACCGTTCAAAAGTTCTGCTTGTTCGATCGCGTTCGGCTATACTTTTCGCCATTGTCAAGGATATTTTGATTTTTGATTTTAACTCATAGGTTGTGTTATGTATGCATCTAGAGTTATAGACACATTTTATTTTCCAAACACAGTCAGCACATTGTGGCCGCGTTTATAGTTAATGTTATGGAGTATTGACATTTTCGTTTTCATTATTAGGGCTTCCATTATTTTAAATTATTTTGCATGTGGATGAGGTTACACTTGTTTTTTCTACTAGTATGTTTTGGATGGTGTCTGACACGTTTTTGCCGGTGTTTAAATAAATCTTGATGGAACTATGGTCAGATAAATGTAATGTAAATCGTCTGGATAAGCATGTAGTAGTGTGACCGATGTAATTATTTATGAGGTTGGTTTGACCAGGAATACACGTCCTTAAGCAGCATTTTTAGTGTATTTCTAAGTGAATATTTATCTTACTTATAGTTGGCGTGTATTTGACGTTTGTAGATGTTAATTTTATCGTTTTTAGCTGTATGCTATTAGTTACTTTGAAAGGAAATAGTCTAATCTTGTGGTCGATGAGGTATATGGAAACGAAATATATATATGTATATATATATATATATATATATATATATATATATATATGTAAAAGATTGGACTTTATTAGGGAAACATTGTTTCACGGTTTCATGGCTGAACGCAATATTTCAACCAAGTACTGAAGATTGCGTTCAAGCATGAAACCGATTTTATAAATTTCAACCGATAGTACCGCTAACTGTTCGGTCAATGAATGCAGAATTATTCCTTATAATGGAAGGCTCAATTTAATCTCATCATATATATATATATATATATATATATATATATATATATATATATATATATATATATATATATATATAATCTTATTGAAAGCAACTAAACCCCTAAGTTGCTGAAAATACTTGAGAAAATAATATCTGCAAATTGATGAAAAAACTGCAAAAATCAATAAAAATACCTGTCAGTTATATATATATATATATATATATATATATATATATATATATATATATATATATATATATATATATATATAAATAACGAGAAAGAACAGTAAGATTTATAATCCGGTGTTCTTAGCAATGATTCTTATTTAAAAACAAAAAAAACAAAAACAAAAACAATATTCAATACAATTCAGTAGAGCCTAAACATTATAAATTTACTAATTTAAAAGTATGGTTGCATCGCTATACAGGAATTACCATGTTTCAAAAACAGAAACTAAACTTTAAATTTAATTATAGAATTAAATTTAAAATCTTTGAATCTCTGATTCGTTTTCAAGAGATTACTGGAATAACTTATTTTGAAATTTACTGCGTTTATAAGGACATACAATTTTGATATTATTAATTGTCAAAGTTACGGGGAAATTTAATCATTATTAATAAGGGCCAGTAGAGTATTCGTTTCAACCGACAACCTCTCTATCAAATTTAAGCTACTTTCAAAATCAGGTTAAGTTAAGGTAGACCTGGGGAACAGCAGCACGAGGCTGCGCCGTCTTGTTGCACCATAGAGAGGGATCGGTGCTAGCACCAAGGTCAGCGCAACCGAGAGCAACCGAGGCAATTTTTATTCCTGGCCCGGGTGATCGCGCTTGCCCCCCCACCATCACCATAAAAACTGACGTTGTGTCACAACTCTTCTTAGTGGGGAGATATCTAGTGTGTAAATCGCTCTCTCGAGTGTTTTATAATACATGCCTAATTATCGGCCATAGTGATCCGTCCCTATGCTGGGAGTATCATGGATCTGGTCAGCTTGGACAATCTCTGACCCCCAAAGTCCAGCGGCCCGATTGAAGACACTCATTGAAAACTGACCTTGTGTCACAACCTGACACAGTGGGGGTTCAAGTAAATACAAATCGCTCTCTCGAGTGGTTTGTAACATTCTATTTATAATCTCTCAGTTGCGTCTCTGTCTTTGGGCAGAGTGCACTCAGTGGCGACTCCGCCAAGAGACAGAGTTACAACTGAAGAAAATTATATTGAAAGGACCCGTCCCTAAGAACAGCTCCCCCAGTCTGCGACCTCTCATTGGACTAGAGAGAAAGGGATCGGTGCACGCACCGATGACGCGTGGGTGTTCGGGGAATTTTTGCTCCTAGCCTGGGTGTACGCGCTCGGGTACGCCACATTAAACCGAAATTGTGTCATAACCTGAGTAAATATAAATTGCTCTCTCGGGTAGTTTGTAACACATTATTTATCATCTCTCATTTGCCTCTCTGTCTTTGGGCAGAGTTCGCTCAGGGGCGGCTCCATCAAAGGACGGAGTCGCAACTGAGTAAAATTATACTGAGAGGTCCCCAGTCCTGAGGAAACAGCTGCCCGAGGCCGCATCCTCTCACTAGATGAGGGATCGGCGCTCGCACCGAGACCAGAGCAACCAATATATATATATATATATATATATATATATATATATATATATATATATATATATATGCAAATACATAATCTATATATAATTCAGATATTCGTTAAACAAAGCTGATACTGTAAACTAAAAAGTATGGTAACCAATCCCCGCAAAATAATTTAAAAAAAAATTTAAATAAATAACTAAACAAATTGAATAATAAATAATTTAAACTACGAATGAACATAATCACAAGTAAATGTAATAATAACACTGGTCGACATTTTTTCGACCCAAATGTTGCTAGGCAATGGTCACATGTTTTCACGCTGAATCTGATAATCAAATCCATTTTGTCCCATTGCATCACGTTTTGTCAGTACAGATAATTTCTATTTTTCTTAAAATAGGCCAAATTTAACAGTGATATGCGAGGGCTAAGTAAAACCAACCTTGAAAGTTTTACTTATAAAAGAAAAAAGTATCCCAATAATTTAGAGAATGCATCTTCAGAAAAATCTCACACTAAATTAAATTAAGGCAAACATGTGTCATCAATTTTTGAATTAAAACAAGATACAAATACATACATTTTTGTCCATCCAAAGATATAAATCTTCTTTTCTTGGAAATTCTACGGTGCTTTCGAAAAGGTTTATCTCTTTTGATGCTTCAGCAGAAGTCAGCCATCATGTGAGCAATCCAACTGCCTTTGTATCTTTCTTCCATTACCTTGAGATACTCATGAAACCTCTCTCCCTGTTCAACTTTAAATAATCACCAAGATTATTAGGAAACTGATCGAGGTGACTAAACAGAAAGTTCGATGTTCACATGCATGTTAAACAGAGACTGCATGACAATATCAGACCTCCATAAATTCAAGTAATATGATAAAATCTTATGACAGTTTCAGGCTTAAAGTGAAAACTACTGATAAAAACTAAAAGGAATGACTTCTAAAGAGCTTCTTCTATGGGAAATAGAGAAGAAACACAAATAACAAAGTTTTAACAAGTTAAGAACATTGAGGACACAAGAACATTTTCCAGTGGGATAATTCTCAGAAAATCAAGCATTTTCAGGTTAGCTTATCTGAACTGGGATAGCTTAGAATTCATTTCGAAAGTTATTTGGATACTTTTTCTTGAATGAGAAATCATTTTAACATGAAATGAAAAGTTTCAACTATGTCACTCGCATATTTAAGCCATGACATATCCCTGTGAATTAGGCATTTTGGCCTGTTTTATGCAAAATAGAAATTATCAGTATTGAGAAAACGTGATGTGATGGTGCAAAATGGACTTGATTTTCAAATTCAGAGTGAAGAATTAGCCCAGAAACATGTGGCCATTGACCAACAACATTTGGGTGGGAAAAAATGTCAACCGGTGTAATCAACAACAAATAATTAAGTAATTAAATGATGACTAAAAGTTAATAAACAACAATATAAAATAGCTACAGATTACTGCATTAGGATTCACAATTATTTCTATTTAATAGCGTCTAGAATCATTTAGAACATAAGTTAATAAAATAGATTTTACTACCGATAATGTGTCACGGCATAGCATTTATAGTCGAATCAAACAGACTGCCGCCGTTTGGTATTGACCTAAGTGTTCACTTTTAAATTTGCATACGCTCTCTGATATTAAGTACTTTTACTCATAAAAGAAATATACACACACACATATACATATATATATATATATATATATATATATATATATATATATATATATATATATACCATAATGAGAAGCCATGTATACTTTCTTAATATGTATATATAGAAAAGAACAACTAAAAAATTGTAAATTAAAAAAATATGTTTATATATATATATATATATATATATATATATATATGTGTGTGTGTGTGTGTGTACCGAACCTATGAATATTAATGGGTATGTCCCCATCATCATAAATACGTTGGACACTATTGTAAGTGGGGTAATAATATGCTGTCTGTGCTGGCAGCATGAGATGTCAGCGTGGTAAGCTCTTTCCGTGTCGAACTCTCTGCCTTCGAGCAGAGAAGAACCCGGAGGAGGCTATGCCGATGTGCAGAGTCTCGTCTGGGGAGGTAGAAAGATACACGATTCCACGTATGCAGGGTCTACGGGCAATTTTTGCCCGAGCCGATGGGCTCGGAAATCCCCACATTAAATTTGGCCTTGTGCCACATCCTACCCCGTGGGGAGGCAGGTAAACATTGTAATATGCAGTCTAATTAGTCCACCACTAACGGTGGTTTACCTACTTCACGCCGCTGGCGAGTATTTTATTTTGTTCATGTTATAATGATTACCATTTCATTTTCAACCTCCGTTTTGGCTATTCCTCATTCAGTAACCCTTCTTAGGTTAAACAATATATATATATATATATATATATATATATATATATATATATATATATGCACACACACACACACACACACACACACAAGGGTCATTCGATAAATAAGGTGAATTTCTTGGTATAAGGACTTCTAATACAGATAGAAGCTTACTTCTTTTTTTTTAACGTAGTCTCCCAGCACTGACACACACTTTTCCCATCTGTGCACAAGCTTTTGACTTCATCGTCACTTTTAAACTTCGGGCCTATCGTGAACGCTTTCAAGGGACCAAACAGGTGAAAGTCTGAAGGGGCAAGGTCTGGGCTGTAAGGGAGATGAGGGAGCAGTTCCCAGCCCAGCTCGTTGATGGTCTGCACCGTTTGGGCTGCTGTGTGAGGCCTTGCGTTGTCATGATGCAAGATGACCCCTTCTGACTGATGACCCCTGCATTTGTCCCAACAGATAAGCTCAAAGTCCTTGCAATGTCATCTACTGGCACCCTTCTGTCAGTCTGAATGAGGTCATTGACTGATTCGATCACCTCAGGAGACCTCACTTATGTAGGCCCCCCAGGCTTGTCTTCATCCTCAACACGGCTCCGTCCTTCTTTAAACAATTTAGCCCACTTGTAGACATTTTTTGGCTGAAACATATGGCACCATACACAGTTGACATTTTCCTATGAATTTCAACTGGTTTGCACCCTTCAGCAACCAAAAATTTGATAACTGACCGCTGTTCAATCCTAGAGCATGCTTCTTGGTCGGCCATCTTTGTTAATTGTCAAAACTCTCAAAGTTTTTTTAATCTGCAAAAGAAATTAAATTCATGTGAAAAAGAAGTAAAACAAAAAAAAAATTTAAAAAAGTATGCTTCTATCTGTATTAGAAGTCCTTATACCGAAAAATTCACCTTATTTATTGAATGACCCTCGTATATTGGTAAAATTGTATGAAGAGATTTGAGGCGGTAAAAATGAATGAAAAGAAAACCAAAGAACAAATGAAAGGGAAAAACCGAAAAAAGGAAATGGAAACGCAAACAGAAATGAAAGTAAAACAAAAATAAAAAAGAAAAACAGAGCAAAAGACAGACACTTACATATGCAATAATACACAGTGCTCAATATCTAAATCAAAATTACCAAGGCTGTGCAATCACGCTAACCAAGCGACACACACACACACACGCACACACACACGCACACACACGCACACACACACACACACACACACACACACACACAACCAAAGGGATTAAAATGGGACCATAAAAAATACTGCGGAGGGTCGTCTGAGGACCTTATGGCACGTCGTGTACAAGGTCTCTGTATACAACACTTTAAAAACTGTGGTTGGTTCTGCACAAAGCCTTCACCACTATAATCTATGCTGGTGTCCGGGCCATCGGTTCCTAGGAAATGAGTTGCTTGACCCTCATAAGTCGAATACGAATGGGAAGTCCTCTCTTTGTCGCTCTCACTCTCTCTCTCTCTCTCTCTCTCTCTCTCTCTATATATATATATATATATATATATATATATATATATATATATATATATATAAAGATATGTCGCATTGAGCAATTAAGACAAGTTTTGTCTACTTATTTTTAATAGGATGTTCTCATAATTACATAATTACGGACAAGTTTCTGGTATCTTTGTTAAAGGAAGAAAGAAAATTACCATGTTGATGCATATTCATTTTATTCTGAGTACTTTCGACATTAGCAAAATGTCATCCTCAGCGTGCTGTTTATTCTAAGACTAAAAATTGTTGTGGTCATCATTTTTCTACGACAAAATGTATATGCATCAACATCACATTTTCTCTTCTTTTAATATGGATACTAAGAAACTTGTCTGTAATTATGAGAAGACCCTATTAAAAATAAGTAGACAAAACTTCTCTAAAATATTTAATGAGACATGTCTTAATGAAATCATGCTGCCAAAATATACGCAATATATATATATATATATATATATATATGGAGAGAGAGAGAGAGAGAGAGAGAGAGAGATTTATAATCATTAATAAAAATCTATATTTTACAAACTTATGTAAACACCAGAATAATCGAGAAAATTAGTCTAAATAAAAGACTTGTCTATAACACCAGAAATAACATTACTACATTAACTTTGGCCTTATCTTTGACATTGTTACATTATCTTTGAGTCGATAGAAAGAAACAAAAATAAGGAAAAATAGTAGTGAGAAAGACAATAAGGAGACAAGAAAAGAAGAAATGAGCACGGCATTCAAGACAAGTGGAAACATATATATATATATATATATATATATATATATATATATATATATATATATATATATATGTAAGCATTATATATATATATATATATATATGTAAGCATTATATAAATATATATATATATATATATATATATGTAAGCATTATATATATGTATATATATGTAAGCATTATATATATATATATATATATATATATATATATATATATATATGCATTAATTAAAAATAAATATTTTCCAATCTTACGAAAACCCCCGAATATTTGAGAAGATTAGTCTACACATATGCAAATACACACGAGTACGTGCGTGCATACATACACACAAACACACAAAGAGAAAAAATCAACCTGTCACCAACAAAAAGTACATAAAATATATTTTAACGAAATTATTTTATGACGAGTGGTATAAATGATTACAAAAATGTTCATCTACGAAACTCTGGAGTCGGCATGCTGGATAAAATATTAATCAACTAGGTGACACATTTTATATTTGTCTTAATCCTATATACAGTATATACTCGCGTATCATGCGATTTTTGAAGACCTAAATTTGAAGCTAATTTTTAGTGTGTCCCACTATAAACCTGATAAAAAATTAGCGTATGTATTGCTGGCCCTGGCTACGCAGTTGACCAAATTATATATCCATTTACTGTAATCAAAATTACAGCTGTATTTAAAATAAACATGATTTTACTTAACCGTATCCGATAATAATGCATGTAATTTTCACATATTAGTATCAATCAGTTATGTGCTATGCGTGATACACGCTTAGGCGATCATGTATCTTTCGATACATGACTGACAAAGATGATTTTTTCCCCACAGTAGGTTGCCATTTCTTTCTGTGGTAGACCAGTTGTAATCCAAGGCTACAGAACCCGGTCTATCCTGCTATTTACCCATAGTTGGGGGCAGAAGAAGAGGAGCATATATACCTTTCCCAAGGGTATTAGCACGTAAGTGAATGTAACGGATTCGACTGGAATTCGAACTCGGTTCTCCGATTCCTCAATCTGACCAGCTATACATTAGACATGACTCCACTGTGCCTCCACATATTAGTATAGTATCATAAAATACAAACATATCGAATATACATCTTTTTCCATTGTTTACGTTTATAAGATGTTTAGCTGTATCTCGTTCGGTTATTTATGACTGTACGCGTTTACGCAACGAGTACAACGTCACTAACGATACTTTTGTCATTCTCTTGTACATTTTAACTGGGAAAAAGAGATAGAGGAAAAGAGGTTAGTCTGTTGCAATCTCGTCTCTAAAAATGGATGCAGCGAGCTCTTTTTAAGCAGGGAGTTTTGTTAAAAAAAACAATATTGTTTTACTATTGTCATACCAAAACAATTTTGAGATTTACAAATATAGCCCAGACTCAATGAAAATATTGAATACTCAGAGAATCTCTATTTTTAAATTACTCTATTGCATATGTTTCTTATAGCAAAACTGTGAATTATTGAAATATGCGAATTGAAAGAAATGTCTCAAGTGCTTCTGTGTTGAAATCTGGTCTTGAAAGTTTCACGTTTACAGCATATACACTTTTTTTTGGTTCCGTTATAATCAACTTGGCTTCTACGTATATAAGCACTAAAGACAACAACAAAATAAAACAAAAACCTTGTTAAAGCGTAATTTTGTTATATCTCTGACTTGATTCATATAATTGGAGTTGTTTTCTATTTCACTTGAAAGAAACAGTGAAAACGAAATTCCTTAGATTAGAATGTAGATTTGAAAAATTACCAATTTTCTAATTCGTTGATTTCCATTTGAAAAAAAATTATTGCAATTTTTTTTTTATTAAACAGAATTGAATCTTAGAAAGCGCAAGTAAATGAAAGACAAATAAAATTTATGAGAAAAGAAAAATTGTTTGCATATATATATATATATATATATATATATATATATATATATATATATATATATATATATATATATATAGAGAGAGAGAGAGAGAGAGAGAGAGAGAGACATACAAAGGACAGGCAAGAGAAAGAGAAGGAAATAAAGAATGAAATTCGAAACAAAGTGTAACAGACTAACTGTGTAAGAAGTAATATATCTTTTTTTTTCATTTTTTTAAAGACTCACCCCAAGCAAGGAGAGAATGCCACTAGAATGCAAGGGATTACAGAGAGTGAGAGTGAGAGTAAAGAGGAGTGTTTGGGAAAAAGAGAAAGAGAAAGACAGGGTTCAAGGTCAAAGCATCGGAAGATGTCGATTGACATTACATTTGAATATATGAAAATTATAGCTATCAGGGAAGCATGTGGTAATAATGGAGTTCCAATGGCGGGAGATGCGAGATAAGAAGCTGTTGGAGTAGTACATTTAGCCGTTTCGACAGTGAAAGAGTGGGACCGAGATGCCAATCTAGTAGCGCGCTTACAGTCATGCAGTTTGGGAACCAGGGAAAGTAGCTGGCCGGGTTAGTTGCCATGAAAATACTTGTAGAAAAGACAGAAGGAAGCCACAATACGTCTATGAGAAAGTGACTGTAGACGGGATGACACATCAGGACCAATCACGTTGCATATCCGTTTCTGGATTTTGTCGAAGACTTCGAGATGAACAGCAGGAGAACCAGACCATACAGGGCAGCTGTATTCCATGGAAAGGATGATGGGTGATTTGTAGTTTTGAAGGATGGACTCAGGCGAGAAAAACCTTCTGGCGCGACAAAGAGAACCGAATTTCCTTGTGGTAGATGAAGCTATTTATTCAATGTAGTTGTTCCACTTCAGGTCAGTGGACAGCGTGAGACCAAACAGGAGCAGAGAGGCGCTTTCGTGGAGTTGGACATCAGCCATCCTGATGGGAGGCAGGGAAGGTTCTCTATGGTGGATAAATGAGAGTAGTTTCGTTTTAGAGGCATTAAAGTTTACAATCCATTTCCTGCCCGAGTCAATCACAGATTGGAGGTCCTTCACGAGGCCCACGGTTAGTTTTGTCAGCGATGCTGGATTTACTACGGAAAATGAGATAGAATAAATGTGGTTGAAGGGAAAAATAAAAATAAAATTTACTACGCAATGCAGAGTGTGAGCTCACAACCTTCAGTCGACGAGCTATAGATTTTCTTTTTTTAATGGAGTTGTCCCCCCTGTTGACTGGAAAAAGATCACCCACTCTAGTTCTTTCAATACTTTTTCTCTGTAACCTGGAGAAGCTTTGCCACTCAGGATTGACCCCCAACTCAGGATTTTTGCCAGTTGCTTAACTGCTGTGAGAGTCAAGGAGAGTGACGAGTGAAGAAAAAAGGTTTAATTTAAACTAAAATAAAGAACGAAATATACACATTGTAGAGAGAGAGTTACACATAACAAAGAGGGAGAGAGAGATATAAACACATAATAGAGAGAGACATAATAGATAGACAGATATATATATATATATGTATAATAGCGAGAGAGAGACATAATAGAGAGAGAGACAGAGACATGCATAATAGAGAGAACGACATAATAGAGAGAGAGAGAGGCACAGACATAATAGAGAGAAACAATCAAAAGAGATAGACGTAATCGAGAGAGAGGGAGAGAGACTTAATCGATACACATAGTAGAGAGAGAGAGAGAGAGAGATAAATAATCGAGAGTGAGATACGCATAGTATAGAGAGAGATACACGTAACAGAGAGGGAGAGAGAGACATACATAATAGAGACATAATAGAGAGAGAGTGAGAGAGCGACATAATAGGAAGAGGCACCCACATAATAGAGAAAAACAAACAAAAGAGAGAGACATAATCGAGAGAGAGTGAGAGACATAATCGATATATATATATATATATATATATATATATATCGATTATATATATATATATATATATATATATAGATACACGAGGGTCATTCAATAAATAAGGTGATCTTTTCGGTATAAGGACTTCTAATACAGATAGAAGCTTAATCGTTTTTATTTTTATTTTTTTTGTTTTACTTCTTTTTCACATGGATTTAATTTCTTTTGCAGATTAAAAAAAAAACTTTGAGAGTTTTGGCGATTAACAAAGATGGCCGACCAAGAAGCATGCTCCAGGATTGAACAGCGGTCAGTTATCAAGTTTTTGGTTGCTGAAGGGTGCAAACCAGTTTAAATTCATAGGAGAATGTCAACTGTGTATGGTGCCACATGTTTCAGCCAAAAAAATGTCAGTGCTGGGAGACTACGTTGAAAAAAAAAGTAAGCTTCTGTCTGTATTAGAAGTCCTTATACCGAAAAATTCACCTTATTTATTGAATGACCCTCGTATACGTATATATGAGAGACATAACCGAGAGAGTGATTTAATTGAGAGAGTGAGAGAGGGCCATAATCGAGAGAGAGAGAGAAACAATTGAGAGAGAGAGAGATGAGACACATAAACATAATAAAGAGAAAGAGAGAGAGATAGACGAGATATAACAGAGAAATATAACAGAAAGATGATATAACAGAGATACCGTTTCGTAAGAAAATATAGTAGAGGAAATAAGATAAAAGAAGCCAAAAGACAAATGAAAGAGAGCGACAGAAGTTAGTAATCTATCTCTATTTTTATGACAGATCTTGAGACGGACACATGCCTTAGTTCCACCAGTCCAGAAATTTCCAACCACGGATCTACTCATCCACATTCCCTTCGTATTCCATTGGTATTCCACTCAGTTTTTTTTCTCCAGAACTGCTGTGTAACAGATTCCCATACCGATGCTTCCAGGATCACTTTAATCTTAACCTCTTCGGTCACTCATTATCTATCAGTCATATCATAATATGCAATTCTTAATACCTCCTTCTACGCTCTAAAAAGAAAAAAAGTGTTGAAACTTGACTAATGCATGGAATAATAATGCAACACAAAATGTACTTAGAACAAAATGTATTGAAACAAGAAAGTGTACACAATATTTACATATAGTCTTTTGTATATTCCTGGGAAGACCGTTCCTGGAGAATGTTTTGACTAAGTCGGGCAGAGTCTCTAGTTGAATCTCTTGATTCGCTTCCCCTGTCTTCCCGGTACCAACCATATTTATATCGTCGGTAGTCCACTATGCAAATTAGGTGGATCCTACCACAACAAAAAGAAAACCTAATCTGAGTGACTCTTCAGCCTTATTTTTGGATAACTTCAAAATCACTGAAACCCCTTAGTGCCTCGACTTCACGAATTTAAGTTATTTGGCAGTTAGGTCTCACCGTTTTACTGCTGAGTTTGCTTGATGCAATCGTCGGCTCCATTCTAATAGTTTCTTTTCTAGCACTTTCTTTTCTAGCAATTCTCGCCTGTTATGCTCCCTTCCGATTTCTTGTTTCCCTCTTACCTACAATCGTCAAAAATTTAAATCCAACGTTGATAATCATCTTCTGTCTTTCTGAATCATGTTCCTTTATTGTCCTTTCTCCTCACTTCTCAATAAAATCTTATTATCTTTCGCTTCCTGTAACAATCCTCTGCGTCCTAGTGGCATTATCACCTTACATGGGGCAAAATGATTAAAAAAATAAACTTTTTGTATTTTTTGTTTTTTAATTAAAGAAAAAATTAAAACAATTTTGTTTTTAATTTAAAGAAAATTAATAAATAAAAATTTATAAATAAAAATTGATAAGACCAAGAAACAATACGAGAAGAAAAATTTATAAAAAAAAGAAGGTAAATATGTAACACTAAAAAAATAATTTTTACAATATTTCCATTCATATATATATATATATATATATATATATATATATATATATATATATATATATATATATATATATATATATATATATTTCATTCGGCTGATCTTTCTTGATATCGATAGTATGGAAGAAGAATTGCAATGATTGAAAAAAGCGATATCTTTCAGGCAAAAGAGACTGCAAGCAATTTGAACAGCAATTCTCTGAAAAGGGTAGAAACAAAATGAAAACAAACAAACGCACACACAACAGAAAAATATAATTCTTATAACTGATTGAATATAACAAGATTAGCATCACAGTGTGAATTTAATATCGAGACATTAGATTTTAGAATGGGAGATAAATGTTCGAAGTTAATACAAAGAAACAATCTTTTTTTCATTCGGTTTTACAAATGATATATAATATAGATAGATTTGTAGATACAAGAGTCCAAGAGATTTTAATACTGACAGATAAATTGGAAAAGTTTTTGAACTAATCACAATTACCTGATTTCAACCATTCTGTTTCGCAACGAGGAGGTGCTAAAAAATGTCGGCCCGAACAAGAAAGTAATCATCCCATATTGATCAGATAGAAGGTGGATCTGATATATATATATATATATATATATATATATATATATATATATATATATATATATATATATATATATATATATATATATAAAGATTACATTTAAATATCTATTTTTTGTTGTTTTCCGCGAATTCGAAGTTTCTTGGTAAATTTCCGTTCTTCAGGAGGTTCTGGTTTTAAATGATATTTCCAAGATTACATTTAAATATCTGTTTTTTGTGTTTTCCCCGAATTCGAAGTTTCTTGGTAAATTTCCGTTCTTCAGGAGGTTCTGGTTTTAAATGATATTTCCAAGATTACATTTAAATATCTATTTTTTGTTGTTTTCCCCGAATTCGAAGTTTCTTGGTAAATTTCCGTTCTTCAGGAGGTTCTGGTTTTAAATGATATTTCCAATTTTTCAAGTTCTTCCGTGTCTTTTTAAATCCGCATGTACTCCATTTTGCACACATGCGTATTAATGAATTTAACGTTTTTATACACGCGCATGTTTGTGATTTTTTTTTGTATTTCTTCATTTTCAGCTAGGGATTTTTCTTCCAGTTGTAAACTTTTTCAAAACTGATTTTTTCTTCGAAATTAATTGTTTTAACATTTCTCGCCTATGGAACTCCCTTCCCTGTTTCTGTTTCCCTGACAAATACAATCTCCAACGGTTTAAGTGTAGCGTCAATCGTCATCTCCAGTTGCCTTGATCTATCCACTTCCTGACATCTTCCATTCCTATCTGCTCTCGCTCTATATCTCCCGTAACCTCCCCACCTCGATCGGCCCTCCGTCCTTCTCTTTCTCCACAACCCTTCCTTCACCACTCCTATCTGCTCTTCCTCCAACCCTTCTGTAACCCCTTGCGTGATAGTGGCCACCGGCCTTGCTCGGGGTGATACGCTTAAAAAAAAAAAAAAAAAAAAAAAAGTCGATGTGTTATGTTATATTATTAATTAAATTGTAATATTTGTTAATTTGTATTATTGATTAAATTATAATATTTTATGTTGTATTTGTATCATGAATTAATATTTTATTTGATTTATTATGCCATATTATTATTAAAGTAAAAAGTACATATTTGTTAATATGTTGGCATTGGCCCATTATCCCATTCTTCTTATTTAATAAGTTAATTTGATTATTAAATATTAATATTGAAAATTTTTCTTCCAAACACAATCTACAATTCCTATTGGTAATATTATATGGAGGTATTTTTTTTATAATTTCCCATTTAACTATAGTAAATATATTATTTTCTTTTTGACTCTATATATATTTTGATAATATTCTGATATTTGCGAAGTTATCTATTTTAAATGGCATGATATGATTATTAAATATTTCTTTAAAAGTGGTTTATGTTGCTCCTACGCAAATCATTTATTCTGTGTTAATATTATTTGATACAGCTGCTTTATATATTATATTATTATTTTTCAAACATTTATTATTAAGTGGGCAGTTATTTTTATTTCGCCAATTATTATTGCTATTTTTGCGGATGTGTGTTATAATAATTGCTATTGTTTTCAGTCAATATTTTTTTATTATGTTTATTTATTATTTCCTTCATATTATTCATACAACTACAACTGATTTTTATTGTATTTTTGTTAATGATTTTTGATAGTGTACTATTTTTGAGAAAGTTGTTTTTCTATTAATTTAAATCACATTTTTCCTATTTTTGTTTTTATTACATTATTATAAGGACGGTTAAACCAGATTATATTTGTTTTTGTGTGTATTGTTTTTAGTTATCTATTCTAATTAAGTCGAATAAATACATTTTCTTAATCTTGATTTATATATCATTAATTTAAATTAAATATTTTTATATTGCTAGAATTACTTGCATTTATTTTGTTAATAGATATTGCTGTATATTTAAATATATTAGGAGGGCGATTTGAATATTTGTTTATATATATATTGGATTATTATTTGCTTTCCTATATGGTTTGTGTGTATTATTACTTAAATTAAATTTTATGTCTAGAAAATTTATTATTTTTAGGTTAGATTTTATGTCTATTTTAATCCTAATTTATTAAATATTTCTATTATTTTTTCTTGTATTTTCTATTTTTTTACCGTTATCATTTCTTATAATTATTAGACCATCATCTCTATATATATTATATCCTCTTTATTAATAATATTTGATAAATTATTTAAGATATATATGTCTGTGATTTCTTATAATCAAGCGCCAACATAACTGCCCATTGCTACATCAAAGTTTGCATTTTTGTTATTACTATTGTGATTTTTTATCCATATTTTATTGTTGTAGTATAGTAATGATTTTCTGCAATCATTAATTATGTTTAATTCCTCGTGTTGAATATTTAAATATTTTTTTGCTAAATTTAATGTTTTATCTAATATATGCTTAGTAATAGATAGGTAAATGTTTTTCGTATCTGATTGTATAAAAGGGCAATTGTTTTTATTTGTAATACTGCTATACAAATTAAAAGGTTTCTTTTCTATTTTTCCATTGGTTTATATTGAGAATTTTTCTTATTTTCGTACATTAGTTTTCTACTATTTTTTGTTTATTTTTCCGATATTAGTTTTTGTAGGATTTAATAGTCTACATGTTGTTTCAATTATAAATGTTTTTGCGATCTATTTAATTTAATGAGTCGTTCTGCTTTCGTTAATTGTTTAATTCTATTATTTATTTTTAGTTTGATTGCTATGTTTGTGCTTCTTTATTTGCGTTATATTCGAATACATCATTGGTAGTTTCATAAAACTTGATCACCTCTTTTTCGATTAATTTTTGTAGATTGTCCTTGATTTGTCGGCATGAATAAATAATTTATTTGATTTATTTATTGATTTCGTATCATTTATTAATTGTTTTTGGAATGTATTCTTGTTTGTTCTTGTTTCTATTGTATTTATTATGTTTAGTATTAAGTCATTTTCGAAATCTATGAATTCTTTTTGTTTAGGTGGGCATTTCATTGTCGAAAATCCAAATTTGTTGTTATTATTATTATTGTGATCATTTTAAGAAAGTAAATTAATTACCATCGTAGTCATTTTATGAAATGTCCTTATTTTTGAATAAGTTTAATTTTGTAATCGTGTACATTTGATATGGGGATATTTCTAAAGAATAATCAAATTATATTGATTATAATTTGGTGTAAAATATAATAATAGTAATTGATTGATATTTATATAATCGATAGTCTGCAAAAGTTGTAATTTTTCTTACTTTTAGTCCTGGAGCTTATTGAAGATTTAAGCAACAGCAGATACTTTTATATAGAGAGATCAATATTAAAAATATTAAAATAATATTAAAAATATTAAAATAATATTAAAAATATTAAAATAATATTAAAAATATTAAAATAATATTAAAAATATTAAAATAATATTAAAAATAGAGCAGTAACAATATTCTAAGAAGGGATTACTTAACTTTTAAATATCATTTTTATTTTGTTGTTTTTCCCTACTTCAAAGTTTCTTGATAAATTTCCGTTCATTCAGTGGGTTCTGGGTTTAAATGTTATTTCCAATTTTGTTTTTATATAATATTATTAATGCTCTATTTTTAATATTATTTTAATATTTTTAATATTGAGCACTATATGTAAAAAAATCTGCTGCTCCTGAAATCTTTATATATATATATATATATATATATATATATATATATATATATATATATATATATATATATATATTACGCAGCATGTTTCATTCTTTTTTTTGTCCTAGAAAAAACAAGACCTTGATGACGACAATGTGCTAATATCGAAAGTAATCGGAATAAAATGAAGGGACAATAACATGGTAAATTTCTTTTTTCTTTTATTAATGATACTAAGGGATTTATCGGAAATTACGAGAGGATCCTATTAAAAATAAGTTTAAATTATTCAACGGGACCTGTCCTTATCTCTCTCTCTCTCTCTTTCTATATATATATATATATATATATATATATATATATATATATATATATATATATATATATATATATATATCACCAACAGCAATCAATAACATTACCAGCAGTGTTACCAACACTAACACCACCACTACAAACACCACCGCAATACCAATTATTACAGCCATCACGAGAGGTAAAACCATTAACACTATAAAATTATTATAGTATTGTTGTTACCACTTTAAAAACTATCATTTCATAACAATCTCTACCACCAGTTGTACTACTTTTATACATTGTCATTATTATTAATAATAATAATAATAATAATAATAATAATATATATCATATGTATCATTGATTATTTTGTTCTATTCGACAACGTTCACCTTTTGATATAGTCTCCTAAATTTAAAATGGCGTCCTCCCTATTTAAGTTTTTATTTTTCATCAGTGGGTATAACGCTTTATATATATATATATATATATATATATATATATATATATATATATATATATATATATATATATATATATATATATAGGTGTGTGTGTGATTGTGTATGATGATTGCGTCTAGCATAAAACAGCTTGTCGCCTCTAAGTGTTGACTTCAATGTTCACTTTTATACACGCTCTATCTCTGATATTGAGCACTTTATCCCATAATTATAGCACACATTAAGACTATTTTTCTTCATATATATATATATATATATATATATATATGTATATATATATATATATATATATATATATATATATATATATATATATATAGGGGACATTTTAACGTGGTTCTATGGTTAGAAAATACGAGTGATTAGTGGTGATTTCAAACCACTGGATGCGCCATAATTTCGGACTTGTGTCATATCTAAGCTACGTTTAGTAAATCACTATGTATATGCCAAACTGTAACAAAGTGGAAAAAGATCAGACTACAGCGATGTTGACATTGATGCAACTTCACATGCATAGGAAGCAAAGGGGCTCTGAGAATATTAAATTTAATACCAACAAATCAAAATATATTCTTCTACCCATCAGTTCAATCACAAAAATTTATATACGGTCAATATAAATTGTATTACAACTACTTCTAAAACAATAAAAGCCTTAATACAAAACGAAATAAGTTCAAACTTGAATAAGGAATTTAGTATCACTTGTAATAATTGTCAGAACCTATATGTAGCAAAACCTGCAGGGAATTCAAATAAAAGATTATGTGAACACCAAAGATTTAATTGCTTATTGTAATGCGTCTGACAAAACTTTAAAAAATGTTACTCTAATTAAAAAGAAAGCAATTTGCTAAACAGAAAATGCATAGAAGTTATTTTCACCGCTTGATCATCCACTGTAAATTTTCGTCCAGGTTCTTGCAACATTTCAAAATTTTGGCAGATATTCTATTATTACAATGTGGGATACCTAACAATGAAAATACCGTTTATAAGAAATATTGGATGAAATATATATATATATATATATATATATATATATATATATATATATATATATATATATATATATATATATATATATATATATATATGCACGTTTCATTAAAAACGACAGACAAGGTACTACGGTTAAGTTTTTATTTAATTTTTCTTGTGTACGAACAAGAGTTTTCTTTGCTGGACAAAGGCTGTGTAAGAACTGTCCAAATGTTTTGTTTTTCCGAGCGCTTTCGGCTATATCTTTAGCCATTATCAAGGATGATTTGATTTTTTGTTTAATTGAGTATGTGCATTATGTGTATGTCTTAGTGTGTAGTAGTGGTGTTTTAATTACCAAATACGGTTACACATAATGCACATACTCAATTAAACAAAAAATGAAATCATCCTTGATGATGGCTAAAGATATAGCCGAAAGCGCTCGGAAAAACAAAACATTTGGACAGTTCTTACACACCCTTTGTCCAGCAAAGAAAACTCTTGTTCGTACACAAGAAAAATTAAATAAAAAACTTAACCGTAGTACCTTGTCTGTCGTTTTTAATGAAACGTGCATAAAAGAAGGATTGCTTCCTAAATATACAACTATATATATATATATATATGTGTGTGTGTGTGTGTGTGTCTGTGTGTGTGTGTGTGTGTGTGTGTGTGTGTGTGTGTGTGTGTGTGGAACCCCGTTAAAGAATTGTAAAAAGTGTTATTGATTTAAGTACTGTCACTAGAAACCCATTCTTTGTACAAAATCGGCTCACACAGAAACTAACTCATTTTTGTACCCGGCCCGGATTCATTTTAAATTTCTATACTTATATGCATTAAGCAATCAGCGGCGTCATCCACGCGGTATTCTTTGAATATGCAGGCAAAATTAGTTTTTTGCTACGAAGTTTTGGAGGATCACTTCAGAATATGATCAACTATATTTTCCTTCTTTAAAATGCATATGTAAAAATTGGGGAAATATTTATTAATAAACTTATGCGTTTAGCAAAATCTAACTTTTAGATTTTGGGAGCCTATATTATTCTTATAATTATGTTGAGTTTAAGTTAGCTAATTAGTTTTCCAAATAATCTTTTTCAGCTTTTTCAATTAACCTTTGACCAGGATGGTCTCTCGTTTGTTCTACAAAACTGAAATTCTCAAACCTTAATTAATTATTTACACTTTCGCACATTTATTCGAGTATATTATGTTACAAAATAGCTTAGGGATATTGACAGATAAATAAAACATACGGACCCAGTTTTTTGTCAACAGCAGATATTAGCAGTAGTATTAAGACAGGGTACCGTTTATTCAGCTGCCGACTGCTACAAATTATAGGCATGAATAAAACAGCGTAAATGTGTGACACAAACATTCTCGCCTGTAAACGCATTCTTTTTTTTCCATACTAACGCATCTGATTTGCTTATATCGGAAAGCTGACAACATAAAAATATTTTGTCTGAAATTGCTATGCAAAGAACTACTGTAAACAATTTCTATCAGTTTGAAAGCAATTTGATATTCTATAATAAATAATTATTTAAATTTGTGGAGTCGTGTTTAAGATCGTTTATTTATTCTTTTTATATATGCATATTATTCTACATGTATAAGCTGACATCAAGTGACGACAGTCTGTTTTATGCTTCAACGCCAACTTCAGGCCATGTGTTTTATTTTGGCTCGACTATTTATATATGCTGATGAGTGGTGCATCATGGGTGGTAAAGTCTATTGTGTTATCCTGACAGTTAGTCGGTGGACGGTAACGATTATTATTCAAGTGCATATTGAGGACTAAGAATTGTGGACCCGGATGCAGTTATTGTGCTGTTTTTACTCATTATTTATTATGTAATTATTTGTTGTTTTTGGTTTCAATCACAACTGACTGCAAAATCTCCCCAACTTTATAGATAAAAAACACAGATGCATGATGGGATTCCTTTGTAACCACTGAAATAGGCCACTTCTCGGTCTCATCCGACTTTGTTCTGCTCTTTTATGTCTTGAAGCCATAACGCTGCGATCGCTTGTCTGTATCCCCTCTTCTGTGTTAACACCATTCTTAGCTTGTGAACCTTTTTGTATATTAGTGTTGCTTTGCCTTGTTGCTGTTATTTCGCCTTGCGTATATCGATTGCTCAATATTATTATTTTTGCCCTCTTCTTTTCTTCCTCATGCTATTTTTTAACAATATACTGCATAGTTGCAGTATAAATCTCAGTGGGCTGAGCGGGCGTCTGCAACAGGGATTTGTTAGACACCTGGGCCCAGGGATGTACTCAAAAACTAGTAGCCAGTCATTCTTTATGTATCGTTGTATATTTCACCATGAGAAAAATCAATACATTGTTCTCTTTTACGTTAGCCATCATGTCCACTATAGCGGTCTTAAACGATTCCATGGTATAAGCCACTGCCGGTTCTGCCTCACGACATCAATACAGACGCATTATTACAATTTATTCAAATAAAAGGTCGCAAGTAGTACGCTGATATATTTGAGAAATATGTAGATTTTCCATTTCTGGTCTTTGTTTGAGTAAAAAAAGGTCTTGCTTGAATATGTACGACCACCATCTTTATCCACGGCTCGACGAATGCGCCTGGGTAGCGACATTGGCCCTTATTATTTGCAGGTAGAAGGTGTGTTGATATATCTCATACAAAATTTAAGCAACAATAATATGTAAATAATAATATCTGTCTGGTCATTTTTTGCATTTCTGTCAAGCAAACTTTTGCTCCATCTGTTATCTTTTCTTCTTGCTGTATATCTCGCTTACCTATATTTTTGTCCTTTCATGATTTCTATGAGATCTCTTATTTGTATTAATTTCTGGTCCATGTTGAATTCTTTTTATCTATTCCAATTAACACTAGCATTGATATTACTATTGTTTTTCTGTGTTTCTTACATAGTTTTCTGTCAGACAAAATACATCGTCGTCAATTCTGCTTTATATCTAGAGATCCTTGATAAAAATCAAAGAAGAATCAGCAATATTATCGGTCTTGATCTAGCGTCTCTACTTCAGTCACTCTTCCACCGCCGTAAAGTTATCTCCCTGTACCTTTTCTATACATACTTTCATGGTAAGTTCTTCATAGTGTCTAATGCGGGACCCGATGTAAAGTGCCTCCAGCACCTTAAGGTGAAACAACGAGTGTGACCGGGACAACACGGTGAACCGGTCGACACTAAAATTAGCTGCACAAAATCTGGTCTTTAATAGGTGCTCAATATGGCGGAACCGTAGGAGTATGGGACGACTCCATTCAACGGCAAGGTGTGGTTTCTGAATTTGGTAAGAACGTGCTGTTTAATTCTCATGTCCAGGCGTTGTGCTGGAGGCAGTTTAAATCGGGTCCCGCAAGCGTTCCTTGTGAAAACAACGTGAGTGTTTTTTGGGGCTCGTTGTCCTTTGCATCTAGCTCCTTTTGCTCGTATTTTTTTCTCCTCCTCCACATTTCCTTTTCATTGTACATTTTCTGTGTTTTATAATTTCAATTAAATCTGCCGTTGGAAGCCTGAAGAGCGGGAGCGAAACCGGTTGCTTCACCCGTTGTTAATATGTCTAGTAATATCAAGCTTCATACTTTTATTGCTGTGATAAAATTTTGTATCTTCAAAAATATCTGTAAATATTTGAAAGTTAGGTATAGTCAGAGTTTAATTAGTAAATTAAATAAAATATTACAGATTAAGGCCAAATTAAGATTTGTTAAGTTTGAAATTAAGTTTCTTAAGCAATGTATCTGCTACCAGGTTTGCCCGTCTTTTATTCAGTTTAGGATAAGGAAGGCTAAATTACATCAAGGTTGGAAGATTGAATCCATCTTTATTAAGGATAGGATTCAACAGATTTCAACCAGGAGCCTGACACTAAAGCAGGATTACGAGAGATTATGGTTCTCTTATAGGAACTTAATCTTTTCTTTTGATTGGGTAAGGTTCTCTAGTTTTTTGGGTTGGGTCCACCAACGTGAGTGTGTTAAATTGTCAACTAAGCTTGATGCTAAGTTGAAAAGTTTGGTTCACAAGAAGTATGGAGTTACAGCGGAACCTCATTTAAACAACATTGTTAATTTGTCGTCTCATGAATTAATCGAGCTAGAATCGTTTGTTCTTGCTCATGTGTTGAACTTTTGCATCCCACCATCTATGCCCGATAAAGAGAAGATTTCTTTCAGAGTTCGAGGTCTGCTATGCCCAGTTGACAAGACTGTCTCCCACCTCTGAGGATGCTGTTTGTGATTTGAAAGCCCAGTTCAATAATTCTGCACATATGTTTTCCAGTTCCTCTGTTGCTACTTCTGAATCGAAATGGAAAGCTGAATATCAGCGAGTGATTAATTCCTTGAGGAACAATTATGATCTAATAATTTCCAGACCAGATACTTATAAATTTACCAAGCTAGGATTAGCAGATACATGTGATAGAACTACTTCAGCTGAAGTCAAATTTCAGAAATGTCTTCTGAAATTGGTAAAGACAGGCGTGCTCCACAAGAAACTGTCAATGAAATTCATCCGTCCGGGTCGATTCGTTCACGGCTGTATGGGCTCCCAAAAATCCACAAGGATGGTGTACCATTAAGACCAATCTTATAAATGGTTGGTTCAGCCCAACACAAGGTAGCCCAATGGCTCTCAACGCTTTTGGAACCTGTGTTGCAGTGCTTGAGTGGTTTTTGCATAAATGATTCATTTTCCTTTGTCGGCTGTATCCAAAATTTATCTTCTTCAGGCACGTTTTTGTGTTCCTTCGACATCTGTTCTCTATACACCTGTGTCCCTCTGATGGAAGCTATTGATATTTGCTGTGATATGCTTTATCGTAGTTCTTTGTCTCCACCAAGCATTCCGGAGTCGGCATTTGTTGAGTTGATGAAATTTGCCACGTCTTCTGTTGAATTTAGTTTCAACAACACCATGTTTCGACAGATTGAAGGGGTCGCTATGGGTTCTCCTTTGGGTCCAGCTCTAGCCAACATATTTGTGGGCTTTCACGAAGAAAGAATACGGAAGAATGCACTTTGTCCTCAACTATATTGTCAGTATGTTGAAGATACTTTTTGTTTATTCAACAACGATTTTAAGGCCGATCAGTTTCTTTCTTTTCTAAATGGTATCCATCTCGCACTAAGGTTCACGGTTGAGAAGGAATCCAATTATCAATTGGCCTTCTTGGACGTATTAGTACATCGAACACCAACAAGTTTTCTTACCTCTGTTTACAGGAAACCAACTGTTGCGGGATTGTACACGCGTTGGGACTACTTTTGTCCCACAAAACGTAAGATAACCATTATCAGAACCCTCCTTCATAGGGCATTAAAGGTCTGTTCAGAGTCCTTTTTGGACGATGATATCAATTTTGTCAAGGATACCCTATGCGGTTTAGGTTATCCACCTAACACTGTTCATTCGGTCATCCGTAACAAAATTGAGGAGTTCAGAAGTGCCAAACTCTGTGTTGTTAAAAAGTGGTTTATCTCAGATTGCCTTGGATTGGAACCAAATATGAAAGTATGGTTAGACAAATTTCATGAAGTGTTCGTCGCTGTTTTTTCTCTGCTGAGGTCCGGATAGTTTTTCAAACCCGACCCATGATTCGTCCAGTGTGTAAAGACGTTCTTCCTCCTCATCAAATTAATTCTATAATTTATAAATACTGTTGTAGTTGCGGGGCCGACTACATATGAAGATCGACACAATGCCTGGACATGAGAATTAAACAGCACGTTCCTACCAAAATCAGGAACCACACCTTGCCGTTGAATGGACTCGTCCCAAACACCTACGGTTCCGCCATATGCGAGCACCTATTAAAGAGCAGATTTTGTGCAGCTAATTTTAGTGTCGACCGGTTCACCGTATTGTCTCGGTCACACTCGTTATTTCACTTTAAGGTGCTGGAGAAACATACATCGAGTCCCGCAAGCCTTCCTTGTGCAAACAACGTGAGTGTTTGTTGGGGCTCGCTGTCCTTTGCCTCTAGCTCCTTTTGCTCATATTTTTCCCCTCCTCCTCCACATTTCCTTTTCATTGTACATTTTCTGTGTTTTTTTAATTTAAATTAAATCTCCCGTTGGAAGTCTGAAGAGCCGGAGCGAAACCGGTTGCTTCGCCCGTTTTTAATGTCTAGTAATATCAATCTTCATACTTTTATTGCTGTGATATATATATATATATATATATATATATATATATATATATATATATATATATATATATATATATATATATACATGAGAGAAAGAACAAATGGAGTAAAAGTCAACAGCTCAAAGCATTTACTTTTAAAAAAGGGCTCAATAGAAAATAGAGCAAAATATTATTATCATATTTTTATTATAAGAGATTATAATAAAAACATTTTTAAATCGCTACACAACAGCTTTCACGTTTCAATTCTATCATTGTACTTCTTCAGGCAATGGCAGGTAACTGGTTATAAAATGATTTCTTAAGGAAATTTAAAAACAAATCATTACTTTTTTCTTAAAGACGGCATAAGGTCAGAATTTAAAAATAGATTTGTGAATATGTTTGGATTAACCAATTAAATATCAGATCTACGCTAAATAGAGTAATAATGTCAGAGGGCGGGGATGGGTGAGGTATTTTTCATGTCACGATAAAGCCGCATATAGACATGTCATCATTGACGATCACGGAGAATATCGCAGTGACAAATGTATAAAAAAAATTAACGTTGAAACAAGACGTACAGTTTTGTAGTGGGTATGTGCATGTTCTAATGTAACACTGCATAGTATATATATATATATATATATATATATATATATATATATATATATATATATATATATATTGCCACTTCCTACAATTAGACATAAAAGAATTTTACCCATCCATAACAGAACGCATGTTAGATAAGGCCATCAACTTAGCTCAGGGACAAATAATAATAAAACCAAACGAAATCGACATCATTAAGCACTCCCGTAAATCATTGCTATTTCACCATGAAGAAGCATGGATAAGGAAAGATGGGATATTTGACACTACAATGGGAAGCTTTGACGGTGCTTCTTGCGAAATCGTAGATATTTACTTACTACACGAACTGAGCAAAATAATAGATAGAAATGACTGAGGACTCTACAGGGACGACGGTCTCATAATCTTAAGAAACTGCAACAAACAAAACGCACAAACAAAACTTGAAAAGCAATAATAAAGATTTTCAAAAATAACGGATTCGACATAGATATAAAAACTAACCTAAATGAAGTAGATTTTCTAGATGTTACCGTCAACCTAAGAAAAGGCACATACAAACCATACAGAAAGCCCAATGATAAACCACTCTATATACACAACATCTTCCAACCATCCACCTTCTATAATCAAACAGATATCAAAATCGATTAACCGCAGGCTTTCCGACAATTCCTCCAATGAATCTATATTTAACAAAGCTAAGAAAGATTACGAAACAACCCTAAAAGATAGCTGATTCCCAGCAACACTCTCATACTCACCCCAGAACAGAAAAAAGGCCAACAGGAAAAGAAATGTCATATGGTTCAACCCACCATACAACAAAAACGTAAAAACAAACGTAGGAAAAATATTCTTCAAACTTTTACACAAACACTTCCCGGAATCAAGCACCCTACACAAAATATTCAACAAAAACACAGTAAAAATCAGCTATAGTTGCACCGTGAACAAATAATAAAGCACAACAGGAAAATTATTAACAAACTACACGAACAAATTAAACCTACGTGCAACTGCAGAATAAAAGCCGAATGTCCCTTAAACGGTAATTGTTTACAAAACAACGTAATCTACCAAGCCACGATAAAATCACCAGATAATGAAGAAAAAGTATACATAGGAGTAACTGAAGGACCCTGGAAACAAAGAAATTATGTACACAAAACATCTTTCACAAATAGTAAATATGCGAACAGCACAACGCTTTCTAAGTATATCTGGGAAATAAAAAACAAAATGCACACGACACCAAAAATATCTTGGAAAATAAGGAAAAAATCATCAGCCTACAACAACTTTGCTTGGAGAAAAAAATAGCTATCATTACCTTTCCAGACCAAAATAAATTATTAAATAAAAGATCCGAGCTAATCTCAAAATGCAGACATGAAAACAAATTTTTACTAACTAACTTAAAAATCGAAAACGGAAAAAATATATAAATACATAAACAAACAAAATGACAAAAAAAAAATAATAAGGAACAAAATCAATAAATAAAGTAAATAATAAACAAATTAGCAAACTATTATGACCAAAATATTAGACTATAAAAATCAAAACAAAAAATCGGACGAAAAATAGCTATAACTGTTATATAACGATAAAAAAATGAATAAAAAATAATATACTGCCTTACTTAAAAATCGAAAAACAAAAAGAGAAAATATACAGTGTAATAAATAAATAACGACAAGTATAATAAATTGATCTAAATACATCCAAATATATAAATAAACTAACAACCGATACCGATAAACTGGCCGTTTAGAAAAAACAAATAAAGATAATCAATCCAAATAAATAAATAATAAACTGTTCCCGCCAAAATAATAGTCAGAACAAAACACAACAATCAACCCCAAAATTCAACAAATAGCTTTATCTTCCCAAACAAAAACAAAACTATTAAATAAGCTATATAAACAAATTTTTTATTACGTTAATAAAAACACCGATCAAAATAAAAATAATAAATAAATAAATATATAAGATAAAAAATAAAAATAAATATAAATAAAAACAAGCAAAATAATTTGACCCAAATAAATAAAGAAATAAACGACTTCCGGTAAAATAGCCGCCATAATAGACTACCCACAATAAGCTATATAACCAAATTTTTACTACGTTAATAAAAACACCGATCAAAATAAAAAATAAAAATAAAATAAATATAAAGGATAAAAAACAAAAATAAAATTAAATAAAAACAAGCAAAATAATTTGACACAAATAAACAAATAAACGACTTCCGGTAAAATATCTGCCAAAATAGACTACCCACAATGCACCATTGACACGGATATATAAATAGCCGAGAAAAATAACAGCACTCGTGGCCTGACGATTGCATTTAGCATGAAACAGACTGTCGCCTCGAATTGCTGACTTCCATGTCCACTTTTATATTTACATACGCTCTATCTCTGATATTGAGCACTTTATCCCATAAATATAGCACATTTTAAGACTATATTTCTTCATATATATATATATATATATATATATATATATATATATATATATATATATATATAAGGAGTGAGAACTAAAAAATAAGAAGAATTAAGAAGACAAAACGTAAGGATTGATATTGCATATAAATCTCTGAAGATCAAACTTGACTGAAAAGAGAATTCTACAGGCGAGAAGTGCGATAGAAGTAACTTATAGAATAGAACTTACGGTTAAATCTAGCCATTTCCTCTCTAAAATGAGGTGACATTACCGCCAACCTAGTATCGCGCTTAAATTCATCGGGTGTAGTTAACATAGAGTAAAGTTTATATTTAATTACCTGTTATTATATATTTAAGGATCGGTTAGTTTGAATGATACATTCGTCATTGCAAATGGTTCTCACAAAAGGAAATGAGGCAGCAATATTCTAAGCACGGATTAATGGTAGACTTGTAGACATTTAAGCTAGGTACTGGCGCGAAACAATATCTCGTATGAAAAAGTAAACGAAACTTCTTAGCAGCAAATCTAGCAATCGACTCGATATAAATTTTCCATTTGATGTCAGCGGAAAATGTTAGCCCGAGATGGCTCAACGAGTCCCTCTGTTGCAGGCTAGCACCAGACATGTTGATGTAGGGAAAAACGGGTTTTCCCATACGATTAATACTGAGAAATTTAGTTTTGAAGGCATTAAAATTAACAAGCCGTCCCTTCCACCAATTGACATAATGTAGATTATTTTTTTTAGATCAGCTGCTAATTTGAACTTATCTAATTGATGAGATTTACTATTGACAGGAATAAATGGCTGTGACATCAGCATAGATAGCGAGTAGAGAACTGAAAATTAGGAACAACGTACGTCCAAGGATAGACCTCTGGACGATGCTTTCATTAATGCAGAAAGATCTAGAAGAGTGGTCGTTCAAGACAACTTTCATTTAAATTTCAGTTAAAAATACATCTAGAAATACCATAAACTTACAACTTGCTAAGAAGACCAGAATGACAAACCCTATCATACGACTTTGATATTTCCAAACGAACAACCCGAGCTTCACCATTCGTAATTAAAGCTTGATAGACTCTTTCATAAATAGCAGTTAACACGTCAGAAAGTCGATCATGTTGCTCATCTAAAAGAAGATATGGAAGGATGACTCAAGTACTTTGAATTATACTTAATAACACTTCCATGTGCAACTGTGTCCAATTATATGATTAAAACCTCAAGTACTTTCAATTATTCTTGATAACAAAGCCATTTGCAATTATGTCCAATTATATGAATAAGGCCTCAAGTACTTTGAATTATTCTTGATAATACTGCCATGTGCAATTGTGTCAAATTATATGATTAAGACCTCAAGTACTTTGAATTATTCTTGATAACACTTCCATGTGCAACTGTGTCCAATTATATGATTAAGGCAACAAGTACTTTAAATTATTCTTAATAACACTTCCATGTGCAACTGTGTCCAATTATATGATTGAGACCTCAAGTACTTTAAATTATTCTTGATAACACTTCCATGTGCAACTGTGTGCAATTATATGATTAAGACCTCAAGTACTTTAAATTATTTTTGATAATACTGCCATGTGCAATTGTGTCAAATTATATGATTATGACCTCAAGCATTTTGAATTATTCTTGATAACATTTCCATGTGCAACTGTGTCCAATTATATGATTAAGACCTCAAGCATTTTGAATTATCCTTGATAATACTGCCATGTGCAATTGTGTCCAATTATATGATTAAGTCCTCAAGTACTTTAAATTATTCTTGATAACATTTCCATTTGCAACTGTGTCCAGTTATATGATTAAGGCCTCAAGTACTTTAAATTATTCTTGATAACACTTCCATGTGCAACTGTGTGCAATTATATGATTAAGACCTCAAGTACTTTAAATTATTCTTGATAATACTGCCATGTGCAATTGTGTCCAATTATATGATTAAGGCCTCAAGTACTTTAAATTATTCTTGATAACACTTCCATGTGCAACTGTGTTCAATTATATGATTAAGGCCTCAAGTACTTTAAATTATTCTTGATAATACTGCCATGTGCAATTGTGTCAAATTATATGATTAAGACCTCAAGTACTTTGAATTATTCTTGATAACACTTCCATGTGCAACTGTGTTCAATTATATGATTAAGGCCTCAAGTACTTTAAATTATTCTTGATAACATTTCCATGTGCGACTGTGTCCAATTATATGATTAAGGCCTCAAGTACTTTAAATTATTCTTGATAACACTTCCATGTGCAACTGTGTCCAATTATATGATTAAGGCCTCAAGTACTTTAAATTATTCTTGATAATACTGCCATGTGCAATTGTGTCAAATTATATGGTTAAAACCTGAAGTACTTTGAATTATTCTTGATAACATTTCCATGTGCAACTGTGTTCAATTATATGATTAAGGCCTCAAGTACTTTAAATTATTCTTGATAATACTGCCATGTGCAATTGTGTCAAATTATATGATTAAGACCTCAAGTACTTTGAAATATTCTTCATAACACTTCCATGTGCAACTGTGTTCAATTATATGATTAAGACCTCAAGCATTTTGAATTATTCTTAATAACAAAGCCATTTGCAATTGTGTCCAATTATATGAATAAGGCCTCAAGTACTTAGAATCTTTCTTGAAAATACTTCCATTTGCAGCTTTGTCCAATTATATGATTAAAACCTCAAGTACTTTGAATTATCCTTGATAATACTGCCATGTGCAATTGTGTCCAATTATATGATTAAGGCCTCAAGTACTTTGAATTATTCTTGATAATACTGCCATGTGCAATTGTGTCCAATTATATGATTAAGGCCTCAAGTACTTTAAATTATTCTTGATAATACTGCCATGTGCAATTGTGTCAAATTATATGATTAAGACCTCAAGTACTTTGAATTATTCTTGATAACACTTCCATGTGCAACTGTGTTCATTTATATGATTAAGACCTCAAGTATTTTGAATTATCCTTGATAATACTGCCATGTACTATTGTGTCCAATTATATGATTAAGACCTCAAGTACTTTGAATTATTCTTAATAACACTTCCATGTGCAACCGTGTCCAATTATATGATTAAGTCCTCAAGTACTTTAAATTATTCTTGATAACACTTCCATGATCACCCGTGTCCAAATATTTGATTAAAACCTCAAGTACTTTCAATTATTCTTGATAACAAAGCCATTTGCAATTGTGTCCAATTAGATGAATAAGGCCTCAAGTACTTAGAATTTTTTTTTAAAATACTTCCATTTGCAGCTTTGTCCAATTATATGATTAAGACCTCAAGTACTTTGAATTATTCTTGATAATACTGCCATGTGTAATTGTGTCCAATTATATAGTTGTTATTTTTGAATTTCTGGAATCAGGCGTTATAATTATTTATATTTAGATTCCTGCCGTCATTTTGTTATTATTATCCCAACATCTGGCTGTTGACCGTTTGTACATTTTTAGGTGGTTTAGTTTGAAATACACTGAAAATTATCCGGAGCGGCATATAACCAATGACCGGAGAGCACAACGGCCGAACTTTGATATCATAAAACATTAGTCCAAATGTAAACGAGTTGTGATTCTGCTGAACAATAAACAGCTCGAAGCCAATTTGATGATTTTGCTTTTTTGCAACTGTTGCAACTGTTCTAACTTTTATGCAACAGACAATCTGTTCATTTTATTTAAAATATATTAAAAAGCTTGTTTGAGCAATGAAGACAAAAACTGTTCCGATGTCTGCTGATGATTAAAAATTAAATATTGTTGTCTTCTGTGTGCAATAAATAATAGGTAGATAAACTTTTTAATTTCAGTTATGTAATAAGAATACAATTAAAAATTATGACACGCCAATACGTATTTAAGAGCAATAAAGAATTAATTGAAACCACTGGGTCTCCAAATGTGTCATAATGCCACATACTGAACGTGAACTGATTGTTCACCTTCCTTTGAAGTTAAATCCTATCTTTAAGTATGTGAACTAATCCAAACAGTACATAAAAACTAAATTTCCAGAAAGTGCTCTTCATAGAAAAATATAATGCAATGCTGGATGACCCTGGTAGTTGATCAACTGGGGTTGCCGATTAAATGATAACGAAACAATATTTTTCATTACTTAATATTTTATTCATTATTTCATCAGTCAGTCTTCATAACATGCCATGCAAAATTGTGTTTACTATGCTAATTCTAGGAGGCACGGTGGAGTAATGGATAGCAGCTTGGATTGAGGAATCGAGAGAGCCGCGTTCGAAGTCCAGTCGAATCCATTACATTCACTTACGCGCTAATACCCTTGGGAAAGGTATGAATCCTCTTCTTCTCCCCCTAACTATGGGTAAATAGCAGGACAGACCGGGATCTAGAGCCTTGGATGGCAACTGGTCTACCACAAAAAGAAATGGTAACCTACTGCGGGAAAAATTTCGTCAGTCATGTATCGAAAGATACATAATCGCCTAAGCGTGTATCACGCATGGCACATAACTGACTGAATTTGGGGATCTGAAAGCTAGTATCTATCGTTGGTGGGACTATACACGTGTCTTTTGGGAAAGGTATGAATCCTATTCTTCTCCCCCTAGCTATGGATAAATAATAGGACAAACCGGGTTCTATAGCTTTAGGTGACAAGTGGGCTAACGCAGAAAGAAATGGCAAACTACCGCGGGAAAAATCTGCCACGTCAGTCATGTATCGAAAGATACATGATCGTCTAAGCGTGTATCACGCATGGCACATAACTGACTGATTGGTGTTAATTCTGTTTGAGCTCCTGCAATAAGTAATTATTTACATTTGGACTAATGTCCTCATCTTTGTTGTTGTTATCACTACATTTTGGCTGTTATGCTCTTCGGCCTCTTTTAGGTTTTTCAGTTTGAAATTCCCTTGACGTGGCTTCCTTCTGTCTTTTCTACAAATATTTTCATGGTAACTGCTTTGACGAGCTTTTTTTTTACCGGGTACCCCGACTACATGAATTTAAGCGTGCTACTAGATTGGCATCTAGGCCCCGCCCATTTGCTGCTGAAATAGTTAAATATAATCGCCACTTCTACTCCAAGATTTTCATTTCACGCACTTCCCTCCCGTGGAACTTCCTTCCGCTTACTTGCTTCCGTAATAACTACAATTTTCAAAACTTTAAATGCAACGTTAACCGCCATCTTCTGTTGACTTGAACCCTGTTCATAATTTACCCTTTACTCAATCCTTCTATGCCCTTTCTTTTATCTCATTTTCACTCTCCATAACTCCCCGGCGTAATAGTGGAATTCCCGCGTTCTTTGGGATGAAATGATTAAAGAAATAGTGTTTACATGACTGCGTAGACACCCGAGGATGATAGGAGAAACAATGGTCGAAATGTGATAACAATAACAAAGATAAAAAATGGGATTCTGCTCAACAGTAAACATCTAAGAGCCTATTTGATAATATTGCATTGTTGTCACCGTTCCAATTTTTATGCAATAGGATCCATAAAGCATATTTAAGCAATAAGGACAGGCCAAACGTTGTTTCCATGACTGCTGATGACTAAAAATGGCTGCCTACAATGTGCAATGTAACAAAGAGATAATATAGAACACGATTAAAAATGTCGTTGTTCTCTCTGACATTTTTTCCGGTGTCTGCCGATCTGAGTAACCTTCAGGTAGTTTCGAGCACAACCCTTTATTCAATATCTCGGGGTAGGTTATTCATGGTCAGCTATCTATATCAAGGGATATTTCATCTTGTTCTTTTTAGCATTGCTTAGCTATTGCTCGCCCTATTTCGACTCGACTGCTAGTCTAGGAATTGAACTCACTATTATATATCAGGAACCAGCACTTTAATCCACCTGTACCGTGTGACACCTCGCCGAAGAAATTCAAATAGTGTCAACGTATGCTTATCGGCTCAGAAGACAGAATCAACAACTCAGTTTATCTTCTTGTTCAGGTTGTTTATATTCACTTCAGAGTAAAGTCCCGAATCCATTTCTCCCTGTATCGTAACTGCATTTCTTCACAACGTCACTTCAGTGCGTTTGATGAGGAACACCTTTCCATATCTATTTAACTTGCCCAGGCAGTACAAGGGAAATGATGTTATCCATATAATGAACCGTAAAAGACTCAAGGCAATGTATGTAAAATCGCCTCCCCGCAAATTATATATATATATATATATATATGTGTGTGTGTGTCTGTGTGTGTGTGTGTGTGTATGTATGTATGTATATATATATATAATTATTTATTCGAAAATGATAACATAAATATGTTATATATATATATCATTTACATTTATATATATATATATATATATAATATATATATATATATGTTGTTATTTACATATTATTTATATATATATATATATCTTTTACATTTTTATATATATATATATATCATTTACATACATTTACATACATATATATATCATTTACATACATTTACATATATATATATATATATATATATATATATATATATATATATATATATATATATATATATATATATATATATATATAAAAAGCTGGCCACTCGTATTCGAGGATACCTGTCTGCTAGGGCTGCTAGCCAATTCCTAATTCAAACGCTCGCTCAGGCACATTTGAATTTGTTCAACGCCTACAGTGCTAACCTGTGGTTTTTATACAGCTGAATGAGAGCGTGCTATCTAGCATGATCAAGAATCTGAACAGGGCTAGCATACTGAAACCCTTGGTCACAACGACTTGTGACTTCATTCTCGCACAGCTATCGACGATGCCCCCAGTGTTCCGTCTACCCTATTACACTCAAAAGGCTTGGGTTAGTATGGTTTTCAGGCACCATCCAAAGATGCCCACACTGTTAGTGCTATGAAATCTTGCATGCATTAATTTCGGTTGTTCTTATAAATAACTCTATTATTTCTCTTCAGGGAAACTGACTTTTCCCCAAACTTTGGAAAAAACACATGGTTGGGAGCGAACATCGCAGTGATATTTGCTGAACAGCAAGATAAACAGTTTTTGAACAGTCTGTTTACCTGGAAAGAGATTATTAATAAAAGTTGAAATTAATACATGAAAGAGTTAACAGGTCAAGCATCTCTCCTATATAGCAACCCGATGAAATTTTCAGCTCGCAGCATAATATATCTATATCTATCTATCTATCTATCTATCTATCTATCTATCTATCTATATATATATATATATGTATATATGTATATATATATATATATATATATGTATATATATATATATATATATGTATATATATATATATATATATATATATATATATATATAAGTTTCTGTTCTGTGAAACATTCTGTTTTCGTGTGTGTTTTTAGGACGTGTATGTGCAAGTATGCATCTACGATGATTTATATAATTTTAACTAATCCAAATTCTCATAGCTATAAAAGATTCGTAGAACAAGAAAATAACACGTTGCATAGCCTTTTTAAAAACTACGTTTTCTTTTATTCAAAGAAACGCATTTTATTATATTTGACATAAAAATGACGACTTGTGACGAAATATTAAAATCTTTTCTATCGTGTCCCAGCGGGAGAACACTAGAAAAAAAATTTGCGAATGAAAAAAAAATATATATAAATATACAATTTTCTTTTTCAGCTATTTTAATAAAATCTAAAGCCTAAGTGTGAAGTACACGTTTATCTCTCCCCAGTCACAGCGCATATATCGTAGCTGAAATGCTTTTTGCTGGGGAACAGGTTGAATAAGGGTTAACAAAGCATACATGAAATGATTTTGACGGAAAATTTTATTTTGTAGACCTTCTGAATAAGTTAAATTTAGGGTATTAGAAAGAGACTACTTTCGACGCTACACACACAAATGTATATATATATATATACACGCACTATATACATATATATATATATATATATATATGTATATATATATATATATATATATATATATATATATATTCATATAAATATATATATGCACACAGATACGCACTATATATATATATATATATATATATATATATATATATATATATATGTATGTATATATATATATATAGTGGTATTTGGTTGCATCTAACGTCATCAATACGAAGGGGAACATATAAAATGTTCTATCTCGTGAGTGTGTGTGTGTGTGTATAATGACACACACACGAGATAGAACATTTTATATGTTCTTCGCATTGATGACGTTAGATGCAACCAAATACCACTATATATATATACACATACATACATATATATATATATATATATATATATATATATATATATATATAGTGCGTATCTGTGTGCATATATATATTTATATGAATATATATATATATATATATACATGTATATAGTGCGTGTATATATATATATATAGTGTGTGTGTGCGTATATACATATATATATAGTGTGGGTTTGTGTGTATATACCTATATATAATGTGCGTGTAGATATAAATATAGTGTGTGTGCGTGTATATATGTATATATGTGTGTGCGCATATATATGTGTGTGAGTGAGTGTATATATATATATATATATATATATATATATATATATATATATATATATATATATATATATATATATATATATATATATATATATATATATGGCGCTATAGATAAATTGTCCTTGAAATTGCGCAAAAATGAAAGTAACACCCTCTCGACCCAGGGCAGCACTACCCCCTCAAATCACTTGATGAAGCCCTCCGTGTTGAGTCTGAGACAGTCACCACCACATTCCCGAGTTCTTTTCTTATCGAACCTCATCAGAGTGAGTTTTGCGAGATGACGCATCTTTGTACTAACAATTAGACAGATCCAACACTTACTGAATCCTCTGCACTTTCTTCAGATTGACACACAAGCACTCTGAAATATTGGTATTGGAGCTTCCGGCGCGAATGCCAAGCAATACAGCATACCGTTTCAAAATTTCTGGCGGAGTGAATTGCGCCATGGTGCGCCTTTTTCTCACATACGATACCGAAGTGAACCTACTATGCCGTGCAGTGGATTAAATCAAAAATAAACATCGTGTAGGGATGAAAGTAAAAAATATATAATGGCGACAATTTACCCATTGCACTCTGTGTGAATATACATTTATATATATATATATATATATATATGTATATGTATATATATGTATATATGTGTGTGTGTGTTTAAGTATGTATATATCTTGAAAATTGCACGTGTTTTATGTATGTATGTATACATATATATATAACGCATAAATGAATCCCAAACAAAAATAACTTATATAGTAATTTGCATTAAAACAAAAAAAGAACACCATTCACTCACTTTCGTTTATTAAACAGTGAATAGTGTCATTTGGCGTCATCCATAGTTTTATTGCACCTTTCAGTTAAAAACCTTTAAAACTAATAACATTTTTGCTTCTCTAGATAAATACTTGTTACAAAATAATATCCTTGCATTTTCCTTGAGAACGTCTATTAACGCACAAAACGTGTCGGCTAACATAAGTTTTCCTTTTTGCGTATCTATCTATCTATCTATCTATCTATCTATCTATCTATCTATATATATATATATATATATATATATATATATATATATCTATATATATATATATATAGAGAGAGAGAGAGAGAGATACATAGATAGATAGATAGATAGATAGATAGATAGATATTATCAGCTACATTCCTTCAAGTTGTTCAGCCATTTACAACTCGGAAACTCCATGCTAGATACACAGGGTAGAATCAGCCTCATTCCCTTCGTATTATATTAGTAAGGAGGAAGTTCCACCCAGGCAGCTTCTAAAGAACAGCTACTTTGTGAAAGAAACCCCCGAGAGGCTTGCTTTCCCGATCACGACGATCATAACCTCTTCAAGTCTGGGGTCAATCATCATCTATCTTACAGATTATCATAATCTGCACTTGATACCCTACTTCCTGTTATGTTAATACTGCAACATTATTCAGTAAGTGTCTAC
>OZ038484.1:89216941-89231941 GCA_964036315.1 Acanthosepion esculentum
ATCTTTCAAAATTATCTATTTTTCCGAGCAATATCTCAACATACATAATAGACGACGAATATTAATCGAGAGAAATAAGAGATCAAGTAACATGGATATAAAAAAAAGCGAAAATACAATAGTAGACAAACGTATTATTCTTTCATGCTCAGCAAACACAGCGACTGAGATCGAGATGGGCGGCGGCAGTAGCAGCGGCTTTTCTCGTATGTTTGCCTGATTGCGTGAGTGTTGTTAGCAAAGAGGGAAAAAAATGCTAGATCAGGTTGAGGCGTGGCCGTCACTATGACAATCCTCTTTGGCACAATCCGCCTTTTCCCCGCCTGTTTTGACGTCGCTCCTTTTCCGCTGTTAAGTGGGAGGTCGTCTGTCCTGCGTCTCCGCTTCCTAGCAGTTATTGGAGCTGTTAACTAAAACAGATACATTTTTGGGTTATTTCCACATTGTTTTCTTCATCTTTTTTTTCCTTTTATACTTTTTATATAGTCATTAATATCTTTATTTCTTTTGAAACATTATCCATCATTTTCAACGCAACTTCGTCTACCTAATCACAGTCGTTTATCCCCTCCTTCGCATTGTTAATTCTCCTCTCTTCTTCGATGTTAATAGATTTATCTTCGAACACCTTCTTCGTCATTGGCACTCTCCGCTCATAGACCTTTCTATTTTTATACGTTTCTCTTCTTTTGGGATTTAATTTATTCTTTCTACGTAACCCTGCTGCTATATTCGGGTGGGAGTTGACCAGTCCTCATTTCCCAATCTTGATAGTGTCCAAATGCGTCTCCGCGTCCTTGTGGGTGACAAATTTTTTTACATCCTACAATCCCTCTCTCATAGACAAAACGTCGCAAGTCTCTCACTGCAATATCGCTACTTCCCCAGTCTTAACTTTCACCGCTGAGACCCGCTACGCTGCGCGCATTGTAGAGTGCTATCTTCATTACCTTCGTATTCCATTAGTGAGAATTATGTTCCCCTCGAGCAGCTTCTTCCCGCGAACTACTGCTCTGTGGAACCGACTCCCAAGAGGATGTTTTCCCGATCACTGAAGTCTTAAACCGTTCAAGTCTAGGGTTAACCGTCATCTTACAAACATATCCGCATAAATCGTTTCTCGTATTCTATAACCCTTACCTCGAGTGGTTTCAGGCCCTTGTAGAAGGTGAACCTCAATGTTAGAAAAAAAAAAAAATGGCCATTCTCTTTTTCAATTCTTTTACTATTTTACAGCAGAGATTTTAAAATGATAATTTCTTCCCGACCTCAGTTTTACGTCACGTGACTTCATTTTTTTTTTTTATTACTTTATCTCTGTTAAAATATTTTCCTTTTTCTGATAGATTCTTTCTTGCTGTTTTGCCCTGTTTTGACACTTTAAATATATGACGTTGTTTTCTGTTTCGTTTTAATCATTTCGTTAACACCGCTTTCTTTTTATGTGCCATGTCCTTTCAGGACGTAGGCGATTATGGCTCTCCACCTCCCTTTATCCCTTGCAACTCTCAATAATTTCCTTCCCTCTGCCCCCCCCAGACCACGTTCTGTCAGCCACTTGCTTAAGCCCGCTAGGTATGTCATGCGTTCTTTTCCCTTGTCTATCTTATTCTTCTATTCGACCCGTGAGTATCAGATTCTCTAGGCACATCTTCCTCATTATGTGTCCCAGAAACTTCAGCTGCAGCTTCCTGATGTTAAGTATAAGCCTTCTCCTTATTTGCAACCTCTCTAAAACCTCATCGTTGCTCAGACGATCCATGATATCCTTAGCATCCTTCTGTAGAACCACATCTCGAGTCTCTTCTTCATCTTTGAGGAAATCGTCCAATATAAAGAATGACACGTAACAGCTCAGTATTCTTTTCTTTCTTTTAAACGCTATTTCTATTTAATGATTAATTCACTCCTTATTTTGTGGTTTTCCTTTTGTTTTTTCTTTCTTCCTGATTTTGTTCTTTTTCAAGTGCTAATGTTTATATTATCAGCAGCAGTACTATTAGTTTCACTAACTTTATAATCATTTTATCGCCATTTTCGTTATAATTCTTATTAATTATTAAATGAACTATAATTAAAATCATCTCGATAATTTTATTAACATTATTATTATTATTATTATTATTCCCTTTGATATCTGGCGTTTACACATTTCTTTCCGGGTCCCGCCCAGGGACCTAAGGTTAGAAATGGCATCATGACACTTTCCACTGGAAAAAAAAAAAAAAAAAAATTACATAGATAAAGCCCTTCGTAAAGTGTGGGCTGTACTTGTCAGAACAATTTTTTGTATCTCTTTGAGGCATGGACTTCCAGGGATCCCTTCAATCAGCCTACTGGAATCTTTTCCAACCAGTCCAAGGGCTCCAACTACAACAGGAATTGTTGATGTTCCCATGTGCCACATTTTTGAGATTTCGATTTCAAGGTCCTTGTATTTTGACAGTTTTTCGAATATCTTCAAAGACACATTGCAGTCTGCAGGGACTGCCATATCAATAAGGA
The DNA here is from genome assembly GCA_964036315.1 of Acanthosepion esculentum. NCBI lineage: Eukaryota > Metazoa > Mollusca > Cephalopoda > Sepiida > Sepiidae > Acanthosepion > Acanthosepion esculentum. The sequence goes on from OZ038484.1 coordinate 89,219,447, forward strand.
GGCACTTATTTTGTTTGTGGTCTTTAATAACATTATTATTATTATTATTATTATTATTATTATTATTATTATTATTATTATTATTATCTTTGTTTTTGCATTGTCAGTGATAAAGATATCGTATATAGTTGTGTATAAAATGAATCCTGAATTTTCTGGCATTATTTTAACCCCACGAGAAAAAAAAAAACAAAAAAAAACACAAACATTTACCCGTGTGCAGTGCAAACTGTCATCAAAAATGTATGTATTAAACTCTTCAAAATTACCTTAGTATTGCGCGACCGCTTATTTTTTGTGAAAAAAAAAAAAAAAAAAAGATAAGAAAAATGCGAAAATATACAGTAGTTATGGTGAGATTGGCACATGGCCGAGGTATAGGACACCCAGTGAGGATCAAACTCACTATTCAGTTATAACTGATCTTGCTAGACAAGCTTAAAACTATTAGACCACATCGAAGTGTCCCATTTTATGGTATAAATTTTAAGGTGACATTCTAAGTACAGCTTAGATTTTGGCACGGAACCTACTGGTGTGTGTTGTAGGTTGTTTGCTGTAAAAAAACGCATATAGAAAGATATTAAAACTAAAAATCTAAAAAAAAATTCAAGGGTGATAACTGAGACATCCAGAAGATGCATGGCACGTGGAACTAGAACAATCTACCCTGGTGGACGAAACGAAGGGTTCCGTTCGTAATTCCAGTCACCTGAAGGAAAGCGGGGCGTATAACGGCCGAAACGTCGTGAACATGGCATTAAAGATATGGACAACAGTCCAAACAATGTAAATAATGTAAATAATTACAATACCTCATCTCAGAGATATAGACAGAAACTTTCATTTATATGTATTATCCTGAAAGTAGCAAATGCAAGAATGTGACAGTTAAACAACTAGTATTTTTTTTTTTTAATGTTTATCCTATACAAGACCCAGCGGCCATCAAGGTCGAGGGTTACTAAAGGCGTTTATTGTCTAAGTAGTAAGAGTAAAGGGTGTAGTGTATGCGGGTATGTGTGAAAGATAATGTTTAACCCTAGACTTGAAGAGTTTAAGACGTGGTCGGGAAAGCAACCTCATGGGTGTCTGCCCAACAAAGCAACAGTTCTTGGGAAGAAAGCTATGCGAGTGGAATTTAATCGTTACTAATGGATTACGAAAAGGGATGAGCGTGGTTAGCCCTGACGTACGCGAGGTGTGGTTAGTTTTAACTGTTGGTTAGAGTTGGTGGAACTAAGGAATGGACAGAAAAGTAGCGAGAGTCTTGCAACGTTGCGACCGTGGGGAAGGAGATTAAAGGTGAAAAACTATTCATTACAGACAAGACCGCTTAAATGCTTTTAGAGTATAAAGATTGAAAAGGAATGATAGCAGCAGTAGTCCATTTTCGACCCGATCTGGGTATTTGAGAATAGTACTACACATCTCTAATATATATATATATATATATATATATATATATATATATATATATATATATATATATATATATATGTTTGTGTGTGTGTGTGTGTGTGTGTGTGTATATATATTATCAAATGGATTAAATTCGAGAATTATTTAATATATTTTCTGTTTATACGTTATTTTTAATAGATACAATTTATTTAAGTAAGTGCTTTGTTTTCTTTTTAGCTGAACAGTTTTAATTACATTTACTGGCCTGAATATTCGAGAAAATTCGTAGAAAATGTGCGTTCTCCAACACGAATCGAACTTGTGTCCGATACGGAAACGTCATATATATATATATATATATATATATATATATATATATATATATATATATATATATATATATATATATATGTATGTGTGTGTGTGTGTGTATATGTTTTTTATTTATTTGCAGTTGAAATAATGATGAATACAAGAATCAGTTTCATTACGTTGACAATAATGCCTACGTACACACTAAAACATATATAAGATTATGTATGCATATACACACATTATATATATATATATATTTCTGTAGTTTACTGCTACAGCAAGTAGAAACATTTTTTTCTCCCGATGATGTCCATGTTGGCCGAAACTCGTCGAGGAATCTAAATGAAATAATAATAATAAAAGCATAAGAATATTAATCTACAACCCAGTATGTATGAAGATTTTAATTGATTTTTTTTTAAAATTTTATCGTTCAAAATATATATGTATATATATATATATATTAATCTGTATCACCCCAAGCAAGGAAGTAAAACCATGGGAACGTAAGGATTTCACGGTGGGGAGAAATTAGGAAAAGAAACATTAGTAATGAGGAGAGAAGAGCAATCAGGAGCCCAATAGATAGTCATTGACATTGAGTTTAAACTTTTGCAGATTAAAGTTGGCTGGAAAGCATAGAGGTGGGAAGGAGTTCCACAATTAAGGAGAAACTGTTCACAAGGAAGTCACGACTACATCTTTCTAGCTCAACTGTAAATTGTTGAGATCTCGCCACCAGTCTAGAATTGCGTTTAAATTCATACAATTGAGGTACCATCGCGAAGAGCTAATCGAATGAATTTACAATGAATGAAAGTACACGGAATGAACGTTCATTATAATGAAAGTATTTATAAAAAAGGCAAAGAGAGGAAACCTTCCGGCGGTGGGCAAGTGACTGACGCTGAGCGGCAAGAACAGGACCAATAATATTGCTAATTCTTCTTTGGATCTTATCAAAGAGCCGCAAGTAAATACCAGAGACACTGGAATATATATGGCAGTAATATAGAATGTTAGACTTATAGATATGCAAGATAGATTCCGGAGAGAAATTTTGGCTCGCCCGACACAGGGAATCAACTTTCTTAGCAGCTGATCTAGGGATGGATTCGGTGCTGATTTCCCACCTCATGTCAGCTGAGAAGGTTAGCGCGCGAAGGCGCAACGAATCACTTTATAATTACACGCACGCACACACACACATATATATATAATATGGAGAAAACAACTGAAAAGTTGCAAATTAAAAAAATTGAATGATTTTTTTGTGAAAGTATTTATTTATATTTATATATATATATATTTGATATTTCAGATCTGCCCCGATCTTTCATCAGAAATAACTGTATTTATATATATTAAATTTAATATAATGTATGTATATATATATATACATATATATATACAGAGAGAGATAGAGAGATGAAAATATAAAATGGTACATTACATATATATATATATATATATATATATATATATGTATATGTAATGTACCATTTCTATTTTGTATCACAACACATCTTTAAATGTAACCAGGGTAAATTTAATATCATGCCAATATATCAAACAGACAATTAATCTTACCTACAAATACAACAAAAAAAAACTTCATAAACAAATTTAAACCGGAACTAAATAGATTATGACCTCACACGCAAACGCACACAACATGCACACATAGTGACCAAATACAGTGATCAAACCACTCACATGCATGCACGCATGCTCACATGCGGGTATCTGTGGAACACGAAAAAATATATATATGTACACATATATATGCGCGCATATTGGCAAAAGCAGGGGAGCTACTCACACAAACCCCACACAACTTAGGAAGTAAGTGTGTATGTATGTACGTATATATGTGTATGTGTGTGTGTATGTGTATACTAGTTCCATGTAACTTGGGGATTATGTGTGTGTACGTATGCGTGAATGTATGTATGTGTATGTACAGATTCCTTGAGTGGTACAGTGTGTGTGTATGTTTATGTGTGTGTGTGTATGTGTACAAATGTGTTTACTAATTCCCCGTAGTGACACAGTGTATGTATTGAGGGGGAATATACACACGCATATATACACGCATGCTGACAGAACCACATGAAAATGGAAATAGATCTAAGAACACACAGGGGTCATTAAAACATTAAAAGATAAGATACCGACAACTAATTCATCACTTCTCAAACCAACCTTAATTGTTTTATTACGCTTCGCGCAGACCTCTTCACTGCCATTTCAAGAAAGACATTCGGATTACTAACACAAAAATAGAGAATGTCTCGTATCAAGAATATTTAACATTGAAAAACATAAAGAAAAAAAATTAATTATTTTTAATAATATGTGGAAATATCTACCCTTTACCTGAAGACGGTCGCGAGACCAGAAACACTTGTAGTAAAATTATGAAAAATAAAGCATAAAATTTTTTATAAAAATTCACATTACAACCAAAAACGTTTTTAATATACACACTTTTCTCTCGTTGGAACCACTATGACCTCTTCCTTATATATATATATATATATATATATATATATATATATATATATATATATATATATATAGTAAATCTTATCGCTCTCTATATCCATTTATAGATATATAAACATATATATATATATATATATATAAATGGTACATTTTATATATATATAAAAATTGGTATATCATCGCTCTCTATATATACATTTATATATACATATATATATATATATATATATATATATATATATATATATATATATATATATATATATATAAATATATATATATACATATTTATAAATGGTACATTTTATATATCTATAAAAATGGTATATTCTATATATATACATATATATAAATGGTACAATATATATATATATATATATACATATATATAAACGTTACATTTTATATATATATATATATATATATATATATATATATATATATATATACATATATATAAACGTTACATTATATTATATTATATATATATATAAACGGTACATTATATATATATATATATATATATATATATATATATATATATATATATATATATATATATATATATAACTTTCATGTACATTTATCATGTATATTATATCAATTAGACGGTCATTGAAGTATAAATTGTATCAATGTGACATTTACATACAAACACTGTTCCAGTAATAATTCTACTTTATACTTACGCCAAATATATTATTGCATAAGTAATTTCTTGTGTTAATCGCAACTGCATCTTTTCAGTGTAGTCTTATGAGACGCGCTTTTGCAGTTGCAAAATGCATATCGAATTTTATCAAGAGCGCCACCCTCCTGATCTGAACATGCCAATAACAATAAGGACATTGAAACGATACTGGCACATACACAAATGTTCCATTTTTGGAAAGACTGGTAATAATGTATTGTATGTTGAAACCCTTAACACGAAATAATATTGAGTTTTTATTTTTATGTTTATTATGTATACAGGATTTTGTGGTGGATGAAAATGGAGGAAATCCTAGGGGAATAAAAATGTCTGTGCGCATGAGCACCGCTCATCCAATTAAAAATAATCCAATGTTCAGAAAACAATGAATACCTTCATTTATTTTTCAAGTAATAGACTTGGTAAAGAATTTAATGAAACAGCAAATCAAGCAGACAGAAAATTAATAATAACAATAATAATAATATCATTGGCTTCGCTAAGTCAACAGAGAATAAGTACAAATTAGCATCGATTGCGCAGAGGATTGCTACGAGTATTCATACCACCGGAAGCCCAAAATGAGCGACTGAATCTCATACGATCATCTTGACTGACAAGCGCTTGGAAAGCAATGACGTCAGACTTGGATCCTGATAGACGTAGCAATATCCTAGGATCAGAGCGTCGTGAACGTCGAACAGGCGAAAATACAGAGGTACCAAGACCTGCAAGAAGCGAATCGGAGAATTGCAACAAGCAGCAGCCGAAGTTGTCCATTTTGTGGCTGGCGCACTCGCAACTATTCTCAGGGATCTGCCTGACCCCCAGGACTCATTGAGTAGAGTTAATATTGGGAATATTCAGGATTGTTGCGCTAGTTGAAACAGCTCATGTACTGGAGAAGGTGCTGTGTCTGTAAGCTGCAGTAAAGGGCTGAGATATAATCATTATAACTCGGTCGAACCATCGTAAGATTCAGAGATAATATCAAATCCAATAATAATAATAATAATAATAATAATAATAATAATAATAATATTATAATGTTTTATTGATATTATGAATAATAATTGTTGTAGCATACCTACGATCGATAATGACTATGTCCCCATTCCCATAAATAGAGTAGTAAATAAAGTATGTTCGTCTAGAGTTGGAGATTTGTCTCCAGCTGTGCTGGTCAAACACTCTTCCTCCGGGTAAAGAGGATCCACAGACGATGCTATGTGGAAGGGCAGAGTTTCGTCTCGAGAAACAGCTACTCGACCCCGGGTCTATGGGAAAGTTTTGGACGAGCCTACGGGCTCGGATATCCCACATTAAATCCAGCCTTGTGCCACCTCTGACCCGTGGGGTGTTTGGTAGATATCCTAGAGTTGGAGATTCATTGTGGAATTCTCTTGACTCATTTCTAGCAGTTGTCTACTTCATCTACGCGCCGCTGGCGAATCTTATATGTGTTGTTCTTGTCCTAAGTATTATCGTTCCTTACCAACCTTCGTTTGATTATTTTATTTAGCAACCTTCCGTAGGTTACAACAATAATAGTAATGTATTATTTATATTACAAATAATAATAGTGTATTATTTATATTATGAATAATAATAATATATTATTAATATGAAAAGGATCAGGTAAGCAGATTAGATCTAGACATCGTAATAAAAATAAAAGATGTCGAATAAAGAGCAATAACACAGCAGATATCAGAAACCAAACTTTAGAGAAAAAAGGATAGATATCTAGAATTTACAAAATAACAATAAAAATCCTGAAGCTGACATTTTTATTACTTACTATATTCGCGGGTAGAAGAATCTCGAAGAACTTAGAAGTACTAGAAATCTGAGGATGAATTGAAATCATCTAAACGGCAGCATTACTAAAATTAGACTATTGAACAGAGTGCTGGACTACTGGGTAGGGTTGTCGTCACATGATTCCTTGCAAGTGCTAGCATATGTTCTTGGCGCGAAAATGAATGATAACATCAAGTAAAGTGATTATATCGACTCAATTGCTAAATCTGCTACTCGAAACGTCGGTAAGCTATGTCGTTTTAAAAAAACTATTTCTTACCAGAATATTTGTTGCCCCTTGATAAGGAAAACCGCATCAGTAATGGAAAGAGCAATAACAGCTACTGAACTTGAGAGACCTATTTTCCTGAAAAATTGTTTTAAAAGAAAGATTCAATAATTTTTAACCGAAACATTAAACTTATTGAATCTAAGAAACCGTATTTTTAATTCTTTCTATATATTTCAATTGGCTAATATGGCCATTGTGAAAAGGCAGATTTCCTTACAATATTAATATTTATCTATCGTCCCCATAGACGTCTATATACAATAGAAGTAACTATGTCATTTAAGATTTAAATAACGACAAACAGCGCACAATTTCAATAAAATACGCCATGGTTCCGAAAGCAGAGTAGTTGAATATGCTACCCCAAGCCGATATCTAAATTCCGTAACAGACATTTTCCATTGTAATGTAATTGTAATTATTTATTACAATTATTTAACTCTACTATAAACAAAAGGTTACTAAGGAAACACCTATGATTACTGGAAAGAGCAATAACAACTACTGGACTTGAGGAATCTATTTTCCTGAAAAATTGTTTTAAGAGAAAGTTTGTATAAATTTCAATCGATTGTCGTCAAGCTGCTCGGTCAAGAAATGCCAAATGTTTCCTTATGAAAAAAGAGCTATTATAATCAATTCCAAAAGGTCTTATTCTAGGATATATTCACAGTGCTTTACTTGTCGCCATTTTCACACAGTTTTTTCCTTTCTTTTCAGTAAAATTTCGCACGTTTTGATACGAAAAAGTCTTCATTCGAAAACTTGAATCTGTTTTTCATTAGAAAAAGTTCTTTTACCCAACAGAGCAGACGACAGAAATAAAAGAGTAACAATCCGTTGGCGCAAAATGTCCGGTGAATATAACGAATACGGTCTATTCTACCGTACTCGTCATATTCACAGAGTTTCAAATGTTTTTCTTGATGACTGCGGGCGAGGCCTTTAGAACAACGTTTTACCGTCACGTTACAGATGCTGGACGTATAAATGCGCATTTAATATTTCATTGCGTTTTAAGAAATCTAAATGAATGGTAACCCGATGATCGCACCATTCTTATATGGAGTTCAGCTTTCGGTATCGGTTGGGGAGATATATCTTAGTTAATTCACTGACTTTTATGTTGAATATTGTTGTATGCAACCCATTTTTCATCACCTCTTATTATATATTTAAGCAACGGATGAATAGGATGATAGATTCATTATTACAACCGGTTCCGAAGAACGGAAATCTTGACTATGCTATGAAATCCTGTTTATGAGAAAAGATTATGCGTGACACCGCCATGAACTTTCATCGATCAAATCATAGACGACAAGAATCTGAAATGAAAATTTGGGTAGAACTAAGGAAGAACAGTTTTATTTTTGTTTTGTTTTGAGTCACGGACACCTTTAGTCAAAGACGCCTAGAAGAAATAGTTTTCATAGAGACAAGCATACACTCACAGTCTGATTGGTTTTTCACAAGACTTGAACACACATTTCTCGATACTTCACCCTCATGCACACACATCACTTTTCAGCCAGCCACTTAAATTTAGGTCAATTAATCTTCACCAGTTTATGAGAAAATAAATCAACCCTTGATAAACTGGGGAAAATGAGAATTATCACTTGTTCTTATGGAGTGGGAAAAGATGGCTGTGGCGCAAAGAATGATGACAAGTGTTTAAATGATAAACATGGACCTAACAGCAAATCAAGAGACGTTAGTCGGCACTGTGAGTCGTGACTGGGTGCAATTCACCCCAAGCAAGGCGGGAGTGCCTCTAGCACGCAAGGGTTTGCAGAGGATTGAGAACAAGAGTAAAGAGGCATGTTTGAGGAAAGGATACAGAAAATGACGAGGAACAAGCTCAGGGTGTCAGATGTCGATTGATATTACACTTGAATATTTGAAGATTATCGTCATCGGGGAAGCAAGTAAGGGGAAGAGAGTTACACAGACGGGAAGTGCGGGAGAAGAAGCCGTATGAGAAGAAGAGACGGTTACATTTTAGCATTTTGAATGTGAAAGGGTGGGACCGAGATGGCAGCCTGGTAGCTCGCTTAAATTCATATAGTCCGGGAACCAGCGAAAGTAGCTCGTTGGAACAGTTGCCGTGAAAATACTTGTAGAAGAGACAGAGGGAGGCCACGGCACGTCTGTGGGATAGCGATTGTAGACAAGATGCCAGAAATAATCTAATTAACTTGTTAATTAAAACTATTAAAAACTGGTTCCTGTACAATCACCGAATTTAAACAAGGTCGAGCCTGGTCAGTACTTAGATGGGTGACCGTTTGGGAATATCAGTTGATGCCAGCTTGGAAGTGCAGGTGGTGTAATGAATAATTGCTTAGAATAAGAAATTGCAGAGGCGAGTTCCAATTCCAGTTGGGTTTATTATGTTCAGAAACACGCAAATATCCTTGAGGAAGGCATGAATCCACTTCTTCTCCATATGGGTTAATTAGTAAGAATTGTATAACTAAATTATTATTAAAAGAAATCTTACAATTTTGTAATCACCCTCCCCGGTCATCCAAGACTTCCAAAAACCGCGGCGGATCGATAAAGATCGCTTCGATCTCAGACCTACCCTATCCAACGTTGTGATTTAAGTTTGATCATAAAGAGGCCAAGACCAAATCATCGCAGTTATCGTCGTGTTGGGCGGGTCCAAGCAGGGCGAAGACTTACAGGAAAAACATCTCACGAATAATTTGAACAAAAAGTAAATGCTGTTTATATCACTATCATTCTTTCGTACAATAACAGGATATATAGGAGTTCACATGCAATAATTGTTAGACCGACCCGCGGCTATCGTTGTTGACTTGGCAAAGTTTAATTTGCTGATTTGGTAAAGTTTAGCACAAGCCTGAAGTCGGAGGCTTTCGTCGGCAGATAATCACGTTGGCTTCTCTCCTGTCTCTGATTTCGTCTCCGAATCTTCTGCCGGTCTTTCTCTTCTGCCTACCTCACTTCGCGCATTCGTATTTATGGACATTCACCGAAACTGGTGAAGTAAGGGAATTCGATAGTTCTGGGGAATTCCCTTCTTCCACTCTCTCATAGTATTACCTCTCACTAAATCTTCTCAGTGAGCGTAGGTGGCTTATCTACGCCCTCCAGGTATTTCAACTCAACTTTCGACCAGGGGAATCAAATCCAAATTCGTTGTTTACGAAAAATTAAATTTTCGCTTTACAGCTTGCATTTGCAGCTGTGTGTCAGTCAACATTGCCCCCTAAGTCTGATCACTTTTCCATTGTTCAAACTGCTCGATATAGAATTCAAGTCGTTTATGTGTAAATTAAATCCTCAATTCTTCCCAGTGGTTTTTGGCATTAGCCCTTCTCGTTTTAATGTCTTTCAGCACATAAAACTTTTTATTGATGAGAAAACATATCGCGCTAACAAATATTGTCATATTTATAAATATTTTCTGGCTTTAAATAATCTGCAAAGAGTTGATAAGCCGTAGAAGACGAACCAATCAATCAGTAAAATGATTATAATTTTATTTTATAGATAATATCTGTTTAAAAAATTAATATAATTATATAAAAATTCTAACTTTGTTAAATATAAAGAACAGCATACATACAAAAACATCGACCATCACATCTTATTTTGCCTAAAATATTGACGCCTTCGGAAAGTTAATTACGTATTTCATCACAGTAAATTATGGGTGAACAGACCAAAGCAGAACTAAACAGGAAACTGCATCTAGGATTAGTTTGTCATCTTTCCTATCCAATAATAAAGGATGTTCCAATAACGAATTTAAATGTGAATTAAGTTTAAGCGTCTAATGATATTATTCTTTTTCTTTCAGATTTAACAACGTAAGTATTTGGCAATTTCAACCCTGGAAAGATTAACAATCAAACGACGTGTTAAAGTTATCGAAGCTTATTACGAAAATGGACGTTCAAACAGAAATGCTTTTCACGCACTTCGCGATTTTTTGGTCCACATAATTGACCAACCGAGAGTGCAACTGGAAACGATGTAACGTTGTTGTGGAGAGATTCAATTCCTGCGCCCGATATCGAATAGAGGTGTCTGCAGCAATGTTTTCAGCTGAACGGTGTAAACGAGCACGCAGTGGTGTTTTTCACAACTGCCACCGACACAGTTTGTTTGAATTTACGAACAATTTTTCCAATTTCACTTTTGAAACTTTCTCTCTATCACATAGAATTTAAACTCTGATCTTGTTAATTCTGAGATGACGATAAACTACATCCGACAAGAAGGCTTCCAATCGGGAGATTTGAGGAGCGTAAAACCACATTTCAATTGCTATAATGAAGGACAAATAAGTTCCTAAAACAACAACATAAATGGGAGATACTGAAGGTAGCACAATCTAATATGGTGTACAGCTGGTGAAGAAACAACGCCATTTTCCTCATACAGAGCCACGTGACGATATATAATGTGTTCCAATAATTTGGACTGATATTAAATGTGAATTAAGTTTATGCGTATAATGATTTTTTCCTTTGTTTCAGATTTAACAACTTAAGTCTTTGGTAATTTCAACCATGTAAAGATTAACTATCAAACAACATGTTAAAGTTATCGAAGCCTACTACGAAAATGAACTTTCAATTTTATAAATATACGCCCCAATGATTCCGCTAGAAAAAGCGCACACCAAACAGTGACCTTTTATGGATGCAATGGCTTTTCAACAATCTTCTTTGGATTTTCATCGGCTGAAGGACAGATAATAAGGTACATTGGTGAGATCGAGGAGTAACTATGTAGAGACGTCATAAAAAAATTTGACCAACCAGTGGAGGTGTGCCCCGAAGCCATGGCGGACATTTTGGCGATATTCTTTTTCACCCATAATTGCACAACTTAAATAACAAGATCCAATAGAGAAATAAATACATTCTCACCAATAATACAGATTTATTTACTGCCGACTTTGATCCGTCTTAATGAAACACCCTTATATATAATCCGTCTTAATGAAACACCCTTATATATAATCCGTCTTAATGAAACACCGTTATATATAATCCGTCTTAATGAAACACTCTTTATATACTTTATAGTACGTTTGAGCATTTAACTGTAAAACTTTGCAGAATGAATCTGTCTTCCTCGTGAGCTTCAGAACGGAACACAACATTCCACCATCTGCAGCAGTTTTTTTAAAGCAGGAACGCCAAACTTTCATTTTTATTCTCAAGTGATGAAAATGCATGTCAACGAAAAATAAGGTGGTTATCAGCAATGACAAACCATGGCCAACACAAAACCAGGACTTGATCGACAAAACTCCTTTCTTTATTTGTGTTTCGTGGGGGTATGAAATGTTTCGTCCATCACGAGCTTGTAGAACACGGAATGACAACAACGCCAGGCGTTTATTGACAGGAAATTGTTCGAAAAAAAGATTCGTTACGTCGATCGTCTCCTGCTATGGTAAGAAGAGGTTATTTTCCAGCATAATTATGGA
>OZ038484.1:89241941-89254441 GCA_964036315.1 Acanthosepion esculentum
ATTTACATTGTTAAGTAGATAAACGGTAATTGTAGATATTTGTTTTTTTTACATTAGTAACGGAGAACAAGGGGTAATATATATATATATATATATATATATATATATATATATATATATATATATATATATATGTATATATACAAATATATATATATATATTATATATTATATATATATAAAAACACACATATATATACATACATACTCACACACATATATATGCGTGCGTCTGCATGTGATATATATATATATATATATATATATATATATATATATATATATATATATGGATGGATGGATGTATATATATATAATACGACGTAGAAAATTAGAAGACTTTTACGTACTTTTCAGGTTAGTAGTACAACCAAAAAGAAAAAGATTACCAGACATGATAGAAAATATGGGATCTGAAAATAAATTCAATAAATTTATCAAATATCTGGCCCCAATGAGTACGCATATATATCTATATCTATATCTATCTCTCTATATCTATATCTATATATCTATCTATCTACCTATCTACACATCTCTCTCTCTCTCTCTCTATCTATATATCTATCTATCTATCTATCTATCTATATATATATATATACATATATATATATATATATATATATATATATATATATATATATATATATATATATATATATATATATATACATGCATGAATATGTGAGGTTTTCAGTCTTTTCTAAAAATATCAGGAGACTAGCAGTTGTAATAGTAGAATATTTAAATTTTTCAAAATTAATTTAACGTATATAATTAAGCATTTATACAATGTTAAAATATGCAATCGGTAATTAATACAATCATTTTTGACTGGATCCTGAGGATTGAGAAATCAGGAAATTCCGAGTCGACCTCCGTTAAGTATTGTAAGCTTCTGATACAATAATATATATATATTTTTATATATGTATACGCATATATATATATATATATATGATAAAAATATAATTTATAGTGTGTTATATTTATGGATTAAAACTCACAGTATCAGCAATACAATGTATTTAAACATAAAAGAGGGCACAGATATCAACACCGAATGGCAACTGTCGGTTTTATGCTTAAACGCTGTTTTCAGATGATATGGTTGGTTGGTTTTATTTAGCGGCATGTCAACCTCGATGTGTTATTTAATGCCAAAATCTAAATATTTTGAACGCAATTTATTTTACTTTTTGGGAGGGAATAACGGTTTTAATGGTGAACCCAACTGGAATCCGAACTCAGCTTTCCGATTAACAATTCCGAGGCATTACACATTACACCACCAGCACATCCGAGCTTAATGCACCTAGTGTTCCCAAGCGGTCACCCATCTAGATACTAACCACGGTCGACGCTGCTTAACCGGTGATCGTACGGGAAGCGTTGTTTCAACGTGAAATGATCATAAACCATTTTACTTACTTACACTTACACACGCACACACACACACACACACTCTCTCTCTCTCTCTCTCTCTCTCTCTCTCTCCCTCTCTCTCTCTATATATATATATATATATATATATATATATATATATATATATATATATATATATATATATATATATATATATATATATATATATATATATATATATATATATATATATATATATATATATATATATATATATATATATATATATCCCAAGGAGGATATTATATATATATAAATTTAATGGTAATTAAATACATTTGAGCAGACAAATAATGCAGAAAGATTTCTTTTTGACCATCTAACTATATGTGTTAGAAAATTAAAAAAAAACACGTGTGTGTGTAAGTGTATGTGCGCGCGCACGCGCGTTTTGCACTTAGGTAAATATCAGTTAAGTTCTTGACGTGTGAGGCAAAACCCTACCCCACACAACTTTCATAAGGCAGTATTGATATAAAATACAAATCTTATTGTATCCTATTTCTGTACAATAATGCATCATATGTAATATACATTAGCAATTCAATTAGAAATATTGAAAATAAATACAATGTATCTAAATAGGAATTAGAGACATTTCATAATAGATCATTCTATGTTAGAGAAATCAATGTTTTGCGGCAATTTTTTAACATCAACTTGAGATGTCTGTGTTAAAAAGTTTAGTAATTTAGCTTTTGTCTTAGACTTAGCATGAGCAAAACAAATTAAAGTATCTGGACGAAAAAAAACAAAGACCCCAGAACGACGTCAACATCTGTTAAATCTGTTCATTCTTTAACAATCAATCGTGCTTAGCTTAATTTGTAATGTATATAAATGTAGATAGAAAAAAATAGATAGGGTCACAAAGCACAGGTTTAGCCTAAAAAACCTACCCCCATACATAACGCTCGGGTGGTTCGTGGATAGTACGCACGGGTCCTAATTATTTACACTATTTACACGCGAAGTATTGTTATGATCTTTATAGTTATTACGGCAATAGTCCGCATGTAAATAACGTAAATAATGATAATTTTTCATGGACAGAAATTCAGGCTGAAAATACAAGATGAATGTTTAAAATAACATTTATATTATCTGTTAAGGGACATCGTAATTATTTAAATTGCAATAAATTTCATTTCAAGAATTTCATGAACTTAAATTTTCGCCTTCTAGACAAACTATCTTTCATCATATGAGAGGAAAATTATTTTCCAAATCCTATTCAGAATGCCATTTAAATAATTATTTTTATACGCAATGAATATACAAAGAAAAAAAAATAGGCTGCGATTTCTATTTTCATTTGGTTAAAAATATTTCGATATCACGGATTTCACTACAACAAGGCTCACCACGTGTAGTAAAATGGAAAACTCAGTCGAGTCTGAAATGAATTCTTCTTAAATTCGAGTTTGCGTACATAAAATATGGCATAGAGTAGAGTAAGGGTAAGTTCGCGCGAATATTTCTGAGAACGTATTTAAGCGTTCAATTCGGCTATCAAAAGCCTGTGCTGGCAGCAAGCCGCCTGCATGAGAACGGAAAATGTGTTCAGCAGATATACGAAAATAGAAAGGCGTGTAAGACAAGGATGTGCCTTCTCAATGGACTTATTCACCCTATAGAGCGAGGCGATTCTGAGAGAATTAGAAGTCCTATCAGGATTCATTAATGGTGGCCATAATCTTAACAACAAATGACCGTGTTGATAGCAAAGACGGAATGAAAACTACAAAATCTCCTATAGAAGGTAGTGAAGGAAAGCGAGAAGAAAAGACTAAACATAAACTACAAGAAGACAGAATGCATGGATGTTAGAAAAAGGATTAGTCCAAAATGGCAAAGTACAAATCGAAGATACCGAAAACAATCGAAGACAAAAGTTATATATATATATATATATATATATATATATATATATATATATATATATATATATGTATATATATATATATATATGTATGTATATATATATATATATATATATATATATGTGTGTGTGTGTGTGTGTGTGTGTATACATATACGTAGAAAGAAAAAGAGAGAGAGAAGCAGAGAGATGAGAGTATGAGGTTAAAATCAATCTACATCGGATTAAAATTTGCCTTGAATTCAAAAAAGATTTTGTCAGATTTTGGGAAGTGAATTTAACTGAAATTTTATTCAGTATGCGCGAACGTATATATATATATATATATATATATATATATATATATATATATATATATATATATATATATATATATATATATATATAGGGTGATTGAAAAGTAACTCATCATTTTAAAGTATTTATCATTTATTTATTAACTATGGTAATTACAAAAAAAGGTATATGAGAAGAAAGGGTTTAACATGAAGTTTTATTTCAAATTCGATATAGGGGGCAGATTAAAAAAGCAGCTTCCGAGAAGCCCAGAACTGGCGTCAACTGATTTCCCCAGGAACTCTAGCGATATAGAACACATAACTTGTTGTATTCGGCCTTCAAGTTCTTCCAACGTATTGGTTTGGTATAGCAGACTTGCTCTTTTAACAAACCACAAAAAGAAACTTCAAGGGTTCTGAAGTCAGGTATACCTGGCGGGCCACTCATATATAAAATAGGTAATTACTTTTCAATCAACACACACATACACACACACACAACACATATATATATATATATATACGTGTATGTGTGTGTGTATATATATATATATATATGTTATATATAAATATATAGATATCATATATATATATGTACATATATATTGTGTATAAATATAGTGTATATATATATATATTATGTATATATATTTTGTGTGTATATATATATAGTATATATATAATATATATAATGTATATATATATAAATATATATATAAATGAATACACACACACACACACACATATATATATATATGCATGTATGTATGTTATTTAAAAATTATATTGATGTATACTCATATTCGAGTTGATGCTCTGATTTTTTAAATTAAACTATTTATTATACAGCTATATCTACGAGCTTGAATATGCTGAGGATACATATGATTCTGACAAGATCTCTTGAATATTCAGGCTCGTATATGTAGTCGGATAATAAATAACGTTTAAGTAAAAAAAACATTGCTTTTACTCGAATAAGTGTAATCAGCAAATATAACATTTTAAAAAATAAATAAAAAATTATAATATTACAATATATCCGATTTAATCCATTTTCTCTCTCTCTCTCTCTCTCTCTCTCTCTCTATACATATATATATATATATATATATATATATATATATATATATGCGTGTGTGTGTGTGTTTGTGTGTCTGTGTGTGTGAGTGAGTACATGCACACGCATATTTATATATTTCGTATAAATGTATTTATATATTTTATATATATATATTTCGTATATATATTATATATCTATTTATATTTATTTTATATATATTATATATATATATATATAGATGTATACGTATAAGCACACTCACACTCACATATATACATATATATACATATATAAATATATAGATGTATATATACATATATAAATACACATATATATATAAACACACAAATATATATATATATAAACATACACATATATATATACAAACACATATATATACATATAAACACGCCATATATATAAACACATATATATAAACACACACACATATATAAACACACACTCAGATATGTATGTATATATATGTATATATATATATATATATATATATATATATATATATATATTACTCTCTAGTTTCTTTGTTTCTTTGTATCAGAGATTTAAAGTACTGGACGATTTCTTTTGCCCTATTCGGATGTTTCTGGTGCTTTATTTTTGTCCATTTTTCTTCGGATGCCATTTTGTTTGAAAATTATACTATCCAGGTGTTTTTACCCACAGAGATTAAATAGATTTACATATATATGTATGACACACACACACACGCACATTTACATGTATATATACATGAATATATATACATATATATATATATGTGTGTGTGTATGTATTTATATATATTATTTCCTCTGTTTTTATTTATTTATTAAACAGTATACTTGTTTTTTCCGTCTTCTGTCTTGAATATTCTAGAAATCTTGTTTCGAACTTGAGTACCCTGTGGAAACCGTCATTAGATCTGACGTGCCTTAGACCAACTCGGCCACGTTAGACATCCTGATGAAACAAATTCCAAGCAGTAGCTTTTGAAGACGTATCATCTTTCCGATTCTCGAAATATACATATCTACTCTGTTTGGATCCTAACTTTAACAAAAGTCAGTTTTTGTGAAATGGATTACATCCGACAGATATTTTAAATTTATTAAACGTTAATTTTTGGTTATTTATTCATTTACATACTACTGGCCAGAATATGCGAGAAATCTTGTTAGAAAAATATGCGTCCTCCGGGAGGATTCGAACGCGAATCCACTGGAAGAAACTTTCACTTGATCTGATGTGGTAGAGAGAGAGAGAGAGTGAGAGAGAGAGAGCAATAAAGAAAGACACAATACACACAATACACACACATATATATATATATATATATATACACAGAACCATCTATTCTATACTTTTTTAAACATAATTTCTCAAAAACGATGGACTTGTGGACATCCGTTGATGTGTACATTTGTAATTTTAATGCGTGTGTGGGAATGCCTATGTATGTATGTATGTGTGTATATATATATATTTCTGTGTGCGCGCATTAGAGAGAGAGAGAGAGTGAGAGAGACATTAAATATATATATATATATATTTATACACATACATATATATATATATATATAAGTATTACATATTCAATGTATATAAAATGCGTTTAAATATACATATATATGCATATGTAAAAACATATACATATGTAAATGTAGACACATATATGTATATGTAGACACACATAAATTTGCATGCAGACACACACACATATATATGTATATGTAGACACACACACATATATATATATGTATACACACATGTATATATATATATATGTACATGTTTATGTAGACACACACACACATATATATGTAAACACACGCAGATATATATATGTAAATACATTCACATATATATATGTATAGACACAATATATATATATGCATATATATATATATATATATATATATATATATATATATATAGACACATTACATATATATATATATATATATATATATGAAGTTTCAACACATACCAAGAACCCCCCCACATATATGTGTGTGTGTGTGTTTGTGTGTGTGTATGTGTGTGTGTGTGTCTGTGTGTGTGTATATACACATATATATTATTTCTGTATATTACGGATATATATAATCTATATATATAAAAAATTTGTGTACATATACAATGAGTATATATATGTATTTAATGCGTCTTGTTCTATATATAAAGTCTGTATATATAATGTGAATATATATTATATGTCTAGATATATACATTTATAAATAATATATATAATGTGTCTATATATATATATATATATATATATATGTATATATATATATATATATATATATATATATATATATATATAAAGTGTGTATACATACATATATATGGGTCAAAATCTGCATTATTTACTATATATAATATGTTTATATATATGCATTATATGTCTCTATATATAATGTGTCTATATATACAATGTGCCTATATATATTTACAATGTGTATATACGTGTGTGAGTATATATATATATATATATATATATATATATACATATATGTATATTCTATCTCACAGTATGTGCTTGTTCTAATAAAATACTGCTAGATGTAATATATATATATATATATATATATATATATATATATATATATATATATAATGAAGTGTATTACGTCCGATAATTATTTAATATATTTTCTGTTTATACGTTGTATTCATCAGAAGAAATTACTGTTGAGAAAAAGTTACCGTGTTCTACTGCTGCTCAGGAGGAAGTAAAATTTTACTTTAATAATATAGACGAAAATAAATAAATATACCGTTATAAACAGGCCGTTTAATCAAGTATGTGTATCCAATGAGCTCAGGTTTGAAATGATTATATATATATATATATATATATATATATATATATATATATATATATATATATATATATACGCACACACATATATAAATATACATACAGACACATAGACATATATATATATATATATGATAAACAATGATATCAATAGCAGTGCTATTGTGTGTGTATAGATATGTGTGTGTGTTTGCCTACATTATATTATAAACAAGCTCGAAGCGCATAATAAATCATACCACCACGTTTTGAATTTTTACAACTATTCGAGAATATAATCATATGATATATTCTAATCTATATTTTTAAAAAATATATTATGTTATTTGTAACTGAAATTCACACTAAAATATATATCCTGAAGACTTTACCACATCGATCTTATTTCAAATTTATTTTAAGTAATTTATATCGGTCTGGAAAGTGCGATCCCAGCATGCGGCCCCTTTAAAAATACCTGAAAACCATACCACGGACTGACCCAAGACTTCTGAGTAAAATTGGGTAGTAAGAACTCTTGGGGCCCGTCGATAGGTGTACTAGCACGAAGTCACAAGTCCTCGTGAATGAGGGTTTCAGTGTGCAGGCTTTGTTCTGATTGTTGATCTCACTAGATAACACTTCCCTCTCATGTGCATCGTTCCGCGCAACTGAGAGATCACGCTGGGCTTTCTTTCTGCGAGCTCTTTTGCTTTTTGACACTACAAAAATAATCCATAAAAATGTAGACGTACTAATAGGGAAAAGAATGAATTGTTTTCAATAATATATGCATATTATTTTGAATACAGTTTTTGAGTCGGACAATTTTGGAAGAGCTTACTGCATTCTGATTTATAGTGAAATGGGTGCATGGAGCAAAACAAGTTGAAAACACTACCTTATTGCGTCAAGTTTTTTTTATCATTCTGCCCTCATTGCTATTTACTTATTGTTAGCTTTTGTCATCATTCGCATTTTCCTGTTTCACTTTGTGTGTGAAATTGCCTAACATGCTTGGGATATTTTATAATACTAACATATTGTTTTGTTTTGCTATTTAAGTCTCTATATAAATTTCTCTCACTTCGTTATCCCGCCCTCACACCCTCTAAAATAGCCATACATTTTAGCCCTTAAACTTATTTTAAAAAGCTTTGGTATAAAGTTACAAGTATTGTGGCACCTACTGAAGATCAAAATCAATAAAAAAAGAAACTGAGAGTCAGGGTTGCAAATCGCTCATGCCTTTAATGCTTATCACCGGAATTAATCTCAGCTATTTCATCGATGGTGAAGATGTTTACTTATTATTTTAGGAACATTTCCAACGCACCCAAAGTTATTAAGGCGCTGTCGTTCATAAATTTCATACATTGACACTTTTTCCTGATCCCTCTTTTATATAGACCCATCTCGATTATAAAGATTCCTATGTGTTTTTGCCGATTTACAAAAGTTTCCTTGTGCAATCAATCCATTTTGTGATTTTCCGGTCTCCCAATTTCATTTAATATGTTTACGAATCATATTCTTTCATATTTCTTCATTTACTTGTCATAAAGTTTACCTTTGTTAATTACCCCTCTGCGCATGCCCGTTCGTACCTATCTGCGCATGCCCGTTCGCACCGTTCTGCGAAAGCCCGTTCATACCTAGCTACACAAGCTTGTTCATATCTAGCTACGGAAGCATGTTTATATCTAGCTACGGAAGCATGTTCATATCTATCTACGTATATATCTACAGGAGCCTATAAATTTATATATCTATACAAGTCTGTTCTTATCTATTTACCTAACTTTTTTTAATGCAGCACAAGACAAAAATAATTTCCTCATTCCGGAAGCAGTGAAAATCGGTATAGCTTTCCAAACTACCATGCTAACCGCTTCTTCATGAAAACCTATACTTTTGCTAATAGACAGAAAGTATATCCATAAACGCATCAGCATGTATTAAGTGTTGTTTATTTGACTAATTAGGCTATTAAAATCAAATAAATCGTCAGTTTATGTTTCCCATGTTTCTGTGCCTTGTATGTTTGCAGGTGATGGGTTTTCCGCTTGTACCTTTTATAGGCGAGACAGCAAAGAGCGTTGTAATCTTGTAAAATCGGGAGGTAGTTATCGCTTAATAAACACACACAAACATATAAAGAGCTAAAAGACGAGGTGATGAAAATACTGGGTTTTAACCAGATCACAAAAGTGAGAAAATGTACAAATAACAGATTTTATGAATGTGCTTTCTTAATCACAGCGTGATGTTCTCAGCACTTCTCACAAAGTCAACGTCATTCACGTATATATATATATATATATATATATATATATATATATATATATATATATATATATATATATATATATATATATAATAATAAAAAGGCTTAAACACAAATATTCCATGGTACCCCTCCCTATAACTTTCATTTACTCTAGCATTCGTCCCACACTCTCATACATACATTCTCACTAAATTTAATTTTTTATTCCCGGAGTTGTTTTTTTCTGTTTTCTTTTTGAATTTCTAGGTCTGATGAATTGGATCGTATTTACGATTCCAATGGTATAAATTATGACCATGGAATATTAGTGTTTAAGCCTTTTTATTATATCCTTACTCTGTCCTGGACATTGAGTTCTACCTGGTTTCTATCCTCTTGGAATTATTTTTATACATATATATATATATGTATGTGTATGTTTGTATGTATATATATTTATATATTTTAGATATATGATTGCATATGTATGTGTATATTTACAACTAATATTATCAATATCTATCTATCTATCTATCTATCTATCTATCTATCTATCTATCTATCTCTCTCTCTCTATATATATATATAACCTCTCCCCTATATATATATATATAGGGGAGAGGTTATAGTTGTTCGAACGAGAGAAAAGTGTGTATTTTATATAGAAGAGAGTAGCCGCAAACGTTTTTGGTTATAATATGTACTTTTTAAATATATACTATACTTTATTTTACATATTTTTGTTACGTGTATTTTGGGTCTCGGAACCTTCATCAGGCAAAGAGTGGTTATTTCCACATATTATTAAATGGAATTATTTTTTCTTATGCTTTCCGACATTTAACTATTGTCTTTTGTGTGAAGTAGTAATCCAAATTTTCTTCGACTTGTGGAGAAAATATTCTTTTGCTTAAGGCGTAATAAAACAATTAGGATTGGTCACAGTAATCCGTTTAGAAACTCTGTATATCCATTTTTGTGTATTATATGCGCGTTTTTGGTTGTATGTGTATACATATTCCTTCTCTATACATATATATTGTTTTATTACATACACACACACACACACACACGCACACACACACATATATATATATATATATTTATATATATATATATATATATATGTATATATATATATATATATATATATATATATATATATATATATATATGTATGTATTTCTATATATATGATGATGGACTCACACGTCGTTTTCGACGTATGAGTGTCTTTCAGTTCAGTTTTTATGCGTATGTTTCGTATGAAACAACAATCCTGAACGGGATTTGTAAGCAAATCCACACGAAGGGCATACTGAAGGGTTGACCCTCATATGGGCTGATGTATTAGCCCAAGATCTAGTGTTAATTCTTAATTCTCTGTTTGTTTGAGACGATTCTTTTCAACGTTAGTCATACTTCGATAGCAGGTGATCTCCAGTTTGCTCGGTTTTCAACAGCGAGTACGAACCCCTCTATAGGGATGTTTGCAGCAATTAAATTGTATTTAAGTTTGTCCTTGAAGCGTATCCAAGGACGACCTACATTACGTTTACTATGAAAGAGTTGGCTATACATGAAGATTTTCAGCATCCGATCATCACTCATTCTGCTGACATGATCAGCCCATCTGAACTGCGATTGCATCTGACAGGATTTAAAACCACCGACCGACGCAACATTTGATGAAAAGATCAGGGTTAGAGATTTTATCCTGCCTTGTATAACCATATATATATATATATATATATATATATATATATATATATGCACGTTTCATTGAATATGACAGACAAGGTGTTTTGATTTAGTTGTTTATAAAATTTCTCATATGATCTTATAATTTTTTTTTCTTTTCGGAGGATAAATTATATAAAAACTGTCCAATTGTTCTTTCTTTCCGAGCACTTTCGGCTACACATTTAGTCATTTTCAAGGTTGAAATATATTAATTGTCAACAAGAAATAGATTCTTGTATGTATGCATTTATATAGTGTTTTCATTTTAAAAACACGGTCAAGTTATTGTGGTCCATGTTCATGGTTGATATTATTCAGTGTTGGTTTTGTTTGTTTTTATTAATGAGGCCTCCATTATTTTTAGTCTTTTTTTACATGTAGACGATGCTATTATATTTGTGTTGTCAACACGTATGTTACAAATAGGGTCCACTAGGTCTCCATGAGTATTTAAAAAAAACCTAATTGAGCTATGGTCAGAAAGGTGTTGTGTGAGTCTTCGTGTCAAACATGTTGTAGTTTGGCCTATATAATTATTTACGAATTTTGATTGATCAGTATTACAAAACTAAATGTGTAACCGAAGCCGCTTGGAAAGGTAGAACAATTGGACAGTTTTTATATAATTTATACTCTGAAAAGAAAAAAAAATAGATCACATGAGAAATTCTAAAACAACTAAATCAAAGCACCTTGTCTGCCATATTCAATGAAATGTGCATGAAAGAAGGATTGCTGCTTAAACACACACACAC
The DNA here is from genome assembly GCA_964036315.1 of Acanthosepion esculentum. Classification (NCBI taxonomy): domain Eukaryota; kingdom Metazoa; phylum Mollusca; class Cephalopoda; order Sepiida; family Sepiidae; genus Acanthosepion; species Acanthosepion esculentum. The sequence continues at coordinate 89,254,160 of OZ038484.1, forward strand.
ACACACACACACACACACACACACACACACACACACACAAACATATATATATATATATATATATATATATATATATATATATGTATATATATATATTTCCTCAATAATATAACCATATAATCAATTCAATGTTATTACAAAGATATTTCAAACTAGAATATAGAAAAATGATTTGAAATAATTCTCTTCTTCGTTCTATTTAATATTTTTATTTTTATTCTTCTTTTTTGAATATATTATACAGTGTGTGTATACAGGGTGCCCCCCTCCCCAATGTATACG
>OZ038484.1:89256941-89336941 GCA_964036315.1 Acanthosepion esculentum
TAGAATTTCTAGAAAGTGTCCCTTTCAATAACATTCTACCACCAAACTCTTCCTATTTCAGATACATAGACCACTCCCTACATTTATATCCACAAAAACTATTTTAACAGATCTCGTCAACCAACTTAACAACGTTGAACCAGAAACCAACCAAATCCTTCCTTTCCTAGATATCATGTTACACAGAAACAACTGCTAACTCTATTTTGACGTTTACAGAAAATCTACCAACAAAAATGACCCAGTCAACTTCTTCTGAAACCACTCATATAAAATTAAATCTGGTATAATTATAGGCTTCTACTTAAGAGCATTAAGAATTTGCAGCCCCCAATACTTACCCAAAGAAGAAACACACAGAGAAAACACATTCAAAACCTACAATATCCCTATCACTTCATCCAAAACGCAAAGATAAAGGCACAAAAATATACAAGCGCAATTAAAAATAACAACATTATCAACAATAATACATTAAACAAAAATAAATGCATAATACTACCTACTAATTCTATAACATCCACTATCCAAAATACCTTATCTCATCTAAACAACATCGAAATTATAACAAATACTTCCAAAACAATCATGGATATGGTTAGATCTAAAAACACCCATATCAGTAATATATCTGAGACAGTCATATATAAAATAAATTGCCGAGATTGTTCTTCACAATACATTGAGGAAACAAGCAGAAATTAAACAAAAAAACAATGAACACAAAAGAAACTTTATATATAATAATTTAACAAATGAACTAGTCATGCACAGAAATAAATTCACTCAGAAGGAAAATCCTCGAGAGTGCCGCCATCGAATATTATCAAACATCAATCTACTGCCCGGTTTTGCCCCAGCCTCACCTTTCCTGAAGAAAGTACTACATTCCCAAGTCAACAAACACAACTAATGTGTGGAAAAGTCAAAGGAACACGGTTGAATCCATCATTTCAACTTTGGTAGATGCATAATACAAACGCCCATCTCATATTTCAATTCAAGAAATTTTTTTTTCTTTTTACTAGATGGTGTATTCTAAGCTCTAAATGCATCAACATTTCAGTTCACCTGTTTATGAGTGACTTTAAATTTAAAAAGTTCCTTTCAAAAATGCTATATGACGTAATCTAAGATCTAATACCGAAATCTTTTCATTTAACTTGCTGAATATTTATGAGAGTTTTTAAATTAGAAATGTTGGGTAACTGTAAAATATATATTTGTTGCAAAATAAAGCCATCACATTTGCTTTCATAAAGTCCGCCGAATGACGAACGATATCGTCTAAACTAAGTGTAGTTTTCCTTTTGTCCTTTCATTAATCTCTCTCACCTACTCACTCTCTCTCTCTCTCTTTTAAATTGCCATATTAAATTTTCAAAAATTCAACTTTAGCTTGGCGTCTGCACGCTCCACACGTTTGTATCCGTTATCAAGAGCACATTAAAAAAAACATCTTTCAATCTGAAATATATCTTTTCGTCTCGGATGCTATCTAAATTTACCAACAAAAAAAATAGTTTCCATGCCTGACGATGACCAGAGGAACCGTTGAAAGAATTTGCATATTTAAGGAAGACATAATACAGTTTAAAATTTAACAAAAAAAAACAAGGATCATAACATTCATCGAGTGATTTGTGGGTTAATGCATCTTTAAAATTCAGTTAGCGAAGGGATTTCTCCATTTTATATCAACTTTACTAATTTACTTTTTGTACGAGTGATTCATTGTAATATATATATATATATATATATATATATATATATATATATATATATATATATATATATATATATATATATATGTCCAAATGTAAAAGAACGCAAATTATATAAATTCAAACGTTCATAACATTAATTTAAAAAAGGGCTCAATACAAGAATAGAACAATAAATATTTATTATAAACTGTTATAATGGAACATGCAAATTACTACTTCAAAAATACATATTTAGTTTCGACATTTAACACATCTCATCAGGTATTACCATCATTGTTAACTATCTGATGAGAGTGTTAAACGTCGAAACAGAATATGCATTTATGTAGTAGTAATTTACATGTTCTAATGTAATAGTTTATAATATATATATATATATATATATATATATATATATATATATATATATATATATAAGTTTAGATCTTTATGAAATTACCTACAATCCTCGACAACTAAATATATTTTTCTTATAGTGTGCAGTTTTATGCGTATCTGTAATTTCCTCTTTCAATTACATAGACGCATGGATTCTAAGTGGTAAAGTATAATTAAATGGTCCGTGGTGGTTTTCAAGAAGCAAAAATGAATTTATTGCTTCTTGTTTCCATTCACCTTCATTTCAGGTGAGAATTCCAACCGACAAAGTCGAAAACAACAAATGCCGAGTTAACTCAGTTTACATATTTTCTCTTATTTATCTCAATTTTCTTCGATGAAAATGACAAGTATTGTACCAATAGTGAATAGCGGGGGGGGGGGGGGGGTAGGAAGTAGGAAGTGGAGGAGAAGGCATAAAAGATATGGGGATGGTGGAGAAGCTAGAGTAAAGCAGAAGCAAACGAAGGAGGTGGAATAAAAGCAGGTAGAGCTGATGGAGAAAATGAGAAGGAAGTGGGTGGTTACAAATAAGTACGAACAGCGATAAGAGGAAAAAAAATGAGAGAAAGTACGAACAGCTATGAGAGAAAAAAACCGAGAGAAAGTACGGTGATAAGGGAAAAAAGCGAGAGAGAGATAGAGTACAAACAGCGATGAGAGAAAGAGAAAACGAAAAAAATTACGAACAGCGATAAGAGAAAAAAACGAGAGAAAGTACGAACAACTGTAAGAGAAAAAAGCGAGATAAAGTACGAACAGCGATAAGAGAAAAGACAATAGAAAGTACGAACAATTGTAAGAGAAAAAGTGAGAGAAAGTACGAACAGCTATTAGAGGAAAAAAGCGAGAGAAAGTTCGAACAGCTATTAGAGAAAAAAGCGAGAGAAAGTACGAACAGCCATAAGAGAAAAAAAGGCAAGAGAATGTACGAACAATTATTACAGAAAAAAGCGAGAGAAAGTACGCACAACTGTAAGAGAAAAAGCAAGAGAAAATACGAACAACTGTAAGAGAAAAAGCAAGAGAAAATACGAATAGTTACAAGAGAAAAATGCTTGAGAAATTACGAACAGGTATAAGAAGAAAGAAGCGAAAGAAAGTACGAACTATAAGAGAAAAAAAGGCGAGAGAAGATAGACAAGTGAGATAAAGCGTGCCAAGTTATACAAGAGAAGATCCAAAGAACATTTATAAACGGGAAGGCAAATCCTCTGAACAAATAGAAAAGAAGACGACAAAGAGAACGCCTACCAACAGATGGACTATAGAGATGGAATACCAAAGAGGCGCTGGCAAACATCTACGTCATTAATGTATCATTAATGTTTCCTCGGCACTGGACAAACAAAATAAAATTCCTAATAAAACTTGATTATTAGATTCGATGAAAAGTTTCCTGTTCAATGTTTCTGCGGTGTAATTACATCTTGGCAAGTTAAAATGTTGCAGCATATGCATTCTAATTGTTGCAATATCCGCAGAAATGCACACCATTCATTATGTGCATCTATTCCGGTAAATATTTTCATGCATATTGAAAATTTGATACTACATTACTGTTCCCATCATAGCCCTGATTAGAATCGTTCATCAACTAATTCACTTAAAATAGGGATTTGGAACGTTTATATGCAAACGAATTTATTAAAAATAACTTTTTATCATGGACGTCGTCAAATTATACGAGAGAGATGTATATGTATTTACATATCCTTTTTCCAATATATTTCAGCAAGGTCTAATTATTTTTTCTGCAGAAATATACTTACTAGTTTAAGTCATAATAAAATTTCGATTTGCTTCTTAACTTTATTCTTTAAAAATAATGTACAATTAAATTTTGTTCAGTTATATATTCGCCAATATTTCCAATGACTTGTTGCCACTTATCAGGCAATATTTAGGAGTAAAATTCCGCAGGTTTTGATGTGAGAAAGTTATCGACGAACACGACAATCCCCCGCCCCGTCAAAGCGTTTTGAAGGGATTGATAAAATTAATCAGATGATGTGAATATGGCTGATTGGATATAACTGATCGACGGAGGTCTAATGTTTTTTCCTGCGTTATTTTTGCTGTATGTGTCCTTGCGTTCTCATGGATAAGAACAACATTTTTTTCTTATTGTTCGACCAAACCTTTATGAGCACATTGCATTTGCTTGACGTAAGAAAAGTAAATGAATAATAACTCGATGATTTCACCACACGCTCAACATTGCCTGTTTTCTATTGATCTCAAATTTGGTGTCGTTTTACCGATTTCGCTGAACATTGTCGCATGTAACCCATCACCTCTTATGATATATTTAAGGGATAATTCGGAATATATATTTTTCATTACAAGACGTTCTGGATACAATGGCCTAACCTAATAATAACGTTATTAATAGAATAATCTTTATAATCTTTATGAAAAGTAAAGTATAATGATTATGGAACAATTAACATTAAGAATAATTCAAATATGGCGAGAGTGAAAATTACGGTGGAGAAGGAAAGAAGTGTAGAAAAAAGAAAGTGGAATGTTTCTTTTGCGTTACAAATGGAAGCTATTAACGAGAGATGTCAATGATTCTCTCCAAGCCAGAAATGCAACAGGGAAATTCAGCTGAGATTGGAAACAAAATTGAAAGAGACATCAAGACAAAGAGGAAGAAAATATTAACTGTTTAATGTTCATGGTCCCACTTGTGGAACATGTTTTAGACGAGCTTCAATTTCGATAAATTTACCGCTAATATACAAGGGACGAATTATATCTGCTTATACATCCTGTTAAAATTCAATTAATACAAGTCTGGTATTGAAGAAATATGCCTTGCCAACAATGGCAGTGAATGCTGAGCAATCTCGACATACAGGAAGAGAAAAATGGAAGTAAAAGAAAAGTTGTTCTACAGAAGGATGCTGAGAATACCGATGACGGAGTGCATAATTACCGAAAGGAAAAGACAAAAAGAATTACTCAGAATCAAAAAGAGACAACTGAATTTTTTTTAAACATAATGAGTAAGGAGAGTGTAGAGAATATGACACTCACAAGACATCAGAAGCAAAACGGATAGGAGTAAGCAACTGGCCACTTACCTGACGAGCTTACGTGAATGGATGGCGGAACGATTAGGCGGGAGTCTTGGCTAAGGACAAACTTTGCTAAAGATTAAAAGAGATAGAAAGTTGTAGAGAATCATGATCTCACACGTCCCGGATGGACATGGCATAGGGAAGAAGAACAGGAAATAAATCAAAATATCTTGTTTCAGGTAGGGGAACTCAAGATATATTGGCAATAAAACGATGAAAGTAGATTTTCTCAATAAGTAAATGGGAAAATGATAGGGGAAAACTAAATCAATTACCGCGGAAAAAAAAACTTTTCCGGAATACAAAGTGTAGGAAGAGAGAAAAGCGAACAGCATAGAAGCCGAATGCCTAACCAGTATGAAAAATAAATTAAAATGAATGAAATAAAATCGGATTCCAAAATAAACTTTGTGACCTTAAGATATCAAAATAAAATTCTAATCGGAAACGTTCTAGCTATGAATGGATCCATGACCATTGAAAATAGTGCACTAATCATGAAAATATTTGAAAAACAAATTCTCCAAATAAATGACGAGATGAAAAACTATATTTAAACAGTTCCAAACAATTATAGACCAATAACATGCTTACTAATTTTGTAGAATATAGACGCAACACACATACTCAACAATAGCGTATACGAACTTGAAAGCTGAGAGTTACTTACGGAAATACATAGAAAATGTTGAAAAGAGAATAGAGTCAGAAGAGAGCGCCACTATACCAATAAAACCAAAGGGAAAAATTAAACAAGAATGAAGAATTTTTTATGCATTTCTGGGATGACGAGTTATTTTTTACCTTATTTATATTTCGACTATTGTCCTCGACTTTGTTGTGGTTATCAAAACGTTTCGACCGTTGTGTCAACTGACCTTCTTCAATTGTATATCGATTCACGATCGCGATTGCGAATCCCGTGACCTATAGAGGCACCGCATTCACTGCTGCAGCAGTAGAAGTGGGGTTTCTTGGGCAAGATAGCCTGATGGATCCCAAACCTCTCCAGGCCGGTTTTGAATTAAGAGTCATTTTCTCCTAGACCGGTTGCCACACAAGGCTATTGTTGTAACCTAGAAAGGGTTAGTGAATGAGGAATGATCAAAACAGAGTTTGGAAATGAAATAGTAATCTTTATAACATCAACAAAATACAATACTTGCCAGCGGCTTGAAGTAGATAAACCACTGCTAGTGGTGGACTACTTAGACAGCATATTATCCCCCACTTACAATAGTGTCCAATGTATTCATGAGGTGGGGACATACTCATTAGGGTTCATAGGTACGGTATATAACAGCTATAGAACTAAGTCTGTCCTGCTATTTACCCATAGCTGGGGAGAAGATTATTATTAGCACGTAAGTTAATGTAATGAATCAGATTGGAATTCGAACTCAGCTCTCCGATTTCTCAACCCGAGCTGCTATCCATTTCTCTACCGTGCCTCCTGCATATCGATTACACTACAGTAAATTGTCTGACAGGAAAATGGACTAGCGGATTAAAGCGAAGCATTGGTTCGTAAATTTGGTGACATAGTGATTTTGAGTTCAATCCCTGGCAGTGTGTACTCTCGATCAGTATATACTTAGACTCAGTGTAAACGGATAAGCAGTACACTAAAAATAAAAAAAGTAGACGTTAACCTGGACATGGGCAGTGGGATTAGAACAGTCTACCCCCGTAGATTAAATAATCTGTTCAGTTCAGAATTCCCCGTAGGCTACTCTGATCGATATACACACGAGGAAGGCCGGATGGAACATCGGCCGAGCCGTTGTGACGATAACAACAAAGATGACGACAAGAGTCCGTATATAAATAATATAAATAAGAATTTCGCCGTGAAATAGATGGGCTATATTTTGTAAACTATCATGGCTAGTGTCTTACGGTATTATCTATGATATACCAGATGCTTGCGATCCTGAATAACAGAATTAATATTGCAAATATTAGTAATCTTCTGAATGAAAGCAATGGAAAATTGGAAAGTGGAACTAACTAGTGGTGGACAGTATATAGCGGAGGTCAAAAGAAAAATAATCCAGGGAGACATAATGTCGACGCGTTTTCTTCATAGCGGTGGTACTGATGAACTATATATTTTGAAAAGCAACGGAGAATTCACAAAGTCATAAGAAAATTTGACGCACCTCATGTATATAGATGACCGAATATTTTTGTACAAAACAAAACGAAATAAGAAATTCTGGTCAGAATCTTCAGTCAAAGACGTAAGAATTGAATCTGTCATTGAGAAATGTCCACTGTTAATATTGATCTAGAAGAAACAAGCGAAAGAAAGAATTGAATTACATAATCTGGAAATCAGAATGCCATACAAGAAAAGTTAAAATCCATGGATATATTGGAAGTAGCTACCATCAAACAGAAAGAAATGAAGTACGCAAAGACTACATCAGAAGATATTAGAAACCAAATTCTACAGCAGAGAATTTATTAATGGTGTAGGGACACAGAAGACAGTTATCTCCCTTTGGTGGAGATAAGTCACATGGGTCACTTGATGGACCGCTTAGTGACGTCACTCTATACAGTGACGAAAGCGGAAGTCAGCTTCAGTTGGGCTTACTGCATATAAACAGAACTGTTGCCATTTTAGTTGTGGGTAACTCAGCCCTACTTCCCCAGCAGTTTACAAGACCATGGTGCTGTTTACTTTTGAAAAAATATATTTCTCATATATAAAAAGAACTTCCAGCTCGTAGTTCTCAATTTGGAAAACCTCAAGACACGCTGTTTCCCGTTCGTGTCCTCGTCTCGGACATAGTAGATGAATCCAGCTTGTCTGAATCTGGAGTCGTAAACATGGCTTCTCCAGATGCAGGAGTATCTCCATATTATATGTAAGACCTTTCCTTTTTGTTTCTCCTTACACAATGCTTTGCTGTGAAGGTATATATATATATATATATATATATATATATATATATATATATATATAAACTGCGTCTAGAGATTATATACAAGTTATGAATTGGTATAAAGTGTTGCGTCTTTAATGTTAAAAGTCCTATTATGATGTTGTTTAGATTCTACTAAATATTATTAACTTAGATATATAGTGATAGAGAAAACTATTGTTTTTGGGCTGGAAAAAAATTTACTAAGTTAACAAAACAGACTAATTTGACTGTCAGTAGTTTATTTGCAACTATTTATTTTGATACTTTTACGTTATTATACCTTGTAAAACTAATGTAAAAAAATAATATGAAAAGATTTTAGAACAAATTCGTCTATTTCTTAAAGGAAAAACATAAAAAAAAATAAAAAATAAAAGATATATTAACAAAAAATAATAAGAACATCCTAAAATTTATTGTACAAATGCTCCTTTCTTTTCAATAACTCTTAACAGCCTATTGTCAACATCTGATGTTAGATTTGCAATTTTAGCGGCTGGTAAGTTGTTTGCAGCAACTTTAACTGCCTCCCAGAGGTCACACTTGCTGTTTAATTGCCTTCCATTAGAATAAATATCTCTCTTGAGGATGCTCCACAGGTTCTCAATGGGATTCAAGCCACAGCTATTTGAAGGCCAGTCCATAAGAGAATCTTCAACAAATCCATTTTCTTTCAACCAGGATTTAGTAAACTTTGATGCATGACTTGGTGCGTTGTCTTGCATAAAGATCATAGATCTACGCTTGGCTATAGACTGGTTATCAAGCCATTCAAAGAAATATTGCTCTAGAAAATAACTAACATTTGGAATTCATTTTAACACCGTCTTTCAGTTTAAATGGTCCCACGAGCTCATTACCAATAATACCAGCACATATCATGATCCCACCGCCGCCTTGTTGGCGTTTTAAAACTTTTCTTGAGTCATGTTGCTTGCAAACCCATCCTCGAGCCCATCTATCGGGCCCATCGAGGGTGATCCTTGATTTGTCTGTAAAAAGCACTTTACTGAAATCAGTTTTTATGTATTTTTTTGCCCACTGCAATCTTGTTTTTTTGTTAAAATGGGTTTCTTTATCTGATTTTTTACATCAGCAAACTTCCTTAATGCTTTACACCTTGTTTCCCTTTTCCTCAAATATGAACGCACTTGACGCATTTGGGTTTCTTCTTAATTTTCTTCGGATATGTGATAGATCTCTCTTTGTTAAATTCCTGAATTCAGCCTGAGACTTTTTTTTCCTTGGTTGAATTTGACATATTTTCTTGATTGTTCGATGATCCCTTTTCAAATCCTTAGAAATTTGAAGCGAAGACTTTCCTTTGCTAATTTCTTTGATTATATAGTTCTTTTCATTCATTGTTAGTTTTTTTTACGAGCCATAATACTAAATTCTAGTTCTTGCAAATAATCTCTTGACACTGCAAATTGCTATAATTACTGAAAAAATACTAAATATCAATCTGAAATTGAAAATTAGGACTTAATTGCTTTCATGCTTACTCGCTATACATAATAGTACAAATTATTTCATTGGGTAACACATATCTATGAATTTTACATAAAATATTTGACAATACCTCTTTTGCATATAATCTCTAGACGCAGTTTATATATATATATATATATATATATATATATATATATATATATATGTATATATATATATATATATATATATATATATATATATGTATATATATATATATATATATATATATATATATATATATATATATATATATAATTCTCCATGTTGAACATGCTTATATCTAGTTCTGTGCACATCTTTCTGGTATAAAAATCTTTGAAAAAAGCATGTTTGTGATTCTTTCTTTCCCTGAACTACGGTGTTATTATATCATGGATATAATAATGTCCATAATGGGGGAAATTTTGCAGGAATAAACCCTTTCTTTCCTAGCTTTCTCCCGTTAAAAAGATTGCATACATGGACAGTTTTAAATGTGACATATTATGGAATTTCCTTAAACTAGACAATAGAAAAGGTAGAGATTTTCTACTATCTCTACAAACTATATGTTAAGAAAAGTAAGTGTGGAAGTTGAGTCCACAGAGAAGATCGCATCGATTCCGTAGAAAATGAAATTGAAAAATATTCAGAATATGGAAAAGTTATTAAAAAAAATGAAGTGTGGAGAAAAACAGAAGGACAAAGAAACCTAAACATTTTAACACTTCCAAAACAAAACTGCTTTCATTTAATAGCCACGGAGAACATTTCTGCGTGACATCATCATTAAGATAGGTCGAGTTTGGAGCACTGAATCTGAAAGTTGTGGTTTAAAAATAATCACAATTTTTTTTTTCAAATCGTTACATGGATACAAGTTTAAAGATTAAGTTTAGGTTCAAAATCTTCGCGTTGGAATTTCATTTCGCTGATCAGTGAAAACCTTACAGCACAGCCTTATAAAATGTATAATTTACTGAAAGATTACACATTCTATATGCACATGATGCACTACACAATCACATTATTACTAAATCATTGTGCCATTAAATAAGACCTTCAAAAGGAACTTGTACTGAACAATTTAGCTATATTATGATGTAATATGTTATATAGTGCAGTAGGTTTAGTGTTATTTTCAATAAAAAATGCAAATCTAAAACAATTTCTCTCATAATTTATGTCCGGCATCTTTATAATGTTATATATACTTTTCTATTTTCTCTTCGTATTAATTATGATCTGACAAATCTTATTCATTGAATAGCCTTTTTGTAATCACTTACAATTTTGACATTTTTTATTTATTTAATACAATTTAAAGAGCTTCATATTTTGCTTGTGGTGATTCATAATTAGAATTCTGATATATATATATATATATATATATATATATATATATATATATATATATATATATATATATATATTGAGAAAGAGAGAGAAAGAATTTTCAGCTTAGTTATAATGAAATCTTACTAGCTTGGTTTTACAGTATTTAAAGGTCTAAGCAATTTTTATGCTACCATTAATCTTTTATAGTTAGGTCTGATGAGTGATCGATTGTCAGGGTCTGGTCATCTAAACATTTACAAGTGAACCCACACGCAAAGATATAATCTGCATAGGTATTTACTAATGCTCTAAAATCGTTAATATAAAAGAGAAAGATCGTAAAACTGATCAGATGATCGGAGTTAAAATTAGCATTTTTAAACAATTTTGAAGCTATTTGAGCTTTACATAAAAAACACACTCGTATCAAGTGTTAAAATTCAGGTGCTTTTCAAATGCAAATTATTGCTGCTTTTGACATGCAAATTATTGCTAAATGATTGTACAACTATTCTCCTGGTGGTCAGTAGAACGAAGTGCAAAATGAAGCGACCTATCAAAGTGTCATCGATTCATTCAATACTTGAAGTGAGTTTTAAATTTTCCTGTGCCTGCTCCACTCGTAAGCTTCCGTCCCCCACTTCCTGTGCTTGTTCGAATCGTACGTCACCTTTCACACGCTTCCTGTGACTGATGAACTCGTAAGCGTCCTTTCACCCACTTCCTGTGCCTGCACGATTCGTACATGTCCTTTCACCAATACATCCATAGCCTGCTCAACTCGTACGCATCATTTCACCAACTTCTTTCCTTGCTCAACTCGTATGCTTCCTTCCCCAACTTGCCGTGCCTGCTCAACTCTTACGCTTCCTTTCACACATTTACTGTGCCCGACTCGTACTCCTTCTTTTACCCACTCCCTGTGCCTGCTCAACTCGTACGTTCCCTTTCACCCAATTCTTGTGCCTGCACAACTCGTACTCTTCATTCAGCCACTTCCTGTGCCTGTTCGACACGCACGCTTCCTTTTACCCACTTCCTGTGCCTACTCGACTCGTACGCTTCTTAGTCACCCACTTCTTCTGCCTTCTCGACTCCTACTCTTGCTTTCACCTATTTCCTGTGCCTGCTCATACACATACACTTCCTTTTACCTACTACCTGTGACTGCTCAAATCGTATGCCTATATTCACCCACCTCCTGTGCTTGCTCGACTCGTTCGCTTCCTTTCACCCACTTCCTGTTCGTACTCGAATTGTAAGTTTCCTTTCACCCACTTCCTGTGCCTGTTCGCCTCATACACTTCCTTTCACCCACTTCCTGTGTCTGCTCAACTCGTACGTCTTTATTCACCCACTTCCGGTGCTTGGTCGACTCGTTCGCTTCCTTTCACCCACTTCCTGTGCGTACTCGAATTGTACGCTTCCTTTCACCCACTTCCTGTGCCTGCTCAACTCGTATACTTCCTTCCCCAACTTACTGTGCCTGCTAAGCTTGTACGCTTCCTTTCAAACATTTCCTGTGCCTGCCCGACAAACTCTTTCTTTCACCCACTTCCTGTGCCTGCTCAACTCGTACTCTTCCTACAGACAATTCCTGCGCCTGCTCGACTCGTTCGCTTCCTTTCACCCACTTCCTGTGCGTACTCGAATTGTACGCTTCCTTTCACCCACTTCCTGTGCCTGCTCGACTCATACACTTACTTTCACACAATTCCTGTGCCTGCTCAACTCGTACGCCTTTATTCACCCACTTTCTCTGCCTGCTCGACTTGTACGCTTACTTACACCAACTTCCTGTGCCAGCTCAATTCGTACGCTTCCTTTCACACACTTACTGTGCCGGCTCAACTCGTATGCTTCTTTCCCCAATTTTCTGTGCCTGCTAAACTCGTAGGCTTCCATTCACACATTTACTGTGCCTTCCCGACGTACTCTTTCTTTCACCCACTTCCTGTGCCTACTCAACTCGTACGCTTCCATTCACGCACTTCCTGTGCCTGCTCGACTCGTACGCTTCTTAGTCACATACTTCTTCTGCCTTCTCAACTCGTACACTTGTTTTCACCCACTTCATGTGTCTGAACAACTCGTTCGCTTCCTTTCACTCACATCCTGTGCGTACTCGACTCCTAAGATTCCTTTCACCCACTTCCAGTGCCTGGTCGACATACACTTCCTTTCACCCACATCCTGTGTCTCCTCAACTCATACGCTTCTTTTCACCCACATGCTCTGCCTGCACGACTCGTACGCTTCCTTATAAACACTTCCTATGTCTGCTCAACTAGTATGCTTGCTTTCATCCACATCCCGTGCCTGCTCAGCTAGAACGCTTCCTTTCACCCACTTCCTATGCCTGCTCAACTCGTACTCTTGCTTTCACCCACTTCCTGTGCCTGCTCGACTCTTACACTTCCTTGTCACCAGCTTCCTGTGCCTGCTCGACACGTACGCGTCATTTCACCCACTTCCGGCACAGGCTCTCAACTCGTACGCTTCCTTTTACCCACATCCTGTGTCTGCTCGACTCGTACGCTTCCTTTCACATACTTCTTCTGCCTGGTCGACTCGTCCGCTTCCTTCTCTCAACAGTTCCTGCCAGACTCGTACGTTTTCTCCCCCCAGTGCCTGCTTGACTCGTATTCTTTATCCACCCTCCCCAGTGCTTTCTCGACTCGTACCTTTCTTCCTTTACTTACATTATTTATTTCCTTTTTTCACAAGTAAATGTTTAGAATCGGAATATTTGCAATATAAGCCGTTCTTGACTCTGTCCCAAAAGAAAACGGGAGACAGTATCAATTGCCTTCGTGTGGTGAGCTATTCCACCCGTCCAATTTCGTTTGAAATTATTCTTGATTTGATAGTTTCATCTTTTCTTTTATTCACTTTACCTTTATTTGATACAAATATCGCGAGTTGCATTTTGTTATCAGTTTTTTCTCCTCCTCTCTGAATCAATAAGGTCGCATAACAAGAAAAAGTTGGATAAATATTTCCGAAGACCCACTTTAAAACCCACCCAACGTCTTGTACCTTTTTTTCTGTCTTTTACCGCAATCATCTCCATCAACAATCTAATTTTTCCTCTTCTGAGAGTCAGGGAACGATAAAAAGGAAGGGCGCTCTGCAGTTGTGGTTCTCTGAACACAATCTCCGTACCAACGTCGGCAGCTAGAGGAAGAATATCCCTGTTGAAAATGACAAGCCCCACCCCCCAATTTCCATGCCACAATACAACCCTCCCTTCCTGGTTGTTTCCTTTTGACATAAGTGACGACCTCACGCACAAACAACGCAGGCATAATAGCAGCTGTGAATAGGACAGGGTTCGAGGGCTTTTTGCCGGGAATATAAAAGCTAACACTGCAAGCTGAGCAGATGATAATAAGTGAACTATTGCACAAGGAGAGGTGACTCCATTTTGTTGTCGTAAGTGACATTAAGCGAATAAAATGATCGCTGACCTTGTCTGCGCATGTCTAGGTTGTGAGTTATTTTTTTGTCAGAGAAGGCGGGTAGGAAACATTTCAGTGGGGAAAGGAGTTATGGAAAATTGCCTGGGATGCTAACGTAGGAGGTGTTTGCGTTATGACAATGATGAGACGTCTGATGAAAAATCTCTTTTTCTTTTTTCTTTTATTTTCTCTTTTCATTTCTTTATATTGCTCAATATTTTTCCTTTTTGTGAAATTTTCTTTCTGTCTTTCTTTTGTTGGTTTGCTGCCTTCCTTGCTTCAGATTTTTTTTTATAGGTGTTAGCATTTTCAGTTTTATCTAACTAATATATATATATATATATATATATATATATTTCAATGTTTCGTTTTTTAAATTTAGTTTTAACTATGAGTGCTTCGTATTTTTTCAGTGTTTCTTTATTCCCTTTTAATGCTTTTTTTTAAAATCCTTCTCTTAACTTCCGGTTCTGGTTACTCTTTCTCCATCCATCTTTATTTCTTGTGATTCCGCTTTTTCTTCCAATCACTGTTTTTCATTTCCGGTATATTATGTTTAGTATTTCAGTCATTTTTTTTCTGATAGTCTCTTCTTGTTCTGTTTTGAATCTCTTTTTTTTTTACTTTCCCTTTTAAGTTTTCCTTTACCCGCCCCGTCTTTCCCCATTCTTTCTTCTTCTTTCATTTCTTTTTCTTTTCGTTTTCACATTTACTAGTGTTTAATACACGAAAGTAAGAAAAGATGAGGTAGCTCTCGTCAGACTCTATTATTCATATATAGCAAAAAAGTAATCCCAAATGTGTATGACATGTCGGAAATCATAAAAGGTAAATACTGTTAGAATGCATTGATTACTACGTGAAAAATATTACAGAACAACCAAAGTAAAACAGCTTTTTGACAATGTTAAACCAAGACGCATTGTTACAAATTTTAAAAATGTTTCTACTTTTTAAATCAACATAGTTTTGAAATCTCTATACGCATTACTTTCATAAACTTAGTTATTAAGTAGAAAATTTAAACATTACAAGATTTATTAAGCGTTTAAAACAAATATTGAATTTTTAACTCTATAAAAAAATTACATTAATTTAAAAAAAATTAAAACTAAAGTATTTAATGTTAGCATTTTTATGCAAAACTTTTAATTTTCTGGCTTTAAGTATCCAAAAAAGGTTGATATACCGTAAAAAATCAATGAATCAACTAGTGTTTAATATTTCATTTATGTCGGTTATTTCTTTTTCATCAGTATTTAACTTTCAAGATTGTTTCTTTCCTTCTCTTGAACTTCCTAACTTATTTTTTCACCTTATGTTAATCTATCTATCTTTCTTTCATAGTAAGCGATTCGATTGTAGAAAATTCTATTTTGAAACTTTTTCCTTTTCTCTTTTCTTTCGATGTTTGAATTAATTTTCATTTCTTCTCTCTTTTTAAACAGCCTTAATAATTTTTTTTAAACGATACATTTTTTCTTTCTTTTTGTGTCATCATTTCCTCTATTCTTGCCCCTCTTTCTTTCTATTATCTCCTCTCTTTACTTTTCACACTTTCCACTTCCCTCACTCCTGTCTTGTTCATTCACCTTCTTCCCTCTGTAATTATTCTGCATACTTTCATTTCGAGATTGCCACCGTCCAATTACGCCTTCTCTTCTCTGTTGTTCGAAACGTTTCACGTTCATTCGAGTTTAAGTAAGCGTAATGTCAATCTGCCTGTTTAGCCCCAGGTTTCAAAATTAACAAAATCTCGTCTTAGCTTAGCGGCTTACAATTTTCTTTTTCTTTCCTTCCCCCCTCCTTTTACTTTCTTCTATCATCCACATTATATATTTGCTTGAAAATAAATAAAGAAAACGTGCATTTCTTCTTCGCTTCTTTCTTTTATGGGCCGTGTCCCTTCAGAACGTAGGCCAACCTAGTCCACAGTTTCGCCGTTGTTATTTCTCCCAAACCCTGTTCTACCATCCATTTAAGCAAGCTCATCAAGCCTATTTTCCTCTCTCCTGTGAGTATCAGATTTTCCAAGTCCTCATTAAGCGCCCCAGAAATTTCAACTGCTTCTTCCTGATGTTACGTATAAGTTTCCTTTTTGTTTGCATTTTCTCTAAAACTCAGCCGTTCAGCACGCGTTCGGTCTATGGTATCATCATTTTTCTGGAGAACCAGTTTTTTTCATTATTTTTTAAATTTTTCACTCAAGCTCTAATTGTCTTTGTTTTAATCCTCATAAGTATTTCGGCTCTTCTATCTTTCTGTCTATTTTGACTCAGTTTTATTAGCTTTCCCACTTTCTTTATAATAACGACTGGTATTAAATAACTTGAGGACTTTCAACCGCAGCAGCGGCTAAATTTCATATCATATATAACTCGAATAATGACAATCAAGGTGTTGACATTCCACACTACTTCAAGTAAAAGTTTAGGAAGGAAACCCCTATCAATAGTGAAAAGAGCGATAACAGCTGCTGGATTTGAGAAACTTGTTTTCTTGACAAATTGGTTTAAGAGAATGACTTTATAAATTTCAACCGGCAGTACTACAAGCTAGTCGGACATAAATTTCCTCATAAGGAAACGGGTGATATTATCATAACCGAGAAAAAACAATGAAATATTGTGCTATAATAAAAAAAAACTGATACAATCAGTCAGACTCTGAAATAAAGAGATAAAAATCGACAATCATGCAATCGTGATGATGGAAAAAGAAAAAAAAAGAACTAAAGAAATGACAGGCAAATCCAAAGGAAAGAAAGAGAATTTGAAGAATTAGGCACTTATGACATATCAAAGGCAAAGAGGGGCAGTGGAAAACAATCTTGTGTTAATACATGACAGAACAGGGAGGGGAAGGATACTAAAAAAAACAGGTAATCCTAGTAAGAGTAAGAAGCTGTAAAGAGCCATGATCATTCATGTTCTGCAAGGACACGGCACAAAGAAAGGAATAAAGGAATTAAACCACACAAGAAAGAAATTCACCAGAACACCAAACAATAATTTCCGATTCCATCATATTTAAAAAAAAAAAAAAATCCCCAAAGCAAGGTAATAAAGCCACTAAGACACAGGAGGGTTACTGAGTACGAAAGAATATAAGTAAAAGAAAAACATTAAGGTGCAAGAACAATAAAAAAACTGGAATAAAAAAAGACAGAAGATAACGATTTACATTGCATTTACATTTTTGAAGGTCAAAGTTGGCTGGAAAGCGAGAAGCTGGAAAAGACTTCCGAAGTTGAGCTGGATGAGAGAAACTGTTAGCATCGAACATACGGATACCTCTAGCCATTTCAACTGTGCAATGATGCGATCTTTTTGCTGCGCTTAAATTCTTAAAGACTAGGTACCATAAAAGGAAAAAAATATGTCAAGAAATAAAATTAGTGTATAATACAACCCCGTGTTTCGGAAGCTTAAAACAAGGAATAAATCATATTCTTGTATATAATACGACTACGCAGTACAGCCATCCCTATCTAGAATTTTTGGGAAAAGTAGCACCAAAATTATCTGTTAAAGTCTCAATGTTGTACATATATTTCAGTAAAATATTTAATTTTTCATGATATTAAAGAATAGAAACGAATGGGATATTTAGTCACTGTGTATTTCTTATTTTTTTCCATTTCAGAACTTATTTCCGAATTTTCGGGGAAAGGTGCTTTGCTGTAACATTAATGCTATCAAATCATGACAGATCTCGTGTATCACCTTTCTTAATTTCTTTTAGCAATTTCGGTGACTTTCCTGTCTTTGGAACAAACGACGGCCAATTAAGTTGATTCTAAAAGTACAAATACAGCAGACATATCAATTATCTTTTGTAAACAATTGATATCAAAATCTGCCTAATTTGTCTTTTATTATCTAATGTACTGAGTGTATTTGTGATCTTTCTATTTCAAATTTTTTTAATCCGAGTAAAAATTTATTGTGTATAATACGACCCCCGTTTTGCCGTTAAAATTTATCGTATTATACACAAGAAAATAAGGTAACTAATTCTGAAGATGATGACGCGGGATGAAGCCTTGCACCTTACAGAAGGTATCAATTGGCAATATGTAGACTCGACTATCAACTGTTTTGAGAAATACCCGATATACAAGGTGGTCCGAAATTTTTGTCACCCCCTACGTAATATAATTTTCTATTTCAGCGCTACTGTGGAGAGAGTTTTACATGAACGATACCAGAATACCCATCAATTGAAAGACGCCGTTCGGTGGGCCTTTGCAACAATCAACAAAGCACAGCTTCATAAAATATCACACGAGACATAGCGCCGCATCATTGCGTGCCACGAAAATGATGGTGTTTATACAGACCTTTACAGTGAATAAACTGAATCCAGTTATATGTGCTTTGTATTACTGCATTACTTGTTCCATTGTTATCATTACTTTCTGGTCGTGCGTGACAAGACTTTCGGACCGCCCTGTAGGTTAATAAAATGCTAATCATGGAAGTAAAATATTGCAGCAAAAAAAAACAAACAAAATCACGAGGAAAAATAAACAAATCTAAAATCTCTAAAAAGAAAAAAAAAACAAACATACGAAAAACAAAACTGCATATTTGTTTAATCTATCCCCCCAAGCAAGGTGATAATACCATTAAGATCCAAGGATCTACTCGGAATGAAAGATAATTAAACAAAACTTTAGAAGGAACCTGAAACCAAATCCCAAATAGGAAACGAGGGATAAACCCCAACAAAAGAACAGGGAGGAGTTTGAAGTGGACGATAGGTGACCCTATCGACTCCTATTTATATAAATAGTGAATCAATATTCAGCTTTTAAGCGGAGACGCTAGAATCATAGAGTTGAAGTTGACTCTGCAAGAAACCGGAAACCCGGTTTTAAAATGGAAACAAGGGATAAACCTCTAATCCTGTTGAAAAGACCGGGGAGGGTGTGAACTGGACATTATTATGGTAAAAATCCATATTAACATAACCCGCAAATAATTCTATAAGAAGGAGCGACTCTAAGACAAGTTTTAAACATTTAATAGATATCATCTACATAGAGTCGGATTTAAGCCTTAATAGGCTTCTGAGCTAATAGAATCTGGGAGTGTCTTGTTTACGTATGTTGCCCCCACCCTATGTCTATAAAAAAAAGAAGATATTTTGAAATGATGTATTTTTTTGTGTAAAACATAAAACGCTACAACTAAAATTCTTCTTTTGGAACTCATCCAATTTATTTCATTAGTAACTTTAGGATTATTTTATCCGAACTTTACACCCTATAGAAATATATCTCGGATGAAGGGCCTGTATTACACTAAAATTCTAGTATTCAAATTGACTAGCAAATCATCCTAAAAACCCTCAAAGATGAAGGAGCCAAGCTAGTAATACTAAATAATTGAGACTAGATAGTAAATAAGATTATTGGATTGTATCACATTGTAATGAAAGATAAGGACTTGTATCACTGTGAGAAATCAAATACACAGATATAGTAAACCTTAAAATAAACTAATCAGCTCTGTTCTTATATCTTTATTTTTTTAGTTTTATCAGGTGCACAAGACTAGGGTACTTGGATATGTATATTCAAAAGAATCCCCGAGTGGCACCCCCCACTGAAATTTCTTTTACCGTTGATTTAAATTAAGTTTAAATTTGAACAAAGGAATGACTCCTATCTAAAATATAAAAGGAGAAAGCCAGAAGATAGAGGGCACACTGACAAGATCAAAATGAGATCATATGGACGTCAAGTTGAGGAAGAAGTCATCAGTCAGTCGGTGGTGTCTTACAATACATATTGTTGCGACAGTTCAACTGTCATACCAATGTTGAAATCTGTTCATCAATTCCTTCAATCAAGTATTATCAAATATATATCAAAGGGGCAATATCATGCTGATTTTGCACCCTCGCCTTACACTGAAATTGTTTTCCCCTTTGATTTGAGTTAAACTTAAATTTGAACAATGGAATGACTCCTATCCATAATATAGAAAGAGAAATCCAGAAGATGGAGGTCACAACGCCAAAATCACTGAGTAATATTGAAATTCATAATTTTTCTCCACAAATTATAGCATTGATTTTAAATCAATCATTTTCTTACAAAAAATGCGTGATACACAGCAAGTCGCGGTTAATTCGGGTAGTATTTATATAATACTCATTACAAATATATGTGGTGATGCTTCAAAACGTGATCCTGTTTATTGTGCAAGTATTTACTGGTATAATGAGATTACTGAAAAATAAAGCCTAAACTGAGCTTTTTCATTTAAAAAGAAAACTGTATTGTAATGTGTTGATTAGCTACTTCAGGGGTTGTGTTTTTGATACTGTTTCTCATATATGAATTACTGGGATCGGCTTTTATTTCATTCGGTCGAGTTCGCTTGGACATTCAGGAGTCTATCACGCCAACCATCACGGTCCTGCACCAAGGTCGAAAAGTTATTAGGCTAGCATTCTGTGTCATAACATAGATCACTTGCGTGTTCTTGGTTTGCTCATCAGCAGTGTCCTGCAAAGCGCACTCTGCGTTCAAGTAATAATGTAGAAGTATCAAGGATGGGTCCATAGAGCTTTGATTTAGTTAGTCTGTCCAGCATCTGAGTGAAAATTCCATCAAGCTTAGACTCAAGGGTTTTAGTTAATGTCAAAGCAGTGGCACCACATGTTTAACACCGCCTCTATAGTGGCTCGAAAGAATCTCTGAGGTTGTCTGGTTGATCAGATTTCCTGATTACGTCCATTTTTTTTTCAAGGCTTTAGCTATGCAAATTTTCACATCCTTTTCAATAAAGGTTATTTCGCTTCCAAGGTATATAAAAAGATTTTATATATTTTATTGATTCTCCTGATAGATTTTGTATAAAGAATTGCTAGTCGAAGGTTGTGAATTCAGTTTAGGAGGCGTTGAGAGAGTTGCGAATTGTGGTATTGATCATGGTATCTGCAGTGATAGCGAGGTCATCTTCATCATCAATATCGATCAGCTTTTTTGCAGGATATCGACTTGTGTCTTCGTGATAACATAAAAACAAAACTTTGAATTGCCTACAAGGCTGTGTATATGCTTTTTTTTGCTTTCTTTTCTTTTTTGAACTGCCAGGGTTAGAATATAAACATCGGGCACCTCCCGAGTAGATATGACAGAAATATTGTTTGGGGCTTTTTCACGCATTATTGAATATACTTATGTGTAAGCCGATCGTTCAACACAAAGATGCTGAGGGTACTATGGACCGAACATGTGAGCAACAAGGAGGGTTTAGAGAAAATGGAAACAAAAAGGATACATACATAACATCAGGAAAAGGCAGTTGAAATTTCTGGGACACATAATGAGGAAGGAAGGCTTGGAAAATCTGATACTCACAGGAGAGAGGAAAGTGGATGGCAGAAGAGGGTTTGGGAAAAATAACAAAAAGACAAAACGTATTAAAAGTTACAAGGGATAGGAAGATGTGGAGGACCATGATCGTCTACGTTCTGAAGGGACACGGCACATAAAAAAGAAGAAGGAATGCGTGTTTTCTTTATTTTCAAGCAAATATATAATGTGGGTGATAGAAAAAAGCGGGGGTGAACGAAAAAGTAAATAGTAAGACGCTAAGCTGACGAGATTTTCTTAATTTTGAACCCTGGGGCTAAACAGGCAGATTGGTATTACGTAAGGAGGAAGGAGGGCTTGGAAAATCTGATACTCATAGGACAGATTGATGGAAAGGGGGACAGAGTAAAGCAGCGTGTAAGATAGTTGATGAGTAAATGGATGGTAGAACATGGTTTGGGAGAAATGAAAAGAAAAAAGACAAAACTTAGCAGGAGCAACGAGGGACAGGAAGATGAACGCCTACGGCTTGAAAGGACAGGGCATATTAAAGAAGAAGATACACAAAAATATTCAGTAATTCATAGAAAAAAAGCCCAAACCAGGAGTCAGATGCGAGTATTGCTGCCACATCTGCTCTGGAGCTGCCTGATCCTCCTATTTTCACAGGGGGTTTAAGACAAAAATGCATTAACCCGGCCTTCGAGGCTATTCACTTTCCATCCTACAACCCCTCACCCATAGACACAACGTCACAAGGCAGGGCAGTTTGAAGGCGAGAGGAAATCAATGCATAACCTACCTAACGAGCTTTTGTAAACGGATTTCGGGACAAGGTCTAAGAGAAATAACAAAAATGTTCCCAGGTCAGGAAAATGTGGAGATCCATAATCGTCAACGTCCTGAAGGGACACTGAACATAGAAAAGAAGTGTACACGTATGATACGACCATCTGACTAAATGAGGATTATTTTAAAACTAGCTCCCCATATCAGTTGTGTTGAGAGAAAAAGATTCAGATTTGCTGGACGAAGCCGGAGAAGCAAAGAAGAGCTTATTTTCGATACACTTCTTTGGAAACCATCTCATGGACATAAGAGCATTGAACACTATTCGAAGACATAAATTTAACATCTGACTAAAAAAGCCGGATTTAGTATGTTTGAACGACCAACTTCTATGAATGGTTCTGGAAGGATGACGTCATGAAGTTAAGCTACTCTGAAAAAGCTCGCCATGATCTTGCCAGAACAAAAAAATTAATATAATTTCTCTTTTCCAGATCCATTTTATTCCCATCTGAATTGTTCTTCCAATTCTTTCATTTCCTTCATTCTTTCTCCGTTTCCTTTTGCCTTATTTTTAATGCGTTGTAATCATTCTTTTTTTTTTTTCACTGATATGAAGTCGGATATTCTCTTTCGGCTTCATTCTCTTGTGTACTTAGGATTTCAGTTGGTTTATTTTTGTGTAACAGACATTCTGGTTTTCTTTCGAACCCTAACAATTCCATTCGGGCATGGAATAAATTCAAGATCAGGGCAAAACGAAGCCATTTAAAACTATAGAGATCGGTCGATATAGTAATAACTGGTATTTAAGGTAAATTTCTGTTTCATGTTTTCCGGCGATATTATGAAAATATAAAGAACAATAATAACAAGGCCAAGAAGTCAATATAATTACCTTCCAGGGAAACTCTTTATCCACACTATCATTTATCCTATATATGGTAATAGTAACTTTCGACATTCATTGACCGAGTAGACGGTGTTACTTTCGGTTGAAATTTATAAAATTTTTGTTAAAACAATTTTTCAGAAAAATAGTTTTCCCAAGTTAACTAATGTTTTTTCGCTCTTTCTTTGATTTGGGATATACTTCATAACATTTTGCTTGAAGTAATGCGAAACGTCAAATTCTTCATTGCCATCATCATCTCTTAGAGTTCAATGTGCTAACCATTTTAGTTCTTTCTGTTGAAAATCTTCAAGTGATTGGACTTCTGTTATTCTATACAGTTCTTTGTGATTCTCGGTTGAGTAATGGACAGCGGCTCGGATTGAGGAGTCGGAGAGCCGAGTTCGAATACTTGTCGAATCTATTACATTCACTTACGTGCTAATACCCTTCTAAAAGGTATGGATCCTCTTCTAACCTCCCCCAGCTATGGGTAAATAGCAAAACAGGCTGGGTTCTATAGCCATGACTGGCAACTGGTCTACTACAGAAAGAAATGGCAACCTACTGCGGGAAAAAATCTGCTTCGTCAGTCATGTATCGCGCATAGCACATAACTGACCATCTTTGTGATTCTACAGCGTCAGTTCATGAAGTTCGAAAAGGGATGGTCGCCTCTAAAACCTGTAGGTTTTATTACTCAAAGATTTGTTTAACAAGTGATCCCAGAAAAACGGTTGTATACAGGTGACGGTTTAGATATTTCTGAATGGTTTTGACGCCATGCATGACATGCTTATTCACATCTTGACCTGACAAGACTATTTAAAAATATGACTCCTTTTTGAAGGTTAACCTATATATATATATATATATATATATATATATATATATATATATATATATATATATATATATATATATATATATATATATATATATATATATATATATATATATATATATATATTTTGCAGCATGTTTTCATTAAGACATGTCTCATTAAACAATTTAGACAATTTTTGTCTACTTATTCATAATAAGGTCCTCTCATATCTACGGACCACTTTCTCAGTACCTTATTAAATGTAGAAAGAAAATTATCATGTTGATGTATATCTATTTTATTTCCGAGTACTTTGGACATTGTCACAATGACATCTTCACGATCTTGTTCTTTCTAAGAAAAAATGTTGTGTTCATCTGATAATTAACCTTTTTTCTCCTGAATTGAAAAAGGCTAAACATATGCACTGTACAATTTTAAAATTTTAATGATGTAAACATACAGGTGCAATAACGTCAAGGGAGTTTACTAAGTTATTGAGATATTTTTTTAAAAGCTATTTAAATGCTATTAATTATTTTAATTAATTATTAATGGTATTTATAATTAATTTTATGAAGGTTTGGTTTCAATTTTTTTATTATGGATAGCTTCAAGAATTTTTAGTTTATGCTTATTATTTTCATGAAAAAGTATAGATGTATTTTCGACAAAAAAATTTTCTAAATTGCGAATGTGGACAGGCATGCTGTTGGAAATGTTGAAAGATGTTCGATGCATCATTCATATAAAAACAGTTTAGACAACGTAGTGGTGGTGTGATGAAAATATATATTATTTTTCCGGTTGCAGATAAACAAAACCCTGAAGATGATATTGTCTAATTTCGAAAGTACTCGGAAAAAAATAAATATACATCAACATGGTAATTTTCTTTCTTCCATTAATACGGATACTAAGAAACTCGTCCGTAAATATGAGAGGATTCTACTAAGAATAAATAGACAATCCTTGTCTAAGTTGTTTAATGAGACAGTTCTTAATACATATATATATATATATATATATATATATATATATATATATATAATATCTGGATAAAATGAATGAAACAAAATTGGGTGTTTTGTTATGAAAGTATTTATTTCTGTGTTTTTGTATATATTTATTTATTTAATATTTCAGACCACCTAGGTCTTTCCTCAGAAATCAAATTAGAAACTGTGTTTGTGTGTTTGTTTACAGCGTTTGTTTACAGCGTTTGTCGTGAAGCGTGCGCATGTCACGTGATGTGCAATGCAACTTTGTTTGAATTTTTGGCGGAAGACTGATGATAGTGTCTTAAATGTTGTTTAAAAGGTTTTTTGACCATAACTCAAGAAATATTTCTTAAAATATTTTTAACTATTAAAATATTTATGTAGATTTAAAATATTCATGTGTTTGTTTACCCCTAGTTTATGTGTCTAATTTTAGAATTTAGTATTTTTCTTTTTTTCTTCTTCGTATGTGTGTTGTACTTAAATTACTGTGTTTGTGTGTTTGTTTTTAGACTTGGACGACACGTGGTGTGGAACGCGATTGTGTTTGATTCTTTAACGGACATCTGGTGTTTTGGTTATTGTTTAAAAAGGATTTTTACCATATCTAAAGAAATTATATAACTTATCAGCTATCCTCACCTCCACCAAATATCTAAATAATACAAACCAAACAGGTAATTACAAATGTAACAAAACTCGTTGTCTAATTTGCAAACACATAATAACAGACAGTGAATTTCTCGCACCCAACTCCAAAATCACAATACATCCACCCCGCCTCACTTGTGATAGCAATAATATAATTTACTACCTATTCTGCACAATATGTCCTAATAGTGGATATATTGGCGAATCTGGAACTAACTTTAGGCTTCGTTTCAACAACCATAAACAAGATATACGACAAAATAACTCATATTCACCAGTAGCAGAACACTTCAATAGACCACGACATTCGATAGATAATTGCAAATGTATATTGATAGACTCAAATTTTAGCACGACATACATACGAAGAAAAAAAGAGAAATATTGGATTTTAAAATTAAACACATATAAACTAGGGTTAAACAAAGACTTGGGTATTCTAAATCAGTATAAATATTTCAATAGTTAAAATATTTCTTAAAAAAATTTCTTTAGATATGGTAAAAATCCTTTTTAAACAATAACCAAAACACCAGATGTCCGTTAAAGAATCAAACACAATCGCGTTCCACACCACGTGTCGTCCAAGTCTAAAAACAAACACACAAACACAGTAATTTAAGTACAACACACATACGAAGAAGAAAAAAAGAAAAATACTAAATTCTAAAATTAGACACATAAACTAGGGGTAAACAAACACATGAATATTTTAAATCTACATAAATATTTTAATAGTTAAAAATATTTTAAGAAATATTTCTTGAGTTATGGTCAAAAAACCTTTTAAACAACATTTAAGACACTATCATCAGTCTTCCGCCAAAAATTCAAACAAAGTTGCATTGCACATCACGTGACATGCGCACGCTTCACGACAAACGCTGTAAACAAACGCTGTAAACAAACACACAAACACAGTTTCTAATTTGATTTCTGAGGAAAGACCTAGGTGGTCTGAAATATTAAATAAATAAATATATACAAAAACACAGAAATAAATACTTTCATAACAAAACACCCAATTTTGTTTCATTCATTTTATCCAGATATTATATACATATCAAGAAAGTATACGTGGCCTCTCATTATGCTATTTGGACCCTATATATATATATATATATATATATATATACACACACACACACACACACACATACAGACACACACATATATATATATATATATATATATATATATATATATACAAAGAGAGTAATTGTCTATATTTTTGGGATGAGGGGTTTTCACTATGGATTTCGTTAATCGGACTGACTTCCTCATCTTGGTTGCTTTCCTCACAACGTTTCGGCCGTCTGATCCTCCGGCCTTCTTCAGGTGCATCTCGAACTCGGGAACCGTCGGTCTGGAATTTCGAACCCAACCCTTTATTGTTACGGGGGTACCATGTTCTCGTTCACCTGAAGAAGGCCGGAGGATCAGACGGCCGAAACGTTGTGAGGAAAGCAACCAAGATGAGGAAGTCAGTCCGATTAACGAAATCCATACAAAGAGAGATATACTAGGAACATGTTATTCTCAGTTAAAACAGTCAGTGCTCAATAGTTCAAACAGAAAGACCCAGGTCAGAAGTGACCGGTTATACAAATCACAGGAAAAAGTGGCCCACCTTATTAATATGAAATATTTTAATATTTTCACCAGGCAATCAAAATAATTGGCGACCTTTATTGCAAACGGCTTAGATCCTCAGCAATGACATCAGAATGGAGTTTAGAATTGAGAAATGTGTAAGGCTAATGATAAAGAAAGGATGAAGAGGGCCACAAAATAAATGCATTACGCAATCAGGAATTTGTCTTAATTTGAACACTAATTATCTCTTCTCATTTCTAATTCGCCCTGCTTCCCGCCGTCGTCGTCCTCTTGGTCGTACCCAGCACACTTCGTCGACTGTTTTCCCTGCCGCCGTTAATAACTTTCTAATTTAACAACTGCCTTCTCTCGATATTCTTCACATTTTAACTGGTTTTTATATAGTCTTTCTGTCTCTTCTTCCATTATATTCTTTTATCTAACCCTCTTTGTTTAGAGGGTAGCATTAAAAGGTCGAGAAAGTTTATCATCTCGACCTTGCCACAGAGACGTTCGAATCTATGGCTTTTTACTGATTTTCTCAAGGTAACTAATCTTTTCACGTTTTTCATTATTTTCCAAATAGTTTTTTTTGTCTCGCTATCTTTTTCACGATTCCATTCTTTTTTTTTTTTGGCTATGATTTCTCAAACTTTCTCATTAATTCTATTAATCTTAGTTCAAAAATTCTGTATTATTTAGTTCTTTGTTTCTCTCTCTTTGCACCCCTACCGTTTTTTCTTTATTTCTTTGAGTTGTGGTATCCGCCCTCTAATGAGTCTATTGTGGACTCTTCCACTTACTATAAAATTAGTAGGAAAGTAAGCCTCGGGGGAACAGTAGTAGAGATTGAACGCTGGTCAACCGACACACACTCCCAAGTTTGAAGTCGTATAACACTCTTCTGTTGTACTTACTGTTCAATACACGATTTATCTGGAACCTCTTGTTTTGTTATTTCTTTAAACACTTTGATAACACATTTTTTTTCATTTTCTTCTTTATTTACCGCTATCTTATTTTACCATATCTCTTCTGTCCTCCATTTTTGTTTGTATTTCCCTTTTCTTCTCCCGTCTTTACCGTTTTTTCTTATTTTATTTTGAAATTCATCCTTTCTATGACGATGGAGTGCCTGTTTGTGCGTGTCTCCTCGTTTCTTGCAGTATAGATCATTTAGGTGTCAGAGGCTGGGATTCAAAGTAAGCTCAAATTGTGTAGCGTCTTTCTGTTCCTGTAAACAGCAACCATAATTTTTCTATATGAAATAAAAAAAACAAGTCTGTGACATTTTTAAATTTAAAAGAATCACCCAATTCGAACCAGGAGAGTTGATCAAATTTCTCGTTAAGGACAAGAGAATTCGCTTGACCTTTTACTTTGCTAAGCCAAAAGACCAGAAAAGTGAAATTGAACGAAAGCAATAAGACTGAATCAAAGCTGAAATCATTGGATTAAGAATTTGAAATGGTTGAAAAGAATGGAAACGAAAGCCTTACAAAATCAACTGAAATATTTACGAAAGTAGAGGAGAATTTAGGGAAATTTAAGAACCCCCCCACCACTTGAATTCCAGTCGAAACAATGAGAGACAACTGGTGGGAAACCTAAAAGATTACAAAATCATAAAAACTGATGGAGTAGTTGTAATAAGTTGTAACGCTCTATTAAAGTCATTTTTATAAGGGATCTTTTTAAAACCATTCTTCTCCCCCAAACTTATATTTTTTATCTTTTCATTTATAGGAAAAATTAATTCTTTTAACTACTGGATGTTTCTCTCAGTATTATCCATATATCTCTGAGCTATGTTATCACTGATCTATCTTATCGCTTATCTCATATGTGTTATCACTTCTCTCTTCTGTGTTATCACTTATATATGTTATCACTTATCTCTATATGTTATCACTTATCTCTATATGTTATCACTTTTATATGTTATTACGTATCTCTTATATTTGTTATCACTTATTTCTGTATGTTATCACTTATATATATTATCACTTATCTCTCTGTATGTTACCTATATGCTATCTATTATCCATCTATCTCTTTCTGTTATATATCTACCACTTTATCTCTTATCCCTTTCTGTTATCTATCTATCTATCTATCTATCTATCTATCTATCTATCTATCTATCTATCTATCTATCTATCTCGTTCTGTTATCTTTCTCGTCTATTGTTTATTTTACACTGCAGTCCTTTTCTTCTCTCTTCTCCTCCGCCTGCTACCGCCTATCGCGCCATCCTCTCGGACTGGCAACCGTTTTTCCAAGCCCATTGCGCTGAATCTTTGATTCTTCATCCAACTACCCATCCACCCTCCCGTACTATCAACCAACCAAACACACACCCATCATTTCCCTGTCTTTACTTCTCCCCTCCCCCTGTCCGCTCTGCACCCTATCTTTTCAGTCCCACAACCAACTCCACCCATTATCCCAACAGCATCTCGAAATCACACTGACGACATCTCTCAACAAATGGAATTAACGTGACGGACCGCCCCGCAAGCGGATGATTTCTCTCGACGTAATTACATATTAGAATAGCTATTATGTGTTAATTGTCGATTTTATAACAATTTCAGAAAGGTATTTAATAGGTTACTTAGCAGACGAAAATCTATTTTGTTCAGGCCACCAGCCCCACGTAAGCCGACTCACCTTCTTCCTCGAGTCATTTGAAACGCTTCCTCCCCCTCCACGAAATCTACTTTTACCGCTTCTTCCTTTTTCTTCATTTCTCGACTTGTTTTCTTCTACTCTTTCTTTTACAGCCGTTCTTTTTTATAAGATTTCATCGAGTAGATTTTTTTTTATTATCTTGTAAATCTTTATTTTTCACTTTTCTTCATCTTTGCTTTCTTTCTGCACTGCCGACTTTCTTTTTAGTTTTTTCATTCATTTTCTCATTCTTACTATTTTTCTTGCTTCTCTTGCCATCTCTTTCCATCTTCCTCTTGTCATCTCTTTCGTTCTCTTTCAATCCTTCTTTCTTATTCTTTCTATCCATCTTTCTTTTTCTTTTCATCTCTTTCTTTCTTTCTTTCTTTCTTTCTCTTGCCATCACTTTCTCTTTCTTTCTTTCTTTCTTTTACCATCTTTCCTTCTGTTTCCATGTTTCTTTCTCTTTCTATCTTTCTTTTTCATTTTTCTTTTTCCATCTTTTTCTTTCCGTCTTTCTCTTTCCATCTTTCTTTCTCTTTCCATCTTTCTTTCTCTTCCATCTCTTTCTTTCTTTCTTTTCCATCTTTCTTTCTCTTTCCATCTTTCTTTCTTTCTTTCTTTCTTTGTCTTTCTATCATTTTCTCTTTCTTTCTTTCTTTCTTTCTTTTACCATCTTTCCTTCTGTCTCCATGTTTCTTTCTCTTTTTATCTTTCTCTTTCCATCTTTCTTTCTCTTCCATCTCTTTCTTTATTTCTTTCTTACTTTTTCCATCTCTTTCTTTCTTTCTTTCTCTTTCCATCTTTCTTTCTTACTTTCTTTCTTTTTCCATCTTTCTTTCTCTTTCCATCGTCCTTTCTCTTTCTATCTTTCCCATTCTTTCTCTCTCGTTCTTTCCATTTTTCTTTCATCCTTTTCCTTATATAATCATGTCCGTCTTTCTATACTTGTTTTACGTTTTTCCTTTCGTCTTTTTTCACGTTTTATATTTTTATACTTATTTTTTCTTTTTTGTTTTTTTTCTTTTTTTCTGTCTTTGTCCTTTATTCTTTTTTTCCTTTCTTAATGTTTCTGTTTGATTTTGGTTTCTGCTTTCCTTCAACATGTCTACCGATTGCTGTTAACGATGCTTAGATTTTGAATGGACCAAATCCAGGGAGAATTGGATAGAGACAGATTGCAATGTGTCCATTTTGCAGATGGGTTGGTCAGGATTACGATGAAAATCGACATTCTAAATCCGGATTTTTATCATCTTGTCTCAAGCTTCTAGTTCTGGCACTGGTAGGAAATATGCAACTACTTCAGCCATATAATACTTTTACTTTCTTCCTTCACTTACTTTCTAGTATTTCCGCCATTTTCTGATTCTAAATCTCCACGTGATCAATGTATCTGGGTAAGAGGGTTTCCTGGAAGTTTTTCTTAATGTCTATATCAGTATCCCTTTTCATAATTCATAGTTCTGCTACTATTTTTGGAATAAGGGCTTCAATTTCAATTACCGGGTCGTTATTTTTTAAGGTTTTCCAATTGTTTGATAAGATGTTTTTCTCAGACAGGATGGTAATATCCCCGAGACAGTGTTTGTGTATTTAAGACTTTAATTATAATTATGTCTGGTCAGTTGTCTTCTTCCTCTACCTCTTCTTCCCCCTCACATTCGTTCTCCTCTTTCTCCACTTATCCACTCTCTTCTACTTTTCTTCTTCCTCCTACTCATTTTCATACTATTTTTCTACTTCCCCCTCCTACTCATTCTACTTTTCTTCTTCCTCGTCATCCTCCTCCTCCTCACAGTAATTATACTTTTCTTCCTCCACCTCCTCACATTCGTTCTACTTTTTTTCTCCTTCCTCCACCTCGCATTAATTCCACTTTCCTTTTTCCTTCTCCTCGTCACTTTCATTCTACTGTTCTGAATCCTCCTCCTCCTTCTTAAATTCTTTCTACCTTTCTTCTTCCTCCTCCTGTTCATTCTACTGTTCTTTTTCCCCCGCACATTCATTCTTCTTTTCTTCTCCCTCCTGCTATTCTTCTGCGTATTCTTCTCTTAATATTAGTTCATTTTCTTCTTTATTAAACGTAGTTTCAACGCCCGGCATGATCACTGTAAATAATATATTAAACATAATTGCCGAATAACTGACAAAATTGTGAAACACGAAGGTCAGATTCGTTATCAGAACACATAGAATGATCCCGAAGACGCTACGACTAATGTTGGAATAACTGGAAATTAAACTGTGAGTAAAACTAATTCAGACGATCATATTATAGATCATATAAATGATGGAAGCGAATGTGAGAGCATTCAGGTGTACCAGTTATAAAATGTGAATAATAATAACAATTTTAAAATTGTCTAAAAAACAAGCGACACTTTTTCATTTTTTTAAAACTTCTACATTAGCCATTTATTTTTCTCTGTTGTTGCATCTTTCAGTGTTTAAAAATGTAAATTTAACAAATATCATCAAATTATTATTGTAATTCATTTGAATCTTAATATATTATTTATTCCTGTCAAGACTAACAACAAGTGTAATTTCTCAGATTTTACAATTTTATTCTTTGCAGTTTTCATCACCATTAGATAGAGTACAAAGACTTTTAGGCAGTCTGGTAGGGGATGAGATTTTCAACTCGACAGACTCGTTCCCCCTAGGAAAAGAGCTGTCACCCCGACAATAAAAATAGACTGGCACAACTTTGCAAGCCTGTTCGCGACATTATCTAAATTTTCATGGCAAATATTCGAACTAGCTCCATTCTTTACTTCCGCCCAATACAGATCTTTACAGCTAAGACTCGTCATGCCGAGTCCACGGAAACGAACGCCACTCAATCCCGCCGTATTCCAGCTGCATTCCCAAGAACTGGTGCTTTGTAGAACAGATACCCGCGTGGATGCTACAATCTTGACCTCTTGAGGTCAGTTGTTACCCCAATGTTGGAAGGGGCGCGCAGTGAATGTTATGATAATATGTAGGATAGATAATAGTTGATAAACAGTATTCATTATATTTCCCAATCTTCTATTCATATCACACACTTCGTTCAGTAGATTTATACCTTAACTGGCTCTTGAACCTCGTGTTTAATTGCGAACAAATTTGTCAGTAAGCAACCGGGACAAAATTTGGTTTATTTTGTAAATAATTTGGCGTAGTTGTATACTTGAGGCATTTTCACAACAAATCGTTTTTTGTTTTTTTTTTCAATTATTTTTATATTGCTATAGATTAAGAACTCTTAACTATTAATATAATTTTTTCAGTATCCAGTTTGCTTTGTAAAATCATTGTAAATTGATGACCCTACAGAAGCCAAAAAATATGCTCATCTGACGTGATTTACTAAAATCTAAAAAATAATATTTTTTTTAAATATCGTAATAGAGATGCTGGCAGACTTAGATGATTTCGCCATTGACATGATTACATATATAATTAATTAAATATATAACAGTAGTGATATACCGTAAAACCCAAGTAGATCTATTTCATAACAGTGTTTAAGCAGGTAGGTAAAAAGGGATGGGAACTGCACCGGACAATTAGTGTAATTAGCCAATAACAAAACATATCATCCGAATTCTGATGAAGAGAGCACGCAGCAGAATCAGACCGGAAATAAGACAAAAACAGTGCGGTGTCGTTAAAGACACTGGAACAAAGAATACAATATTTATGCTCAGATGTTATCAGAAAGAGCAGTACGCATGCGGAAGGATGTGTACCTGTGTTTTATAGATTAGGAAAAAGCGTTTGTTAAATACGTCATAAAGAACTATTGTAACCATGACATGTTGGGGAAGGATATTCGAATAATCTAGAACCTAAACTGGTAGCAAACCGCCTACATGCGGATAGAAAACGAGTTCAGTAAATATACGAAATCAGAAAGGAATGGTAAACAAGCCTGTGTTTTCTCACCGGACTTATTCAACCTATACAGCGAGGCGATTCTGAGAGAATTAGAAGTCCTACCAGGATTCATTATTGGCGACCAAAATCTTAACATATGCATATGACACAGCGTCGATAGCGGACACAAAAAGGAAATTACAAGAACCCCCACAGAAGACAATGAAATAATGTGAGAAGAAAACACTAAACGTCAATTGCTAGAAAACAGAATGCATGGTTGTTAGCAAAAGAGAAAAACCTAACAAGCAAATTACAAGATGGAGTTGCCGAAATCAAACAAGTAGAAAAATGTAAATATCTTGGAAGTGTTTTAACGGAGAACAGAAAATGCTACACTGAAATCTGAAGGCGCATTGGGATCGCGAAATATGCCTTCCAAAAGCTAAGCAAAGTATTAAGAAACAGAAACATTTCCTTAGAAACTAAGAAAAGAGTACGGAACTGTTACGTAATATCAGTCATCCTATATAGCAGTGAATGCTGGGCAATATCCTCACAAGTGAAAACGAGGCTTGAAGCAACAGAAACAAAGAAAAGAGTACTGAACATTTATGTAATATCAGTCCTCCTATATGGCAGTAAGTGCAGGGCAATCTCTCCCCAGATGAAGAAGAGAGTAGCAGCAAAAGAGATGTTGTTCTATTGAAAGATGCTGAGAATACCATAGACCAAACATGTGAACAATGACGAAGTTTTAGAGAAAAGAAACACTTTATATTGCAACATACGGCATCTGATGTGGTGTTGGATCTGTTTCTCTTGCTAACTATATCTCTGAGTTTCTTCAAAGTGGTAGTAATCTGCTTAATGTTTGTGATAACTAGTTTATTTTCAAATTGTATTGGAAGGTAGGATGATAAAGCTTTGTTGACAGTGGGGCCTAATTTTTTTTTTGACTTGCGCTCTTTGTATGCACGTTTCCTAGCGTGGAGGACGAAATGGCACGGCGAGTTTAAACGTTTTACAATGCGTTTCTCTTCTACATCTAGATATTCTTTGTTAGAAATACGAAATATGCCGAGGTAGTTTGTTGCTAACCTTTCAAAGTTTGACATAACCTAATCACATCGTCGATGAACGAATAAAGGCATTTCTGAAGTCAATCAGTCAAACAATGTAAAAAAATCTAATTTATATCACAACAAAAAATAATATAACATATTTTAATGAGGTACTTAAATAAAAAAAAACAAAGTAAAAAATGTAATTCAGAGATATATAAAACGTGCAGATTTTTAAAATCTAAGATTAATCCTATACTACAAAGAATTCTCAATAAACATTGCTATGCAAAAGACTAATTTGTAGAAGATTAACATTGTATATCAATTGCCTAGGGGTTAGACACCAACCTGTATTGGTCATTCCAGATTATATATCTTGAAAAGGTTCACTCATCAGTTCTCTGAGCAAAAAACTATATGTAAGCATATCACAAATTAATGGTATTCATTTCAGTTTCCATCAGATTGTGGTCCAAAAGAAAAAATCAGCTATCTCAACTGCAAATCTGTTACATATACTGCAAGTACTTTACATCAAAAGACGGCATCGCATCATCTATAAAATGTGTTCCAATATCGGCATCGTTGAACTGTAGGGTCATTTTATTCACGTGATGATAAAATTGATTCCAAAGTTATATATGAGTTATAAATAATTTCCGTTGTCATTTATCGATTTTATTCTTAAAAACGAAACAAAAGGTACAATTACGTTTCATTCATTTATATACGAGGTCTGATCAAAAAGTATCGAAACTGCTGTTATAAAACATCAGTTAGAATTTAATCTCCTTCGATGAAGAGACACTTTATCCATCATCGTTTCAACTGATGAAAGCATTCCTGGAACTCCCTTTTTGGGGACAGTGAGCAACTGCCTCGTATTTTCTGAGGTTTCCTCGACGTCGTGAAATCTTGTTTCTTTCATCTGGCATTTGATTTTTTGAAAGAGGAAAAAGTCGCAAGAGGAGAAATCTGGGGAGGGAATATAGTCGTTAATGGAAGTGTGGAATGCTGTCCTTTGCTAAAAAACTGCTGTACAGTTAGCGCTGAATTGGCAGGTGTGTTGTCATAGTGGAGTTGCCTATCACCGGATGGATGCAATTCTCTTCTTTTCCGACGAGCAGCATACCGCAAATCAAGCAACATGTCAGGATAAATATCCATATTTACTGTCCGACCAGATTGGCATACTCATGATGAACAGTGCAGTCGAAGAAAACTGTCAAGTTTCTTCACATTGCTTCGACTCATTCGTGCTTTTTTCGGTCTCGGAGAGGTTGGAGTCTTCCACTGCGAAGACTGAGCCTAGTTTTCCGGGTCATAGCCATAGACCTATGATTCGTCACCTGTTATGACCGTTTTCAAAACGTTTTTCTGCAGTGTGGTGAGATGACCACACTCTACACACTTTCCTTCCAAACACTGCAGTAAACCAGTAAACAACGGAAGTGAAACGAGAACGTTATAACTGTATGCATGAGCGACAGAGTTCAAGATAAATCTGTACCAAGCGGATTCACTCAGCGTACTTTAGTTTCGTTTCTATATCAATAGTCCAGTTACTTTTAACCTAGTGATGGCCTATGGCAGATTGCGATGCGTCGAACAGTTTTTATAATATTCTAGCGTTTTGCTGTGGATCTCTTTGCGCTAAAGATTTTCGAGCTTCATGGTCAAAGTCCAATGATCGCCAGGTCTGGGTTCATCTTCCACCAATGTTTCTTCAGAATGAAACGAAGCAAAACAATTTCATACATTTTAGTTAGAGCTTCTTAACCATAAACACTACATATTTTTTTTTACATGTCTCTGTTGTTTCCTTACTTGAAGTCCCATAACATTATGGGATGTAAATGCACTTTCAGCCCCCGTCCTTATTAGATGGGTTCAAAAATTTAATCTGTGTACGCTACCACTGTCGTGCTAAAAATAAGACATGTTAGTGCATTTCAAATTCATTCTTACCTCTCACGGATGATTAGTAGTTAAGATTATACATTCGTCATAATTGGTTTCGGAGAAAAGGAAATTTCTCAGTATTATTATTACTCAACATGTAGGTGTGCTTGTGTACTTGTAGTGATAGGAAAAAAATACATAATAGGAGACCAAAATTTTACCATCTCTAAAAATAGATGAATATTCGGTGTCGCTAGACAATAAAGTCATATTTCCAAGAACAATTAGAAATTATTCCGACAAGGATATATTCTGACCATTTAATCAGAAATTTTCTGGATGATGACACGAACGTCATGGACGGACGAGCTAATCGGCGACAAAATCTGATCTCAACTCATCTCGTGGATCAAGCGGCAAGCTCGAAACGGATGTCTTTGTCATGCTAGCATACGTATATAAGGAGATGGATAGTTGAATCAAATTAGAATGAATTAATTAATTTTATCACTTTTCAATGTCACAGTTATCGAAATATGTCACTTATGTCACCAATCAGGCATAGACACACACTTACACATGCCTCCTGCCAATTACACAGGCAGTTCCGCGTGGACACGTGGACACACATACTTCCTTCGAACATTTTACACAGGCGACGACTACGTCTGAATATACTATTTGTTATATATATATATATATATATATATATATATATATATATATATATATATACACACACACACACACACACACACACACACACACACACATACATATACATATATATATATACATATATATATATATATATATATATATATATATATATATCACCTTCCTGGGGAAAGGATGTCTAGTCTCACTGAGGAGCTGCGATACAGCGAAACAGTACTCTCTGCGAATGTCATATATATATATATATATATATATATATATATATATATATATATATATATATATATATATATATATATATAAACAAATGGAAGGCCCTTTCATTAGAACTATATATGATTAGGCGTTTAGCCTTTCTAGGCTTCATCAGATACAAAAACGAAAGAAACAAATATATCTGTATGTGTTTGGTTAAATAATAAATTACTTAAATAATAAATTACTTTTTCCCGCTAAGCTGGTGTTTCTTAGAATTTATTATTTAAGCATACACGCCAATAAATATTTCTTTCTTTTGTTTTTGAATATGATGAAGCCTCGAAAGGTGAAACGCGTAATCAAATCTAGTTTCAATGAAACGGTTTTCCGTTTGTCTTATTTCTTCCAACTCTTTGTCAGATAGCAACATTGAGGAGATGTGATATAGCGAAACAGTCCGTTTGTGGATGACTATATATATGCTCTCCGAAACCATTCAATAGAGCTCGCTAGAGAAAAGGGTAAATTTAATAAAAACACTGTTTGCTACTGCTAGAGAAAAGGGTAAATTTAATAAAAACACTGTTTGCTACTGCTAGAGAAAAGGGTAAATTTAATAAAAACACTGTTTGCTACTGCTAGAGAAAATGGTAAATTTAATAAAAACACTGTTTGCTACTGCTAGAGAAAAGGGTAAATTTAATAAAAACACTGTTTGCTACTGCTAGAGAAAAGGGTAAATTTAATAAAAACACTGTTTGCTACTGCTAGAGAAAAGGGTAAATTTAATAAAAACACTGTTTGCTACTGCTATGAATGCATTACTTTCAAGTACGAATTGAGTTCTCTTAGACGCTGGTGTATTTCGTACAGAAAAAGCTAAAATCTCCCCTTCCCACTGCGGCTTAGGGATCGGATCTCCTTCTCTTCATTAAATAAAATCTGGAATAATAGCGGTTTTATTATATATAACGGGTATAAAAGAAAAATTGTCGAAATTGTGTAACAGTATAATTGTCCAATTGTTAAATTAAAATCTGAAACGTTGTATCTTAGAAATGATTAAAGATAACTTACTGGAAGGCCCCGAGGTTATTATAATACTACTGGACTCTACTTTGAGCAATAAGAATTTATAATTATTCTGTAAGCTTAACAGAAGTATCGTGATGAAATGCATCATAAACGAAAATGACATGTTTATCATTAACCATAGTTAAGGATCGGAAGCTCATGTAGGATTGAAATAAAGTTATATATATATATATATATATATATATATATATATATATATATATATATATATATATATATATATATAGTTTAAGTTTAATAAAGAAAACAGATAATGTTAAGGCTCCATTGATTATATTTTATTTCCCCAGGAAGGTGATTTTTTTCCTGGTTCTTCAGACCACATTTCCAAGTATACGAGAAAATGGTTTATAATTTACATATTATTATTTTTATAAGCTTTTAAGGGGATAGTTTTAAGTTGATGTAAGGTGATAGAGAGAGGGAGGGGAGGACGACGACAGATATGGTCGAAATTAGAGAAGGAAGGGAGAGATAGCGATAAGTTTAAATCTATCTTTATTAAGATACTTAAGAGTAAGGGAGGTGGGGGTAAAGACCAGGCATTTGACCTATTTAATAAGTCATCTAACACGAAAAGGAAAATGACCAAGAGAATAAGTGAAGAAAGAGATAAGATATAACAGAAAGCAAATGGGGAAACAGATGTGGGAGGAAAAAGGGGAGAAAGAATGAAAGGAAAAATAAATTAACATATATAGGCATATTGCGGTTAATTTATAAAAATACAGATTAATATAATATACATTTAACGCTTGACATTATTTTGAAGAATACCACCAAAATAAAATAGGAGAAAAAGAAAAAATAATATGAATATAAAAGAAAAGAAAAAATATTAATATTATTAATAACAACTAATAGTTAAAATTTAAAATTAATATTTATAATCTAAAATTTAATGTTTAAAATTTTAAATTAAAAAATCTACATATTTGGTGTAGGAGTTTTGTTGGCTTCTCTCTCAACTACGCCCCACACATAATAATCAATGGAGTTGCAGTCTGGGGAGTTAGGTGACCAGCTGTAAGGGGTGGTCACAGAAATTGTCTGACAACCATGAGGGTTTTTTTTCTGCTTGTGTAACATGTTGCAGAGTTGTGTTACCAGGCATAGGCTCTACTAGCAGTCACGTTCTTGACCCAGGCCAGCACTACCTCCTAAGGGCACTTGATGTAGGCCTACGTGTTGAGTCTCTGTGGG
This sequence comes from Acanthosepion esculentum, assembly GCA_964036315.1. Lineage (NCBI taxonomy): Eukaryota > Metazoa > Mollusca > Cephalopoda > Sepiida > Sepiidae > Acanthosepion > Acanthosepion esculentum. Next base: position 89,297,118 of record OZ038484.1, read on the forward strand.
AAGATGAATGGAGTTATAACGTCGCCATCACTAGTGACCACTCCAAACAACTTCATAATCACCATTAGACCCATCAAACTCTTTCCATCTCTTCCACAGTCTCCTCAGATTTACACGAAACACTCTGAAATGTTCGTATTGGAGATTCCGGCGCGAATGCCAAGCAGTACAGCACGCCGTTTCCAAATTCCCGGCGGAGAGATTTGCTTCATGGTGCTCGTTTGTCACAGACGGTTCCCAATTGATGCCACTATACTATGCAGTCGACAAAATCGAAAAAAGAAAGCCAGGCACATGCGCAAAATTAATAATACAAATGGCGACAATTTACCCATCGCACTGTGAAGAAAAAACCTCGAGGAATTTATATAAACGATTATTTGAACACAAAGTGAATATTTTACAAAACCACACACTCATTACATTAATTGTTCACTATCACGCGTCTCACCATCATTTCAATTAATTAAAATTAAATTTAATTAAGAGACAAAGTAATTTACTAAGGTAAAAGTGTATAGAAAGTGCTTTAATCGCTAGATCATACACTGTAAACTTTCGTTCGAACTCATTTCACCTTTCTTGGCAGATTTTTATTATCACAATTTTGGAAATTTATCAAAGAAATTGACAAAAAATAAGTAAAAAAGCAAACAAAAAGAAAAAGAAAATAATTAAAATAACGAAACACACAATAAAAATAAAATAAAGGAAAATAACAAAATTAAGTTTAAAATGTCAGTTTGAGCAATTGTAGAGTGCATTAACGGAAATCTCACTTTAGTATAATGTCGTCCTAAATGAAGAAACGCGTCACATTTCTTTTTCACTTTGCCATTTATTTCCCTTATATATATATATATATATATATATATATATATATATATATATATATATATATATATATATATATATATATATATATATTTAAAAAAAAATATAATTCCTTCACTACATAAGAGTTCTCATGTTTCAAAAACGAGAGCCGAAACCCTCAATATAATTTTTGAAATTAAGTTGAATTAAGGTATCGAGTGCCGTTTCATCCTCAAAAATGTTCGCTTGAGGATGAAACGGGACTCGACACCTTAATTCAACTTAATTTCAAAAATTATATTGAGGGTTTCGGCTCTCGTTTTTGAAACATGAGAACTCTTATACAGCGAAGGTATCATATTTTTTAAAAAAATATTATAATATAAGCTCTACTTCTGTATGGAGCACTGTTTTTTTTTTTTAAAATAAGAACAAAAATGGTGCTTAGTTAATTCATAGTTGGAAAGGTTAATGTATTTATCAATTTTGTGAGGAAGAGTGATATTACCTTTGTATAATTTATTCAGTTTTTTTATAATTTTAAACTGGTGTTGAGCTTCAGATTTTTTGGTAATTTCCGTGAGTCTCTGCGTAATTTTCTCCGGTTGAATATATATAGTGGGGAATAAAAATATTGTTTTAAGATACAATATATTTATGGATAAAGCGTTCGATATCCGGGATAAAGCGTATGTTTATTATAAACAGAGCATTTACTTAAATACTTGTATCTATAAAAAGAACGTTAAACATATCAAAAATGTCTTTAAATATACATATGTATGTGTGTATATATATACCGGGTCTAACAGCAGAATTGTCCAAATCGTGTGACAGCATAATTATCCACCCCACAAAATGTTTAATATCTAAAAAATCACAAAACTAATTGAATTTCTACTTTTGCAAGTTTTCAGATAACACGTTTAGCCATCTTTCGTAAAAATCATTGAAAAACCCTTTGAGTTAATCAGCTAAAAAGAGAGGAATTTAGAAATGTTTTGTGTCAGATTCACTGTCTTCCCAACTGAGCAATGATTAGAGGATAAAGATTATTCAGGCCTTTAGTAATTATACCTACATTCATACACTGGTTTTCCTCAAGAGAACGGTGAATAGGTTTATAAAAGAGGGAACATTGGAGAGAAAATGTGGAACTTAGAACGAATGAGATCAATTAGAAAAGATCCAACTCTATTCATGAAACGTTTGGCACATGAGAGAGGATTTTCATTTATGACAGTGCAAAGTGCGGTTAAAAAAAGATTTGAAAGTGAAATCATACTTGAAACTTGTGAGGGACGTTGTTACCCCAGAACAGGAAGTTAAAAATTTAAAATGGGCAAAAATCATCTTGAATAAGTAGAAAACGATCCTGGAATAATATATATATATATATATATATATATATATATATATATATATATATATATATATTTCAATCCTTCATGAGATTCCGATTCTTGGCTATGATTAATGAAGAACATGTCATTTTAGTTTATGATCGATTTCATCACGATACTTCTGTTAAGCTTACAGAGTAATTATAGATTCTTATTGCTCTAAATAGAGTCCTGAAGAGTAATAAAAACCGCGGTGAGTTCCAGTAAGTTATTTTTAATCATTTCTAAGATACAACGTTTCAGAGTTTAGTCTAACAATTGGACAGTTATTCTGTTACACAATTTGGACCATTTTCCTTTTACGCCCATTATATATAACAAAACTCCTATTATTCCAGATTTTATTTAAGGAAGATAAATATAAATTCATATATATATATATATATATATATATATATATATATACACGGAGAGGTATCAGGAATTTTGGAATCAGTCATATGGTCAAGAGACAAAAGACAACTTCGAAAATCATCTGCAAATGTTCCTTTTGCTATGTCCCGAGATGCACTCAATTTCACAATATGTGGACTTGTATGTGGAATGATGTGTCACATACGACACAAACCTGAGTGAGGTTGTCAGATCCTCAAAAGTACAAATCAAATTGATAGGAGTGTCCGTCACACACACACATACACACACACGCACGCACACACACACACACACACACACACACACACACACACACACACACACACACACACATATATATATATATATATATATAGGATGAGGACATTCTCCCTGACCCCGTCGTCTTCGACATATGAAAGTCTAGAATTTCTTATAACCGAACATCCAGACTACCCGCATTTCTGATTTGATTATAACAGTGAAGACTGATCTAGAATCGACCCCGTTCTTCGAATACAGAGTGATCGTGGCCCGTGTGCCACAATGCCTGCAAGTGACCCTTCTTTGGTTATAATATCTGCCTCTACTAGACTGGTTCTCAACGAAGACTAAAGGGCCCAGTCTGCCTAACTATTTGACCCATAGCTATTAGGAGACGAAAATACCCTACTTACCTTTTCCCAAATTTATTTGCGCCTAAGTGAACCGTAACGATATCGATTGGAATTGGATCACGGATTTCCGATTTCTCATCCCAAGACGGCATCCATTAAACCATCCAAAGACTCTAAATTCTGGAGGCTGTTGTAATAAAACAGAAGCAGCCAATATTAAAAAAGGTGTCTTTCTTCATAAGGGATCTTATATTTGATGTGTGTTTAATATAAATCACAAACATATTTTAACTGTTTATATGACATTACCACCAGCGACAAGAAATTGGTTCCATCAAACGTGAGAATGCCAGAATTAAAAACCAGTTGTGTAACTACACACAGAACACTTATTGAAAATGAATGTAGCAACATTCGAAAGTACAGGGGGGAAAAGAAAAAATATACAGCAAAATTTAATCTGAATTTTGGTAAATTTAATGAAAACACAAAACAACTTTTTCGGAAATAATAAAGATTTAATTAAAAAAAATGAAGAACTTGCTCATATTATTTAATAAAACATTTTTAAGAGAATTCTTGCTGCCGAAATACACCTCATATATATATATATATATATATATATATATATATATATATATATATATATATATATATATATATGTGTGTGTGTGTGTGTGTGTAGTAATCCGTTGATATATAATCCAAGTGAATCGTATTTATGTAATATAAAATATAAAATATTAAAACTGATTCACACATAGAGCTCAATGTTTTTTAATAAACACAGTGATATATTTCATACAATCGGAATTAAGATACCATTGCGTAAATAATCATTTTCACCTTGTAAAATTAAATTTACAGGATTTTTCAAACAATCAATATAATTCTATATTATCGCAAACTATCTGTACTCTTGAACTCCAGGGCGGTCCGAAAGTCTTGTCACTCCAACCAAAAAAAGTTATGAGAACAATAGAACAACAAGTAATACAATAACACAAAGCACATGTACTGGATTCAGTTTATTCACTTTCATTGACGCTGTCACACATCGTGAAGGTCTGGACGAACACCATCATTTTCATGGCGCAAAATGATGCGGCGCTATGTCCTGTTTTGATATCTTACACAGCTTTGTTGATTGTTGCAAAGGCTCACTGAACAGCGTCCTTCAACTGATGGGTATTCTGGTATCGTTTATGTGACACTCTTTCCATGATAATACCCCCACACATACACAGAGCGTTGAAATAAAAACATTATGTTATGTGGGGGTGACAAGACTTTCGTACCAGCCTGTACAATCAGAAGTATATTTGACACAAGTGCTACTGGCCGCTTCACGTGTCCGCTTTTGCTGTAAGTACAAATATTAAACCGAATCGAAACAAGAAGAGGTCAGATCAGAGAAGCTTTTATTGTTTTATAAATTCGATATAGTTGACATTATAGTCCAGTTCTTTCAGATTTATTTCATTTTTCCCTTTGTTTTGTTTCATTTCTCTCGGTTGTACTTTTTTATGCGTATTATTGATTTTATTTCATCCACGGTTTCAAGATAAATAAATAAAAATAAACATAAAACAAATAACTGTAATAGAATATGAACGCAAAGCTCGACAGTCACACGGCCTAACATATATTAGCCAAAGGCGGACAATTCTTTCTTTCTTAAATTATTTTTTTAACTCTTTTTCTGTATTGACGAGAGAATTACTTTAACGCATAATACCGCCATAATTGCTAACAAATCATACGAGGCCTCTTCATATGCATACACTTTAGAGCACATCTCGTCTCTTGTCGATTTATTCAATTCTGTCTCGTTGAAGATGGCGAGATCGGTGTGCGTATGCAGGGGTATGTTTAGCACGGAACCGCCTTCAAGTTAAGTGCAGGACCGGACCAAAAGCTGAAGCGGCTAATTTGCATAAAATTATCGGAAAGGAACTCAAAGACGAGATTTCTTCGTAATACGATGGAAATTAGAATTCGGCGCAGCTGAAAACGTTCTAATAGAATCCAGAGGATTAAGAAGACGCGGGGAAACTTTATCGAATTTTATTCTTTTAGACTTTTTCAAACTTTTATTATTTTATCGCTTCGTGAGATGAGGCTTGTTAAAAATCTTTCTCACAAAAATGAATTTTCCTTTAGCAAATTTTTTTAAAAAAAAAATAAGGTTTCTTTTTACTTAGTTTTTTTATTTTATTTTTATATTTGCATATATTTCAGCTCAGCGGTTTTTGTTTATTCGTTTTTGTTCTCATCGACTGATTTAAGTTAAATATTTGGTCTTATTTCTTTCATACTTGACTTTTCCTTCTCGTTTCTTTTCTTTGTTTCCTTCGTACTCTTTTGATTGTTCTTTCTAGTTTTCTCCTCGACTTCTCATCATTTTTATTTTATTTGTACTTATTTTAGTCATAATAGTGTTTTACATATTGTTATTATTTGCAACAGTATATACCAACAGTATTCTTACCGATTCCAATAATATCTGAATAATTATTTTCATATATAATTTTTTCTATTATTATTTCATTTATGTTAAAAAATGTCTTTGGCGTTGCTCTTTATCCGACATTATTATCTTCGTACTTGTTATTGCGATTCAAGTTTTTTACATTTTAAAATTTTAGATGCTAATCTATTTTCTTTTTAAATTAAGAAAAAAAAGAAAATAATTATCCCTAATTTTTTTTCACATCTTAATCTTTTTCTTCCTATTTTCAACTTTACAAAATTTACTCTTGCTGTCTTTTTATTTAATTTATTTTTAAATTTGCTTTATTCAGTTTTTTGTTTTCCTTTTTTTAGCATTCAGCTTTAGTGACTTCGACTGGCTTTCTGATTTTTCGCGCCTTTTTCATTTTCCATTCTTATTGTTCAAATTTGATATTTTCCTTTCACACGAAAATCTCCGTCTAAGATCAAACTCCTCTCTTTTCATTCCTGTTATCAAATTTCTTATTCTTTATGCGTGCCATCATTGAATTTGTTTGCCTATTTTCTATTGCTTTATATGTTTTTCCCGCATTCGGTAGGCGACTGCCTCCGCTTCAATCTGGTCGAGTTAAACTGAAAGATGTTAGAAATTTATTTATCATAAATTTGGCGATCTAATAAAGGAGCAGCGTCGGCGTGACTCTGGCGACAAGTCACGGTTTGTTGGCTTGTCAAGAAGGAAAATTGAAAATTACGACGATACAGCGTCACTTCTGTTTCCCATCTGCACCTGACGTACACTCGGTTTTTGGCTTTACTGCAAAGGTGAGCCAAACGTTCAGAGGTCAGCCTGGAGTTTGCTATCTTGTCACTATCAATCTATCTATTTATCCATCCATTTATCTTCCAGGAGGATTCTTGTTTTATTTATCTCTCTATCTCATTCTCCATTTGCCTGGACGTTTGTAAGTTTATCTCTCTCGCTCTCTCTCTCTCTCTATATTTGCCTGGACATTTCTAGTTTTATCTGTCTGTCTGTCTGTCTGTTTCTCTCTCTCTCTCTCCCATTTGCCTGGAAGTTTCTAGTTTTTTCCCTCACTCGATTTGCCTGGAGGTTTCTAGTTCTCTCTCTCTCTCTCTCTCCACCCCCCCCCATTTGCCTGGATGTTTCTAGTTTTTTTTCTTTCTCTCTCTTTCCATTTGTCAGGTGGTTTCTATTTCTCCTCCCCATTTGCCTGGAGGTTTTTAGGTTTTTTTCTCTCTCTCCCCCATTTGCCTGGAGGTTTCACTCTGTCTCTCTCTACGTCTCTCTCTCTCTCTCCACCCCCCCCCATTTGCATGGATGTTTCTAGTTTTCTTTCTTTCTCTTTCTCTCTCCATTTTTCAGATGGTTTCTATTTCTCTCTCCCCCATTTGCCTGGAGGTTTCTCTCTGTCTCTCTCTCCGTCTCTCTCCGTCTCTCTCTCACACACACACACACACACACATTTGTTTCTAGTTTTATTTATATCCTCCTGGGGGTTTCTCGTTTTATCTAGAGATTTCAGGTTTTAACTATACAGATAGATATGAAAAATCACACATAGAGAAAAATAGATATGAAAAGAGTGAGATAAAAAGATAAAGTTAGACTGATTGACACGGAGAGAGAAATAGATAGAGAGAGACAGATAGATATGAAAAACTAGAGAAATCTGGATTTATATAGAGATATGAAGAGATTAAGATACATTGATAGATATGAATATTATATATATATATATATATATATATATATATATGTGTGTGTGTGTGTGAGAGAGAGAGAGAGAGAGAGAGAGAGAGAGAGAGAACGTAGATATGATTAATTGGAAATAGATATGAACAATTGTGTGTGTGTGTGTGTGTGTGTGTGTGTGTGTCTTTCGTTAAATATGGCAGACAAGGAAACATTAATTAATGTTTTATTTATTTTTCCAGCGTTCTGAAGTTTTTCCATTTGGAGATAGTATGAAAAACGTCTATCTACCCACAGTTTACAAGTTCTGGTGAAAAACACCAACATTCAATATAAATCACATTACCAGAAACCTCTGGTTATAAGAGAGGCCCTGTATATTACGCATCTCTCTCCTATCAACCTCATCTTATTTAATAGTGGGAATGGAGTGTTAATTTAAAAAAAAAAAGAAAAAGAAAAAAGGAAGGCACCCACTCGAATTCCATCCGCGATCAACACACGACATCTCGGAGTAGTTGCTCCTATTCAAAACACAAAAACAGAATTCAGCATAAACTGTTAAAACACGAAGAAAAACTAACATCATCAAAAATATCCTCCCCCCCCTTGAAAATATCTAAAGACGTGGCCGAAAGCGCTTGAGACAATGAAAATTATGGAAAACATTTGTACTCATTCACTGCCACTAAACGGAAAAAAATGTAAGAACGCTGAACTAAATAAAAAATTAATAAAATTTTCCTTGTCTGCCATATTTAACGGAAGATGATTAAAAGAAATGTGGCTGCCCAAATATACGGACATTAATATATATATATATATATATATATATATATATATTATATATATATATATATATATATATATATATATATATATATTATATATATATATATATATATATATATATATATATATATATGAAGAAATATACTCTTAAAATGTACTATATTTATGGGATAAATTGCTCAATATCAGAGATAGAGCGTGTGTAAAAAATAAAAGTGAACATAGAAGCCAAAACTTAGAGGTGACAGTCTGTTTCATGCTAAATGCAATCGTCAGGCCACGAGTGCTGTTATTTTTCTCGGCTATTTATATATACGGGTCAGTGATGCATTGTGGGTAGTCTATTTGGCGGTTATTTGACTGTACTAATAGTAAATATGCGAACAGCACAATGCTTTCTAAGTATATCTGGGAAATAAAAACCAAAACGCACACCACACCAAAAATATCTTGGAAAATAAGGAAAAGATCATCACCCTACAGCAACCAATCAAAAACTTGCAAACTTTGCTTGGAGGAAAAATAGCTATCATTACCTTCCCAGACCAAAATACATTATTAAATAAAAGATCCAAGCTAATCTCAAAATGCAGACATGAAAACAAATTTTTACTACGTTACTTAAAAATCGAAAACGGAAAAAATAAATAAATACATAAACAAACAAAATTAATCCAAACAAATTACCAAATCACACCTGTTAGATTAGACGAAATAGAATAAAAAATAAGAAACAAATCAATAAATAAAGTAAATAATAAAGTAAATAATATCGATACCGATAAACTAGCCGTTTAGAAAAAAACAAATAAAGAAAATCAATCCAAATAAATAAATTAAAAACTATTCCCGCCAAAATAATAGTTAGAACAACCTACAACAATCAACCCCAAAATTGAACAAATAGCTTTAATTATCTTCCCAAACAAAAACAAAACTATTAAATAAGCTATATAAACAAATTTTATTACGTTAATAAAAACACCGATCAAAATAAAAATAATAAATAAATAAATATATAAGATAAAAAATAAAAATAAAAATAAATAAAAACAAGCAAAATAATTTGACCCAAATAAATAAATAAACAAATAAACGACTTTCGGTAAAATAACGGCCAAATAGACTACCCACAATGCGCCACTGACCGTATATATATTAGCAGAGAAAAATAACAGCACTCGTAGCCTGACGATTACATCTAGCATGAAACAGACTGTCGCCTCTAAGTGTATATATATATATATATATATATATATATATATATATATATATATATATATATATGCGTATATTTTGGCAGCATGTTTTCATTGAGACATGTTTCATTGAATAATTTAGACATGTTCTGTCTACTTATTTTTAATTGGATCCTTTCATATTCACGGATGAGCTTTTTGAAGGACGAGCGAAAATCGCCGTGTTGATACATATTTCTTTTATTCCGAGTACTTTCGACATAGCACAATGTCATCATCAGAGTATTGTTTTATTGAATAAAAGAAATATGTATCAACAGGAATTTTACACATGATTTTCCGTACCCTTTTTTTATCATACCCAATGGACCTATCACAGCAGGGATAATTGTAGTTTAAAGTTTCCACATTATCCTATTATACTAATTTTGCTTGTCCCTCTATTCTTTAGTTCGCATGACTATTACGTCCTGCCAATACCCCGTAAATAATAGACTATTCTGTATTGATCGCGTAGAAAGAGGGAATAAGTCACTACTTGGTTTCAGTGAGAAAATGAAAGAAAAAAAGAAGGGCAGATAGATGTGGAGAGAGAAAGAGAGAGAGAGAATACGATTAAGCTAATAAAAACAGATACTACACTTTGATCTTAGTCAAAAGGTCGTAAAGGATTGTATTTTCTTGCCGCTTCGCGATGGCAGGATGTGACAAGGTGATTTTAATGTGGGGAGCTCGAATTATTTTTATTTTAGGCTGACTCCTTCCCAATAGCGGTTCCGCAGGGAACATTTTAATGGCAGATATTGGAAATTATCATATTTTCTCTTGTAAAATGGATAGACACATTCTCGAAATCCCAGTGCCAAAACTGGATCCTTTAAGTAACTTTAAAGATCCTGACCCAGATAACTAGCAATATTTCAGGATACATGTACGACTAATTTCTTAAAAGAATAAGCGGTTAATTTAACAGCGACAGCTGCGACGAGGGTTTGAACACGATTCCTTGTTTCCATTTTCTCAGTTGCTAGCAACGACGTAAATTCACCTCTCAGGTTTGCTATAAAAAAGGACAAAAGCTTTTAAAAAGGAAAACGATACCAAAAAATAAATACTGCTACGAGCAGACTTCTTTTATATGATGTGCCACTTCAGGGCGAGGCGATCTCTCCACAGCTTCCTATCGCTCGTAGCTCTTAGCGACGTTTGTCTTTTTACTATCACTCTTATTTGCTATACATTTACATAAGCTCGTCAGTTAGGTTACCCTCTGTTTCCGTCTGTGACTCTTGCATTCCATATGTCCTGTGAGCATCAAGTTTTCCAAGCCTCCTTTCCCCGTTATGTACCCTAGGAATTTAAACTGTTTTTCCGATTATAATAAGAAGTGTCATCTTTAAAACTTCATCTCTGCTTACATGCTCCGCCGTTCGTTACTTTCACTTACGTGAAAATGCCCTTGGAAAAGTGATTAATCTCTCTCCCAACTATGGATTAAATAACATGACTTGTATCTGGCAAAAATCATTCTCCTCAAAAAATGTTAATGAAATATTCATTCGAAAAAAATTACAATCCAATATATATTTCGGCTTTAAATAACCAACAAAGGGTTGATAAGCCGTAAAGCACAAATTAATCAATCAATACATTCACGTCTAAAGTAGTCTCAAAAATATCTATATTATCTCTTCTTCATCTGTGACGAAATTATCCGGTGTTAACTAGGAGAATGAATATTAAATAGCAGTTCGCCACTTTTTTATTTCCTGGTAGTTCCCATAATACAAGGCCTAAGAGACACTCAAGATAGAGCGTTAAGATGTGAGATTGCTGTATGTGTGGGAGAAGGAAAAAGAAATAAATTCATATTATACGGACGTTTCGAGACTGGGCAGAGAGGATTGGAAAACACCAAACCAGGTGTAGCAGCAATACACCATTCCTAGTCTGAGTCGACTTTTGTAAAGATGGAACACGGCAGAGGGAGTTAAGTCTTTTCTGGAGCGATACAAGGAACCGCCCATTCTTCCGGTATCTTTAGCGATGGCAGTGTATATTTCTTCCATCGAAAAAGATACTGGAAGTTTCGGGTTCGATTTGAGATCAGCAGTGAGCTTTAGACGCAGTAGACGTTTGAGAGAAAACAGAGAAATGTGGGCATTGAAGGCGTCAAGGGAGAAAGTCAAACGTTCAAGACGAACAATAAAACATTTCAAAGTAAAAGAAGTAAGAAAAATAATAATAAAAATTATTATAACAAAAAAAAAAAAAGAAAACGATGCCATTTCTTTTTTTTACGTTTTGAATCCGGCAATTGGCAGAATAAAAGGCAAGTGACCAACATTTGACCACGATGTCACGGATGGCTTTTGTCATCAACTGTCATGGCGAAATCCACTTCATTTGGTCCGTTAATAAAGATTTCTTTTCACACGCGGCAAATCCGAATTGAAAAGAATGGAAACTTCCGACGTAACATCACGCGAACATATACCACACGAGAGGTTAATTCAAAAAAATCTTCAGCTAGTGGCACCGGCCATTATTAGATTTTCGAAATTAGTATGTTCATACAAAAATAACCTCATCATAGCCTAACTGGCCAAAGTGGACTTAGAATGAACGCCATGCTTTGCATTATTTTGACATGGAACGGACAGAATTGATTTAATGTCAAAGGTTGGTTATTTCATTTAAAATTAACTTTTTTTTTACACAACCAGCAATGGAACTCGGAAAGTTAATCTAAGATTTAACGACAAAAAAGGGCATTTATATTATAGCAATCATAAAGCAAAGTTCAAATACATTAGAAGAAAGCTAATCTGGTGTTAAAACAAGCAAATACAACAAATATCTACGAAGTCTTTTAACAGAACGGAAAATGCGACATCAAAGTTCGAAGACGCGATTGAATGGCGAAAATGCCTCCCAAAAGCTAAGCAAAGTATTATGAAATAGGAAAATTTCGTTAGAAATAAAAAAAAATACCGAAGTTATGTAATATCGCTACTTCTATATGGAAGGGAATCAGTAAAAATCTCACCAAAGATTGAGAAAAGTCTTTAAGCAACAGAAATGTTGTTCTACAATGCTGAGAAAACCATGGACTGAATAAGTTAGCAATGACGAAGTTTTTGAGTAAATGGAAACAAATACTTATACTTAGAATCAGAAATAGACAACTGAAAATTGTAGTGCACATAATGAAGACAGAGGGCTTGGACAATTTGACACTCATATGACTTATTGAAGACGAGCCGAACAGAAAAAAACAGTCGATAATCTACCTAACGAGCTTGTGCAAATAGTAGGAAGAACAGGGATTAGTAGAGATAGCAAAAGCACAATTATTACGAAGAGCTATAAAGGACAGGAGATTGCGGGCAGTCATGACAGCTCACGTATTGAAAACAGGGCAAATAGAAAAAGAAGGATGAGTTCCTAAAACTTGTTATAATTATCAACAATTTCTGCATATTCAATTGACGATTTGCTATTGTCGGCATTCGTATGCATTCAAAGCATCGGGATCGGCATCCTCTCCCGTTATTCCCTGTCTCTCCACTGGTGGGGGTGTCAGAGATGGCTGCGATTCAAATAGAGTTTGACGAGGGCATTCGCGCAAATTTGATTTTTGTGCACAACTCTACGCGACGAAGAAACCCACACAATTGGCAAGAAGCGCCTCCCTCACGACTCAAAGTGGATTGAGACAGACAACATCTGGCAAGCCTGGTTGAATCGGGCTGTCGGATGCTTGGTCTTCCAAGGTCCACCTTGGTGATACTAACCCGACTGGCGCTCCCCTCTTCCACCAGTTTGGCCTTTGAGATCGTGTAGATCTTTGCCTGTTCCGCCGTTGGGGGTCTTCGAGGGTTAGTCGCGTTCAGCTTGGTACTTCCTCTTTGACCATAGCAACATGAATGGCCTTACAGGAGTGATCTCCAGACGGCTTCGCTTTTGGGATCACTGTGATAATTAAGGTCACTACTATGACAAGCAGCGACTTTATATATTTTACATTTCATATCGGAGGGAACAGTTCGTTATCAAATATACCAATTTAAGTTAATCTTACTATAATGACAATAATTGAAACGAATTAATAAATAAGAAAAGAATAAAAACTAATAAAAGTATGAAATGTCATTAAATATATGAATTTTTTTTTATTATTGTTGTTGCTAAAAATAAATATAATAAAGAAAGAAATTAAACAAAAAAAGAAAAAATAACGTTACGACTCGAAACGCTTTGTGTAAGACCATGAAAAAAGCTATTTTTTTATTTCTGTTTATTGAACGAATTATATGGTAGATACACGTGATTTTTTTAATCGAGTTCACTCCATTCAAGGCAGTAAATCCACAGAGACGCATGGGGTTACTGTGTGTGGAAGAGTTAGAAACAGGAATATTGCTAAGAAGCGAGAACAGAGAAAGAGTAATCAGGAGAACAGCAGATAGGTGTATATTGATCTAGGTAACCCGAGGAAGGCTGGAGTGAAAAATGACCGAAATTCTGTGATAGCAACAACAAAGATGAGGGCAATAGTGAAGTCGAAAGAAATATAAGCTGAAAATTTAATAAGAATAACAGGTGTTGTATCTTTTCAGGCAAAGAGCGATCAGTGCTCTTCGGAGGTACCTATCTTTTTTTTTTCCATGTCCGTAAATCTTGACCTCTTTATTAATTCTTTTTGCCTTTATTGGTTTTTCTACCATTCATTCACTCACACATGGGCGTTATTTATTAACTATTCTTCGCTATTTCTTCATTGTTATCTATAGTGGTCTTGTAATTTCAGTTTAATCAGTTTTCTTCTGTAGAATCACATATCGGACGCTTGAAACCTCTTCATCTCTAAGTCGATTGTCCAACATTGCCATATAGGATATTATATATGCGATAGAAACAAACAGAAGAGAGATGAAAATGTTAAGGAAATGCTTCTCTGAATCTGAGTAATATAATAAAATTACTCAAATTCAGAGAGAACATCTTTCGCTTTTCCATGCTTGAATTTGATGTCCTTAATATACAACTCGCCACTTGCTTTCTTTGGCTACGAGTTCAGCCAGTTTTATTTCTAGGTCCACCGTCAAAACAGTATCATTTAAGTTTATGTCCGTCGATAATAAATCCTGGTCCGTCTCCTCCTCTTTTTAGAATCATCTCACTATACAGGTTAAATAAATCCTTTGAGAAAAAAAAAATTCTACACCTTTTTTTCTACTTCCGTGCATTCAGTGAAACTGGTTTTCGATCCGCTGTTTTCTCTCAGTAACAAGTTATGTATTACTTGATTAACTTTCGCGTGTAAATCAAGTTTTCTTAACGGTTCAACTAGCTCCCCAGGTTATATACTATCAAATGCCCACGTGTAATCAACAAAACTAATATATGGATCTTTCTGCATTTGTATTGTTCTCATTGATAGTATTCACATAATAATAACAAAATCATATTCCTTGTTCCATTGGCCTCTGCTGTTCTTGTTTTATTACCGGTTTAATTGTGCTACTGGTTATATTAATTAGAAACGATTTATTTATATATCTCTGAAATTTATACTGATTTTTTCATTGGATTCATTTGCATTTATAGTATTGATTTATTATACGCGAATAGTATTGATTTATTATACGCGAACTAATGATACCACTGTAAGAGTTCTTGGGTTGTAAAGGAAAATATTTGTCGCAGATTACTTCCACAACGAAGACAACAAATCACTGTAAGTTCCGATTCGAAGATCACGGGCAGAAATAAATGTCGAAATCTCGTTTTGCAGTTACCATGTCACAAATCACAACGCACGTAACCAGTTAGGAAAATAACTCGACCGCCGCGATCGGTAAATACACGAATTTTGTCTGTTTTTTTCTCTGATTTGAGAACACCAACTACTTTTATAGCATTCGTCGACAACTGGGAGAGGACGCACAATATTAGCATATCAAAATACATTTATGGCGACTTTTGCGACTGACTTGTTTCTAATTTGAATATTCCGTCTTCAGCATATCATAGAGAATACGTGCCCCTTTTTCGGCAAGTATCTTTCTTTTTCGCCACATTTTCCGTCGTAGGATACACGCGACACGCTCTCGCTTGATTTGACGAGGTAATTCGCCGTTTTCTTCGCTATAATCACGTAACCTCATCGCGAATAAACCGGTTGCCCCACCAGTTTTTTTTTTTTGTTTTCTGGTCAAAAGAACCATTACCAATATTGAAGGATAAAAAAAAATGTCAGATTTCTAATGAACCTTCTTGTAGGGGTCAACGGCTATCTAACAAAATAGTTTAAACTGAGCTTCATAGTTATGGATACAACCAGCGTGGGTAGAGCGCGTAATGACTCTGGATCGTGGACAGAGAGCTTTCTAGAGTGAAGTCATTGGTCATTTCCTCAATGGGATCAATGGTCACGTGTCCGTGGCCCAAGTAAGTTCACAATTTGGAGGATATCTTCTGTGGTTTGACCTTGGGAGAGATGGGTTCCGCCAGATCTACTTGCCTAAGATACGCTACGCATGAATTTTATACCGCTACGGCCTTCAACCAGACTGGCAGATAGGTCTCATCATTTTACAACTGAAATGGCTAGTTGTGACCGTAAGTTCGATGCTAACAGTTTTTTTTATGTCTTACACTTCTCGCTTTTGAAACACTTTCCCGGTCGCTGGCTTTCTAGTCAACTCTTCAAAAATGTAAATTGCAATGTCACTCGTTATGTTTTGTCTCTTTAATTATTGCTTTATTGTTTTTTCTTTCTTTTTATCGTATCCTTTCACACTCAGTAACCCTTTGCGTCTCAGTAGCTTTATAGACTTGCTTGGGGTGAAGTGGTTCAAAAGAAATGTGGACGGAACTGGACAAGTGCTCAGATTCGCGCCAGCCACATCCAGTCTTAGGACGGATGATGATGAAGATAGTTATGTAGTCTGTTTGCCAATAGAAGATTAATTTTATTAAAGGAGTAAAAAATCAAAATGAAATCTGAAAAGATGAAGGGTGTTTATGGTGAAGCCTTCGATACATTATACTGCACTGATCAACGTTTAAGTCTTTCAGGTAGTGTCTGCATTAATACCCATTACTGGTTAATGTTAATCGATTTTGTGTGTGTGTGTGTGTTTTTTTTTTACCCGCGAGATATTCATAATATGCAACTTACAAATCTAAAACTGTTAAATATTTAATTAAATGTCTCATTATGCTCAGTATACCTCGAGGCTAATTATTTTTAAAGAATTATAAAAAAAAATTCTGTTTATTAAAAAAACAAATAACAGGAAGCTTAATCACTCGCTGATAGATTATTTCAAAATTGAAAATTATATCACAAAACAATTCAAGGAAACAATTCCAAACATTGAAAAGAAATTAAAATCATGTAAAATGGCCAACAGTTAATGGCTGAAAGTGAAGGAAATGCGTTTACTTCATCACTGGTAGGTAGTGGTAGCGCACTGTGTGATAAACTAAATGAAAACCATAAAGGTAACAGTTCAATGTCAATAATCGGGTTGAGGCCTCTGTTCAAATATCGTCCCGCGCGAATTTGTCCTCGGATTCTGTCATATGAAATGAAATACTTTACCCTGATGTTGGGCGAAGTATAATATGGACGGGAATTAGCCTTAGCTAGCAGCCTTCCTAGAGATGGTGTCCCGCGTTGGTTACGTAAACTATGTCCAATGACAATATTGCAAATAATGGCGGGAATGATACTAGATCCAATGACGAAGGTATCTCGCCCGGCAGATGGCCCTTTCCTCAGTAGGGTGGGGCAGATCATCATCATATTGCTGCTGGAGGAAAGAGGAGAAAGTGGTCTCGAGAAGTAAATAAAATTGTGATTGAGTGGTATTATAGGAATGAACTAACAGTAACAGTATACAGAAAAATGCACGATTTCAAAGAAAATGAAAAGATTGAAAAATATCAAGGTCTGCAAGATGCTATGGAAGATAACTGCAAAACTTATTCCTGTAGTGATTGGTGCGCTTGAAACGCCATATCTCTATCTATAAAAGGCAGGACGTGTGTGTGTGTGTGTGTGTGTGTGTGTGTGTGTGTGTGTGTGTGTGTGTATGTGTGTAACGAATGCACGGCCGCAATTTTCGACGGATTTGCACCAAAATTTACATGCACATGCTCCAAGCTAGTGGAAACCCCAAGAACGAATTTGCATTTCCCAAATCTCATCGATAGTGGAAATAATCGATTTTTTCATGCTTCTTCGGCAGTTTTCATGTAGTTTGCGGCCATTTTCTACTGGCTAAAGTGAGAGGCTATAGCTGGCTGCCAAGAATAGGCAGGAAGATTGAATTGCCCAGGTTGAGAGCCAACAGCTGACTGACACAAATATTAACTAGCATGCAAAAAAAAATTCGATAGCTGCATTCGTCACAAGTGGGAAAAATTTAAATCTGCATGACACTTTACTCCAATTGGCTCATTCTCTTGCTTAAACTCAACGTTGATTCTGATTTCGCAGAACTGGGTTTGGCGTGAAAAAGTATTTGTTGTTAACAGTCTTTTTTCATTCGACTTTTCCAATTACGAGTCCTTTTTTAAAGCAGATAGTTTTGTGTTCATTTTGTTTAGTTCTTTTTTCGTAACAGATTTAATGTTTAGTATAGAGCTTAGAAAAAATTCGCAGTGTGAGATAGGCAATAAGTAAGGCATGTAGCAACATCAGCACGGCAAAGGGCACTCCTTTAAAGGCAAGGAAGGGCAAACATATTTTAAGTCAAGTGATAGTGATTGCTGTATGAGTCGAACGATTTTTGAATCAAGCACGGGCAACGCCGGGACATGCTGCTAGTAAGAAATAAAATGTACGCTAAGGAAAAATTGGAATTGAGACCATGATTATAAATATGTCAGATATTCTACGAAGATTCTCTGGAAAGTTCTTGACTTGTGAAGAATTTTGTTGACAACATAACTAAAAGACAAAATAAAAAACAACAAAAAAAAAGAATATCCATTGACTGCGTCAATGAGAGACCCCAACTTAATAATACTAGTCCCTGAACCAGTTGGGTATCTTCTATAGGGATTGACACTGTGCATCACTCTTGAGCTGGGGAAGCGTCATGCCTGGGTATACAGAGGGTTTTAAGCATTATTTTTCATAAATGTTCACACAATACAAGTCCCGATACCCACTGAAGTGTGTAGTTCTATTAGCGCAAGAAGGTAAGTTCATGGGGCGAAAGATAACAGGTAACTCTAGACTTGAAGAGCTCAAGATTTAATTAGTGAATAAAATTTCACTAATTTCTAGCGGTGACGTTAGAAGTATAGCGTTGTAGACTTTAAAAAAAACCCGAAGAATCAATACTAAACGGGAAACAAGGGATAAACATCTGCTTCTGTTAAAAAAGGGGGAGGAGTGTGAACCGGACGATAGACGGACCTGTCTACACCTTGAAACATGAAGACACTCAAGGCGACTTTTGAATAACATCCGGATACATAAGAAACACTCAAATGGTGTGTTTGAGAGGAATCGCTTACACGGAATGAATGTCTGTCTAACTGGACCCGTTAGCAAGTTTAGACGCTGCTTTTATCAAAACATCTCACGGCATCGCTCACATTTGGCTGCGAAGCATGTGGCTGGTATACACTTATCAAGCTGGGTGTCGAGAAGGCTACATTGGGCTTCATCTATCTGTACGTCAGTGTTACTTCATTTGGTGCTCTCTAATATTAATAATAATAATAATAATAATAATAATAATAATAATAATAATAATAATAATAATAATAAGTTAAATAATAATAATAAGTTAAATAATAATAATAATAATGTTTTTCAGTCTTAAAACACCTGAAGATAATTAACAGCTTCTTACTCCGATACTGTGTTTCATTCGTTTTGTCGTGTTGATTAACAATACATCCGTTTTTTTTTCTCAAGAACGAGCGTCATTTATTTTACAATATTTATAGTTGCATTCAATTTTAAAACATAGCTTGAAGACATACGGTCAAAATATTGCTAAATACTTCGAGCATTTTTCCTTTTCTTAAATCGCTTAATCATAATCATCGGTTATACTTTTAATTTTAAAGAATGAGGCTGCCAAGTTGTCTTGGGACTCAAGTTTGGATATTTTGGAACGCCCTTAATCGGAGACCGCCTAAGAAGATATTTCCTTAGGCAAACTGTCATATTACCAACATACCTAGGTCAAAGATACACGCGACTACAAACGAAGATTATATATATATATATATATATATATATATATATATATATATATATATATATATATATATATATATATATGCGCGTATTTCGGCAGCATGTTTTCATTCAGACAGGTTTTGTTAAATAATTTAAACACATTCTGTCTATTTATTTTCGATGAGATCCTTTCATATTCGCGAATAAGCTTTTTTTGTGCGGTTGTTAAAAGACGAGACGAAAAAACTGTGTTGGCTCATATTGTCTTTATTCCGAGTACCTTCGACATACATAATGTCATCATCAGGGTATTGTTAAATATAGAGTAAGTATTTAGTGTTCATCGTTTTGAAGGACAAAAATTGTTGTGGTCATTCGAAGATTACCATTTTTATATTCCAACATCATATCCGTTCACATTCGCAATTCAGAAAAATCCTCGTCGATGTCTCCATACTTTTCAATGAAAAGTATAAACACAAACTAAAAATTCTCGAAGCTATTTATATGAAAGAATTGAAACCAAACCTCAATAAATTAATTACGAATACTCCACAAACATTTTAAAACATGTACAATAGACAGACTTTAAGGGTTCATTAATAGTTTTTCCTTTATGTAGCAACTGCGCATGCCCGGAACTTATCTACATAATACCTAGTTACCTCCCCTTAAACGTTGTCTGTCAACAAGCGATGACACAGCGTTCCTGTTGTCTCTAAACTGTATAATAAATGCCTCCTGCTTTCCTACCTGCTGGAATTCGTGAACCATCCTACCGATCTAACAGTCGGTCTATTATCTTTCTACCTCTTTTGGGGAGCCCTAATCAATACTGAATTGGTTCATCAACTCTCATCACAGGGCCTTTTCTCAGACAAACAAAATAAGCTTTTGTTTTTCCAAGTCAACTGCGATGTGCTAACGATAATTGTGGAAAGACTCTATCATAAAAAATAGTGAAGCCCGGGCTGTAGCATTGAACATATCGAAAGCCTTTGACAGGGTTTGTCATGCAGGTCTTATCCACAAGCTGAAAAGTTACGGTATCTCCGAGCACATTTTTGCGCTGATCCAGTCGTTCCTATCAAATCGTGAAATGGAAGTTTTCCTGAACGGCCACCCGTCTACACCCTTTCGTACTAACGCGGATGTACCCCAGGGTTCTATCCTTGGTCATATCCTGTTTTTAATCTTCGTTAACGACCTCCCCGATGGCATCAGCTCCCAACTTCGCATCTACGCTGACGACACTACCATTTACATCTGCCTCGATAGGGCACCTCAAGGCGGTCGTAATGCTTGTCTCGCTAGAACAATTACGACCGATTAGGGTGTTTGATCCTCACTGGGTGACCCCTACTTCCTGTTTCAACATCTAAACTACGCTTGGAAAATCACTACATCTACGTCGATAGTAAGTCTGGTCAGTCAGCCAAGGTTAAAATGTCAAGACCTTCGTTAACGAGCGCAAATGATGGCATGTCAGTTTTTAGCGCGTCCAAAATTAGCGTTCTCTCCATTAATTATCTGTGAGAGCACTCTATCAGCATGGCTAATGCTATCCTCCAGGAAAGTGATTCGTTGTGACTTCTCGTGCTAACGTTCTCAGCTGACATGAAGTGGAAAAACTATATTGAATCCATTGCTAGATCAGCAACCAAGAAAAATCGGCTCACTGTGTCGAGCGCGGCAAATTTTCTGTCCGGAATCTATTTTGTACATCTATAAGTCTATCTGTCGGCAAGCTTGGAATATTGCTGCCATATATGGTCCAGCGCCCCTTCATTTTACCTGGAACTCCTTGGTCCTGATCTGTCGGTTCGGCTTCAGTCATTTTCGCTTTGTTGTTTTTCTGTGCTTTTTTTAAAAATAAACAATTCCATGGTAACTGTTCGAATGAGCTCTTTGCTATGTGGTACCTAGACTGTATGAATTTAAGCGCAATACTACACTGGAGGCGAGATCTCATCAATTTACAGTTGAGCTAGCTAGATGTTAGCCGCAACTGCTATGCTAACAGTTTCTTATCACGGACTTCTCGGTTGTGGAACTCTCTCCCGGCCCCATGCTATCCAGCCACATTTAATCTGCAAAAACTTAAATGCAATGCCAACTTACTGTCCTCCTGATTACGC
The DNA here is from genome assembly GCA_964036315.1 of Acanthosepion esculentum. Taxonomy (NCBI): domain Eukaryota; kingdom Metazoa; phylum Mollusca; class Cephalopoda; order Sepiida; family Sepiidae; genus Acanthosepion; species Acanthosepion esculentum. The sequence continues at coordinate 89,318,827 of OZ038484.1, forward strand.
TTTCCTTTTTCTCCTCATTAATGTTGCTGTTCCTAATTTTTCTACACCCTGTAACCCCTTGCGTGCTAGTAGCTGTACTGTAATGCTTGGGGTGATATCGATTATATATATATATATATATATATATATATATATATATATATATATATATATATATATATATATATATGAATTTGTACGTCTGATGAATTGGAAACATGATTACGATTCCAATGTAATAAATTATAACCATGAAATATTGGTGTTAGAGTCTTTTATATTATATTCTGACTCTGCCCTGGATATTGAGTTCTACCTGTATTCTATCCTCTTGGGAAATTATATATATATATATATATATATATATATATATATATATATATATATATTGACCACTCATATTATCAATATATATATATATATATATATATATATATATATACACACACACACATATATATATATATATATATATATATATATATATATATATATATATATATATATATATATTAGAAATCGACTTTATTAGTAAAATCGTTAATAGAATTATTTATTTAAAAGTATGTAGAGATAAGTTATCTTTAGAAAAAAAAATTGGTAGAAAATTAATCTGCAACTATTTTTCAAAACAGACGTTAAAATCGTCTAATTTCTAAATTTTAGAAGAAATTTTTTTAACATCACTTCACGGTCCCTACTCCTGCCCTTCCTGCAATTTTGACATTGGAGCAGTGATTAGTTTGTTTATGGACTTTCTTTCTCTCTCTCTCTCTCTCTTATATATATATATATATATATATATATATATATATATATATATATATATATATATATATATATATATATATATATATATATATATATGCCCACTCTCGTAGGTTGGGCACTTTGGAAGAAAGGGATATTGTCGGCTGCTGCTAATTAACACTAAATGCTGTTCACTATGAATTGAGCACTCTTTGTAGCCGTTAATGCTTATATCTCGTATATAATGTGTTAAAATTTCCTTTTCCCGCTGCGTGAGTGAGTGAGTGTGAGTAGAGTAAGCGTGAGAGTCTCTGATGTTAAATCGGTCGGGTTACGATGCCCCCTTGAAGTTATAGCATGTCTAGCCACACTGATGAGCTGTGATACATCGAAGCAGTCTCTCTGTGGATGACTATATATATATATATATATATATATATATATATATATATATATATATATATATATATATATATATGTAAAGAAAAGGAAAACCTTAGGTTTAAAATGTATTTTTTAAATAAATCATTTCTTGAAGCTTCTATTTGAGTTTTAATTTCGAGCTAACTGATTAAATTTACAATAAGCAAAATACTTTGTTCTATTTCAAAACCAATTTGAGTTGATCGAAATATTTTTGAATCCATAAAACTGCTAAAAATGTTGTATCTTGGTAAATCTATCAACACAACATGATGCTCTCTATTAAAAAAGAATCTTTCAAAAAATTGCTAAGTAAATATAGTTTTTATTTAATAAATATCAGCTAACCGGTACAAATTAATACAGAATTTTAAAAGATTTCCAACTCTAAAAATTCTATTATTATATTTAAAAAAAAATGAAAACAATTTACTAAAAATTTATTATTCACCGAAAAAATAAAAACAAGAGTGTCTAGATCTCATTCATAAAAGTAATTAAATAAATATCTTAGTTTTATTCTACTTTTTTAAATTTTATGATTGAGAGCAGATTTTCTGTAATCATGGAAGCGACTGTTTCATAATAAAAATTTGTTGATTTAAATTCTCCAAGGATCTTGCTTTATAACATTAACTGCCACCAAAAAAGAATTTCTTGAAATTTCAAAATAAGTGGGCGTAACAGATGGAAATAGATAAATAACAAATACCAGAATTTTCGATAAAATATATACATTTCTAAAATGACTTAACTAATTTGTGACTAAGTCCTGAAAATTTCATTAAAATCCGACAGTTATGTGATTTCTGCAAGGATTTCAAACTCAGTGTGATTCTGATTTCATCGCTAAAAGACGATAAAATTTCCCATAATATGTTATGGTCACCCGCTGATACAAGAAAATACCTTTTTGACCAAAATATGGAAGGTTCGGAAAGAATTAAAAATATAATTTAATAAGCAAAAAACGCTTCGGTCTTTCCTCTTTATAACAACAAAATTTTTGACGATGAAAATTTTGGCGGTACATACACACGTTATATATATATATATATATATATATATATATATATATATATATATATATATATATATATATATATATCTATGTTTTCTTTAGATATAGTTAAAAAACCTTTTTAAACAACATCTAAAATACTATCGTTAGATTTACGTTAAAAAATTCAAACATAGTTGCATTCCACATCACGTGACGTCCGCGTCTAACGACGAACGCTGTAAAGTGTAAACAAACTGCCAAATGCAGTAATACAGTAATTCAATTAATTTCTGAGGAAGGACCGAGGTGGTCTGAAATATTAAATATATATAAAAACATAGAAATAAATACTTTCGCAAAAATCGACCCAATTTTTTTTCAGTTATTTTATCCATATATATATATATATATTTATATATATATATATATATATATATATATATATATATATATATATATCATCACGCGAAAATTAAATAGTTTTTCCTTTCCCTTTGAGATATTCTCATATGCCGTATTATTATAAGATAAATTTCGCACATGAGTTTTTTTTCTGTTAATCAATGAAATTTGAAGATGGAGGCCAAAAAGTGGCAACATCCCTTAGAAGCAAATATAGACGCCAGAAAGAAATCGGAAGGATCCATCTTCAAGATAAAACAAGTTGTCGAATGTGTGTAGAATGTCTTCAAGGCAAAATAACTTCCCGATTTGGGAAGGAAAAATAATTGGTTGCTAAGTGACTAATAGAACTCTCTTCCGTTTTCTGACTTCCCAGCTAACTTTGATCTTCAAAGATGTAAATGCAACGTCAAACGTTATCTTCTGTCTTCTTAAATCTTGTTCTTTTTTTTGTCCTCTCTCCTTAATAGTAGTTTTTCTCGTTCTCTAACACTCAGTAACCATTGTATCTTAGTCGTTTTATTGCCTTTCTTGGGATGAAATTTATATTTGAAGAAAACTTATTCGGTTCATAAGAAGCGTAATGAAACTTGTTTTTAAATATAGATACCTTTTATTCAGTGGAATCTTCTTCGGTGTCAAATGGAATTTTTTTTTTTGATGTAGGAGTTTATAATCATTTTGTTCTTAATGGACTGGTTTAGCTTTAGAATTTTTAAGAAAACAAGTTATTTTTTTAAAGTTAGTGTTTAACAGGCCTACCATTCACAATAATTTGCGCAAACCTTTTCTTTTCTAACACACACCTTATTTCTTTGATTCAATATTCTTCATTGCTAGTTCAACTTGCTAAGAAAGTCGGTTCACTGTGTCGGGCGAGACATTTTTTTCTCTTTAGAATTGTCTTGCATATATACAAATCTACCATTCATCCCTGCTTAGAATATTACTATATATGGTCCGATGCTCCTGCTATTTTCCTGGAGCTCCTTGATAAGATCCAAAGAAGAATCAGCAATATTATTGGTCCTCATCTGGCAACTAGGCTTCAGGCACTTGGCCACCGCTGTAATGTTGCCTGGTTGTGCCTTTTTTATAAATAATTTCAGGTAATTATTCGGATGTCCTCTTCGGCATGGTAACTAGACAGTATGAATTTAAAGGCAATGCTAAAATGGCGGCGAGATCGCATCAATTTACAGATGAGATAGCTAAATGTAGCCCTAATTTCTATGCTAACAGTTTCAATCTCGCACTTTTCACTTGTGGATCCTTCCCCCCGTCTTCATGTTTTCCAACCAACTTTAATCTGCAAAAATCTAAATGAAGTGCCAGTCGCTATCTACTGTCCACCTGATTTGCTCTTTTCTCTTTCTCCTCATTACTGTTGTTTCTGTTCCTAATTCCTCCACACTCTGAAACCTTTTGCCTGCTTGTGGCTGTACTGCCTATCTTGGGGTGATATCAATTAAAAAGAATAGTGTAATGATTTTCATATTAGAAATTTATGAGGCCATTCTACACTACCTTAAATAAAAGGATAGGAAGGAAACCGTCATCAATGCTGGAAAGAGCGGTAACAGATACTGACGTTGAGAAACCTATCTTCCTAAAAAACGTTTTAAGAAAAAAAAATATGACCGACTGAGATACTGGCCGCACGGTCACAGAATGCCGAATGTTTCCTTATAAGAAAACGGCGAATTTTAATATTACCATTATAATCACTTGATGTTGGACTCAAAATTATTAATTGCCGTGATATCAGCCAGCGCTGAAAAGGTCCTAAACTCATATGCTTGTAAAATTGCAATATCTTCGTAGTCAACGTTTGTCTTTGTCTTTCGTATGAATGTATGTCTTCGACCTGGCAACCAGTGCACAATTTTTCGCCTCACGTAATACAACGTCTTCTGGACTTACATGCACCTTAACCTTCATACATTAATACATACACAAGTATATATTCAAATTTATCTAAATTAAGTTTATGCCTACATAAGTATGTATACGTAAATATTGCTTGGAACAAAGCGTAAAATTATATCTATATCTATCTATATATATATATATAAATAACGCTTCATCCATTTTCTTAATTGTGCGCGTAAATAATTCACTCAAGGGAGATAACTACAGTAATTTGTCATACTCCATATTCCTTTTCCTGTCATTTCCCGTCTCACACAAAAAAATCGCTTCGTAATATATAGTACGTGTTATACTTTCTTTCTCCCTGCGTGCCTAACCGGAAGTAAATTGACAAAACAAAGACAAATTCATTTTGCTCTCTCTTGAGAGTCGTTATCTATGTTAGAATTAAAAAGCAATCATGCTTATTGAGTTTATTGAGCTGACAATTGGTTTGTGTGTCGTATATTACACACCCGGCGTATGTCAGTAAACGACAAAGAAAAGTAAATTTAAACGGTGATCTGACTTTTGCAGAAAGTAATGTTTCAATTTCAGCATACAATTTCCTTTGTTTGTTTTAAGCTTTTTCTTAACAAGTAAAAACCTTTTTGTTGAACAAATATGAACATTTCTGATGGGAAAATGACTTTTGTGAAGAATTAGATGAAAACAGCGGTTGGTTGTTCAAAGTTTAACAATAAAGTTATCGGCAATATTAGAGTTACATTACTTTCTCGACTATTTATACTTCGATTATGAGGACGTGAAATGAAGAGGAAAACTAAAATCATTTAAATATTTTTCAATTATCCGCACTGAAGCTATACTAATAATTTATCTCAGACAAGCGTTGTCAGAATTTAGAAAACAATATCCAACCTTAGATAATAAAAAAAAACGCTGAAAAAATCAGTTCAATTTATTCTTGTTAATTTCCTGGTTGTTGTTCGCAAGGAAAACATACATTCGAATTATCTCATCTTGGCTACGCCAGGGATGATGGTATATGCAACTCTCAGGGGCGTGACACACACTTGAGCCATGCTTTAGTTGGGGAATGGATTTTTTTTCGTTGTTTGTCCAGCACGAAACAAACAAAAATTGGCGCATTTTTTTAAATTACAAATTAACTGAGAAAAAACTTGAAGTCTTTGATCATATAAATCTTTAATTTCTAAGATCATTTTTATTTATTAGATAATTTATGTATTCAGTTATCTAGAATTATCCAAAATCTTGAATTATCCGAGCATATACTATTTCAACTCCTCTCCTAAGGAGAAGTAATGTATTACCAGTTTAGAATTCTTTTTCTACTAAAGTCCGCAAAGAAAGGATTCATACCTTTCCCTAGGGTAATAGTACGTAAGTGAATGTAATAGATTCGACTGGAATTCGAACTCGGTTCTTCGATTCCTCAAACCGAAACGCTATTCATTACTCCACCGTAACTTCAACAAAACTACAACATAAAACATACATACACCGCTTCTTGTAAAGTCCGCACAAGCATGAATAAGCGCAAAATCTGAGTATTATCTACCATGTATTCAATTGTGAAAGCAGAATAAAATATCATATTTATTACTTCAAATTTACCAAAACTATTCAAATTCGGCATTAAATGACCCATAGAGATCTTGACATGCCGTAAAACAAACAAATCATGGATTTGAAGAGGTTAAGATCATAATGTTCGGAGAAGCAGGTACGTCAGAATCTGTTCTACAAAGTAAGTGGTCTTTGGGAAGAAACTTTCTGAGTGGAACATCTTTCTTATTCATGGACTGAGTGAGAAATGAGGATGATTCAACTCCGTGCATGTAGCAAGGCGAATCTTGGCTGTAAAGGTCTGAACTGGTAGCAGTAAAGAATGCCATGGAAATAACAATAGAGTAGCGAAAGTCTTGCGATATTCTGTCTGTTGGAGAAGGAGCTGTAGAGTGGTAAATATGTCATCACCCACAAAGCCGTTTAAATGATTTTGAACTCCGTTCTGCCTGGAAAGTGAGGATGAGGTTACTCTAATCGACATATAAGAGTCAAATTGATTCTTGGTCTGAAAAAATCATGAATATATTTCTTATCTCCCTGCCATCCATTAGTTAAATCGCAGAGTAGACATACATAGATAGATAGATAGATAGATAGATAGATAGATAGATAGATAGATAGATAAGAGACTGAGATAAATAAATAGATAAATAAATAGATAAAGAAATAAATAGACAGATAAATAGATACATAGATAAATACATAGATAAAAACATAGACAGAGAGATAGAAAGACAGGTAGATAAACACACTATGATAGATAGATAGATAGATAGATAGATAGATAGAAAGATAGATAGATAGATAGAAACCTGAAAATAAAGTTTAAGTAATGACATAGAGAAGCAGATTCGCATGTGAAAAAATATTATTTGCTCAACTTAGTTGGTTTGTACTGTTTGATTACGTATACAAATTATTTTTTGACACAATTCCTAATCGTGGCTAGACTGGAGGCACATGCATCTCATAACAGGTACTGGTGTAGGTTGAAATTGATATTAACTCAAGCTCAAGGGGATGGGAAACAACCTCCACAGGCAGTACATCATCTTCGGTCATTAAGCTGCGCCTGATACGTCCCCAAAAAGGGAAGTGTTGAAAGGCTTGAACAATTTTCCACGGTATTGCCGGTAAACCCACTTCAAATCTCGGCTTTGTGTCACATACGGTAGGGACGTGGGTGCGCCGAAAAATCCAGATTATATAGAAAACGATTATTTCGACTGATTCTCTATCGCTTTTCAATGGAAAATTTTCAAACGAGATAACCCTGGCCCTCACAGCTAAGACCCGTCATGCCACGTAATACTGAGACGAACCATCCACATTCCATTTGTATTCCATTAGTGAGAAATACGTTCCAATTGAAGAGCTTCTTTCAACGAACCTTGTGGAACCGACTGCCAAGAGGACGCTTTCCCGGACACTATAATTTGAATCTGTTCAAGTGTCGGGTTAAACGTTATCTTTCCCACATATCATCATAAATAGCGCCGCTTAATTTTTACCATTCCCTCAACAAATTCCAACGGTAACTCACTACCTCGAGTGACTCTTAGGTCTTTTATAGGGTGAACGTTAATATATAAAAAAAGATAACTTACGAAAACTACAGAAACAAATAGAGATCGATACTTATTTTTCTTCTCTCTCCTTTCTCCCTTCATCATTTGTAGAATCATGGCGCTCCACAACTTCCACTTGTTTATAGCTCTTAGTAATGCTTGTAATTTTACTGTCACTCCCAGACATATTTCTGCCGTCCATTCACACAAGGTACGTTTATCGATGTTCATTTTACGTCCCTTTGTCTTCAATATGACTTGTGAGTATCAAATTCTCTAAGCCTGCTTTCCTCATTATGGGTTCCAGAATTTCAATTAAGTCGCGCCCATTTTCTTTGAAACTTTCCAATTGCTCATAGCAGAAACGAATGGAATCTATTTTGTTGCTGCTGTTCTTTTATTTCCCGTATATCTCCAGGAAGTTAATAATCATGCCTCTCCACAACTTCCTATCCTTTTGTAACTCTTAGTTTGTTTTTTTATTACGTCACCTAGACAAACTTTGTCATGTATTTATACAGGCTATTAAGATAGGTTGCCATTGTCCCTCTTGATTTCAATATGTCCCGAGAGTTTCAAATATCTTTTTACAATTATGTTTGTACAAGGCGCAGGCGCCACTCGAGGTAGAGTATTAGAGAGTAAGACGCACAGCTTATAGAGATATGTAGAGAAGATAACGGTCAACGAAAGGGATGAGGATAGTTCACTATAATGGACGTATCATGGCGGGTGTTAAGCGTGAAGTTTAGAACAGATATAATTCGTTTGAATACTTTCCATGTAAATAGTGAAGAGTAGGAAGAGGCTTACAACGTTTCGTCTGTCGGAAAGGGGTTGTAAGAATGGAAAATTATTCATCACCCACAAAACTGTGGATACGCTTTTGCACTCTATCGATACTGGAAAGTTTGTTTTGATTTGGTTTCTTTTCTTTTACGGCATATCAACCTCAATGGGTTACTTAATGCCATCAAGATTGTTATTGCTGGTAATATTGTTTCCAAAATGTATTGCTGGTATTAAACCAATCTTTACACTTTCATAGTGTTTTTATTCCAATTTGGGAGTTAACTATTTGCTCATAGCTTGGACCCTAACAAGTGCTAACCCTAACCGAGTCAGGGTGGACGTAGAAACACCAGTAATTAAGCACTCCTCAAAACCTCCTGATCAGAGGCCTTGCTGCCGGATATAGCGTATCATAACACCCAGGACGTATATGTAGTTTATCGTCATACTCAGGAGGCAGACTGGAAAGTGAAGACTGAAGATCCCGCGCATATATGGCAGCAGTAGTCGACCTAATCTGGCTCTTTGAAATGTAAAGGATAGCAAAAAAAATCAGGTACTTACTCGAGTGGTACAGGGAATATACCATTTTTCTAGAATCTTTATCTCTTGATCATATGTACGCAACCCAGCCGCAACCTCAAGTGGAACACTTGAGGTTGCGGCTGGGTTGCGTTTAGGTCTGAATAGGGGCTCAAGATAGAGAAGAACACCCATTTCTCAAGATGGGTGAAAATTCAAGGTCCGCTTCGTAATGAGGAAACGTCACTAATTTGGCTTTCATCAAACATTTTTCGCCCACTGAGTTGTTAGATCTAGGTCAGGGGATAGGTCAGCTGCCAGGCTTTGGTCCCTATGAAAATTTGTAGGTGCTCGCATATACAGCTGAATGACCTACCTAACGAGTTTGCGCAAATGAATTCGATAACAGGGAGTCAGTTATATGCCATGCGTCATACACGCTTAGGCGATCATGTACCTTTCGATACATGAATGACGAGGCAGATTTTTTCCTCTAGTAGGTTGCCATTTCATTCTGCGGTAGATCAATTGCCACCCAAGGCTACTTAGAACCTGGTCTCTCCTGTTATTTACCCATAGTTGAGGGGAGAAGAAGAGGATTCATACCTTTCCCAAGGGTATTAGCACGAAAGTGAATTATGATGGATTTGACCCGTTGGTTCAGTGGTTATGACGCTTGCGTCGTGGCGTAACGGTCCGGTTTCGATTCTCGGTGGGGTATGTACACTGATGATGAGTCGCAAAATATGACGAGTAGGGAGGATATTAAAAATATATATTATAAGCAAAGTGATAGAAAGATGGGGAACCTATATCTCAACATCTATCAAGAGAACGGCGGATAAAGATAATGACTCTAGCAAGCGCAAATGTGAATTCTTTTTCCCAGGCAATAGATAAATATTATTATTTAAATATTAAATATTTTAAAATAGGTTCATTTAGGAATAAATGAATAAAAAAATGTCTTTCCTTTATCCTTACTTTTATCTTTTATTGAATTTCTCTTCAAATTTTTTGTCCCATTTTTATCGCTTTCAGATCTAATTTTCCCGAGCTAAATTGCTAAAAATTTGAAAATTTTATGAAAGCGAACAATAAAAAATTATCGCTGTAATTATGGTGTAATAACGACATTGTTTTCACTTTGTTGGTGTTTTCGGCAAGAGCGAAAAACAAAGACTGTCGGAATTGGTTATCATATGGGAATAGAACTTATGAAGAGAATAACTTAAATTTTAAATAAATTTGGAAAACGAGAAACGATGTTATCAAAGAAATATTTTATTCACTTCTCTGACTCACTTACTGTGCTTATTAGGTTACTTAAAAACTGAACAAATGCAAAAAAAGTGTTAGGAAATATTATTGTCAACAGCTAAACAAAGCAAATGAAATTAAGGAAAATAATTATTATTAAAATAATGAAAGAAAGAAAAAAAGAATTTATATTTAAGTAGATAAACAGTATTTGTTTATTTTTAGTTAATGACTGCAAATTTACATTTGGTCAACAATCATTTAGAATTTCACTTAACCCCATCTCCTTCTAGTGTCAATTAAAAATTTTCCCGGCTACCTAAACTATAATTATCAACTATAATTTTGGAAAGTGTAAATTTCACTCTGATGCGCTGTAAAACTTTCAACTGAAAGTACGATAAAAATAAATTTTAAGTAACGTGGACACATTATAGAGAAGAAAAAAAGTAGGCATCATTTGAAATTGACACCAGGTAGAGATAAACAGTGGACGTCTGTCTTAAACTTTATCGAGTAAATGTTACGACATACGAAGAGAAGGTTTCAGATTTAGTAAAGAATTTTGAATTGGAGGCAAAATGTAATATATTACATTTCTACTAATTAACACTATTGTTACTGTATGAGTTCTATTGAAGTTTGCAAGAAAAGGCTCAAGTTAAACATCTCCCAGCATTATGTGTGTGTGTGTGTGTGTGTGTGTGTGCGCGCGCGCACGTGCATATGGGTGTGTATGTATATGTATATATATATATATATATATATATATATATATATATATATACATGTATGTATGTGTGTGTGTGTGTGCGCGCATATGGGCGTGTATGTATATATATATATATATATGTGTGTGTGTGTGTATGTGTGTGTGCATGTATATATATGTATATATATATGTGTGTGCGTGTGTGTGTGCATATATATGTGTGTGTGCATGTATATATATGTATATATATATGCGTGTGTGTGTCTATATATGTGTGTGTATATATATATATATATATATATATATGTGTGTGTGTAAATATAGGTAACTATACTCGTGTCGAAAAACCTTCGAATTCTTGATTTAACAATAGCCAAATCAATCACGAAGGGAAAAAAAAGGTTGTAAAAAAGAAAGAGCCAGGAACATGGAAGTCTGTCGAAAATAATCGCACAGATACAGGTTCAAGGCCCAAAGAAAAAACCCTGATAAGAGTAAACAACTAACTAAAGAGCTCAATACAAACGTAGAGCAAGCCTACCAAGACAAACTGAGCCAGACAAACCTACCAAGGTTTCACTTAGGCAGATCGTCATTATATATATATGTATATATATAAATGTATATAAATGCGTATATATATGTTTATATATAGATATATGTGTGTATATATATATGTGTATGTATGTATACATGTATATATATGTGTGTGTCTCTGTGTGTGTGTGCGTGTGTGTATATACCGAGTGTAACTCCAAAACTGTCCACATCGTTTAACTGCAAAATTATCCAAATGTCAAGATTTGAACCGTTGTACCTTAGAAATGATTAAAGCTATCTTACTGGAATTCTCCGATTTTTTTATACCACTATTGGACTCTACTTTGACCAATAAGAATGTATAATTACTCTGTAAGCTTAATAGAAGAATCGTGAGGAAATTGATCATAAACGAAAATGAGATGTTTATCATTAATTAAGCTAAGGATCGGAAGCTTATCAAGTATTGAAATAAACTTCAATTATATATTTATTATTCCAGGATTATTTTCCAACTTAATTCAGATGATATTTGCCCTCTCTAACTTTCTAACTTTCCATTCTGGAGTACCAAGGTGCCTCACTGCTTTCACGTACGATTTTATTTTCAAGTCTTTTTTACTGTTCTTTGGACAGTCACAGCTAAAACTGCTTTCTCTCTCTCTCTCTGTGTCTCTCTGTGTGTCTCTCTCTCACGTCTTATGAATTGAATTGTATTTTTCTAATTGATATTTTTAGCTCTACGTTGAAATGTTGATTCTTCTTTCTCTCATGACCTCTTGATCCAGTTTTTCTTTCGACTGTTCCCTCTTATTTAAACTTATTCACCGTTTTCTTGATGGTTCTTGAATATACTTTAAAGATGGAAGCCAGAGTATGGATGTTGGTAACATTGCTGAAGGCCTTCAGGAACTTTTTCCTCCTTTTTTATCTAAGTTGTTAAGTTAGTGAGTCTGGCATTAAACAATTTTAATCTGCCCTTTTTTTTTAGCTAAATAACTCAAGGGATGTTTTTAGTGATTCTTACGAAAAATACTGTTAAAACGACTAAATATGTTATCTGAAAATCAGGAAAAAAGAAACTCAATTAGTTTAGTGTTTTTAGATATTAAAAATTCTGTGGGATGGATAATCATGCTGTAACACGATTTGGACAATTGTGCTGTTACACCTGATACACATTTATACATACATACATACATATATACATACATACATACATACATATATATATATATATATATATATATATATATATATATATATATATATATATAAATATATATACTATGATACGTTTAAGGGTAAAATTGTACAATATTAAAGAATATACCGTATGTAAATATAAAAGTGGACCCTGAGGGTACATTCATCTATATTCCCACACACATCTTGAGTAGTGAGTTCGCTCCTCACTGGGTACCTCTTACTTTCGGCCTTTTAATCCACCTTTGGAAAATCACTACAGTGTAACCCGGATATAAGAGAGTTGTCGGGACCAGAGAAGAAGTATCTTATATCCGGGTTTCTCTTATATCCGGGTTTGGTCTATTATATATATATATTAACACAGGCTCTAATTTGGGACCAGATAAAATCTCTCTTATATCCGGGTTTCTCTTATATCAGGGTCACTTATATCCGGGTTACACTGTATATATATATTTATAGTGTCATGCAAAAGTTTAGAACACATTACAAAAAATATTTCTTTAGTTATTTCTAACACAGATTATTGAAACTTTGACTGCTATAAAACATATGCCTTTAGTCAAACAATCAAATTTTAAAAAATAATCAATAAAAATATCCCACAAAGAAAAAAACTAATATTTAATAACACAAAAGTTTATAATACATTTATTAAATCACCTATTAATATTTCGTAGCGTAACCGTTATTGCTAATTCCAGCATGTAGGCGTGTAGAGTAGTCCCCCACGAATTTCTTGCTTGTTTCTTGACTCATATTTTTCCATGTTTCACGACAAAATTCCTTTACTTCATGTACATTAAATTGCAGCTGGACATATGGTTCTGTTGTTAATATTTTGGTCTCTCACGTGGTACAACGTCATAGAATCTCACCATGAATTTACGACCTGCGTCTGCTATTCCGTGACTGTTATCGTCGCATAGCAATGTCGACATAACAGAATATCATCTTTGATGGTGAATATCTTTGTTTAAATATCCATATAAACACTCTGAAGATGGCTCATGTCAGCCGAAAGCTTAGATCAAGGAACCTCACAATAAAAATATCCAAATGTTAGACAATTTTTGTCTTTATTTTCTCCAGAAATTAAAGCAACCACACTACGTTTAGAACGGCTTATGATTAAACATAATAGACATTCGTTGTCATGTTATATTTAACGATATATGTTAACCGTTACTTTAAATAAACTGGGATTTTCAGAAGATTTCGGTCAAATGAGAACTGCAAATCCATCTTGAGGAAAAGGGGAACACACGTGAAAATAATCCCCCACAGTTGTATCACGATTAAACCCCACCGAATCAGAAGGCGGTTTCTTCAGCAAAGGCAGATGCCAGTTCGAATCCTGTCGGAAGACGCATTTTCCTGTTCACAGTAAACTAAATCAACGCTGTTTAAAATGAAACGGAAAGCCTATTCAAATACGGGTATCTCCTAAAATTAACGTTTAAAGCAGGGGTTCTCAATCGGGGTGCACATGGGCCCTAGGGATCCATGTAATATTTCGGCGGGGGTGCACAGACAAAAGATAACAAACTGGGGGTCGACAATGATATTTTGGTAGTTCATGAAGAAAGCCAACTCAGAATGATTTTTTTTATTATTAAAAATTAAATTTCTACTGTAATTTACACTATATTGAAATATTTATATGAATAATTCTTTCTTTCTTTTTTCTTTTATATAGGAATCGCTACTGAATTTTCGATACCTAAGGTTTCAAATTCATTTTTAAAAATGAAAAAAAAATCATACTTGAAGATTTCATTTTAGCTTTAACTGAAAGCTAAATGATTAAAAATGCTCGACATTGTGAAAAGATCTGATCATCGACTAGCATCCACATTCGATGGAATCCGATGTAAAGAAACTCGCCGAGCAGCATTAACCACAGGGATATCATTGAAGAAATACGCCTTTCGGTTTTTTTTTTTATAATCACACACTTAAATTAGTTTATTAAAATTTTTAACCAGTGTGCATAAATAAATGCTGCAGGGGCTTCACCACGGAAGAAACATTGTAATATTGTAATACAAGATATTGGTCAATAAAAATTATTATTATTATTATTATTTTTATTTTCTTTGATATCTGGCGTTTACACATTTCTTTCCGGGTCCCGCCCAGGGACCTAAGGTTAGAAATGGCATCATGACACTTTCCACTGCAAAGAAAAAAAATAATTACATAGAAAAAGCCCTTCTTAAAGTGTGGGTTGTACTTGTCAGAACAATTTTTTGTATCTCTTTGAGGCATGGACTTCCAGGGATCCCTTCAATTAGCCTACTGGAATCTTTTCCAACCAGTCCAAGGACTCCAACTACAACAGGGATTATTATTATTATTATTATTATTATTATTTTATTTCCTTTGATTTCTGATGTGTACTCATTTCTTTCCGGGTCCCGACCAGGGACCTAAGGTTAGAAATGGCATTATATTTTCTACTGGAAAAAATATCTTATATAAACAAAGCCCTTCGCAAGGTGTGGGCTGTACACGTGAGAACAATTTTTTGTATTTCTTTCAGGCATGGCCTTCCAGGAATTCCTTCAATTAGTCTACTTGAATATTTTCCAACCAATCCGAGGGCTCCAACTACAACGGGATTGTTGATGCTCCCATATGCCACATTTCTGAGCTTTCGATTTCAAAGTCCTTCTATTTTGATAGATTTTTGAAAATCTTGAAAGATACATTGCAGTCTGCAGGTACTGCCATAACAATAAGGAGGCACTTTTTGTGTGCGATCTTTAATAACAATGTCTGACCGGTTAGCTTTGATTGTTCTGACTGTGTGTATTGTGCAGTAGATTTTCCAGTGCAGATATTAGCCAACTCTGTCATGCCGGGTTTTAGATTCAGTGGGTGACAATACCACGCAACCTGATACAAGATGATCGATTGTTTCTGGGTAATTATCACAGGACCTGCATTTTGGGCTAACACTATATTTTAGTATGTGTGCTTGATAATTTCTAGTTAAGCACTGATCCTGTGCAGCAAGGATAAAACCTTCCTTTTCAGCTTTTAACCCTGCACTACGTAGCCACTGACGGGTACAGGGCTTGTCTACACTAGCTTGTTTGGTACGGCCAGAGTATTGGCCATGAAGCGGTTTATCTTGCCATTGTTTCTGTATCTTGTCGGTTGCATTTGTTTTCGCTTTCTTTCTTATGTGTTTTGCAGCTTCAATCGGTGTATTGTGATTTTAACTGTATTTCTGCATCCATTTGAAACTCCATTATTATTATTATTAATTATTATTATTATTATTATTATTATTATTATTATTGTAGAATAATTTATTTGTATTTAATTATTTTTCATTTAAAAATAAAGCTTAATTATATAATATTTCTTTGATTATTAAAACCTCAAAGTTTTTAGGGTGAAAAATAGGATATTGTTGTTTTATGTCAAATAACTAAGGGGTTAACCAAGAAAAGAATAAGGGAAAAGGGGTCCATGGTTAAAAAAGGGTTGAGAACCACTGGTTTACAGGAAGAAAAATGTCGGATTTTGATGTGGACCCGAAGTAGGGGCCACGGAAGGAAAACACGGAACACGGGTTAGAGGTAAGAAAGATATATTAAACAGAAAAGTTACAAAGAATAGTGTAAGCAGAGCTTACTATCCAGTGGTGTCCGATATTGGTATCGTACGCGGCTGCGCATTACTGTATTTACTGCCCCCACGAAGGATAGATCTGGCACAAGGCCGGGTTTAAAGTGGGGTATTCCCGAGCCCGTAGGCTCGGCCAAAAAAACCCCCGTATAAACTGTAAAAACAGAATCGGGTTGGTCAACCACCCCGAACGAGACTCTACCCTTCGGCGGAGCCTCGACCGGGTTCCTCTCCGCTCAGAGGCAGAGAGTTCGACCGTTAACTCGTCAACAAGCGGCTGCGCACTACTGGTTCTACTGCCATGATACTCATAATAATATAGTACTGGGAGAGTTCATGATGTAGGGAAGTATCGGTCTCACAACAGATTTTTTTTAAAAAATGATAAAATTCATGAAATCTTTAGAAATTGCATTGTTTACTTTTCGGACAAGGAAACTGAACAGTTATCGACTTTCGAGGAAATTGGTACGAGTGAGTAGGCTTTAAAGGCAAAAATAAAATCCCAACATTGATCTTTATGCGATGACGGTTCCTACCAGAGCAGTATCATCAGACAATAAAGCATACTGCCTGGTGATACCGCTTTGGTCGAAACTGTGGTAGCGTAAAGGTGGTTTTTGCGATTTTTTAAAAATATCATCCTGCAAAAATTCTTCTTGCATTTATGTAGAAAACACGTGTCGCCTGCTATTATTTTCCCGTAACACATATTGTGGACCCGAATGGGAGTCCAAGTAATAAATGAGCAACACAAAACAGTATATAAAACAAACGCCAATGCATGTATTAACAAAAGTATTACAATTACAATAAAAGAAGAAAACATTTACAGTCTAGTTTCATAAAGGATCTAAATTAGATAATGCGTGGTTGTGTGAGAAGTTTGTGATAGACACGTGTGTGAAGGAGTACGATAAGTCACGAAAGATATTGAATACGAACGTACGCCCGTGGGGGAGACTATTCCACACGTAGAACTACATCTTATAGCCAGAGTTGGAAAAGATGAAAGAGAATGAGTGAAAATATCATTCCCTATTTATAGACTTAAGGAGGGGCACCTAACGACAGATTTTTTTTTAGGTAAATCATGTGGGATAAAACACAATCATTAAACTTACTTACGTTTTCGTTTTTTTTTAAAATTGTATTGATCACTTTTTAAATTAACCAGTTTATATTGGCAAATATTTCTTGTCAAAGATTGAATTTTTTTTTAAGTGTATATATTTTCCGTGTCTTAGATTTTTTGATCACTGGTTCTTATTGACCTTCTATCACGAGTGGCTTCCAGGCCTTGTACAGGGTGACCCTTAATGAAAAAGACAAACAAATGAGAGCCTTTGCACAAACGCTTATGAGAAATCCGTCTAAGAACACCGATCTTTAACGTTACTTTGAATAAACTGCGATTTTCAGATGATTTTGGTCAAAGGAGAACACGGAAAATAATGAAGTAGAGGAATTGTCCACAGTTCATAACTCCACATCGGTTCTAAATAATGACAGAGAATGGTGAAAGTTCTCGAAAAAATATAACAAAATATGAATTTCGGATAGTTTATCCGCAACTTCCAGCAAATTAATTTCTTGGTGGCTGTAGAAAATTGATTAAGAAAAATTACAAAATTGTCTTTAAAATAATTGTTATTTTAAGTACTTTCAATCTCATCTGAGATTATCTACAGGGGTTGCATATCTATGGATGAGATATGCTTAAATTCAAAACCTTTTTTTAAAAAATCACACGAGTTACCTCCCTTGCATATATATATATGTGTATATTTATATATGTAGAAATGATCTAAATAAAGAGACATGATCAACCATATATGTGAGCGA
>OZ038484.1:89339441-89401941 GCA_964036315.1 Acanthosepion esculentum
CATCAATCTTTCTCTCTGTTATGGGTCCTTACCTATAACTACAGAATGAACTCTTCCTAACACTACGTATACTACGCCTCTCAAGAGAGAAAGACGAATCGAGTCGAGCCGATAGTAGTTCACTCCAAACCAGACTGACAGTCATACCTTCCACATCTTGTATTATTATTCCGTGTAATATATATTCGTTATTTCTACTCTTGTGTTCGTGTTGTTCTTCCTTGGTCAAAACCTGGACCATATCACTCTCTTTTCTTTCTCTCTCTATCCATCACTATTAATCCATATGTTTTTTTATGAATTCACTCTAAGCAAGACGATAACACCACGGAGAAGCAAGGTCTACACGTCGTCAAAGAGAAGGAAAAGTCTTTAAAAGGAAGCTGCAGCCCAATCCTAAATAGGTAACAAGGGATAAACCCTCTACTCCTGTTCAAAGGACCGATGAGGAGTGTGAATCGGACGATAGGCTAATATATCTACTCCTGTTTATCTATCTCATTTAATTCAGCTCTATCAACATTTGCGTTAACCATGTTACACTCACCTACACATGCATGCATATATATATATATATATATATATATATATATATATGTATATATATGTATATATATATATATATATATAATTATTTATTTAAATATTATAACATAAATATGTTATAAAATCACTAAAAAAACTTGGATATATATATATATATATATATATATATATATATATATATGTATATATATATATATAAATATTTATTTAAATATTATAATTATAAATATGTTATAAAATCACTAAAAAAACTTGGATATATATATATATATATATATATATATATATATATATATATATATATATATATAATATAATTGGTAATATCTGCACAACTCAGACATAGGTAAACACAAAAATCTTTCATATGCATATGTAGGGAGATGTGCTTAAATGCTTACAAATAAAGGGTGTTCCAATAACTTGGACCAAATTTAAATGTGAATTAATTTAAGCGTCTAATGATTTTTTTTTCTTTTTCTTTCAGATTTAACAACTTAAGTCTTTGGCAATTTCAACTATGGAAAGATTAACAATCAAACAAAGTGTTAAAGTTATCACAGCTTATTACGAAAATGGATATTCAAACTTCGCGATTTTTTGGTCAAAATAATCGATCAACCGAGAGTACAATTGGAAACGATGTAACGTTGTTGTGGAGATGTTCAATTCCTGCGCACGATGACGAATAGAGGTGTCTGGAATTTTGGCCACATTCTCGTGCACTGCAGAAATGTTTTCAGCTGAACGGCATAAACGAGCACGAAATGGTGCTTTCACATCTGCCACCGACCCATTTTGTTTGAATTTACCAACAATTTTTCCAGTTGAAGTCTTGAAACTTTCTCTCTATCACATAGAATTTAAACTCTGATCTTGTTAATTCTGAGATGACGATAAACTACATCCGACAAGAAGGCCTCCAATCG
The DNA here is from genome assembly GCA_964036315.1 of Acanthosepion esculentum. Taxonomy (NCBI): domain Eukaryota; kingdom Metazoa; phylum Mollusca; class Cephalopoda; order Sepiida; family Sepiidae; genus Acanthosepion; species Acanthosepion esculentum. The sequence continues at coordinate 89,340,917 of OZ038484.1, forward strand.
GGAGATTTGAGAAGCGTGAAACCATATTTCAATTGCGATTGTTCCCAGGTTCATCCTGACTCGAAGAGGTTGTACCTGTTAGGATCCCAGCTATAGGCAAATAGTGAAAAGAAAAAGAAAACACGTTGAAAGCATAACAATACAATTTTATAGAATGAACAGCAATACATTTTCTCTGCAGTTGAAGGTATACAATTACGTTCAAAATATATTTAGTTGAAACCATAAAATTGTGCCCCAAATACTTAGATTTTGGCATTAAATAGATGTTGATATGTCACTAATCAAAATCTCTCAACAAACCAACTAACATGAAAGAACTTTCATGACATTAATCTATATAATATCCAACAATTTCTAAAAAACATCGATAATATAACTTCAACAAAACTACAAGATAAAACGTACCCATCAACTTCTCTCGTAATCATGTCTCTACAAACATGTATATGCCCAAAAGCTGAGTATCATCTACCATTTATTCAACTGTGAAAGCAGAAGAACATTTTTATTAATTCAAAGCTCCTCCCCCACTAAACATAAATGTCGGGATTAAATGACCCGTAAGCGGTTGATATGTCATTAAACAAACATACAAATACTAATTCCGAGAATTACACAGCATCAGCTTTCAGATATCGTTGACGCTTAAATGATTATGAAGCGATTGACTGACAGGCTTATAACCTTAGTCATGTCGATGAAACAGGCCTATCATATCACTGCCATCCGTTGACGGACCCTTCGTTCTTCAGAATGAAAGAAATCACATATTCTACAAAGCATAAAGTGTCATTATTCAAGTGTGCATCTTATAGATAAATATCTATACCGAAAATCTTGTTTGCTGATCAAATTTAAGCGGAGTTTTAGAATGGCAGCTGAAATTGCTAGTCGTAACTATAAGTTCTGTGCTAACAGTTTCTTCATTCGTACTCATCGCTTGTAGAAATATTTTCCTGCTTTCCTGTCAATTACCATTTTCCAAAAAGGAAATGCATCGCCATTCGTCATCTTTCTTCTATTGTTCTTTTTTCCCTCTCAGTAATATATCCCTCAGGCTTATAGAGGTTTTTATTGCCTTGTTTGGGGTGAAATGATTACAAAAATAATCCCGAATTTTTCCGGATAGTTAACTTATTTCAACCATAATAATATTCGTAGCGGGTTTCTAATATTAACACTCATTTTTCTTTTGAACTTTAGAAATTTTTTTTCCGTTTTATTGTACAAATATTTCTGAAGTTTTCTAATTTTTTTGAAGTTTTTCTAATTTCACAAAAAAAAATAATGTCGACTTCATGATATCCCTAAAATAGTCCTTAAGAAATGTACTCCTGAACTGGCCCCTGTTCTCTCTATGTTGTAACCTAGGAAAGGTTACTGAATAGAATAATCACACGAAGGTTGGTAATGAACGATAATACTCAGAACAAGAACAATACATATAAGATTAGCCAGCGGCGCGTAGAAGTAGTAGTCAACTGCTAGCAATCAGTAAAGTGCATTGCACAATGAATCTCCAAATGCAGGATATCTACCAACCACTTCCACGCGGTCAGGTATGACACAAGGCCGAATTTATGTGGGGTATCCGAGCCCGTAGTCTCGGTTAAAAATTCCTCGTAAACCCTGTATAAAACGAGTTTGAGTAACTGTTTCCCGAGACGAGAATCGTCTCAGCTCGGAGGCAAAGAATTTGACCAGCACTGGAGACGAATCTCCCACTTCAGACCAACATACAGTATTTACTATTGTATTTATGTGAATGAGAAATACCCATTAACGTCGGTAGGTATGCTGCATCACTCTAAACGCTACAATAAATGCATTGTTGCTTCTTGCTTTCATGTTTTTCAAAAATTCCTCTTCTGCAGTTACCGTCGAACCATCTGATCCTCAATATCGACGTATTAGCCACCTATATCTTTTTGACAAAATGCTAAATACTTTTTGGCTCTATTCAACTCTGAATTGATTAAGCATTTCACTTCGCAAGGTCTTCCTTCAGATAAGCAATGTACCTTTCGCTTCTCTGAGTCAACTGCTGATGAATTAACGATTCTTGCTGAAAGAGTCTATCAAGCTTTAGGCAAGAATGGTGAAGCTCGAGCCGTTTCTTTGAATATATCGAAGACATTTGACAGGATTTGGCATATTTTTCTTCACAAGTTGAAAGCTTATATTTCTGGAAGAATTTTCGAACTGATTCAATCTTTCTCATCAAATCGCGAACTGATCCAAACTTTCTTTAACGGCCACTTTTCTAGATTTTTTCTGCAATAATTCAGACGTTTCTCCGGGCTCTATCCTTGGACATACGTAGTACCTAATTTTCATCAACGACCTTCCAGATGACATCAGTTCTTAATTTGGTATCTATGCCTATGATAACTATTTATTGTCTTAATAGCAAATTTGGTCGTTAAGATAAAGTCAAATTAAAAGCTGATCTAAAAACAATAATCTACATTCTAGTGTTAACGGGGGCAGGGAATGGCTTCTTAATTTTAAAGCCTCTAAAACGAAACTGCTCTGTATTAATCGTCTGAGTGAATGTCTTCCGCATTCCATCAGCATAACTAATGCTAATCCTCAGGTGAGGGTCACATTACGCCTTCTCGGACTTATGTTTTCCGTTTTCATGAAGTGCAAATATTATTAGGTCGGTGCAAAAATAATGTCGTTTTTTGACGTTCAACTTCATGTGAGAAAACGACATTATTTTTGCACCAACCTAATATATTGAATCAATTGTTGGTTTCCGTGTCGCACTAGACAATATTTCTTGCCGGAAGTTCTCTTACATATTTATAAGTCCACCATTCGTTCATGCTTAGAATATGGCTGCCGCATATGGTCTGGTGATCTTACTTTATATGTAGAGATTCTTGTTTAAATCCAAAGAAGAATTCGCAATGTCATTGGTCATGACCTGGCATATCGGTTTCAGTAACTTTCCCACCGCCCTCATATAGATTCCCATATATTTTTCACACTTAGTAACCTTCTTCGTGTTAGTGGCTTTGTTGCCGTGTTTCGGATGTACTGATTAAAACTAATACAGGATAAATAAGGATTTTTTTTGGGGGGGGGGAATTATGAAATCCGTTGATTGAACTGAGGTGTTTTGATTATAGCTGATTGATTGTGTCCAGTTGGTGACTGGACAGCGAAGACCAGTATACCCTTCCCTATTTAGCCAGCTTACCAAATTCGTATATTTTTTGCGATAAATATTTATGACATGTTACGTTCAGTTTTCATATATACTCCGACTGGACCGGTTCTCTAAAATTTCCTGTCCTTTATAGCTCTTAATAATTTTTGTCTTTTTTTTATTTCTCCTAAAATAACTTTTCCGTCATCCATTTACTCAAGTATTGTAAGTCGGCTATGCGTTGTTTTTTCTCCGCGCCTCTTGCCTTCAATCAGCCCTGTGAGCATAAAACTTTCCAATCCTCTTTCCTCATTACAGGCCCTAGAAACATTTTCGACTGTCTCTGTACAGTGAAAGTTTCCCTTCTGCTTCCATTTTCTCTAAAACGTCTTCGTTGTTCGGCCCATGGCTTCTTCAGTATTCTCCTGTAGAATTTTTGCAGTCTCGATTCTCCTCTTCATCTGTGAGGAGATTTTCCAGCATACACGAGGGTAATATTCTTAGGGACACAATGCTCGAAAGAAATAGTGTATATTGGTATCTTATTTTGGCGTGGAATGATAATAGATAAATCAGGCAATTTTGTTTGCATTTTTGTTATCACCATCGTTATTATCTCTAGAGTTTCAGCTGACTGGAAGCTATCTGTTGGTGAAAGGTGTCTTAGTGTACTTTTCAGTCGTGTGGTGAGCATGAAATAATCGTGGAAGTGAATGTCGTTAATCCACAGTTAACGCGCCCAGATAGAAATTTCTTTCCGATTAAAAGAATTGACACCCAAACACTCTGAAATGTTTGTATTGGAGTTTCCGGTGAGAATGCCAAGAATACAGCATGTAGTCTCACAATTTCTGGCGGAGTGAATAGCGTCATTGTGTTCTTTTACTTTCAGACTGTGCCCAACTGATCCTATTATACTCTGCAGTAGACAAAGTCAAAAACAAACAACGCACACGCGCGAAATTGAAAATATGAAATGGCAAAGATTTACTCATCGCACGCGTACAACACATACGAAAATTGAAAAATGCAATAAAACTTTTGTTGGTCGAACTTAATCAAACTTTATGGCATATATATATATATATATATATATATATATATATATATATATATATATATATATATATATATATATATATGCATATATATATATATATATATATATATATATGCATATATATATATATATATATATATGCATATATATATACACACACACATACAATATAAATTTTGCTTATACTTAGCTGAAATTTTTAAGTTATAAAAATAAATGCCTGAATATCATTCACCTGACACTATCTGTTACCATTTAACAAATATATATATATATATATATATATATATATATATATATATATATATATATATGTGTGTGTGTGTGTGTGTATATATATATATATGTGTGTGTCTGTGTCTGTGTGTGTGCACGTGTGTGCGTGTATATATATATATATATATATATATATATATATGAAGAAATATAGTCTTAAAGTGTGCTATATTTATGGGATAAAGTGCTCAATATCAGAGATAGAGCATGTGTAAATATAAAAGTGGACATGGAAGTCAGCACTTAGAGGCGACAGTCTGTTTCATGCTAGTGCAATCGTCAGGCGACTAGTGCTGTTATTTTTCTCAGCTATTTATATAAGGGTCAGTGGTGCATTATGGGTAGTCTACTTTGGCGGTTACTTTTACCGGAAGTCGCTTATTTGTTTATTTATTTATGTCAAATTATTTTGCTTGTTTTTTGTTTGTTTTTTTTATTTTTATTTTTATTTTTTATCTTATATATTTATTTTTTTATTTTGATCGGTGTTTTTGGTTAACGTAGTAAAAATTTTTTTATAGAGCTTATTGTTGGTAGTCTATAATGGCCGTCATTTACCGGAAGTCGCTAGTTCGCTTATTTATTTGGGTCAAATTGTTTTGCTTGTTTTTAATTATTTTCATTTTTATTTCTTATCTTATATATTTGTTTATTTGTCATTGATTAAATCTATTTGTTGAATTTTGGGGTGTGATGTTGTGGTTTGTTCTGACTATTATTTTGGTGGGAACAGTTTTTAATTTATCTATTTAGGTTGGTTATCTTTATTTGTTTTTTCTAAACGGCTAGTTTATCAATAATCGGTTGTTAGTTTATTTATATATTTGGATGTATTTAGATCGATTTATTATACTTGTTGTTATTTATTTGTTATACTATATATTTTTGGCTTTCGGTTTTTAAGTAACGTAGTATATTATCTTTTATTAATGTTTTTTTTTTATTTATATAACAGTTATAACTTTCGTCCGTTCTTTTGTTTTGATTTTATTTCGCATATTCTAACAGGTGTGGTTTTGTGATTTGTTTGGAGTAATTTATTTTGCTTATTTTATTGTTGTTTGTTTATATATTTATTTATTTATCTTTCTATTTTAAGTTACGTAGTAAAAATTTGTTTTCATGTCTGCATTTTGAGATTAGCTCGGATCTTTTATTTAATAATTTATTTTGATCTGGAGAGGTAATGATAGCTATTTTCTCCTCCAAGCAAAGTTTGCAAGTTTTTGATAGGTTGTTGTAGGCTGATGATTTTTTCCTTATTTTCCAAGATATTTTTGGTGTGGTGTGTGTTTTGTTTTTTATTTCCCAGATATACATAATTTCTTTGTTTGCATGGTCCTTCGGTTACTCCTATGTATACCTTTTCTTCATTATCTGCTGATTTTATCGTGGCTTGGTAGATTACGTTGTTTTGTAAACAATTACCATTTAAGGGACATTCGTTTTTTATTCTGCAGTTGCGCATGGGTTTAATTTGTTCGTGTGGTTTGTTAATAATTTTCCTGTTGTGCTTTTTTATTATTTGTGCCATGTTCTCGGTGCAACTGTAGCTGATTTTTACTGTGTTTTTGTTGAATATTTTGTGTAGGGTGCTTGATTCCAGGAAGCGTTTGTGTAAAAGTTTGAAGAATATTTTTCCTATGTTTGTTTTTACGTTTTTGCTGTACGGTGGGTTGAACCATATGATATTTCTTTTCCTGTTGGTCTTTTTTGTGTTCTGTGGTGAGTATGTGAGTGTTGCTGGGAATCCGCTATCTTTTAGGGCTGTTTCGTAGTCTTTCTTAGCTTTGTTAAATATAGATTCATCGGAAGAATTGTCAGAAAGCCTGCGGTTAATCGATTTTGGTATCTGTTTGATTATAGAAGGCGGGTGGTTGGAGTATATGTGTATGTACAGTGGTTTATCATTCGGTTTTCTGTATGGTTTGTGTGTGCCTTTCTTAGGTTGAAGGTAACATCTAGAAAATCTACTTCGTTTAGGTTAGTTTTTATATCTATCTCAAATCCGTTATTTTTGAAAATTTTAATTATTGCTTTTCTAGTTTTATCTGTGTTTTGTTTGTTGAAGTTTCTTAAGATTATGAGACCGTCATCCCTGTAGAGCCCTGTGTCATTTCTATCTATTATTTTGCTGAGTTCGTGTAGTAAGTAAATACCTACGATTTCGCATGTCTCTGCACCGTCAAAGCTTCCCATTGTAGTGTCAAATATCCCATCTTTCATATATATACCCAAGTGTGGGATTGGTATATACGGAGTAAATTCCAATAACCAACAATTATTATTCTTTAAAGAGTGCTCAATACAGAGTCGAAGTGTTGCGTCTAGCTCAATCATATCTCTCTACCCCCTTGACCCACCCCATTGATAACCTTGCTTCGTGGTCAGGTTTTTTGAATCACCATATACTTGCGTTTTGATTGGTCATTCTGACTTATGTTACAGCGTTTACCCCTAGCGAAGGACCGTTAATGAATTTGGAACTTTTTAACATTCAACATCATCACTTGATAAGACACCGGGAGTGATGAAACAAAATGGCTATTTTTGTAGTGAATTTTATAACATATTTATGTTATAATATTTAAATAAATGATTATATATATATATATATATATATATATATATATATATATATATATATATATATGTATGTATGTATGTATGTATATATATAGACAGACATGTCTGATTAAAAAGAACCGAGCAGATCTTTCTAATTTTTAGATATGTTGAGATTACGTCGAAGTTATTTATTTTATTTTATCAATTAATTTGTTAATTTTTAATACTGTTATAATATGTGCGCACATTATATTATATGCACTTCAAGATACAATACATATTTATATATATATATATATATATATATATATATATATATATATATATATATATATATATATATATATATATATATATATAAACATAAAGATACAATATATATATATATATATAATATGGGTTGCATATTTTGTGTCATAATAGCTGCTAGAGTTTTGAGCCTTTCTTTGGAACTGATGATATATAGTATGTTCGTGTTGCCAATTACTATTTGTCTGCTGTCCTTTTATCTTCAACGACTTTCCCGGTGTCATCAGTTCCCAACTAGGTATTTATGCAGATGCTCACAATTTGCTCCTGTCTTAGTAGCAGCTCCGACACGTCCAACAAAGTGAAACGGGCAACTGTTCTCGAAAACGACTACCAATCAATGGTTAACTTACGCAAGAAAATTGTAAAGCTTCAAAAACAAAACTGATTTCTTTTAATCACCTTTTTTGTGTGCCATCAGCATGGCTGATGCTAACCTCCAGAAGAGCAACAATGTGTGCCTTCTCGGGCTCACGTTTTCCGCTGACATGAAGTGGAGTGATTATATTGAATCAATTACAAGGCCCAGTGTTATGAAAATTGGTTCATTGTGTCTTGTCAGACAAATTTTCTCCTCAGAATCCATATAGAATATGCATATAAAAAAATCTACCGTCCGTCCGTACCTTTCAATATTATTGTCATACCGGTTCTGGTGCTCCTATCATAAACCTCGAGATTCTTGATGAAATTGAAAGTAGCGATTGTGATGTAATCGATCTTATCTTGGCATTTTTTCTCCTCGACATGGCGTGTCTTCCCTCTGTCATTTCTACAAATATTTTCATGACAATTGTTCTAAAGAGCTTTTCCCATTGGTGACTCAAGTATATGCGTTTAAGCCTGCTACTAAGATTCGCATCTAGGTTTCACCGTATTACTGTTGAACTAGCTACCTGCAACGGTAAGTTCTATACTAATTGTTTTTCCCACTTGTGGTAGCTCCCTTCCAATTTCTTGCTTCCCTGTCACCTACAATCTTCAAAAATACATTAAATACATTGCGAATCGTCGTCACCTGTCTTTCTAAATCCTCTTTTATTATTGTCCTTTTTCCTCACTATAGTCTTTTCATTCACTGTCACACCCTGGGACACATTGCAATCCTAATGGCATTATCGCCTTTATTGAAGTGAAATGAATAAAAAAAGTTTAATCTAGAGCAGTCCCGCGGTCGTTGGTTATGGCGCTTTAATATGATTCACGTCACACGACTCGTGCCCTCTCAGAGATACCCTATACATCTCAAATGAGTGCCGGTAGATATTTCATGCTATACGCAATCGTCAGGCCACCTGATGATTGTGTCTAGCATGTAACAGCCTATCGCCTCTGTGTGTTGACTTCAATGTTCACTTTTATATTTATATACGTTCTATCTCTGATGCTGTTCACATTATTCCATAAATATAGCACACCTTAAAACTATATTTCTTCATATATATATATATATATATATATATATATATATATATATATATATATATATATATAATGGTAATTGGTAGGGATAATTCCAAGGAGGACATTAATCCAAAGAGAGATTAATGTAAGTGTTGGGGCGCACCCACCTTCACAACCACAATAGACTGATCCTATTATTATAAATAGAACAGTAGTTCTATAGACTGTGAGTAGTGTAGCAGTGTACGCAGTCTCTGACTGTGCGCTGCTCCTGTCGAACTCTCTGCTTTGGCAGAGAGGAACCCGGACGAGGCTTTGTCGCAGGGCAAAGTTTCGTCCGGGGAGGTAGGCAGTCCCTAAACTCGTGTATACGGGTTGTAAATGGGCATATTTTTGGCCGAGCCTACGGGCTCGGTAAGCCCACATTAAACCGGCCTTGTGCCACATTCGACCCACGTGGGAGGGTTGTTAAATACCGTAGTGTAGCAGTGTACGCAGTCTCTGACTGTGCGCTGCTCCTGTCGAACTCTCTGCTTTGGCAGAGAGGAACCCGGACGAGGCTTTGCCGCAGGGCAAAGTGTCGTCCGGGGAGGTAGACAGTCCCTGAACCCGTTTATACGGGTTCTAAATGGGCATATTTTTGGCCGAGCCTACGGGCTCGGTAAGCCCACTTTAAACCGGCCTTGTGCCACATTCGACCCACGTGGGAGGGTTGTTAAATACCGTAGTGTAGCAGTGTACGAGACACAGTCTCTGACTGTGCGCGACTCTTGTCGAACTCTCTTCTTTGGCAGAGAGGAACCCGCACGAGGCTTTGCCGCAGGGCAAAGTGTCGTCCGGGGAGGTAGACAGTCCCTGAACCCGTTTATACGGGTTCTAAATGGGCATATTTTTGGCCGAGCCTACGGGCTCGGGCAGCCCACATTAAACCGGCCTTGTGCCACATTCGACCCACGTGGGAGGGTTGTTAAATATCGTAGTGTAGCAGTGTAGTGCAGTGCAGAGTGAGACTTCTGTAGTGATCAGTTACACTTCCGTTTCTCGACCGGAAGATACCGTTAGACTTTATTACTATTACTTATTGTTACTACTAACCTACGTTCGTTCTACTACTAATCTCTCTGATGTAAATACCTCTCTTTTCCCTACGACTGTGTTTGTTCGTTATTACCATATACTCACGTGGAAACAGTCAACATCTCAACAGTGGCGACGAGGGATGTTTTATTGATCTCAACAGTAAGTAACAGAGCAATATAATAATAAGTAAAGACAATCCTTACAAAACTTTCTAAAATAAAACTTCAGTCTGAAGAGATGAATATTTGAATATATTCATGTAATAAGTTGTAACCGAAATGGATTTTTAAGGATTGTCTTTACTTATAACACACACACACACACGCACACACACACATATATATTATATATATATTATATATATATATATATATATATATATATATATATATATATATATATATATATATATATATATATATAATAGATTGTATTATATATTAGTAATAAACTGTAATTAAAATATACGCAAAGTATTAATACATATCGGGAGCATCTCTTATAGGCTTTTTAAAATCCGTTTTTAATTTTACAAGAATTTAAAAAAAAATTTTTACTTCAGTTAATAATTTTAATAATGGCTTCTGGGTTATGTACCGACCGCTTCGCCAGAAGCCATATAAATTGTACATGTATCTAAAGAATTGATATTACTGATATTGATTTTATAAATTATCTCGCGTTTACAATATGCATATTTATATTGATATACAATTTATATACCTATATACATAAATATATGAAACTCATAAGATCACATCTATAAACATATATAAGAATAAGCCGTTCCGGATAATTCAAGAAATGGAGTCTCCAGATATATACTCATTGAAATCATTTCTTATTTAGAAAATATAATAGCTTGAGGGTCAATTCTGTTAGAATTTATATAATCTGCATTTTTTTTTTCAATTATAAATCACATTTTAAAATTATATACAAATTCTGCAGAAGATTGGATGCACAGAGGCATAATTATCAATTCCCGCTTGTATTCAAATATACATAAAGGCGGATGAATCGATAGACGCATGTATCTGCCATTGTATATAAGAGTGCAAACAAGATGACATTTACTACTGTTGTCAATGAAAGATGTTCGTCGTTAGTAAAATATCAGTATTTTCTGCGCATGCTTGAAAGATTGCCGCATCCGTTTCTACCCAGTTCTAACACATTTAACTATGTACGTCTTAATAATATATCAGGTTCCAAAAATCTTCTTTTTTTATGTACCGTCTCCCTTTATGACGTAGGTGATCAACGTCCTCCACATCTTCCTCTCCATTTTAGCTCTTACCAAGTTTTGTCTTGGTGCGGATATGCTGGTTGTGTTTAGGTAAAAAATACGTATCTTCTAGTATATTTTCCCGTATCAATTATTGCTGAATCGAACATGAGTCCGAGTAATAAATGAGTAACAGAAAACAGTATACACAGTAAACGACAATGTATATATTAAACAAACGTATGCACAGATATTAAATTCACTTATGTGCTATTATCCTTGGGAAAGGTATGAATCGTCTTCTTCTCTCCCCACATATATGGGTAAATAACAGGACGGCTCGGGCTCTATAATCTTGGATGGCAACTAGTCTACCGCAGAAAGAAATGTCAACCTACTGACACGTCAGTCATGTATTGAAAGATACATGATCGCCTAAGCGTGAATCCCGCATGGCACATAACTGACTGATACATAGACAATAAAAGTGGAAAGCATTTGAACTAGAGAATGTGTTTGTGTGTATGAAGTTTGGTGTAGTATTAGTCCTAGAAAAAATCGTAATTGAACGTGAAGTGAAAGCTTCTTTTTTCCTACGTGCGACTACATCTTATTGTCTAAGAGAAAAAAGAGTAAAAAGAGGATGACTGAGAATGACAATCCATATTCATAGGCTTGACGAACGTCCCTTGCGACGGTTTCTCATTCTTTTCGTTATTTCTCCCAAATCCCATCCTACAATCCATTCACTCAAATCTCATCAAGCATGTCACGAACTGCTTTCCTCTGTCCCTCCCCTTAATCTGTTCCGTGAGTATCAGATTTTCCAAGTCATCCTTCCTCATTACGTATGCGAGAAATTTCGACTGCCTCTTTCAGATGTAAAGTATAAATTTCATTTTTGTTTCCATTTTCTCTAAAACCGCGTCGTTGCTCACATGTTCGGTGCATCTTTCTGTAGAGCCACGTTTTTGTTGCTTCGAGTCTCTTCTTCATCTTTGAAGAGATTGCCCTGCATTTGCCGCCATACAGGAGGACAGATATCACGTAAGTGTTCAATACTATTTTCTTTGTTTCTAACGATTTTTTCTGTCTCTTCATACACTGCTTAGCTTTTGGAATGCATCTTTGATAATTCCAATACGTCTTCGGATCTCAGTGACACACTTTCCATCTGTATGAACACCCAAATATAAAAGTTCTTAAAACTAGATTCATTTCTCCAATACAGCTTTTATTTGGCAAACCGTGTAGTTTAGGGCGTAAAATAAACAGCCAAGAAGATTAATTGTTGTGAGGCACTCCCGCTTTTACACAAGATGGACTCGTCTAAAGTATACTTATTCTGACAGAGTGGAGATACGCGGAGTACACAGGGTGTTCACAAAGAGATACGTTGAGGTAAGGTTGAGATACGTAGAGTCCAGAGAGAGAGAGAGAGAGAGAGAGAGAGAGAGAGAGAGAGAGAGAGTGGAGAGATAGATAGAGAGAGAATTACGGCTTCACTTACAGAGACTTGTACATATACTTCCTACTAACCCACATTCCTGGACTACTAATATTCATTTTAAATTTGTATTCTCGCGTTCAATACACTTATTTTCCTATTTCAATTACTGGCGTTATTTATTTATTTGTGCATGATTCCATCCCCGGAATCCACAACAACTTGGCGACGAGGACTTTGGACCCACACGGAAAGAAAGAAAAAAAATGTTCTCTCGTCACCACAACAACTTCGCAACGAGGATTTCGGATCCACACGAAAAAAAAAAAATTCTCTCTCGCCAACACAACAACTTGGCGACGAGGATTTGCACTTCTTGGAGACTCAGAAAAAAAAATTGCCGTTGCCATCGTCCACAACGACTGGCCGACAAAGATTTACAAGGATTTGCGAGGATTTTGAGTGACCACCGTGATTAAAAGGTATTCCTCAAAATACGGAAAATCTAGATTTTCGTAAGGCTCTTATCATGGAGGATTTTAAAAGTATTTTGGTAGAACTTGGAAAATACCAAAATGAACAGCAACTACAACTCCAAGAAAGACAGCTCGAATTTCAGAAGGAAAATCACGAAAGACAAATGCAACTCCAGGAATTAATATTAAAAGTAACAGGTAACACACAACAAAAGTATATCGAAAAAGAGGCGACTTTTTCTCAAGACGCAGTTTTGAACACAATAGAAACATTTAAATACTCTCTAGAAGATGATAAAAATTTCGGGTACTAATACAGACGTCAGGAAGCCATTTTCAACATTGATTGCCAAAATTGGACGGAAGCTAAGAAGCTACATTTGTTACTCAGGAAATTGGGAACAGAGGAGTACAGAAAATTTGTGGACTATATTCTACCGAAAAAGACAAACTATTGACGGAGCTTTTCAGTCCAAAGACTTCACTTTTTCACAAAAGGTGGAAATGTCTCAACCTCGTAAAAAGCGAAAATGACAACTACTCCACGTTCGCCGCAATCGTGAACAAACATTGCGATGACTTTAAGTTGGCAGAATTGATTCCGGACAATTTTAAGTGTCTGATTTTCGTACAGGGATTAGTCTCAGCCAAGGACAGTGAAATGCGCAAAAGAATTCTCTCGAAGCTTCAAAACGAGCCTGGATTAACGCTACAAAAATTGTCAGAAGACTGCCAAAAATGCTTGAGCATAAAAAAGACTCTAAGGATATCGAGGAATCGGTAGTAGCACATATACGTAAGTTGAACAAAAGTTTACGACCCTCTTCCGAGAGAAAAACAAAAATTTCACGATAAAGGAAAAATTACAAAATATAAGGCGATTAATGACAGAGATCAAAGCAAATATAAGAACCCCCATCTGCATGTTACAGATGTGGTGGATTACACTGGAATAAAGACTGTCGATTCAAATACAAGAACTGTTTAGCTTGTTGAAAAATGGGACATAAGGCATCTCAATGCAGAAACAAAAGATACACTAGTAAGGTAAGAACTAATAGAATAGATTACGAAGACAAACTAAACACAAGAAAATACGTGGAACTCGAGATTTTAAATAAGAATATAAAATTACAGTTAGACTCAGGTTCGGATCTAACTATAATTAATCTACAAACATGGAGGAGGCTAAATAGACCGACCATGATGCATACACATAAAATCGCTAAGTCTGTTACAGGGAAGCGTATCACATTTGAAGGAGAATAATTCTAAACGTAAAATTCCATGGAAAAACGAAAAAATTGAGGATATTTGTAATGAAAGAGACAGAAAATTTGGTGGGCACAGATTGGATGCAAAAATTTGACGTATGGGATTTACCTGTTAGCTCATTTTGTACGAAAATATAGTGCGAGCCGTCAGAAGCTACAAAATTAAAAGAAGAACTACACAGTCAATTCCCCGAAGTATTCTCGAGCGGTTAGTACGATGTAATAAGTTTGCAGCTAAAATTGAACTAAAGGAAAATGTTCAGCCAGTATTCAAGAAAAAGCGAAACGTGCCTTTCGCAACCATAGAAAAAATTGACAAGGAGTTAGATAGTTTGGTACCAACTGGAATCCTTTCACAAATCAAATTCAGTGAATGGACGGCAACAGTGGTCTACGTAAAGAAAAAATCCGGAGAAACCTGTGTTTGCGCAGATTTTTCGACTGGGTTAAACAAGGCTATCAAGGATGATCACTACGAGTTATTCGCAAGATTCGGCGTGGTAGATTGCCATGTAACGGATAATGGTACCCAATTCACCTGGATCGACTTTCAAGAATTCTGTGCGACTTATCAAGTCAAACATATTTAAATAGCACCATACCATCCACGATCTAACGGGCAAGCCGAAAGGTTTGTGGACACGCTTAAGAGAGCCTTGAAAAAAGCAGAGGACGTACCAACAGAAAGAGACATACAACAGTTCCTACAAGTCTACAGAATCCCCCCGAACGGAAACACACCATCTGGCCTTTCGCCAGCTGAAGTGATGTTTGCCCGCAAAATACGGTCTGTTTTTGATAAACTATTACCCAGCAAAAATAAAAACCGGCATACACCGATAGTGCCTATAAGATCCTTCAAACCAGGCGAACGGGTCTATTTCAGAATGTTTAAGAATAATATGGCATACTGGGAACCAGGTTTGATAATAAACAGACTGGGAAATGTTCTATACACGATCCAAGGTGAAAAATTCACTCACAGGAGATATATCAATCAGATACAAAAAAGAAGGGTAGAGGAGCCAAGCTCGTCACCTTCGGAAAATGAAGACTCAATGGAGGCGATTTTTGAAACATTTGAAATTCAAAGACCACAAGTAGCCACGGAGATTAGAAGAACAAGCAGGAAAAGAAAATTCACAGAACCGCAATAATAGACCATAAGCGGAAAAAATATTAAACTCCCCCTCAAAAAGAAGCTAGGGAGGGGGTGTTGTGGGGCTCTCCGCCTTTTACACAAGATGGCCTCATCTAACGTATACTTATTCTGACAGAGTGGAGATACGCGGAGTACACAGGGTGTTCACAAAGAGATACGCTGAGATAATGTTGAGATACGTAGAGTCCACAGAGAGAGAGAGAGAGAGAGAGAGAGAGAGAATTACGGCTTCACTTACAGAGACTTGTATATCTACTTTCTACTAACCCGCATTCCTGGACTACTAATATTCATTTCAAGTTTGTATTCTCACGTTCAATACACTTATTTTCCTATTTCAATTATTGGCGTTATTTATTTTTTTGTGCAGGATTCCATCCCCAGAATCCACAACATTGATGAAGGATGATAACGACAAGGAAACAGACGGATAATTTTAACAAAACAAAATAAGGAATTTATTTACGAATTTACACACTTGAATTTGTGTCCATAACTTGTTTCAGAAAATAAACCGGAAGTTTTCAAAGTTCGTTGTTTTAACGTATAGTCATGAAGAGGAAATGTACATTCAACAATTTGACATAAAATATTTTAAAATGTTTAAGGTAAGAGAGTTCGCTGCTCATCGAAAGGGATATATGGTTCCATAAGTTCAAATGTAGACGAAGAGAGTTTGAAATACTTTGCTTTCTTCGATTGCTGAAGAAAAACTATTTGCGGTGGTGTATGCTTGGCTTAAAAGCCGATAATATAACTAGCGAATAATTTTACGCTCGCAAGAACTTCAACGCTAGTTGCGAGGAACTGAAACGAAATATTTCACGTGACTTCAGACACTCTTCTCTTTTTAATTTTTCTCATTTAATATAAAAAAGAAAGGCTCAATATTTTTTCTCCTTCTTGATTGACCGGCTAATTTCTGTGAAGATAAAGTTTACATTGGTCCACAAACTATTTCACATAGGCTTGAGAAATCTTTTCCTGCTTTTCCCAGAGTCATCTGAATTTGAAGCGAGTGAGTGAAAGGACCTATTATTTTGCACTCACTACAAAGGGTATTTGTTTATAATATATATATATATATATATATATATATATATATATATATATATATATATATATATATATATATATTAGGCAGCAATCCTTCTTTTATGCAAGTTTCATTAAAAACGACAGACATTGTACTACGGTTAAGTTTTTTATTTAATTTTTCTTGTGTACCAACAAGAGCTTTCTTTGCTGGACAAAGGGTGTGTAAGAACTGTCCAAATGTTTTATTTTTCCGAGCGCTTTCGGCTATATCTTTAGCCATCATCAAGGATGATTTGATTTTTCAGACTTAGTTGAGTGTGTGCATTATGTATATGTCTTAGTGTGTAGTAGTGGTGTTTTAATTTCCGAATACGGTTAGCACGTTGTGGCTTTGTTCATAGTTAATATTGTTAAGAGTAGGCTTTTTCTTTTTTATTATTAAAACCTCCATTATTTTTAACCTGTTTTTACACACACACACACACACACACACACACACACACACACACACACACACACACACACACACACACACACACAAATATATATATATATATATATATATATATATATATATATATATATATATATATACCCATCTCAATATACAAGGCCCCCATAAATTATTTGTATAACTTTGTTTATTTTATCTGTTTGAGTTAAGGTCCATCAGTAAACTTCTTTACATGTTAAAGAAATCTTAATATAATAATATTATGAAAGTTTTATTTTATATATAGTTTTTTAAAATTCAATTTCGTTTGTCTTTTCAGGTAGATGTTATAAGTGCTTATTATTGGTCGCTTACTTTTAGAGTGCATCGAACCAAACACAGATACAGGTTTATGGCGGAGTAGTGGATTGTGGCTCGGAGTGAGAAATCGGACAGTCGAGTTCGAATTCCACTCGAGTTCATTGCATTCATTTACGTACTTGGAAAACGTATGAATTCATCTATTCTTCCCCCACCTATAGGTAAATAGCAGAACACACAGTAACCTTGGCTGCCAACCAGTCTAGGAATAGGAAAACTCTGAATTCAAAACTGGGGAAGCACATACTATGCAGCTAAGGTACTATGATCCAGACAACGGTCAATTCCTTTGCTTTTAATGACAATAACACAGGAGAAATCACAATGTTTATCCTGGTTCATAGGGACCAAATCGGACATTAACCTTCAGCGGAATTAGACGAAAGAGAATGAAAAAAAAGAAGAAAAATAGGACAAAGCTTAATGTAGCATCCGTGACCGGTAAGTTTATGGAAACAAGGAGTGCCTTGCAGAAAACAGAAACTGGGCATCGTCTAGATGTGTTGCATGCAATCAATGGGGCCCACGTGTTCCGAAGTGTTTAAATAAAACTTCATTTGTTTACTTATGTTTTCCAGTAAACCTTGGAAAATTACCGTATTTACTGCCGTCAAAGACCTGAAAAAATTCCTGAAAATTTGCATAACATACAGGAATTCTGTTTAGCATCTGGCATGGGTAAACTTCCTGTGGGGTTAGCATAGACCAACGTAAACCTTAAACTTCACACAGCAAATTTTCGAGACAGTTCAGGAAGCAAAAACTACGTTTCTGATGTCGGCAGATAGGGTATCTTCATTTTTCATAATATTTTTATGAATTTTCAAATTTACACATATAAATTATGGGCACCTTTTATTTTCAATACGTGTGTATTTTCTTATCTTGGTTTCCTTTTTGGTATGCAAAATGATTATATTCCTCGATCGAGTTCTGATGATTGAGGAGCGATAAACGTTTAACAACTCCCCCCCCCTAATTCGTAGTACCCACGAGATTCTTTTCCCCTCTCTCCCTTTTAATTATGTCCGCTTGTATTGCTTTAATTAAATTTTGTACATCTAATAAGATCTTTCATTTCATGCCAAGTGAAAATTGTAAATGTTCTTGCTGAAATTATGTTAAGTTCTGAGTAGTTCCACCATTGTTCGTTTTCAAAATAAAAAGGTAGAAAATCGAGTGCAGTTTGCACGCTGTCAATGGCCCGATGTCTTTTGCTTAAGATAAAACACACACACACACACACACACACACACACACACACACACACACACACACACACACACACGTGCGCGCGCATATATATCTATATTATAAAGGTAAGAATAACTAACTTCTCGGTATGACCCAAAAATATTCTGCTCCAAATTATGGAAAGTGGGTCAAAGCGTGTCATACATACATAAAATATATAAGAAATATTTGTAAAAAAATTAGCCGCTGCAATTTTGTGTATTTATATATATATATATATATTTCTTATATTGGGTCGTTTATATATTTTTATATTTTACATTGAGCACTGTTCTTATATCTCGTGTTTATTGGTTTTATTTTATATATATATATATATATATATATATATATATATATATATATATATATCCTTTGGGAGAAAGAATTTCGATATTATTGAAATTTGTGTGTGGGTTTTTTTTTTGTTTTTTTTTTTGTTCTTTTTTGTTGGTTTTTATTTTTAATCAAAATATCGCTCTTTGGAACACGCCCGGAGAATTATATTTGAAAATGAATGAAGAATATTAATTTTAATGCAACGATTATTCTTTTTGTTAATATTTTATGCAAATGAAAATTTAAAAAAATCATTGAATATTTTCCATTTCTTTTCTTTGATATATTTCACTTGTTTTTCATCTTTTAAGGGATTTTTCTTTTGACTTATTTCATTTTTGTGTTTCTTTTCATAATTGTTACTATTGTTTATAATCATTATAAAACGATTATTAATGACGAAAAGGCGCCATTGGCGGCCATTCAGCTTGATGAAAAAAAAGCATTCTATTCTTATAGAATTGCTGTTCTAATTATTTGGAAATAGATAAACGTGAGTGTAGTGTGACGGTTATCGGTGCGGGAAGGAGAATCTTCAAACCGAGTTCAAATTCAGGACTCGTCCGTTGCGTTTACTTTCGCATGAAGTCCATTGGGAAAGGCACGAATCCGTATCTCCGCACACACATTTATCTAGGTTTGCGCGGTAACATGTCAAATAGAATGACCATTCTAATTTATAAAAAATGAGAAGAGATAAACCCCTCTCCTTTCAAACTTTATGGCGGAAAAGGTTTTCTTTAAAAGTGGAATCAAAACTTTGTCTTTTCGTTGCGCTGCATTGGTGTAAAGCGAAGTTTATTATATTTATGCCTTGCTCCCAAGACCAAAGTGCTTTATTATTTACTTATCATAGATTACGTTTGGCACTCGGTCGCAGATGTGCATCTAGCAAAACTGCTCATACACGGATATACATTTCTTAGAACTGGCTGGCCCAGAATGGCAAAATACTGGTCAGAATTGATGAAACCAACAGATTTGAGCACCATGGGCGGTGAGGGGTTGTCTTTGTTTAAGTTTCGATATATGAGAAGACACGGAGACGGCTTTAAAATTTAAAGAGATTGCGCTTTGTTGATCCCAGATTTTTGAGTAAGGTAAACCAGCACGTTGCCAGGAGCATTTGGTCAAACGGTTAACCTGTCTACTCTATAGTATCTCCCTCTATGATGCTGACACCTTTTCTTGGTTCAGAATTAATCATCTGCTTCCAATTGTAAAGTCTAACGATATTATCTGAGACATTCATGTGACACCCATCGCACAAGTCATCATCATCTATGTGCCGTGCAACTTCAATACCTGCAAGGTTATCGTTCTCCACATCTTTCTATGCTTTATAATTCTTATTAAAGCAATTAAACGAATTCCGATTAAACCAATTCCGCCCAGAAACTTTTCATTCAGA
Organism: Acanthosepion esculentum; assembly: GCA_964036315.1. Classification (NCBI taxonomy): domain Eukaryota; kingdom Metazoa; phylum Mollusca; class Cephalopoda; order Sepiida; family Sepiidae; genus Acanthosepion; species Acanthosepion esculentum. The sequence goes on from OZ038484.1 coordinate 89,361,196, forward strand.
ATATAATTCGCCTGAATTTCATTTACTTTAGTTTCATTCCCTTCAATTTTATTTTCCTTGTTTCGCTTCAAAAAATATTCCTCACCCCTCTTTTCACCCTCCCTCTCAGTCATCGTTTCTGCCAACCATTTATACAAAATCTTTTTTCAGGTTATAAACGTTGGAATTTCGAACCGAACCCGTGCGTTTTTCAGGTTATAAACGTTGGAATTTCGAACCGAACCCTTTCAGTGCACAGGCGTAGACTTGGAGAGTTGAGCTACTAAAGGGAATTAACTGATACTGAGATAACCAAAAAGAAGGCATGGCACGTGAAATTAAAACAATCTATCCCTGTGGATTAAACGGGTTCGTCACAAAATTTCAACTTGTTCATATATATATATATATATATATATATATATATATATATATATATATATTGTCTAATTATTGTTAATAAAATCCTCTTTTAATTACGGCTGATGCATATTCATTTTATTCCGAGTACTTTCGACATTACCACAATGACGTCATCAGGGTCTTGTTTTTGCATTTAATTGAAAATTGATGAGACTTTGTTGCCAATCCAGTACTGCGCTTAATTTCACAATGTCTAGATACCATAGTGAATAGCTCATCCGAACAATTACCATGAAAGTATTGATAGAAAAGGCACAGGGAAGCAACTTTACGGCGGCTGGAAAGTGACTGAAGGCGTCACTCTCTCGGAGGTTAGTATCAGCCATGGTGATGACAAGAAAGGGGTCTCTCAGATTATTAGAGAAGAGTTTTGATTCGGGATTGTTAAAATTAACAAGCCACTCTTTGCCCCAATTATCAGACTGTGTGTCATTTTTTAGATCAGCCACCAATTTGACCTTATCGAACTGATCAAACTTACTGTTGAGTCAAGAGTAAATGGTCGTGACATCATCATAGATACTAAGTTATACCCTATGTATTTGGGACTAGATATGCTTTTCATGGCAAATACTCGCATTACTTTCTGTCGATATTTGTCTAAGCTCAGATTCGTAAAGCGTAATTTAAGTGATTTGCGATTAAACCAATTCCGCCCAGAAACTTTTCATTCAGAATATAATTCGCCTGAATTTCATTTACTTTAGTTTCATTCCCTTCAATTTTATTTTCCTCGTCTCGTTTCAAAAAATATTCCTCACCTCTCTTTCACAAATGCGCTCTGTCCGCTACCGACATTTTTTTTTTGTACCAGCATTTTTTCTCCCCGTTCAATTCTGCCGGCATTATTTTAATTTCGACTCCTTTTTTTATATTCGGAAGCAGTATGAAGTAATTGACGTCAAAGTGATTAAAAAAATCCATACTTTTCGATGATTACTTTTATATTTCATTAGGAAAGAAGAAAGGAAAATAAGAAAGGAAAGAACAAAGCACGGTGAAGTTTGGGCTTGAAGACGTCGAAATCAAGCAAGTAGATAAATTAAGCGGAAGTGTTTTTAATAGACGACAGAAAAAAAAAGTGACACTGAAATCCGACAGCGCATTTGAGTAACGAAAGGTGCATCTCAAAAGCTTAATGAAAACAGGAAAATCTCGTTAGAAACAAAGAAAAGACCGCTGAAATTCTATGTAATATCAATCGTCCTATATGGCAATGGTGGGTTTCTAAGCGTACCCGAAGGTATAGGCCACCTTGTGAGGACCGATCTCATTATTCAGTCGTAACTGGTCTAGGTTGCTAAACCGTGCAGCATGTCGAAGTGCCCCAAATCGCCATATAGTAATGAATGCTGGACAATGTCTTACCATGAAAAGAAGATTTTAGGCGACAAAAATTCTTTTCTTCAGAAAGATGCTGAGAATTCCATGGACGGGGCGTGTAACCAAGGTGGTAGTTTGTAAGTAACGGAAACGAGAAAACGTTTTTCTCCTCAGAACCAGAAAGAAACATTCACAGAAGTTTTGATTTGATTTTTTTTTAATGGATTATTAATCCTTTGCAGCTTACTTTAAACCAGGAAATAGTTTCTGTACATTGTAAAAGCAGGCACGGTGGAGTAATGGATAGCGGCTCGGATTGAGGATATCGGAGAGCCGAGTTCGATTTCCAGTCGAATCCGTTACATTCACCTACGTGCCAATTCCCTTGGGGATAGTATGAATCCTCCTCTTCTACTCCTCCCAGCTATGGGTAAATAGCAGACCGGGTTCTATAGCCTTGGATGACAACTGGCTTACCGCAGAAAGAAATAGAAACCTACTGCGGGAAAAAATCTCCCTCGTCAGTCATGTATCGAAACATACATGGTCACGTATGGCACATAACTGACTGACTACATTGTAAGTATTTTTTTGAGATAATGATGATACAAATCTTACCAGTTAATCCTATATCTGGGGTGGGGGAGAATAGGTGAAGTCATACCTTTCCTAAGGGTATTTGCGCGTAAATGAACATAATGAACCCAACTGAAATTGGAACTCGACTCTTCGATTAACAATTTCGAGCCATTATCAATTATGCCACCCGTACATAGAAACTTAGGTCACTTCGTACTCTGAAGCGGTCACCCAACTGATTATGCTTGACTTTGCTCAACTTCGGTGATCATACGGGAACTGGTGGAGGACATCTCGGCGGGTGTAATGGTTAGCAAGCTTGTCTCGCTAGAACCATTACAATTGAGTTGTCGCTGGGTGCCCCATGCTTTCGGCCTTGTGCTATATCTGAGCTACGCTTAGAAAATCACCATACGAGAACCGGAGTTTTAACGTAATGTGGCCGTAAGCCCACAGGAAATATTTCATGTAAAAAAGGTAGAGGAAAACAACGAGTAACTTACCAAACAAGCTTGTGTAATTGGATGCAGAACGGGACTGGAAAGGCTAGTAAGGAAATATATATATATATATATATAAAACAGAGGATGTCCGTATGTTTGTCTGTCTGTGTGATACCTTTTAACTCGAGATTCATCCAACCTATTTTGACCAAACTTGGCACATACATTATGCAATGTAAAAGATAGGTTCTTAGAAGAAAAAAAATCAATAATCTATAAAGCCGATCAAAAATGGATAAATTCAATTTTTTTCCTCTGATTTCGTTCAAATTCGGTATTTAGGTTATGTATATCATCACGAGCTCAACAATACCTAATTTTTATTTCCACGCTACTGCGTTTAGCGATAAACCGCGAAAAACGAAAAATCGTACTCAACACATATTTTAAACTACAACTCCCTCAATTTTTATGAAATCTAATACAAACTTCACTCAGTTGTATCCGACAATAAATTGATTATTTAACAGTCATTTAATTTGATAACTGATTCAACCCTATAGCAAAAACCCGCATAAATAGCGAAAAATGGCGATTTTTACTGTTTTTTTTCCTTCTTTTTTGTTTTTAACCATTTTTCATCAAACTTAACAATTGCTTTATAAATGTATCCTATTTTACATCTCTGGTAGCACACTAACAAATTGAATTTCAAGAACTCCAAAATAATTGCAGTCTGAAGTGGATCTTCTTTTTGTCTGTTTTACCCCTTCATGTCTTCGGCTAACTTCGATTGAATAAATACAGACTACTTCTGTTATATCAGTAACTGCATTAATTCAAAATGTTTTTTTAATGAGAGTACTCTAAAGTAATTGAAGAAGATAGACTGTTACATCTAAACATGATGCTGTTTTTGCTCCATCCTAATTGAACGCTTTTTCTGACTGACGAGCTGGGTATGGCTGCTAGTATTGTCTGAAAATACAAAGTGTAAGGGAAGTTGAGCATAGTCACGACCGGCCAAATCCTAAATCGACACGGAATATAAAAGAATTCCCTATTATCGCCTGAAATTGGTATTCAAACTGCGACAAAGGTTGACATTTTGAATGTTTATTATTTATTTATTATTTTAAGCAGAAGACTCCAGGACTGACTCGTTGTGCCTTCTCGTGTTAAAATTATCGGCTGACATGAACTGGAAATACTACAGTGAATCCATTCCTAGTACAGCTGCTAAACATTTGGTTCACTATATCGTGCTAGATAATTTTTCTCGCCAGATTCTATCTTACATATCTATAAGTCAAACATTCATCCATGCTTAGAATATGGCTGACACATAAGGTCCGGTGCTCCTGTTATATATTTAGAAATTCTTGGTAAAATCCAAAGAATCAGTAATATTATTGGTCCTGAACTGGCGACTTGGCTTCAGTCACTTTCCCACCGCCGTAAAGTTGTTTCCCTGTGACTTTTCTATAAATATTTTCGTGCTTATTGTTCGGACGAGCTTTTTGCTTTGGTACCTAGACTTTAGGAATTAAAGGGCAGTACTAGATTGGCAATTAGGTCTCATCAAATTACAGTTGAATTGGCTAGATGTAACTGTAAGTTCTATATTAACAGTTTCTTATATCGCATTTCTAACTTGTGGAACTCTCTACCGGTTCCATGCTTTCCAGACAACTTTGATCTTCAAAGATTTACATGCAATATCAATCGTTATCCACTGACTTTCTGATAACTCTTCTATTGATCTCGCTCCTTAATAATGCTTCTGTTTTCTAATTACTTCACACCCAGTAGCCCCTTGTGTTCACACTTCTCTACTGCCTTGCTTGGGGTAAATTCAATTAAAAAATGTAATTAAGTCAAAATGGGCAAACAAACGGAAGTTAAAAGATGTAACTAAGTGGAATAATCGAAACGTTGAATTAGGACAGCGTTTAGGGGTGTTTAGGCACATTGTACACAAATGCAGTCGCCATCTGCCTATATATTCAAAATGTAATTTGATCTTTTGAAAGACGTCTGAAGTATTTGAACTGACGCTTGAAAGAGGGAGAGAGTGTTCCATTCACTCACTAGCCGTTGTGAAAAGAATAATTTCCGTAACTTCTGACGATAAGGCAGCGACAGTTTTTTTAATGGACGTCTTCGGGCGGATTTATAGATGGCATAGGTTTTGAGAAAAAATTCTACTATGTCATCAACTGTATTTACTATTCTAAATACTTGGGTTAAGTCTAATATATTTAGTTTCAAGCGAGAAAAGACAAAGACTATCTGCCGTTTTCTACTGAAATGATTTTTCTACTGTTTCTAGCAGAGTAGATTAAATTGGGTGTAAGGTGATCACACAGAATTTCAGGTAAGCAGGAATAATACCACCCTGAACAATTAAAATAACGGAGTCTTTCTCGATTTAAAGAGGCATTGTACTTAGTAAATTTAGTTAATATTGTGAGACTGAGGCCATGGGGTGGTTAAATGTTGATTCTGAGCAGAAAAAGGTTTAAGCCCAAAATGTAATGCAGGCTGGAATATATATATATATATATATATATATATATATATATATATATATGTATATATAAATATATATATACCCAAGTGTGGGATTGGTATATACGGAGTAAATTCCAATAACCAGCAATTATTATTCTTTAAAGAGTGCTCAATACAGAGTAGAGCAGATACAATCATTTATTTAAATATTATAACATAAATATGTTATAAAATCACTACAAAAATAGCCATTTCGTTTCGACACTTCCAGTGTCTTTTCAAGTGATGGTGTTGAATGTAGAATAAAAAAAAAAATATTCTACATTCAACACCATCACTTGAAAAGACACTGGAAGTGTCGAAACGAAATGGCTATTTTTGTAGTGATTTTATAACATATTTATGTTAGAATATTTAAATAAATGACTATATATATATATATATATATATATATATATATATATATATATATATATATATATATATATATATATGGGAGAGAAAGAGAGAGGGGGGCGGGGACATCTTCCTTGGTCAAAATGGGACCGTCTGGATTTTAATTAATCAACGATCCTTAGCCAGGAGTAAACGCTTTACTCCTGGCTAAGGATCGTTGATTAATTTGAAACTTTTAAAACCATTTATTCTATATTCTACATCGTCACTTGAAAAGACACTAGAAGTGTTGAAACAAAATGGCTACTTTTGTCGTGATTTTATAACATATTTATGTTGTAATATTCAAATAAATAATTATATCTGCTCTACTCTGTATTGAGCACTCTTTAAAGAATATTAATTGTTGGTTATTGGATCTCACTCCGTATATACCAATCCTAAACTTGTATATATATATATATATATATATATATATATATATATATATATATATATATGAGGCTGGCATCCCGTTCCCACCCCTTCACCGTTGAAACTGTTAGATGTAGACGTCTCTTCTACTCCAATAGCTTCATGTCTCGCACATCTCGCCTGTGGAACTCCCTTCCCTATTACTGTTTCCCTGACAAATACAATATCCAACGGTTTAAGTGTAGCGTCAATCGACATCTCCAGTTGCCTTGATCTATCCACTTCCCTTCTCCACATCCTTTCACCTTTCATTCCCATCTGCTCTCGCTCCAAATCTTCTGTAACCCCCTTGCCTTGATCGACCCACTGTCTTTCTCTTTCTCCACATCCTCTCCTTTACCACTCCTATCTGCTCTTCCTCCAACCCTTCTATAACCCCTTGCGTGATAGTGGCCTCCAGCCTTGCTTGGGATGACACGCTTAAAATATATATATATATATATATATATATATATATATATATATATATATATATATATATATATATATATGATATAAAGGGTGTTTCATTAAGATGGATTATATATAAAGGTGTTTCATTAAGACGGATCAAAGCCAGCAGTAAATAAATCAGTGTTGTTATTTATATATAATATTTCCCAAATGTCCGACAAATCTGAAAGATAAGGAAAAAAATCATTAGACGCTTAAACTTAATTCACATTTAAAATAGGTCCAATTTATTGGGACACCATTTATATATCAATCAGTCATTTGCCATGCCTGATACAAGCTTAGGCGAACATGCATCTTTCGTTACATGACTGACGAGGCAATTTTTTTCCCGCAGTATGTTGCCATTTCTTTCTGCGGTAGCCCAGTTGCCATCCAAAACCCTGTTATTTACCCATAGCTAATTATATATATATATATATATATATATTGTTATATGTTATTTATATAGACACAAATATTTAAGTAAATACTGTTTATAATAAACAGTATTAATAACATTTACCGGCCTGAACGTTCGAGAAATTTCATAGAAAATATCAATCAGGTCGGTAAATGTTGTTAATACTGTTTATTAAAAATAAATATTTGTGTCTATATATAACAATAAAATATACAGTGTAACCCGGATATAAGAGAAACCCGGATAAAAGAGAGATTGTCTCTGGTCCAAAATTAGAACCTGTGTATAATAGACCAAACCCGGATGTAAGAGAAACTCGGATATAAGAGACTCCGTATCCGGTCCCGACCACTCTCTTATATCCGGGTTACACTGTATTAATATAATTGTCGAACTTAGTCCATTTCATAATATATTTTTATATATAGAAACTGTCAAAAGTCAAAAGATATTCTAAGATATATCTACGCCGACCATCGAAAAGACTACTCGCCAAATTGTAGGCGTTAAAACAACCATAAACAAGACAGCGTAAACGATTTCGAATTCTCTCCAATCTTGAAAAATGCGGCAGTTCCAGCTCGGATATAGCAGCAATATTGCATTTTTGACTTGACTTGACTCTTTTAAGGAGAGAGCATTATGGAAAGAGTCAAGTTTGTTTCAGAGCAGCAAAAATATCCAAGATTTGAGGAGACTTGTTGCCATTCTATCACCAGCGATAATCACGAGACATTTCTTACGAGAAATGCCGAGACATATCAATGTTATTGACGGCCGAAAACGGCAGAATTCTTGAATAGGCTTTTAAAGAAACACTTATTGCGAGAGATAGGGATTTAGAAAATAGTTTTGCAGGAGTGGAATGATTAAAGAAAATGAGAGGATAGTAAACAGGGTGACAGAGGGCGGGGGTGAAATAAAACGGAAACAAGGGAAAAGAATCAGTGTAAATGAATGTAAGACAAGAATGTAAAAACAATAAAATAAAATCAGAGGTGTGCGTCAAGAAACAAAAACAAAAAACAAAAGCTTTCCGTAAAAAAAAAAAAAGCTGAGAAGGACAAACAAATTGAGATCTGTAGTTCTACTTTTGTGAAGTTTAAGCGAATGTTCCTGCGTAAAAAGACAAAATATCCAAGCGGAAGAACAGGAGATACAAAAGAGAGAAAAAAAAATGATAACAATTTCTATTTAACAAAAGAACGAAATCGAAATTTGCAGAAACAATAAGAAGTGCTAAAACAAGTATTCTTTTTTTTTTTTACTTTATTTTTACTTTTTTCTTTATACTTTTTTTCTTTTTACACCTTTAATAACCTCCAGTGGATATTTCCTTACGGCTGTCTCCCGGTCAATTAATTCAGAAATACCAAGAAACCGAGACATTTCTTCTAGAATCAAAAAATAATAGAAACGCTCAAACATATCTCTCTCCATCATTCTCTCTCTTTATCTATCTATCTATCTATCTATCTATCTATCTATCTCTCTGTACATATATATATATATATATATATATATATATATATATATATATATATATATATATATATGTCTATCTCTCACACTCTTTATATATATGTCTCTCTGTGTCTGTCTATCTCTCTCCATATATATATATATCTGTCTGTATCTCTATCCCTATTATACGTCTGTCTATATATCTATCTTTCTCTCTCTCCCCTCATATATATATATATATATATATATATATATATATATATATATATATATATATTTCTTTTTAAAAATATACACTTTCCTCTCGTTGGTTTCTCTCTTCTTTTTAAAATATACACTATTCTCTCGTTAGAACAACTATAACATCCTAGGGAGGCTAGCCAGTCCCTATTGCAAACGCTCGCCCGGGCGCATTCGTGTTTGCTCAAAACCCATAGAGCCCACCTGTGGTTTATACTGCAACTATGCCTCGCAGACCTTAGCCACAGTTTCTGGGAGAGAGCGCTCTATCTAGCGTGATAAACAATTTGAACAAGGCCAGCACACTCAAAGCATCGGCCAGGATGACTTGTGGCTTCGTGCTAGCACAGCTATCGACGGCCCCCGGGAGTTCCGTCTACTCAATTTCTACTGAAAAGGCTTGGGTCAACACGTAGTATGGTTTTCAGGCACTTTTTTCAGGAAGTCGCCTTCATGATAAATCGACCATGGTAAGATTTGAACCCGGGTCTCTAAGTTAGAAAGCTAACGTTCTAACCACATACCTCTCTCTCTCCCTCCCTCACTCTCTCACTCATATATATATATATATATATATATATATATATATATATATATATATATATATATATATATATATATATATATATATATATATATATATATATATATATATATATATCTGTGTGCGCGCGCGTGTGTGTGTGCGTGCGTGTGTGTGGGGGGGTCTGTGTGTTGTGTGTTTGCGTGTACAATAGGTTAGTTAATAAAACAAGAACAAACGAAAGGATAGCAATATAATCAGCACGATAAACATTTATTAAATATTAATGATTAATCATATGACAGAAATGAAGTACGGAGAGAAAGGTTTTAACTTCGGGATTTTCGGACACCCCTGTGTCCTTCATCAACGAAACGAAGAATAAACAGAGAAATGTGTGTGTATGTGTGTGTATGTGATAAAAATGTAGTTTCTAGGTATGCTTTATTTATGACATAAAGTGCTTGATAGATAGTATGTAAATATAAAAGTGGACATTAAATTGAACATCCAGCACGCGTGATGCCAACATATATAACAGTGTATATATATATATATATATATATATATATATATATATATATATATATATATATATATATATATATATATGTATGTATGTATATTCACACAAGTGACGTTTTTATTATCATTTTTTATGCAAAATATAGGTGCCCGCAATATACACAGATATTTTTAATTATTAAATAATTATTAAATTAATGTATTTTCACTATGCACAGGTAATAATTTTACTGGATGGTTTAAAATCCATGTATATACAGTGGCCGTGACCTACATGGTAGGCCGACATCTTCAGGTTACCTTTAGCTAACCTTAACGGGATCTTTAGCCCGCCCTTCGCAGACTAGTTTATTTGAATTAAGACGATTTATTTGCTATAAAATAGGCCCAGGATGGTGCCCAGTACTGCAATATTTTAATACGTTAAGCCTACAAATACTACCCAGAATCTGGGCTCGCCTTACACACAAGTTAAATGAAAAGAAAATTAGTTTTCTCACAAAAAACAAACAAACAAAAAACATCAGCAGGTATCATTATACATGATTTAGACTTATACACCAGTATATACGATATTCATTTTCAGTTGAAGCTATGTAGCTCCTGCCAAAATTATAATTTAAAAATGTCTGAATTTAAGTGTATGTTGTTTGTGCCGGCCGTCGTATCCAATTCGATAGGTTTTCGAACAGTGCATTTCAATGCAGACAGGTCTTGTATTGGCGCAACATAAGCTTCCAATATCTTTAATGAGCGAGTCTGGTTGACGATTACTACATAAGTAGTGCGCACGATCCTTACTGCATGCTCCATGTTTCTAGCCGTGTGCCAATCTAATTTTAACGTTATAAATATTTACAACCCTTCAGCATATGTAATAGTTTGGTTGCCATTGGAGTGTAGTGAGTTCGATCCTCACTGGGAGGACTCCTTGTGGCAAATTATCTTCAGGAATGAAACAATTAATGGCGCGTATCCTGAGTCCATACTAAACACATCAAATATCACGGCGTGGGGATCGGTTGTAACAAATTTAGTATAGGCGTTGATGAAGTTGAACATAGAATAGGCTGTGCTGGAGGTAGTTTCATCCAACTCGGGAAATTACTACAAAACAAAAACATTAATCTGAAGACATAGGGTTTAAATAGTCACATCAAATATACACTTTTATATGTAAGCCATGCATTTGTTTATATTGCTGAGATGAGGTGTTGTAATTATTTACTCTATTTACATTGTTCACACAGTTGTCCTCATCTTTGTTGCCATATTCACAACGTTTCGGCCTTCTTCAGGTGATTGGAATTTCGAACTGAACCCTTTATTTCGTCCACCGGTAGATTGTTCTAGTTCCAAGTGATATGCTTCTTCCTGATGTCTCACTATCAATTATCTCCCTTTTAAATAAAAAAGGGAAATAATTAATTAAACTCTCCATGTTTTTTTGTTCACCTCAGCTTCCCTTTTAATTAAAATGTCCATGTTTTTTGTTCACCTCAGCTGTAGCCAGGTATTGAACTCACAACTCTTTGGGTCAAGTTACTGGATTCAACCAACGCTTTTATACACTGGGCCATTATTATTATTGTCATTAAATAACCCATAGAGGTTGATATATCGCTAAACAAAATAAACTAACCAAACAATAAACATGAAAGAACTCTTTCATGGCATTAATCCATATAATATACTATAATTTCTTAAATAAAACAAACTGTATTCCAAAATATAACTTCAACAAAACTACAACATAAAACATACATCACCGCCTCTAGTAATTATGTCTATATCAAAAACAATATATGTGTATTAAAAATCAAAATATGTGTGCTGTGTGTATCGGTTTATTTGAATGCGTGAGGGTGTGAATTTGCAAGATTGTATTTCGCCCAACAGTCAATAAAATGCATTGTATTTACGACAAATAGTCGACCAAAGCAATTCCGGAAGATAACGTTTTTAAAGCTCATCGTCTTTTGCTATTATTGTACTCGATATCAAGTAACAGAAAATTAATAATTTTATCACCAAGTAATTACTAAAGCTTAAAATTTGCCAGCAAGGCAGATTAGGCAAAAAGAGCGAAGACTTTAAGATAACATTGCGTAGTTAATTACGTTATATTATTGAATATATTATTATGTTATTGAATATATTATATTATTGCATCAAGAATACAAGATGAGCTAGTAAATAAATTTTGAAAAAGGAAGGGTAGCCCCAAACCTTTGGCTTATAGTGTGTGTCTATGAATCATTTCGCTCCCAGCAAAGGATAAAAGAAAAGGTTACTGAGAGTAAAAGAGAAGTCGGTGCTGGGGGGGGGGGGGTGATAGGACAATAAAAGAACAGGTTTTAAATTCAAGAAGCCGCATGATGGCAATTAACGTTGCATTTAAATCTTTGAGGAAAATAGATGGCAAGATAGCAAAAAAGTTGAAGAAAATCTCACAGGCAAGAACTGCGAGATTTAAGAGTTTATACCGACAGAGGAGCAGCCTTATACGTAGTTGAATTTTATTCTGAATTTTTCAATGTATAATATTCGATCTATGCGATTATTATCCAACATTTGATTAAAAGTATTAACACGGAATGGAATTATGCTGAAGAATACTTCTCGCGTAAAATCAATGCTCTGGTATACCTACAAAATACCGAGAAGTTAATAATTTCTCGACCATGACCAGGCATCGGAATTTAGGGGATGACTCTAAGAATGTGGAGAAACAATGTGTTAAGTGTGCGACATTTCGGGGTCAATGTATGGAATAAGTAGCATGGATGAAAAGAAAAGGAACACTTATTTTAGCCGACGCGTTTCGTCCTCTCAGGGACTCAAGGCAAATGAAAGGGTTTCATATTCTGACAAGTATTTATTTAAAAGAGAAAAAAATGTTATTAGTTTTTCAAAATTTCGGGTTAGCAGAAAAGCCAGATAAGTTCCTAAATATGAGGTGAGTGATTTCAATGCCTAAAGTAAGTAGAGATTTTACTCTCTCTGAAAATTGTACACAATTAGTATTTTTTTATGGTCCGATTTTAATCCCTTTGGCTGAATGTGTGTGTACATATACACATCAAGTTACGTAGATACAGAAGGAGACAACATGATAACCATGATTCCATGTTGAATGTCAGTTTTACCACTCCGACCAAGTGTCAACATTGCTTTAATGGGCTGCATATAAAGGTAAATGGGGGATATACACTGTGTTAAGAAATAGTGACATTTGTCCTGAGGCACAAAATTGTCAGTCGTCATGCAGTGTTTATTCCTATGTCCACGCTGCCCGTCTGTAGACGATCTTATACTAAGTAACCATCCCCTCGAAATGTACTAAATTTTATTTTATATATATATATATATATATATATACACACATACACACACACACATTGTGAGATGTTTACATTACTGTTTTGTATCAAAGTTCATTTCGTATATATATATCTGCTCATATTCATATATATGTAAGACATTTAGAGCGTGCGCGCGCGCGCACACACACACAATATATATATATATATATATATATATATATATATATATATGGTTTTGACCAGGTTTTCTATGCAGATAGATACGAGTATACGCGATCGCAAGTGTACAGGACGGGAATTAAAAACGATGGAAGTAAACGAAGCAGAATAAAAATGAAGTGTTGGGGCAAAAGAACTAAACAAAAAGCTGAAAAAAAAAACAAACAGTAAAAACAAATGATGAAAAAAAAAAATAATGTGAAAGGCAATATGGCGTCGTCTCGTTTGTGTAAAATGCCGCTTTCCGCTGCGCAAACTCACATGCCCACTAACCAAATGCTCGCCCGAGGCTAATTCTCGAAAGACATTTTCAAATCATCACGGCCACATTGCTTGAGTGCTATCAATTGTTTTCCTTCGAATTTTCTCACTTTTTTTTCTAATGTATTATTATTATTGATAATGTTTTCCCTCTTTCTGTTCGCTTTTAGTTTGCTGTTTGTGTTCTATATCTAATGCTTTTAAAATTGATATCTAAACTCGTTTTTTCTTCTCCTCTATTTCTTTCCCTATACATTTTCCTATTATTTCTTCGTCATCTCGACTTCTTTCCTTCTCACACACGCATTAATTTCCGTTTTCTACTTCTACTTTGTGTTGGCACCTACTTCATTTTTTTTTTCGCCCATTTCTATTTATTTTCTTCGGTTTTATTTTTTACAGCCCACTTACAAGCTTGGAAGTCATTTTGCTGCAATTAACAATGATTATTAAAATTATGAAATTAATTACACTGTCGGTTAAATGCTTTTAATATATATCTATTTGCATCGCATAATTTTTTGTGAAATAAAAAGAAAACAAAAGAAAATAAACCGAAAAGAATATGTAGGATATGTGTTTGTGATAAAAAAGCAGACGATATTAAATATAGAAATGGAAAACAGATGAAATATAAATGGTGGGGGGGAATAAAAGATTAAATATATAAAAGGGGGCGAATATAAAACTTCAAATCATTTGTTTCCTAAATATTCAGATTAAAATTAAATTTAATAAGGACTATATTCAGGACCTTCACACACACACGGATATATATATATATATATATATATATATATATATATATATATATAATTATTTTCTTTTTTAAAAATCATATTTTTAAAAAAGAAAATAATTATAATATTATGGTCTACTGTTTGTATCGAGCAATGTTTTTTAAAAATAAAATTAATTGCTAAGAACACCGGATTATAAATCTTACTGTTTTTTCTTATTATTTTCATACTCACACACACACACATGGATAAAGGCGTTGGTTGAATCAAGTGACTTGACCCATAGAGAGTTCAATACATGGCTACAGCAGAGGTGAACAAAAAATCATTGAGAGTTGAGTTAAAAGGGAAATAACTAATACGGAGATATCCAGAAGAGACATGGCACTTGGAACTAGAACAATCTACCCGCGTGGACAAAATAAAATGTTCGATTCGAAATTCCAATCACTTAAAGAAAGCCGGAGCGTGAATATGGCAAAAAAGATTAGGACAATAGTCCGAACAATGTAAATAATTCCAATACCGCATATTTCCAATACCGCATATATATATATATATTCATATATATATATATATATATATATATATATATATAGTCCGACATAGTCCGAAAATTTATTAAAGACATTTTTGATATGTTTAACGTTCTTTTTATAGATACAAGTATTTAAGTAAATATTTTACTTAAATACTTGTATCTATAAAAAGAACGTTAAACATATCAAAAATGTCTTTAATATATATATATATATATATATATATATATATATGAACTCCTAAGATCAGATTGTTTTAAAACTCCCGTCTTGGTCAGTAAATATTTCAATAATTCAAATGAATGTCAACTCCGGTTTCCAGCAAAGTAAAATTATTCTCATTCATTAATGGAAATTCTTAGGTTCAAAATCCATGATAATCCGAAGTTGCATTGTCAGTGACTACGGTGGGCATAATAGTATAACTTGTTCAAAGGGCTTGAAACCTCAACAATCAAACAGTAAAGGAGAGGAAAACTCTTAATGAGAAGACGCGGCAGTTAATTGCAAAAGATTTTCCTTGTTGTGACATTCGAAGATTGGTACGGAAGTCCGAACAAAAAGATGCCTCGTTAGGTACAGAATTCCTCTAAGTAACACTTGATGGAAAAAAAATTGGAAAATCACTGCTGGTCAATAAGAAAAAAAGAAAAAAATGCATATTGAAATATTCGATGTTATATTAGTGTAAACAACAATCCAACCAGGAAAAGCTTCAAGGGTGAAGAATGGTAAGTATGAATCGGGTGAAGTGGTAAGACCGAAAGTGAACAGGTTTTTACTACATATATTACACCTAGCTTTGGACACCTCGGGACGGTGTAATCGTTAGCAAGCTTGTCTCGCTAGAACAAATGAAGACTGAGTAGCTTGTTCGATCCTCACTGGGTGTTCCATACTTTCGGCCTTGTGTCACATCTAAGCTACGCTTGGAAAATCACTATTTTACACCTGGCTGTTTAATGCAAATTGGAACGTAACAATATAAAGAGACTACAAATTTATCCCCTTTCATACCAGACATTCATTCATCTCTTATCAAGGTAAGCAATTTATATTTTTTCAGAGTTCACATCCAAATTCCATGAGGGTCACCCGGATCGACAGACATCTGAAGTAGGTCTGAAGGCAACACGGTCGAAACGTTGTGATTATGGCAGACTCTTGTTGGAGGTTGGCTTATGGCTATATTACGTCAGCCTAGATGGGTGACTGCTTGGGGATACTAGGTGCTGTTAAATTGGATGTGTGGGTGGTGTAATAGATAATGACTCGGAGTTGTTAATCGGAGAACCGAGTTCTAATTACAGTAGGGTTCGTTATAATCACTGATGCGCAAGTAAGTATTCTCCCACCAGCTACGGGTTAATTACTAAGACTTCTATCACTAAAACGATTATTGTCTTTTACAAAAAGTTAAATAAAACTGCGTACAAAATAGATGTCGGCTTAAATAACACATAGAGCTTGTTATGCCATTAAATAAAATCAAACAACCAACCCTTCTTTAGATTTTTGTCGAAAATCTCTCTCTCATATATATATATATATATATTTAAGCTATTCATCGAGTCAGAAACCTCAACAGAATGCAGAAAGCATTGGACGGCCGTTTCGTCCTATATTTGGGACTCATCATCAGTGCGCATCCACTACCGAGAATTGAAACCCTGTTAGGTAGGTTGTCAAGCAAACACCATACCAACTGTTCCAACGGACCTCGGTGACGAAGACGTAGCAAATCAGACTCAATATAGCGCCGCTCACTCACATATTCCGTGGTGGAACTCTACTGAGATTCGCTTTAACCATAGGACTGTGTCCCCTGGAGCCACGGTGACGAAGAGGTAGCAAATTAGACTCAAAATAGCGCCGCTCACTCACAGTAGAGTTCCACTTAGAGTCAAAATATATTGCCCCTCTGGATATAAGCACAGTCATGCTGATGGAATGCAAACTGATTCTCTATAATGATTTATAAATTTATAAGCCATTTTTGCCCTCGTCAAATGCTTAGAAAGCATTTTCTCGATTAGCTGTCAGTTTTACTTTGTCAGACGTATTGGACTTAATAGTAATATACAGGAGTAAATACAGAGTGCGATGGATAAATTATCGTCTAAATGACGCAAATATGAAAACAACACTGACATTTCATTTTAACAGATATACAGTGTGCAATGGATAATACCATCAGTATTAATAACTAATTCGGAAATGATGAGAAGAGAAAGATCTATTTTTTATTATTGCAGAACATTGGCTATAGGCTAAAAAGTTTAAACATGATTAAACATGATTCCATTATTTGAAGATTTGGCACAGATGTGGTTATGATAACCCCCAAGCTTTATAACAAGACATTTTTTTTATTCTATGTTCAGCTTCTTGAATAATGAAGTATTTTCAGGACCCAGCGTCCCTTAACCTTTAAGTCTGTTACAAAAATAAAACAAGCAACCGAATAAATATGCTATTATTAAAACAGAATTAAATACTTTTGCATCTATGTTTGCTATTCATTACTCCAAGTGTCAAGTCTGGTGAGATGCGGATGGAGACAGAGTCAGAAAGTACACTATAATGACCAGTTCTCAAAATCAACTACGGCAAAGTAGTAGCATAAGCAATTACGTTGGCCTCCAGATAACGAGGAAAAATTGCAAAAGTTTGATAATGAAGCTGACGAGATCACGGCGAACATTAAGAGAAAACTCCGGAAGACGTCTAAAATCTTCAGCTACTTCGATTCAGAACTGAAAGATTGGTTCAAGAAAAAGCAAACAAAACGCTCAATGAAACTCTACAAAGAAAATCACAGGGAAAACAAAATACAAACTATGAGGAAATTCCTTCCTCGCAGTTTGTGTTTTGTTCGTTCCTCGTGGACAGTCGAAAAACAGGTATAGAAAACCAGGCCCGAAGGACAACATCGGTTAGCGGAACTCTGAAATATAATTAGAGGGGAAATTAGAATAATGCCAAAAGCTGTATGGTACAGAAAGCGAGAGATAGAAAATGAGTAGAATTTTTCAGCACCAGTGGATTCTCGAAGAAACTGCTTGGGGACAAAAATAGCGGACATTTGCTATGCAGCAATGAAAAAATTATTAACTACCCCTTAAAAAGCATTTGAAGACCCGTCTACCGGAACACCTAAATCAATCTATTTTCATAGCATTGCGTAAGAATGCAGGTGTAAACGAATGTGAACGCCGTCGGACAATCAGCCTAATAAGCCATATAACAAAACATCCGAATTCTGATGAATCAAACCGGAAATAGCACTGCAACAAAGAATGCGATATTTGCGCTCATTTTATCAGAAAGAGCAATACAAATGCAGAAACATATGTGCCTGTTTTTTTTTATAGAGTCTGCAATAGCGTTTGATAAAGTACGTTACAAAAACTGTTGGAACCACAAGGTGAACTTGACATATTTTGCTTTGGTTTGGTTTCGTTTGTTTTACGGCATATCACCCCCAATGGGTTATTTAATGCCAACAAATTTTTTATTACTGGTAATATTTTTTTTTCAACAATGTATTGTTGGTAATATTTTTTTCCTTCAAAAATATATTTCTGGTTATATTTTTTTCTTCAAAAAACCTATTTCTGGTAATATTTTGTTATTCAAACATCTATTGCTGGTAATATTTTTTTCTTCAAAAAATCTATTTCTGGTAATGTTTTGTTCTTCAACAAATCTATTTCTGGTAATGTTTTGTTCTTCAACAATCTATTGCTGGTAATGTTTTTTTCAAATATCTATTGCTGGTATTTTTTTGGCGAAAATATCTAGCTGGTAATATTTTTTTCCAGAAATGTATTGCTGGTAATATTTTATCCCCAAAATATATTGCTGGTAATATTTTTTTTTTCAAAAATGTATTGCTGGTAATTTTTTTTTCCAAAATTTATTGCTGGTAATATTCTTTTTCAAGAATGTATTGCTGGTAATATTTTTAAATGCATTACTGGTAATAATGTATTGCTATAATAATTTTTTTACAAAGTATTTCTGGTATTAAAACATGTTTGTACACTTTCATAGTGTTTTTACACTATGTGGGGTGGCAAATATTTGTCTATAGCTGGGACCCTAACAGGTGCTACCACCCCGGGTCAGGGTGGACCTGGGAACACCAGCAATTATGAGGTGGTTCCACGCTGCTCAAAACCTCCTGGTCAGAGGCGTTGCTGCTGGATGTAGTTTATCGTCATACCCAGGACGGTATATTTTGGAAGGATATTAAAAATCTTGAACCTATACTGGCAGCAAACTGACTGCACGCGGATAGAAAATGAATTCAATAAATATACAAAAATAGAAAGGAGTGAAAGTCTAGGACATGAAAATTACGAATTGCAGATAACAAAATGAAGCAAGTACAAACCTCTAAATATCTGCGAAGTGTTTTAACAGTGGACAGAATGCGCGACATTTAAATCCGAAGGCGCAGTCGGATAGAGAAAGATACCTTCCAGAAACTAAGCAAAGTATTTACAGAAATATGTTGTTAGAATCAGTGAACGGAGTACTGAACTGAGATCCTACAGCAGGATGCTGAGAATACCATGGACCGAGCATGTGAGCAACAACGAAGTTTTAGAGAAAATGGAAACAAAAAGGACACTTATACTTATAGGAAGAGACAGCTGAAATGTATAGGCCACATATTGCGGAAATATATTTTACTTTGGTTTGGATTGTTTTACGGCATATCAACCTCAATGGGTTATTTAATGCCAACAAAATTTTTATTGCTGGTAATATTTTTTTTCTTAAAATCTATTTCTGGTGATATTTTTTCCTTCAAAAATCTATTTCTGGCAAGAATTTACCTTCACTGGTAATATATTTTTTAAAAAATGTATTGCTGGTAATATTTGTTTTTCAAAAATGTATTGTTGGTAACATTTTAACATTTCAAAATGTATTGCTGGTAATAATTTTTTTTACAAAGTATTTCTGGTATTAAAACCTATTTTGACTCTTTCATAGTATTTACCAAATAATTAAGACAGGGTTAAAGAAAATAATAAAGTTTTAGTAATACTTTGCTTAGATCTTGCAAACGTTTGCGATTCTATAGCTAACAAATTAATAAAAATACACTTAAGCATTTTGTACCTAACGAAATCAGAAATATAATGAAGTATGACTATACCAACTTTAAGATGAGACAAGGGTATCTTACAGACACATAACTCTCGATTAGCATTTATTAGAAAAAGACGCCATAACGGGTTGCACGATTTCGGAAACCATGTTCAGTTTAGTAATTAATCTAATAATCAAATCGACTGAAGCCGAGTGCAGGAGCGGAGTGTCAAAAACAGGAGCTCAAAAACTCCTCCATGCGAGCATATATGGACAACATAACGGTTACAATGACCACAGATGCCAAATGGCTCTTGACGGGGGTTGAAAATCATATATAATGTGCCAGATCGAATATTAAAACACACAGATTCAGGACCGCTAGCTTTTTGAAAAGGACCCAGTGAATGATAAATACTTCAAAATCGGAGATATGTTAATATAGAAAACATTCCGCTAAAATGTGGGGGATCAAATAGAGATAAGATTTTGTTTCATTCATTTTTACGGCTTTTTTTTAAAGTTTATTTAAAGCCAGAAATATTGCAGGTTATTTAAAGCCAGAAATATTGCAGTTTATTTAAAGCCAGAAATATTTTTAGATTTTAATTTTTTTGAGACAATGTTTTAGTGACACTAGTCTTAGCTGGGGGAAAAAGAAGGGTTCATACCTTTCCTAATTTTCGCTCGTTTGTGAATATACCAATCCCAACGGGAATTGGTTCCCCGGTTAACAATTCCTCTAAATTATTCATTGCACCACCCGAACATCCAACATTGCAGTACCTTGCATTGCCAAGCGGGCACCCTCCTAGGTACGAACCAGGCTCGATGCTGTTTAACTACTTTCAACGCACTGAAAATGTGTCGGCAAATCTTTAAACATAGCACTAACAATTGGGTTAAAGAAATAAAAAATAAAAGAATTAATGTGTTTCACGAGAATAAAAAAAAACAACATCAGAAGCTACTGAATATGCATTACGATGGATAACACAGAAATATCGATTTGAATATGCATCACAAACGATTGAAATTTTATTTTTACATATGAACATTAGGTAACTCAATGCACCTTTTAAAAATGATTACAAACGCATTCAAAATAATTAAATGCCTTTTTTATTGTGATTTTATTTGAACAGTAGTGCTCTAACGTTAATCGTTACAAAAAAAAGAAGAATATTTTACATATTTACGACATTTAGAAATCAAAAAATTAAAAATAATCTCACTTCCTCTCATTTCGATTAGCTAATATAATGGACGCCATCAAAAGAGAAATTAAAACATCTCTTAAGAATATCTTAAAAATCCAGTATCTGTTGAAGACATGTTTCGAATAAAAATATAACTTTAAGAATTAATTAGAGTTTGTAAAAATATAAGTTGATTTTTGCGAAAAAAATTATATTTTTACACGAAGAAATGTTGTGACGTTTCAATATATTCAAAAGATCAAACAACTGTAAACTTCGTTTCAAATACAAAAATACGCGCCATGAATTTAAAAATATATGGAAGCACATTGATTGGAAAACATTGTCAAAATATTTTTTAATATTAACATATTCCTGGGTATCCAAACGATTTCTTTATCTTTACTGCATTTCTGATATTTTATGACATCAAGAGTTCTGTTAAACAGACAAAAACATTATCCAGATATTTTAAGAATTAATTAGATTTTTAACCCTAGAACACTAAAATTTGCGCTGGGTACTATATGTACCCAGCGCAAATTTTCCTATTTTTAATTACAAATTTTCAGTACCTGATTTTATTACCTAAATATGTTTTCAGTTCCTATTAATGTTACCTCAAAGTACAAAATTTGAAGTGCCTGCATGTAAAATATTTCAAATAAAGATTTATATTTAATATTTTTTTTGATATTTTCAAAATCGGGTATGATATACCCATGGTTAGTAATAGTGTAACTTTAATTGATGGTTAGTGTTTTAGGGTTAAAAATATAAATTAATTTTTGTAGAAATATTTCTTCTGTACAGGGATCTTAACACGTTCAAAGGATGAAACAATTGAAATATTACAACCCCTATTTCAATTACAAAAATACGCGTAATAAAATAAATCTCAAAATATATTTAAACGCATTAATTAGAAAACTTTGTGATTTATTTATCTTTGCCCTAATTATTATGACTTCAAGAATTCTATTTAAAAAACGAAAATAATATGAGATAATAATTTGTAATTATTCTGAATCAAGGGGCATAGTTCAGACATTTTTGATTTGTGTATAAGTGGCTAGGAGAGTTAGCCAGTCCCGAGTGCAGACGCATTTGCGTTTACCCGACACCTAGCGTGATCAACAATTTGAACAAGCACGACTTCAGTTATCACCGGCACCTCACAGGGCTTTCCAAAGGTGCCGCACACTGGGATCGACCCATCCTTCGTCCCCTTCCTGACAAATCAACGTTCAAATCAAACGGCCACAAAAAAAAAAAAAACACTCGGCCACGTTCCCATATTTTAATCTGTACAACAAAATTACAAGTTAATTAAAAAAATTCGCAATTGAAAAATAAATATAATTATTTTAAAAAGTATTCACTTGAACATGATATTAAGCTTTATCTGTTTTGATTCTCAAAATATCTTTATTTTATACCAATTTTATCAGCAACGAACATGAACGGAAAGTTTTCAAATAATACTATAAAATTTAATGTAAATTTTTCACAAGCAAATATACATGAGATTTTTTCCTTACGGAAACAAAAAAATACACGGTATATTTTATTAAAATTAGGTATCAACAATTGTTCACAAAATAATTTAGGTATAGAAAAATAGAAAAATTAAGAACCTCCAAAATTCACAAATATGAAATTTACACAATTTTAAAATCGTAGAAAATGTTCAATATAAATTTAATTTCTTAATGAATAAATGATTCTCGGTGATTTTTTTAAATTGGAGATCGTTTTTTTTCCGCGTGTCAAAAGGCGCATCATTTTGGAGATACATACTGGACATTAAAGTATATAATCATTGATATTATGAGACTTAAGAAAATAACCTGAAAACAAATCAAGAAAGGAAAAATCGACTTACCTGCCAAGTGTATTTAGCTGTAAAAAAAAAAAAATCCCAAAAAGTGGTAGAAGATAGAAGGGAATTTTTTTTTTTGACTATCTTAAATTCAACATATGTAGTCGCATTCACTAACCCAGCCAAACTTTAATTTACCTTTCTCTATAACATCGCATTTTTCCGAGTTTATATTCGTTTGCACTTGGCTTATTTTTGTCTTTTATTGCGACGTTTGGGACGATATGTTCTTCAGTCTTCTTCAAAGAGAATGCTGCTTACGGTAATCATTGACCATTTTTCAGCGCTTTCACACTTTCCCAACAAGAGTAACATAAATCAAAGCCCGGGATTCGAAGTGTGGTTTTCACAAAAAAAACAAAAAAAACAAAAACAAACATATATAATAAGATAAACTTTGATTAAGAGTGACATTTAAAAAAAAACACATTTGATTAAGGACACTCATCGAATTCGAGTCAGGACACCCACACAATTGCCTCAGCTGAATCGTGACACTCAGACATTTCCAGTAACGGAGACAAGACACTCATATATACCCACCGCCAGTGTTAGGACACTCAAGTCTTACAATTCAATACTGAATTAGGACAACCATAGAGACGTAGCACCTGAGCCATGAAACACATTCCCTTCACTGGACTCACGATACTCACATAATTGCACCATCTGAGTCAGGTCACTCATAAATTTCCACCACCTGAGTCAAGACACTGATATATCTCCACCATCTGAGTGGGGACACTGTTACAATTCCACCATCTGAGTCAGGACTCATATATTTCTAGTATCTGAGTCACGACAGTCAGAGTTCCGGCAGCTGATTCAGGACTCTCATAAATGCCCTACATCTTAGTCAGACTGTTCAACTATGTGCGTCAGGACACTAATACTATTTCTACCACCTGAGCCAGAACACTTATACACCTCCAATACCTAAGTCAGGAGATTTGTCCCACCAGCATTCTCGGACAATACAATCATCTGATTAAGTCACTAATACAGTTACACCGACTGAGTCAGGGCACTCATGGCATCGGTGTCAGGATAATTGTACAGTTCAATCTGTGTCATGACAAACAGAAATTTGCATAATCTGAATTAAATGTATGAGTGTCATAATTCAGACGGTGGAATTGTACGAATATTGTCTCCTGACTCATATACTGTGTGGGTCGTTATTCTGCCTGTAGAACTGAACGTGTCCTGGCTCTGCTAGTGGGATCTACATGTGGCTTAAATCTGCTGGTGGAACTGTTGCGTGTTCTAACATTTTAGGCAGAACTGAACGTGCGTTCTGACTGCTGGTGGACCTATACGTGTGGCCTGACTCTGCTCGTGAAAGTGTACATGTGTACTGCCTCAGCTGGTGGCAATGTTTGAGTCCCGTCTCATATGCTGCTGCTATAGGAATCTCCTAACTCATGTGGTGGAACTGCACAAGTCTCTCCTGGCGCATTTGGTTGGGGCAACCATATACGCATCCTGAGTGAGGACTGGATCGCACGAGTGCCCTGACGGATACTGAAACTGTATCAACGCACGGTATAATTAACTTCTTTTCCCCCTTTTTTTGCTTTTAATATTGAACCTTTTTAACCACCAGTTTTCCATTCAAAACAGCAGGAGCGCTAATCTTTACTAATCCTTTCTAAATATGGGATTAATGCCTATATGTCTCGCTTGAGATATAAGCTATCAATATCCCTTTGTTTTTTGTTTTTTTTGTTTTGTTTTTTTAATTTTTGTACCCAGCATAAATCTCAAGGGATGTTGTGTCATGAAACACTTCATTATACAAGAATTTTTAACTATAATAAAAATTAAAATTAACTGTCATGATTCTTGGAGATTATGCTAAGATTAAAGTTGTTGATTTTCTCATATGCCGTATATAAACAAATGTAATTCTATGGTTGAATAAAAATCAAAGTGTTGATTAACAGCCTAGCTATCACTATTTATTTATACATAATTATACACTTATTTTTTTTCTAGCGGGCATGATATTTAAGGTATATTGGGTCATAGTAAACATTTATTATACACGATCTTAACACTATAATTATGGTCCCGATTTGAGACTATTTTAAACTGGTTAATCATTTCGTCTTATCTATCGGATATCTTAAACACCCTTGCGCCTGGAAACTTCCACAGTGACATTGATTTCTGGATCATTGAGGGATCCGGCCTATAAAAAATTCCACTCTTGATTCATCTATGAAGGATTACGTCATAACCGATTTTTATAGCGTAGATCAGATACGGCATAAAAGCCCCATAACAGAGCTGTTAGTGAGGATCGACCTCGCTAATCAGTCGTAATCGGCCTCACGAGACAAGTTTCTTAACCATTACACCACGTCGAAACGCCTGAATTTAAGTCTCTGAAATTTGGCCTCAGCATATAATCGTCCGATTCTTTGGGATTTCGTTTTACATTTACTGCGGTCTCCGTTCGCGTATTTAAGGCAGTTGAATGTTTCCCGCTAGTTTTTGCTACCTCTTGGCTGGTCAGTTAGAATCTTCATTTTCTGGAAATTTACAGTAATTTTATTATCAACTGTAAATATAAATCAGTCAGTTATGTGCCATACGTGATAAACACTTAGGTGATCATGTATCTTTCGATACATGACTGACGAGACATATTTTCCCCGCGGTAGGTTGCCATTTTTTTCTGCGGTAGACCAGTTGCTATCCAAGGCATAGAACCCAGTCCCTCCTGCTATTTACACATAGCTGGTGGGGAGAAGCAGAAGATTCATACCTTTCCAAAGGGTATTAGCACGTAAGTGAATGTAATGGGTTCGACTGGAATTCGATCTCGGCTCTCCGATTTCTCAATCCGAGCCGGTGTATTACCACTTGACTTTAAATATAAATTTTCAATCTGGTATAATAGTTAGAATCTAATTGGGAACATCCATTGTTTGTTGATTTTTTATGAAAGTCATCGAAAAAATGCGAAGTTATTGTAAAAGGAAAATTAAAGTTTGACTGGGTTAGTGAATACGAAATTACGTTTATAGTTTTTGTTTTTTCTTTTTGAGTTCGTCAGGGTACAGGGTGCCTAGTGAAAAAGCGGTAAATTCAGAAATAATTTTATTTAGCTATCGTGATTCATGCACAAACTGAACAATCACCGTAAATGTTCGAAATGTTTGCCTGAATCTCCAGTAGAAAGTAACCAATAGACAATTATGCGGATAGTGTCAAGAGAAATTCCAAGCTTCAGTCAAGTTCCACTTCAATAAATCAATGTCGATGATGTCACGACGACGGTTTTGGAAGCGAGATAGGAGTATACAGTAATCCATAACCTTCAGATCTGGGCTTTTACAGGGCCACTGAGAAGGACAAGTTAATATAGAATACATGGTCATCAGTAATAAGATGAGCCCGAAATGCGATTTGCAGGTCGGGGACACCAAAATCCAGCTTGTGCGGAAGTTTAAATATCTGGGAAGTGTTTTGACGGAGGACTGTAGGTGCGACGCTGAATGGATTGTGAATAGATTGATTTCGGAGAAAACAAAATTGTGAATGAATTGATGTCGAAGGAAATAAAATTGTGAATAGATTGTTGTCGAAGGAAGCAAAATTGTGAATGGATTCTTGTCGAAGGAAACAAAATTGTGAATGTATTGTCAAAATAAAAAAATTGTGAATGGATTATTGCGGAAGGAATCAAAATTGTGAATGTATTGTTGTCAAAGGAAACAAAAATTGTGAATGAATTGATGTCGAAGGAAACAAAATTGTGAATGGATTGTTGTCGAAGGAAACAGAATTGTGAGTAGATTTTCTCGAAGAAATCAAAATTGTGAAAGCATTGTTGTCGAAGGAAAGAAAATAAAGACTCGATTTTTGTCGAAGGAAACAAAATTTTGAATGGATTGTGGTCAAAGGGAACAAAATTCAACAAAAGGAACATTGTCAATCGATTTGTTGAAGGAATCAAAATTGTGTATAGATTGTTTTCGCAGGAAACAAATTCTGAATGGATTGTTGTCGAAGGAAACACAATTGTGAATGAATTGTTGTCAAAGGGAAGAAATTGTGAATGGATTATTGTCAAAAGAAACAATTTTGAATGGATTGTTTTCGGAGGAAACAAAATTGTGAATTCATTCTTGTCGAAGGAAAAGAAATTGTGAATATATTGTTGTCGGAGGAAACAAAATTGTGACTCAAATTTGTCGAAGGAAGCAAAATTGAGAATGAATTGTTGCCGAACGAATCAACTTGTTGTCAAAAGAAACAAAATTGTGAATAGATTGTTGTCGGAGGAATCAAAATCGTGAATGGATTTTTGTTGAAGCAAACAAATTGTGAATAGATTGCTGTCGCATGAAACAAAATTGTGAATGGATTTTTGTCGGAGGAAACAAAATTGTGAATGGATTTTTGTCGGAGGAAACAAAATTGTGAATGGATTTTGTCGAAGGAAGAAAAATTGTGAATGCATTGTTCTTAAAGGAAACAAAATTGTGAATAGATTGTTGTCGCAGGAAACAAAATTGTGAATCGATTGTTGTCGGAGGAAACAAAATTGTGAATAGATTGTTGTCGCAGGAAACAAAATTGTGAATAGATTGTTGTCGCAGGAAACAAAATTGTGAATGGATTGTTGTCGAAGTAAGCAAAATTGGGAATGCATTGTTGTCGAAAGAATAAAAATTGTGAATGGATTTTTGTCGAAGGAATCAAAATTTAAATGTATTGTTGTCAAAAGAAACAAAATTTTGATAGGATTGTTTTCGAAGCAAACCAACATGTGAATGTATTGTTGTCAAAAGAAACAAAATTGTGAATGGATTGTTTTCGAAGGAAAGAAAATTGTGAATCGATTCGTTGAGGGAATCAAAATTGTGAATTGATTGTTATCGGTGTAAACAAATTTATGAATGGATTGTTGTCGAAGGAAACCATATTATGAATGAATTGTTGTCGAGCGAAATAAAATTGTGAATGGATTATTGTCGAAGTCAACAAAATTCTGAATTGATTGTTGTCGAAGAAAGAAATTGTGAATGGATTGTTGTTGAAGGAAACAAAATTGTGACTCGATTGTTGTGGAAGTAACAAAATTGTGAATGGATTCTTTTCGAACATTGCACATAAAGTGCTACCAACCATCTCTCTGTGAACGGAAGTGATTCATGAGATTAAAGATAATTAAACATTATCTTTTTTTTGCATATAACATTAATCTTGGGTTGTATATTTTTTAAATTGTTATTCACGTTTCTGTTCCCGATCCTTACCCTCTGGGAGGAGTCAGACAACCCAAACCGGTTTATCGGACCTCTCCCTCATTGTTTAGATGGCTATATTTCAAGATTACCAATTTACAGCAATATATGTTCTTCTAAGTCTTCTTTTATCTTACGAGTGATTTCTTTTTTGTTATAAATGTTATAAATGTTTAATATGTCTACTTTTATTGCTGTAATAAAATAGAATTCATATAAAATTAATATTTTGGTGAATTGCAGAATAGTTTAATGAGTAATGTTTTGACTCTGTCAAAGACGAGAAAGAAGCTTAAAAAAAACAAATCGTTTTTCTGTGAAAGTTCATCACATCTAAAAGTAGTTCGATAATTTTGGGATTACGGTCAAATCACGCTGAAAAAAAAACAATTCTTGTTCGATCAACGAAGTTAAGCATTGTTGAGCTTGATCAGTAATTACATGGGGGACCGCTTGAGAACACCTGTTATTATAAGCATTCTTCTACAATACGAAATAGGTTTCGGCTCTAAATAACTACCAAATGGTTAAACTGTAGAAAAATATCAGACAATCCGTAATCATGACAATCTGTGATTATTCTGACATGATATGCCGAAATTTCCCTATAAATGTCCAGAAATGTACCTAAGAGTAGAGTACTTTTTTGTATAATTTTACTATTAAACCTTTCTTATCCCCGACTATTATTTTATGCTCTTTAAGCAGTAAACTGGCCAATATCACGGAATTGACCTTGCGCATTAGGTCAATAAGGGAGATGAGTTTAATAATAACAATTTAACTTTTTCTCAGAAACAGGAGTAAGGATTTCAGAGATTTTCCAAGGTGACGATTATAATAAAATATTTTGAGATTTTTAAATAGTCTTATGTTTGATTTACATATATAATGAATTAAAAAATTGATCTTTGCAAAGTATCTAAGGAACATATGAACTCATTAATACCAACCGTAAAATGTAGTATTATTAATAAAATATTCGCTATTTATAAAATTCAAAATTCAAATCGGGTATTATATCACAAAAACAAAATCACTTAATTATAGTTTTTTTTAGAAAAGAAAATCTCGTATAAATTACATGCTTAAATAATGCTTCTAAAAATCCCGGACTTAATAATACTTCTCAAAACTCCAGAATGAAATAATACTTCTAAAAATTTCGGAATTATATGATGCTTGTAAAACTTCTATGATTAGATAATTAAATAATGTCTAAAAATTTGGAATTAAGTAATGTTTTTAAAAATCCAGGATTAAATAACGCTTCTAAAAATTCCAGGAATAAATAATGATCACAAAAATTCCTTGATTAAATACGGCTTCTAAAAATTCCTGGATTAAATACTGCTCCTAAAAATTCCGAGGTTAAATAATGACTAAAAATTTTGATGGTAATAATGATTCTAAAAATTTTGAGGTTAAATAATGATGATTCTAAAAATTCCGAGGTTAAATAATGCTCCTAAAAATTCCGAGGTTAAATAATGACTAAAAATTTCGAGGCTAATAATGATTCTAAAAATTTCGTGGTTAAATAATGACTAAAAATTTCGAGGGTAATAATGATTCTAAAAATTTCGAGGTTAAATAATGATTCTAAAAATCCCGAGGGCAAATAATGCTTCTAAAATTTCCGGGATTAAATAATGCTTTTAAACATTCCAGAATAAAAACTGCTTAAAAAATTCCAGAAAAATGTTTCGATTAAATAATTCTTTCTAAAATTCAGGGAGTAAAAATTCTAATAATGCAGCGTTTAAATTCTGGTAATATTTCAGGGAATAATGCATCTAAAATTTCCGGTATTAAATAATGCTTCTAGAATTTCCGGGATTAAATAGTGCTTCTAAAAGTTCCGTGATTAAATAATGTTTTTGAAATTTTCGGGATTAACTAATGCATCCAAATATTCCGGGTTTAAATGATTAATAGTGCAGTGTTTAAATTTTTCTAATAATTCAGGGAATAATGCTTTTAAAAATTCCGGGATGAAATAATCTTTCTAAAAACTCCGGGATTAAATGTTTAAAAAAATTCCCGGATTAAATGTTTCTGAAACCCAGCTACTAATTATGTTTCATAAAAATAATAAAAAAAAATCCGATACTAATTATAGATTTTATAAAAACAAATCTGATACTAATTATAGATTTAAGGGAAAAAATCCGGTAATAATTATAGGTTATATATATATATATATATATATATATATATATATATATATATCCGGTACTAATTGAAAGTTTTATAGTATAAAGTATGTTTTATTTTATATCATATATATATATATATATATATATATATATATATATATATATTTTGTGACGGTGGACATTACTGATAAATTGCAAGATAAATTTCCGCATTTTGAAAATCGTTTTATACACTTGCATGATATATATTTATTTCAATAAGCTAGTGCATTTTTATAGAAACAAAAAAGGATGTATTAGATTGCTTAATTTTCAACAAGTTGAGCTTTTATTTGTCATCAGAAAAATTCAGCCTCTGTCTAATAGTAGTTTGGCTCCTATAATATAGTTGGAAAAAAATTGTAGGAGACGAAGACATCAACAAAAATACGTGAGATTAGATAAAGAAAAAAGTGTAAAAAATCCTGTTTACTTTTGGCAAAACTCTGTGCGAAAACTCTTCTGAAAGATACGAAAATTTGTAAACGTAGAAAATGAAGGAAATGTAGAAAAAGATAAAAAAGAGGACAGTGAAGAATAAGGAGAGTAAGGCGTGTTCAGTATGAGAAGATAATTTGAAAAGCACAAAATTGCTGGGAAAAAAAAGCAAAATTAAAGGGAAAAAATACAACTTAATTCAGAGGGGGGGGGCGACATTTCAGTAAAGAGCCCGAAGAAAGCCCGCATATCATTTCAGTTAATTGCTCAGTCTTTCCGCTTTATCTTTCTGTGTGATACTGATTATCAAAATATGATTAGCTGTTTGAAATCAGGTAGAGAAATAAAACAGAATGAGAACGCTAGCGCAGGCGAAAGATATCAGCCCTTTGCTTCTTTTTATATTTTTTATTTTTTTTGGGGGGGGGGGTGTTTGTCTCTTTTTTAATCGTTTCATTTCTTTTTTTTTAATGTTTTCTTAACTGATTGTTTTCACCTTAATCATTAACCCCCCTACCCTTTTTTAGTAATATTTGTTATGTTTTTTTTTTAGAAAATTTTCTTTGGTTATTGACACTTTCCTTTCCTACCTTCACGTTCTCTTTCGCTTTGCGGTTTTGTTATTTTCTCGATTCGTTCCCTTGCTTTCCAATTTACTCCTTCTGCACCACTGTTCTGATCTCGAAATAATCCAAATGCTTCCTACTTAATCTTTTCGGAAATTCTGTCGATGTCCTTAAATTGTCAGTAGTACCTCTCTTTTTTTCCTCAACACTTCCCCCTCCCCCACCTGAAGAAATATCTCCACTTTACAATTTTAAATGAGTCTTTCCTTCCTGGTTTATTTTCATCTTTCAACGAGACGAAGCATTGCAGACTTCTCGAAACTCTATCGCTATTTCCGTGGAAAGTCATACGGTTTACATTCATTAGTTCCACCAACTCAGATCCTCGCTGCTAAAACCCGCCACGTGCCGTACTCCCAGGCAAACAACCCTCATTCATTTCGTAAGAACACACAAACAGCCTCTTCCCACGAAACGCGACCTTGGAGAACTGGCTCCAAAAAAAGATGTTCTCCCGACAACTAAAACCTCTTCAAGCACATGGTTAACCGTTGTCTTTCTCTCGTATCCTTATAAACAGCAACTTTTACATCTTACCGCTCATACAACAACCCCCGTCAGTGTACCTCTACCTTGAGTGAATCTTGGGCCTTGTATAGGAGTGAACATTAAAAAACAAAACAAAAGAAAGTTTATTTTTAATCTATTTCTTGTTTTTCCGTCTTCAGTCAGTTCCTCTACAAAATCGATTCATTCTATCGTTGCCTTTTCTTTGAGTTTTTTCCCCTTTTTTTCTTTGTTCTTCTATGTGATACGTTCCTTCATGACATCGGCGATCAGAGCTCTTCACAGTTTCATGTCCTTTGCAACTCTTAATACTTTTTTTTGTTAAAATCTCCTAAACTTTCTTCCGCCATCCATTAACTCAAGCTCGCTAGGTCGTTGTATGCTGTTTTCTTCTGCCCTTCGTGCCTTCAGTCTGATCTTTTCTGTCATTCATTTCCTCACGCACACGGGTTAGGCAGTACGTTGTTTTCCTCTTTCCCGCTCTTGCCTTCAATCTTTTTTGTGACTATCAAATTTTCCAAGCCTTCTTTCCTTATGATATGCCCAAGAAATGTCGACAGCCTCTTCCTGATGAGTATAAGTGTCCTTTTTGTTTTCCTTTTCTCTCAGACTTCGTCGTTACTAACAGGTTTGATCCATGGTATTCTTAGCATCCTTCTGTAGAACCACATTACTCTGTATCTTTACCTTCCCTATCATAAGATTTCATGAAATTATTTTATTTTCTGGTAATGTTTTCCGTTTTAAGGCCGTTTCTTTTCTTTTAGTTACTATTTTTACCATTAGTACGGATCTTTGTCATTTCAAATAATTTTTCATTATTTCCTCATTTTAATCGTTTTTTTATTCCTTCTGTCTTTCGTTATATTCAGTTTTTTTTTGTTTTTCGCCTCCATTACAGTGAGACACCAGTTCGCGTATGATCACCGAAGTTTAGCAACGTCGAGGTTGGTGTGTAACTGCTCGGAAATTGTTCATGGGAGAGCCGTGCTCCAATGCCCGTTGAGTTCGTTATAGTCACCGACACGCAAATACCCTTGCGAAATGTATGCATCCACCCTATCCTTTCCCCCAGCTATGGGTTAATTAGTAAGACTTGTAAACCTAATACTATTATTATCTAAAAGAAAATAAATAAAAATAAAATTACGTAGAAAATGTTTAGATTTCAGCTTTAAATGACCCATAGAGGTTGATAAGCCTCTTAAAAAAAATGGAACAAACTTAAAAAAAGATTTTCTAATCCTGTTTTTTTTTCCTTCCCCTTTTTAAGTTTTCTTATTCGTATTTTATTTGAAATTCTTTTTTATTCTTTCCGTTTCTCTTTTTTTTTTCTGCGCTCATTTTAAAAATTTTTTTTTTTACTTTGTTTCATTTTCTGAGATGAGTTATTGTAACTATTTTTTTTTTACTATCACATTCACACATTCAGTGAATGTGACAATAAAGATGAGGACGAACAAGATCTCTTTTCTTCTTTTCGTTACTGAGTACACTGGGAACAAATTTTGCACACATTCAGATCTTCATGGATAAAATTTAAACTGTATAGTCACTCGATGGTCTTCTTCCAGAAAATTGCGAATTTTCTCAACCAGTTCTGTTCTTCTGACGTCCCTCGCACACACATCTCTCAACTCCTCACTACCGTCCTTGAACATCTTGTGCCAGCGAAAAGCGTATGCTCGGCTCACGTCCCGACTGTATTTTGCAAACTAGTCAGCAGTGACGAGCAGTGCATGTTCAAAGGGCGCTTGCCGCTGTCTCCTTTAGTCTGGAATAGTAGAACATTGCAGGTCAGTTTAAATCTAGTAATTATATGCTAAAATTACAATAATCTTGGACAGTTGTAATTGCTTCTCCTAAAACAAGTCTCAAAATTTCTGCCATAATCCCTCGTAAATTTTCTCAACCAGCTCTGATGTTCCGCCGTTCTTCTCGCTCCCATACATCTCGTCTTTTCTCATCTTCTCTCTATCGTCATTAAAGATATTGTACCAGCGAAAAACATATGTTCGGCTCGTACAAGTTAATCACGTTGGGAAAACAATAACAGATTACGAGTGAACGTTGCCAAATGTTAAAAAAATACAAGTATAACAAAGTGAGCGTCGTAACGTATCCAAGACTTTGAGGAAGAAAAGAAATAAAATTTAAGGGAATATTTTAATTGGTTGGAAAACCCGACAAGCTGATATTGAACAAAAAAATGCCAGTCGTTAACAAGCAAACAGGTACCTCCACGAAATCGCTAAAAAATGGCATAGCATGAGGAAAAAGAGGCCAAACTTGACTAAAACAAAATTTTAACGTCTAAATGCTTGTTACCATGAAGAGGAAAGACCAAAGTTTTTTTATTATTTAAAAAAAAATTTTCCTTCTTTTTAGAACATTCTAAATTTTGATTAAAGAAACATTGTTTATCTTTGTATCACCGGCACTAGTAAAATAACATATACAATTTTTAGCACGTTTTTTTTTGTATGACACCCTTTATTTTTGGAAATCTTGCAAAAATAAAAATAATTGTCGGATGTTAATAAAACTTTCAGAAAGTATTCACAGATGATCGAAATTATTATAAATGTTTTTTTAATTTTATTAAAGACATGGCAGAAATTTTTTTATATTTATTACCCCCCCCCCCAACTAATTTTATGAAAACTCTAGAAATTCGCTCGCGTCGGGTTTAGTGATTACAATAGTTAAAAGCACAAGGCTTTGAAGAATGCAAATCATGTTTTTTTTTTAATTAGACCGCCCGTGCCTGAAAATCAGCTCTGAATTGTAACATACAAAACTCAATAAAACAAATATATTATTTAATTTCAAATGCCTTTATTTGCTTTTAGTTGTTTTTATGAATATGGAAAATATTTTCTGAAAGCCAAAACTTTTTTCGATGAAAAATGAATTTTTAATACAGTTATTTGTTATTTATTTAATTATAATAGATTTTTACATTTAAGTGGTTAAAATATTGTAAAATTAGTTAAAAGCCGTGTCGCGTTTCCTAAGTGTCCTTATGAGGTAGATCTTTTTTTAGTGCTTTGTAAATTGTATCGTTTGGACTAATCAGAAGACAGGAAGTAATTAAGAATGTAATTTTGTGTTTATAATCTGGCTCTAATTATAAAGTACGGAAGACCAACCAGAATACAATTAATTTGCGTTAAGCATTGTTCTCCGCTGTTAAGGCCTTTAATTTTGCGAAACACATGTGGAGAAGTTTATTTGATTTTTCAATTTCAACTGAGAAGGGTACCTAAAAGTATCAGTATCATCTTATGAAATTTATATTATCTTATTTTTATATTAATCTCAGTTATGGCATTTTTTCCATAAATGAAATATCAAAATGAATGGAAATACAGATAACACAGTAAAATGTAGTAAATGTACATTAAATTATAGTATTTTATGTACACTTCTGATAAAATTTCATGAGAAAGGTACCTATAAATTAGATACTTTTCTTATGAAATTTAATCTCATTTGTAACAGTCTTATTTTAATTTCTTTATAATATATTTTCCATAAAGCATCGTAAACGTAAAGGTGAAAGCTAAGTATAAAAAAAAAATTAGAGCGCTGAAAGTTTTCCTTAAAAATAACGCGGTAAATAATTTGTTCACTTAAATGTAAAATATTTCACTTTTCTCCTTCCGTAGAACAAATTATCCTCACGGAATCCATCAATAGGTCATTTAAAACCTGTCAAATGACGCGAAAGTTTATGACCTGCTTTGTTTTAATTTCAAATTACATCTTTTCGGCGCAAAAGCTAAGTTATGCTTGGTTCAAAAATTTTTAAATAAACATTATAATTTCTGATTTTCTTAAAATAAGTTTTGAAAAAATGATAATTGATATTTAAAAGAATTTCAAACTGAGATTTTCATTGATTCTATAAAATGGAAAAAAATGCTCAATTTTGCTGACTAAAAAAAAAAACAAGATTTTTAACGAAATTTTCGGACGTGTTAGGAGCGATTAAAAAAAATACCACAAAAATACTTTGATCTTTCCTCTTAATAATAACAAACATTTAGAGGATAAAATTTTGTTTTCGTCAAGTTCGGCGTCTTTTTTATCATTTTTGTTTACATTTCCTGGAGGTACCTAAGCAAACAGGAACATAAAATAAAAAAAGCCATCACGTGCTTATCCAAATGTTGGGGCTTCAAATTATGATCTTGCGACGATACTTTTTAAAAATTTTGGGGTTCGGAGTGTGTCACTCCAAATTGGTAGCTGAATAATGTTAGTGAATTCGCAGCCGGGAAGTAAAACATGTAAGAAAAGGAATAGAGCAAGCTATGACCAGTAGTTCTATAAAGATCTTCACACTGTGGAGGGAAGTTAGTGTAACAATAGGTTAGTGTTAATGTCCCAGTACTAAAGAAAAAGGTCCCGACGAAGTGACGATAAAATAAATATAAATTTGTAAGAAATACAAGTGTTGAAAAACCTCAACACAGAGAGTAAAAAAAGAAAAATAATAGTTGTAATCTTTTCTCGAGCAAAGACTACGTTAATAGCATTCAACATTGGCAGGGGGGACAAATTAAATCTTCTTGTAGAAAAAGTTACAAGAAGTTGAATAATTTCTGGTAGAAATATGTCAGCTCGAGTTGGCATAAAAGAGTAGTCACTTTTATATTTTTGTTACAAAAAGTCTTTGCTAAATCGAACTACACAATATGAAGAAACACCCTGCCACCCCCCACTCCAAAAATAGGCCCATCAGCCGGCACTGGAGAAAACAAAAACAAATATATAAACCAAGCCAACCTTGAAGTGGGCAAAAACTTCCCGCCAACGTGAAATGTCGGGCAGAAAAACCAAATCCCGTATGCAAAATGTGCAACTGTTATTTTGCTAATTTTACAAACGCTCCCCCACCCCAAAGAAGGGGGATCGTTTCAATAAAAAAGAAAAGTAAATAGGAAAGAAAATTTATTTCAATCTATAAGCAATCTAGAGAATTTCATAAGTTTCTGTAGCGTTTTTCCGCAGTTTAATACTAAACATTATTTCATAGTGTACTTCCAAATTTCTCTTAATGCATCGTGAACACTCAAATATATCTTATTGCATAGTAAACTTCCAAATGCGTCTTCCTCATCCCAGAAATTGAGCCTAATTGTATCAGTTAATATCTCCTCATTATCGATAGCCATCCTATCTGTTTGGGAAATTTCAGATTCCTCAAAGGTTACTGTCAACAAAACACTCAGTATCAAATTTATACTTTTCACAATGAAATAACTAAAAAAACAGTAGGAGAATAAGGTGGATAATGCAAAATTTTCGTATTTAGTGTGACATACTTTTCCCGAGTGACGGCGCAATATGTGGTCTTGCATTATGATGTTAGAAAAACCTGCCTTTATGAATAACCAATGATGAGCGCTTATTTTTGAAAGACAATACCTCACACTAACTGTTTTGTTTCGCATTTCATGATAGATAACACCCTTCGTATTCCACTAAATATGGGATAATGTTTTTTTTTCTTTTTGCCGTGAGTAATACGACTCTGGGGATGAATTCTCCCTTTTCAGTGAATGCAAACCATTTTTGCTAGATATGATTATAGAGATCCCGAATTTCATCAATAATGATTATTGTAGGCAGGAAAGGCTTAGTCGTGGGTCTACTCTACCTAGACTAGTCGTGAGCAACTTCTCACTGCTCGTCTATGAAGACTAGACATAAACGGAGAAACAGTCAAAGGATAAGCGATTCATTCGCCAAGTTTAGACACTTTTCCAATTTCAAGATGGAATTTTATGAATGAACATTGATTTTTGTATTGAATTGTTTTGTTATTTTCCCTTAATTACGGTTTGCAAAATCTCACTATTAAGAGAACATAGTCGCCTCGATTGAATGGAATAAGCGACAGAAATCTTTCTCGGGGGAAACTGTCCTAAATATCGTACGCATATCCGGACAATTAAAAATAAATTTCCATAAAGAGAACGAATATTTCATGCAGTTTTTTAAAAAATTCTGACCGGACATTTTTTACTTTATACAGCGTATAGTGTATATAAGTATTTGATGTAAATTGTATATTTAGTTGATATAGCGTACAGTATATATGTATCTGATTTTATGTCATTTTGAAAGGGTGAATTCTATACAAATTTTAGCCACTCCGATAGTAAGTAATGTGCAAAGAATGAAAACAATTAATAACATTAAAATTGTTGATTATTGTACAACACACACACACACACACACACACACACACACACACACATATATATATATATGTTATTTCAGACAGGTTAATATGAATGAAAACAAAAGAAAACTCATCTTAGCGGACGTGTTTGGTCCTCTGGTGGACTTCATCAAGGCAACTGTAAGGATTTTATTTTTGTGATTTTGATCTCAAA
Source organism: Acanthosepion esculentum (assembly GCA_964036315.1). Classification (NCBI taxonomy): domain Eukaryota; kingdom Metazoa; phylum Mollusca; class Cephalopoda; order Sepiida; family Sepiidae; genus Acanthosepion; species Acanthosepion esculentum. The sequence goes on from OZ038484.1 coordinate 89,399,647, forward strand.
ATAAAATACTTACTTTTGCGTTTGATAGTTGCCATGATAAAGTCCCTCATCTGCTAAGTTTTCCTTTTGTCTTTCCACACACACGCATATATATACGTGTGTGTGTGTATATATATATATATATATATATATATATATATGTCAGCGTAAAAGCCGCCCATTTAAGACAGTTCTTGCGGAGGACTTTTGATTGTACCTTCATCGCATTAGGTAGGGAGTAGTAGATGCAATAGGCAAGAATAAACTACAGAAGAACTCAAAATTGATCTCTGCATTTAAGTATTGCTTTAATATGTAAGCTTACAATTTTAACTTATAAGATAATACTTCTGACGCCACTTAATTTTTTTAAAAAATTATTCCATGGATGATATTCGCTGGATTTCGCGATTAATTTCGATCATTCCCAAATTTATTTCCAAGTTATAAAAATTGTTATCGTACAAAAAGTTTGTCGCCAAAAATCACGTAGAAAATCGTTTTCAATTTGCTCACAGAGTCGGCCTAATTCTAAAATGATATGTTATATTGGGCTACAGTCTCTAGGTGTAAAGTCGAAAACACGGACAATTTTATTTTGAAACACTGTAATTAGAGAGCAGTATTATTTTAAATTTCAACTTTAATTTGTGTTTTATTAGTAGAAGCCAAGATGTTCAGATCCGAAAACAATCGCAGTAATAAAAACTCGACAATCCGAAATTTCAGGATTACGTATACGGATCTGGCCCGGAATGTTTTAATTTTCCGCGGAGTCGGCCTGATTCCAAAATGGTATGATATGTTGGGCTACGAGCTCGAGGAGTAAATTTGAAAAAAAAAACTGTAACACATTGACATTCGCATTCAATATATATATATATATATATATATATATATATATATAGTGTGTGTGTATTGGGGCAGCAGATCATTATTCAAACATATATTGTTAAATATAACAATATTTCGTTATTGTAAGCAAACATGAGAACCACTCAAAATTACAGGCGATTTTGGACGATCATAATTAATTTTAAAAGTTAACCAAAAATACTTAAAAACAGTTTCAATAAACTTATATTAAATTAGATTATAAATTACTGCTGACAATGCTGAAACATGTTCCTATAAACTTCAAAAGATTATAGATGAGTATCAACCAGGCTACTTTTATGGAAATATAAAAATCCATAAAAAACAGATCATCTTCGGCCTATCATTTCACAAACACCTACACCGATATATATATATATATATATATATATATATATATATGAATGACAACATGGGAAAAAATGTTAGTTTTTGCCGACGCGATGCGTTTCGTCTTTCGATTTTATCAAGGCAAAAATGAAAGAGAAATGTTTTTGTTTCATAGTTACATTAAATCTAAAATAGTCTCTCTCTCTTTTTAAATTTTGGATTTAATTTAACTTTGAATACAATAACATTTCGCTTTTCTTTTTCCGACAAATATATATATATATGTTTAGGTATTTGTGAAATGATAGGTCGGATGGGATGATATTTTTTATGGATTTTTACATTTCCATAAAGGTAGCCAGGTTTATACTCACCTATAATCTTTTGAAGTTTATAGGAACCTGTTTCAGCATTGTTAGCTGTAATAAGATATTTTCCCATTGTCATCTACCAATTTGTCTTATCCAGAGAATTGTTCTGGAAATGCACACACACACACACACACACACACACACACACACATATATATATATATATATATATATATATATATATATATATATATGTGTGTGTGTATTGGGAAACACTCGTCAAGGTCAGATCAATCTGAACTACTATATTAAAACTTAAGAGACCGATGTTTTTCACAGTTAATATACTGAAGTTTAGTTCCTCTGCGTGGAGAAATATCAATCAAATATCGCGAATGAAGACGAATATCGCTGTGCAAAAGCATTCAAATACATCTAAAATTTCCCTGTTCTTTCTATCTTTATTTGTTCTTTCTTTGTTCGCTTCTCTCTTTTATTCAACGGTGCTTTCTTTCTTTTATTCATATTTTTTCTTTGCTTTTCATCACCTTCATTCTTTCACCAAACTACCATCATTTCTTTCTTTCTTTCGTGAGTCTTTCTTTCTATTTTCAGAATTTATTTTCTATGGATCATAAATTTCTTTCATTTTCCTATATATTTTTAACCACATTCTACTGTCATTTGTCTTTTTTTCTTCTTTATTTTTCTCTCTCTGTTTCATTATCGTGTCCTATCAGCTTGCTTCACTATCTTTGTTCATATTTCCCTCCGCTGGATCCCGTGACTCTTCCCACTG